>CM065742.1:32026021-32036021 GCA_033310375.1 Conus canariensis
ATACTGAGAACCCCCTTGAAGTGAAGTGTCTTGGTTTTGCTCTCTTCTCTTCTTCATTCTTTACTTTTCTCCCACGAAGAAGGGCCTAGGGCCCGAAATGTTGGGACAAAAATCTCACCCAAAGGACCAGCTGCCACATTCTGGTCAGTTTGACTCTTTCCCTCCTGTTTCAAGTCCTGCAGTCAAGATTTCCTCTTCCATCTTCTCTTGAAGCGACTTTTACCATGATGATGTTTCTATATATAAACAAAAGAATTACACGCAAGAATAAATAATATATTATTATTTTTAAAAATCTAAATCTAAATCTACTGACCGCTCTGAAACGCTTTAGCCTACACTGATCACACAAAGAAAAAGTGAGACATACTAACACATGTTGTATGTCTGTATAGACGGTGATGATGATGATGATTGATCATGATCATGATATGACGATGATGAATGGACGAATAAACAAATACAAAAATAAACCAGTAAATAAACAAACAAACAAATAAATAAAATGAACGTGTCACTATGTAGAAGATGAAAATAAACAATAGAAACAGATTAACAAATAAAGTACTATTGTTGCTGTTAGAGTATTTACATAGTACTCATCCTCGCTTTGAGACCAAGCTCTAAACGCTTCACAGTCTACGTCTTTCCTTCACGCAACAGGCTGCCTACCTGGGTAGAGCAGACCGAAGAGCTGCCTGCTGGCGCTACATTCCATCGTTTCCTGTTTTGTTCAGTCTGATATCGGTCACTCAGTATTTGAACCTTGCTTTCATTTTTTTTCCATGGAGGACGCATGCTGTATGTATACCTCTCATCCAAACCAGCTGGCCTTCCCGACAGTCTGACCGGAAGTTGGTATTGGGATTTTTGTTTGTGAGGTCATGTGTGCGTTCACACACGGAATCTCATTCGAAGGACGTTTTGTGGAAATGAAGTCAGAACTGATATTAACTCCGAGGGAAACATCCCCTCTGCGCCGAAACTACCCGACGGAGATTCGAACCCGCAATCCCAAGATCGTCAGAGTCATGAGTCCGGCGCTCTACCAGTTGAGGTATTCTTGGCTCAGTGGAAAAGTCTTGGGCGTCGCAGAAGTACAGCAGTTCATAGATGTTCACTGAACTACTGGTGTGCTACATGACCCTCGAAGAAAAGACTTGACCATTATTAGATGAACTGGAGAGAGAGAGAGAGAGAGAGAGAGAGAGAGAGAGAGAGAGAGAGAGAGAGAGAGAGAGAGAGAGGGAGAGGCAGGCAGACAGACAGACAGAGAGACAGACAGGCAGGCAGACAGACAGACAAACAGGCAGACAGAGAGACAGCCAGGCAGGCAGGCAGACTGACAGACAGACAGACAGACAGAGAAGCAGACAGAGAGGCAGGCAGACAGAGAGGCAGACAGAGAGGCAGGCAGGTAGGCAGGCAAACAGGCAGGCAGACAGACAGACAGACAGACAGACAGACAGACAGACAGAGAGGAAGGCAGGTAGGCAGGCAAACAGGCAGGCAGACAGACAGACAGACAGACACACAGAGAGGCAGACAGACAGAGAGGAAGCAGGTAGGCAGCAAACAGGCAGGCAGACAGACAGACAGACAGACAGACAGACAGACAGGCAGACAGACAGACAGACAGGCAGACAGACAGACAGACAGACAGACAGACAGAGAGGAAGGCAGGTAGGCAGGCAAACAGGCAGGCAGACAGACAGACAGGCAGACACACAGAGAGAGCAGACAGACAGGAGGCAGAAAGCAGGCAGACAGACAGACAGGCAGGTAGACAGGCAGGCAGGCAGACAGACAGACAGACAGACAGACAGGAAGGCAGGATAGAAAGAGGTAGAGAGGTGTCTTTAGCAACTTTGCCAAGGTTTTTAACCTGCTCTGACGTACAGTAATTCTAACTGCTTTTTCAACAATGGCAATAATTGTACTTCTCATCCTCATTTGCACTCATTTCAATTTGATATCCTGACTATGAGTTGTCTGCACAAGAAGCGGATTTTCCACGCTATGTCAGCTACTAGTTTGCCAGGCCATTGTAAAACCAGCACTCTAGATTCTGATCATCCTCTATTACGTTAGTTAACTTGCTTTTTGGGGGGTCTGGAATATAACTATTCTTTCGTGTGCTGAAATGATCTGTGCACAAACCTTCCTTTTACATTCAATCTCCGCGTCTGCATCATATCATTTTGAAATATACAAGACACCAAAATACAGGACAGATAAAATTCATTGTCGCACTTTACTACCACAGAATTTATGTTATGTCAGTATTTTTTCCAACGGTTTAAAAAGAGTCTGAGACAACGTGAACGTTTTATGGATTTCAGGGCTGAACGTGTGTTTAACGTGTTTCCCTTGATTCTATAACACAGTCGTTGGAAGGAGAGAAACGCAGGATTTCTGAATGAATTTTCTTTCGCAATTCTGCACATAGTTTGGAGAATATTTTTGTCCGTGTGTTCCACTCGAGGCAATTAAAGATCTGTCTTAAACTGAAGCGTGGAAGGTCTAGTTGCAGAATGAGGCGACTGCAGGCAGAAATCTAAACAAATCTTAAAAAATTAATGTTAGCGCACCGCCACAGTTCAAGATTCAACGCCAGTCTTGCGCTGAAGTGGATGAAGATAAGTGATTGCTCGTTCATTTGCGTTGTCCCGAGTGTTTTGTATCTTGCCTGAAGAAGATCTGAGAGGTCGAAACGCGTCGTGTTTTGCCTTGTGATTCGCTTGTCCACGGTTTTTTTTTTTGTTTGTTTTTGTTGTGTTTTTTTTGCGGTGCGCTAATATTGATATTTAAAATTTGAAGCGTGGAAGTTCCAAATCAGTTTTAAATGCCGCGATGTACATTTTTTTTTAAAATTCACCCATTGTTTGTTTTTTTTTTTTTGTTTGTTTGTTTTGTTTTGTTGTTTTTTTGTTTTTTTATTGCTGTTCTCCGGCTCATTCTTTCCTGCTTTTCATTCCATGCATATATTAAAATAAAATAAAAAAAAAAAATAAAAAAACATTATTTGCGATATTTACGACGGCTGCCTTTCAATTTCATAACTGCGCGCTTCTGCGTCCTAAAGTTGCGCTTGTGTGACATCGTTTACGACGCGCGCGCCTGTAGACAGGAAAAGCAATACACGCTTATAGGATATATCCCCCTCCCCCCCCCCCCAAAAAAGCACGTGCTCTTTTCTACCTTTCACTTAAGTGCTGTATATCCATCTCCCCCCCCCCCCCCCCCCCCCCCCACGAAAAAAATCGTCTGCTAGGGAGAGTTAAAAATTCCGACAACTCCTCCAACTAATCGGAGGGTGTACTATTTTTGGTGCAGGAGAGGTTGGGGAGGGGGGGGGGGGGGGAGGGGGAGGGGGAGGAGAGAATGGCAGAATATCATTATTCAAAAGATCCTGTTTTATTTCTCTTATTCAAAGACAACAGTTGTCTCGTTTGTAGGGAGAGAAAGTTTGATTTGAATTAAAACGAACTTCAATCTTAAATTAAACAAAAAGTGGTTAAATTTCGTCGGTAATTTTCATCTCTCTCTCTCTCTCTCTCTCTCTCTCTCTCTCTCGTCTCTCTCTCTCTCTCTCTCTTGTTGTTTTGTTCATAAATATTGAAATAACATACGTCGAGTCACGCATTCGCAGAATTCTGTAAGCTTCTTTTTCATTGGTATGGACGGCTGTCGCTATTCACCTGTTTGGGTCGTCATTAACCGAACACGACCAATAGAGTGAAGGGCGATAACTCGAGATTACTACCAGTCGTAACACAAGTTGGCAGAATTGGTTCAATCGCTCAGTCCAACACATATGTTGATATGTGTACAGAAAACAGCTGAAAACCAAAGAGGAGGTTTCAACAACCTAATCTGAAATCCACGACGTCTCTCCATTTAAATTCTACTCCATCTTTGACATCAACAAGATAAACGTGTTGTCTTTCACAGCGGCATTCAGACCAGAACTTTGTTTTCTAATTATGTGCCACCATCACCCCCGTCCCACAATCCCCTCTCCCCTCGCCCCCCTCCCCCTCCTCCGACACCCCCACCCTTGCTTCTCCCCCCCTCCCCCCCCCCCCCCCCCCCCCCCCCGCGCACTATACGTAGAAGCATCTGCTTGTTAACTCATTGTGTCCGCTGTTCCTATCTCCCAGCTACATGTTAATGGAGGTTAATTTTTCCTCAATGTTACGTCGTGTCTGGCACCGAAGCTGTCTTGGAACGAGGAGGGGAGGTAAGGGAGGGACGGGGGGGGGGGGGAGGAAGGAACGGACGGGGGGGGGGGGAGGAGGGGAGGGGGGCAGAGATGAAGGGAAAGGGAGAGTGGAGAACATGAATAGTGGAAGGTGGGATGGGGGGGGGGGGGATGGGGGGGAGGAATCTAGTTTCTCTGATGAAACTGTTGTCGTCGTCGAGTTGCAGGGCGCGGGGAGCGGGGAGGGAACGGGAGGTGGAGGGGGGTGGTGGGGGGGGGGAGATGCGAGCGTCAATGGAGGCGTTGTGCAGGTTGGTGGTGGTGATGATGTCATGGACCTTGAAGCCTGCGGTGGGCAGAATCCTTCAGCCTGTTGTTCAGCAGTATCTCAGGATCTTTGGGTTTCAGTTGAATGCATGGTGTTCACACGCCCCGCCGACCACGAGGGGCGGACCACATCAAGGCTGTGGATGTGTGGGGGTGGGGGGTGGGGGTGGGGGGTCTGCCGCCTGACTGGAAAGCTGTAGATATGCGCCTGGTCAGATCATCTGAGTTGAGGGGGTTTGGTTGCTGAGTAGTTCTTGCCCTTCCCGCCTCCGCCTCTGCTTTTGAATCATTCCTTCATTTTCTTTTCCCGTCAAACACTTTTTACAGCTAAGGACCGACTTTTCTTCTTCTTCTGCTTCGTCTCTTCTTCTTCTTCTTCTTCTTCTTCTTCTTCTGTGTTGCTGTAAACGATGCGTTGATTGAGATGTGTGTGTGTGTGTGTGTGTGTGTTGTGTGTGTGTGTGTGTGTGTGTGTTGTGTGTGTGTGTGTTACTGTGTAAACGTGCATTGATTGAGGGTGTGGTGTGTGTGTGTTGTGTGTGTTTGGGTTGGTGTTGTGCTGTGTGTGGGTGAGAGAGAGGGAGGGGGGGGGCAGAATGAGGAGAGAGAGAGGAGAGGAGATTTTAGCATGAATCGTTATATTGATGTTTTGTATTCGATGTTCCTTACTTTTTAATTGTAGTGTTGCAATTTAAAAAGGCCTTCAATGAGCCTTTCTATCATTCTTCATTCTTCTCTTCTTCTTCTTCTTCTTCTTCTTCTTCTTCTTCTTCTTCTTCTTCTCTCTTTCTTCTTCTTCCGAGTGTTGGGTGATGCTGTATGTGTTTAGGTCTGATTTGTTTTTGAGCCAGTTCCTCTGGAAGATTCTGGGCGCCTTTTCCTCATTCTTCTTGGTGGAATCATTGATGAATGGTTGTGTGTGTGTGTGTGTGTGTGTGTGTGTGTGTGTGTGTGTGTGTGTGTGTGTGTGTGTGTGTGTGTGTGTGTGTGTGTGTGTGTGTGTGTGTAAATGGAAGAGGGAGAGGTGTGTTTTGTTTTGTGTTGTCCTGCACTGAAAGATCTTGAGCACGATATAGCTGCTTAAAGTTGTATTAATGACAAAGTCCTTTCTTTCCCTTTTATCAAATGTGTGTGTGTGTTTGTGTGGTGTGTGTGTGTGTGCTGTCTGTCTGTGTGCCTTTCTGTGTTGTGTGTGTGTGTGTGTGTGTGTGTGTGTGTGTGTGTGTGTGTGTGTGTGTGTGTGTGTGTGTGTGTGTGTGTTTTTATCAGATAATGAACGGACAGCCATAGACTTGTATACAAAGTGCTCAAAACTACGGCCTGTTTTGGTGTGCTAATAGATCGCTGTGGAGTATATTCATCTGGATAGTTTAATCGTTCATCAACACACGTTCAGAAGGGTTTATGAACTGTTTATGAGCACTCTCTCTCTCTCTCTCTCTCTCTCTCTCTCTCTCTCTCTCTCTCTCTCTCTCTCTCTCTTCTAAACACATTACATGAAAATTCGCAGATGGAAAAAGTACATACGTATGCTATAAAGCGTTTCCTTCAAGTACCTATTCATTCATCCAACACCGTTTTATATGGAGAAATGGGCAGATACCCTTTGTATATAAGTACATTTGTGAAATGTATTAAGTACTGGTTGAAGATCTTGAAGCTACCCCTGTGCCGTTTGAGCAGGCAAGCCTATGATATGATGCTTCTAGAAATGGAAAAAAGGTAAGAAAACTGGGCTCATAAAGTAAAGAAAGTCCTTTCAGAACAGGGTTTTGGAATAGTGTGGATGCCCAGGAAGTAGGAGATGAGCAACAGTTCATTGCGGAATTTAAAGACAGGCTTATTTGTTCTTTCAAACAGAATTGGCACTCAGATATGGAAAGTAAAGAAAAATATCGCTGTTTTTTCTCATTTACGAATGTGTTTCATTCTGAAAAGTTTCTCAATGTCATAACAGATAAATGGCACAGAATAAATTACGCAAGATTTAGGTTGAGAACTTCCGGTTTTAATGCGATTAAAAGATGGTTTGAATGTGAAACATCCACAGAATCTCCTTGTCCTGCATGTAGACATATTATTGATGACGAAGAACACTTTCTGTTCCACTGTACTGCTTATAATGAAGTGCGGACAAATTGTTCATTTTTCCGGTTAGATATAGCGAAAAGAAAATGTCGCTGTCGTGTTATCATCAGATGATGAACTTGTAATTAAATCAGTTGCGAAATTCATCGCCGAAGCATTGAAAATTAGACAGATGAAGGATAGTGAAATTTAAGATAATACATTATAAGAGATATCTGAATGAATATTATCATTCATCGCATGTGGAAGAGATCAGTAAAATACAATGTCAATACAATCCCAAACGGACTATGAACATGGACCAAATGGAATATCCATGTGTCTGTGGAAAGCGTTTCGCTACCACCCGTGGCATGAAGATCCACAGAACAAAGATGGGATGTGTGAAGACTCATCTGAATGAGCAGCAGCGCACTGCATCAGCAGATAAGACGTCGGAAGACCAAGGCCAGGATTTAAACCACAGTGCCAAGGACATCCACGCTGTTGGTTCGGATGAGGAATTTGCACGGGCCCTCGATGCCAGGCGCCTGAAACTCAACCTGCCACGAGCAAACGAAACTGAAGATTGGGAGAAACTGGATACAAAAATCGTCCAAAGACACGATGCACTGATAGGGAAAAGCACCCTGGAACACAAACTAGCCACATATGGGGACATTGTGTATGCCACATGTAGAGACGCCTATGGAGCAAAACTACCCAAAGAGAAAACACCTCCAAAGAAATCCAGACGCCAAGAAAGATGGACAAGATCAGGGTCCAAAAGAAAAACCTCAAGATGCAAATGAAGACCGTACTGCCAGCTGAAAAACAAGGCTTGGAAAAACTGTGGAAAGACCTGAAAGAAAAACACAGTGCCCTCAGCAAAGCGGAATCTGCGAGGAAGAGGAAGAGCAAAAAGAAGAAGACACAAGAGCGCTTCTTCAGAGACCCCTTCCAGTTTGCCAGAACACTGTTTGAGCAGCCAAAATCTGGACCCTAAGTGTGGAAACAAAGGAGTTCTTGAGCAGCATCTGAGGAAAACATACTCTGACTCACAGAGCAAAGCACCACTCGACATTCAAGGTCTGGTGTGGCCAACCAACCCTGAGGAACAGTTCAATGGCAAGCCTCCAACGTTGGCGGAAATCAAGAAGGTGGTCGACAAAGCCAGAGCCAAATCATCACCAGGGCCAAACGGAATACCTTACCAGCTTTACAAGAAATGTCCCAAGGTGCTGGAGTGGCTCCATAAGCTGCTGCGATCGGCTTGGAGAAACCAGAAGATCAGCGGCCAGGGATGACGGCAGATGGTGTGTACATCCCCAAAGAGCAAAACTCAAGTGACATCAGCCAGTTCAGGCCAATATCACTACTGAACGTCGAAGGGAAAATCTTCTTCTCTGTCATGGCAGCAAGGCTGACCAAGTACCTGATGGAAAACAAGTACTTGGATGTGTCAGTCCAGAAAGGTGGCATCCCAGGCGTGGCTGGCTGTGTAGAACATGCCACAATGTATCTGGGACGCAATCCAAAAAGCAAAAACAGAATAGAGAGACCTGGACGTAGTGTGGCTTGTTCTGGCAAACGCATATGGATCTGTACCCCATGAGATGATACAGTTGGCTCTTGAGATGTACCATGTGCCAAAGAACATCCCCGACATGCTCAAGAAGTACTTCAATGGCTTCTCAATGTGGTTCTCTACCAAGGAGTACACAACAGATTGGATCAACTGGGAAGTGGGTATTGCAATGGGCTGTGCAATTTCCCCAATACTGTTCGTGTTGGCAATGGAAGTCATCTTGAAAGCAGCAACAAGCAACGCAAGACAAACAGACCTTGGCGATGGATACAAGATGCCCCCTCTCAAGGCCTTCATGGATGACACTACAGTGATTTCATCCAGAGAAGACGAGACACGTCATGTGCTGGAGAGGCTGGAAGACATAGTTGCCTCATCCAGAATGAAGTTCAAGCCAAAGAAATCACGGAGTCTCTCACTGAGGAAAGGAAAAGTGGCCGAATCTGTGGTCTTCAGTGTTGCCAACCAGGCCACTCCAACAGTCACAGAAGAACCAGTCAAGAGCCTTGGAAGATGGTATGATGATACGCTGAAAGACACACAAAGAGCAAAAGAAACCAAGCAGATGTTGGAAGAAGGCTTGGAGACCATTGACCAGTGTGGGCTCCCTGGCAAATACAAGGTCTGGTGTCTGCAGTTCATGCTGATACAAAGCTCCTATGGCCTCTGATGATATACGACATCTGCACCAGCATAGTGGAGGCAATGGAAGCCAAAATCAACAAGTTCACAAGGAAATGGCTTGGTGTCCCACCCTGTCTGACTGACATAGCGCTGTACTGTCGCCAAGCAAAGCTGAAACTACCACTGAAATCCATCCTGGAGGAATACAAAGCAGGGAAGATCAGACTTCAAAGCATGCTGGAGGACTCAGGAGACAAGGTGGTAGAAGCAATCAAGCCCCAGCTGAAGACAGGCAGAAAATGGAAAGTTCAAGAGGCAATGGATTCTGCAAAAGAAAGTCTCAAGATCAGAGAAATAACAGGACACACACAGACCAACAGACAAGGACTGGGGGTGACCAAAACTGAATGGTGGTCAAAGGCCAAAGGAAAAGCCAAAAGAGACATGATGATTCAGGAGATGAGAAAAGAAGAAGACCAAAAAAGACTCCAAAAAGCAGTCAGCAGAGCCAGCAAGGGCAATGGACAACGTGGGAGAATGCACTCCAAAGAAGTCTCACTTGGAATGACATTTGGCACATGGCCCTCTCAGGATCAGCTTCATTCTCAGATCTGCATATGACCTTCTGCCCTCAAATGCAAACCTGGTGAAGTGGGGAAAACAGACGATCCTGCATGCCCCCTCTGCCATGAAAAACAAACAGTGGAGCATGTTCTAAGCTCATGTAAAGTAGCCCTGGCTCAAGGAAGGTACACATGGAGGCACAACCAAGTGCTCAAAGAGATTGTACAAGTAGTCGGGGCTAGTACTAACACCACAAAAGGGAAAATCAGGACTCCAAAAGCACCCGCAACATTCTTCATGGCAGGAGGCAGCAAATCATGGCCAAGAACAACAGTGCCACTCGAAATATGCAGGCAGAGTCTGCTGGACGGGGCAGATGACTGGGAGTGCACTGCAGACCTCCCAGAATGGAAGAGTCACCCAGAGATCATCAGCAAGAGTGGCATGAGACCAGACATAGTAGTCCACTCTAAGTCAACCAAGCAGCTGATCATGATCGAGCTCACGGTGCCATATGAGAACAGAATGGAGGCAGCTCAAATCTACAAGACTGAAAAGTATGCTGATCTGGCAAACAGCCTGAGCCTTATTTCTGCCCATGGCTGTGACTTCCACAAGTTCGCAGA
>CM065742.1:32043521-32048521 GCA_033310375.1 Conus canariensis
AAAAAACACCCAAACAAACAAAAACAAAACAAAGCACAAAAAATAACACAAAAGAAAGCAATCCGAATGCTGCCAGAGCGAGAATGTCCGCCATTTGTTTGAACTGAAGAAGATACACCGTTCAAAATTCGCTGGTCTTTGCCGTATAACGCAAGGAATAAACATAGGTTTTTCACTCTGTGATTTGTGCGTTTATTCATATCTTGACCTGTTACACATACAACTCACATTACAAGAACTGACCTGTTTTTGTTTTTTTTAATCTAATCACACCAAAATAGACACCAGGAGCCTCACAGGCGAAGACACTTGGCCATGTTGATAACACATAGCCAGAGGGAGAGACCAGTCTTGCAGACTGGTACATATGCGCCATCGGGAACTCCCCGATAGTAACTCTTCGATAATGGTGACCAACGCGAAAAGATTGAGGTGGATTTGATACCGAACAGTCCAGACGCTTGGCGTTTGACTGTGTCGTTTGTTGCTGCTGCTGCTGCTGCTGCTGTTTCTGCTAGCTGCTGCTTGCTGCTGTTGCTGCCACTGTTGCTGCCTTTTTTTGGAGGCAGTGAGGTAGGTGGGAGAGGGGGGGGGGGTGGGAGGGAGGGGGAGGGGGACAGAATAAGGGGGGTGGGGGGGGGGGAGAAGATCAGTTTTTATTCTATTTGTTTATTTCTTCTTTTCTTTTTCATCAGTCTTTGTTGTTGTTGTTGTTATTGTTGTTGTTGTTGTTGTGTGTGTGTGTGTGTGTGTGTGTGTGTGTGTGTGTGTGTGTGTGTGTGTGTGTGTGTTGTTCTTGTTGTTGTTGTTTGTTTGTTTGTTTCTGGGTTTTCTGTCAAATTTTGTACGTCGCTACATTTCTGGTTTTTGCATATACGGCAGAGAACTCTTATCTTTCTGTGACCTGATGAATAATATTCCTGCATGAAATAGGCAGTAAATTAAGAAAGGTAACAGGAGTTGTCGTTCTTTGTTGCTTGCATGTGTACCATATATCTATTAGTGTGTGTGTGTGTGTGTGTGTGTGTGTGTGTGTGTGTGTGTGTGTGTGTGTGTGTGTGCTATAAACCTTACAGGTCCGTGACAATAAAGTATGCCATTCTGTTCTGTCCTGTGCCATAAACATACAGTTAAAAACTGACGTCTTTAATTTCAAACTGACATTATTTTGATGAACTGGGCAATTAAATGATCAACTGATTCTGTCATCCATTAACTTGTCTTGTCATTTGTTTGTCCCTCTATCATTTCTCTTTAAAGATCTGTTTCAATATCCGCCTGCAGCCGCCTCCCTTGAAACCAAGTCTGGAATAGCTGACGTTGTATTGTGCCTTATCGTAGCTTTGTTTATTTACTTACTTATGGGTTTGACTATTTTTTTCCCAAGTGTATATATGTCTGTGGAACTGAGGTTTTCTGTGTGATTTTTTTTTCTGTTCTTAATTTTCTGTTTTTAGTTGCTTTCTCTGTTTTGGACGTTCTTCCCCATCTTTCTGTCCTTTTCCTTTTTTTTTCTTTTCTTTTTTTTTTTTTTTGTAATGTAATTTCTTTTTCTTCCTAGTTTCTTTTCTTTTTTTCTTTATTTCTTTATCTTTCTTTCTTCGTGTCTTTCTTTCCCCTCTTTCCATCCTTTCTTTCTTTCTCTTCTCCTTTCTAGCTTTCTCTGCAACTCTCTCTCTCTCTCTCTCTCTCTCTCTCTCTCTCTCTCTCTCTTATATTATTATTATTATTATTATTATTATTATTATTATTATCATTATTGTTATTATTATTATCATTATTATTATTTCTTTTTACGTTTCTTTCCTTCCTTTTCCTTCATCTTCATTTCTTTTCTTTTAATTTTTGTTTCTTTCTTCCCTTCTTTCTTCTTTTACTTCTTTCTTTTTCGTCCTTTTCCCTTTTCCTTCTTCATTTCCTTCATTCTTCCTTTTCTCATTTTTCGCTTTCCCTCATTTCCGTCGTTTTTTTTTTTGTTTTTTTTTTTCGTTTTTTTTCTTTTTCTTTTTTTTTTTTTTTTGTTGCTTCTTTCATTTGTTCGTTCGTTTTTTTCATTCCATTTTTTTTGTTTTGTTTTGAATATTTATAATGTCTTTCCTTCTTTCTTTCTTTGTTCCATTTTTTTTGTTTCATACTTTCTCTCCTTCTTTCTTTCTCTGTTTAACTTTATCTGCTTGCTTCTTTCTTTCCATTTCTTTCTTTCTGTCTTTCTTTTTCGTTCTTCCTTAGTTTCTGTCCTTCTGTCTTCGTTTCCTTTAGTCCTCCATTTTTTCCAGCCTTTTTTTTTTTTTTTTTTTTTTTCTTTTTTCTTTAGAAATGGAAGAACCGAGATTTTCATTGCCCAGAGCTCTTTTCTGTGTGCAAGGCGTATACTGCACTCGAGACCTGTGCTTTTGCGCTGAAGAGTATAGTGGTGGTAAGGGGGTAGAATGTTGTTGTTGTTGTTGTTATTGTACCCTGGCTAAAAAGACTCCAGGGATCATCCGAACAGCCGAAGTACTTGAACACTATGGTACAAATGCATCAGCTGGGGATGAGAACATTACGTGTGTGACCGTTTTTGATTACCCCGCCACATGGGCAGCCACACTCCGACTTCGAGGGATTTTGGAGACTGATAATGTTATGCCAGGAGCTTGTCACAACTGAAGACAATCCCCGCATAACCATGCAGAGCATAACAACATTTTGATGTAGCCTTGGTGTTCTAGCCTATGTCAATTAGCCTGACACAGCCTTAAGCCAAGGCTGAGGGGGTAGAATAACCTTGCAGCTTTAGGGATTTGAACCGGAGACTTTGTTACCTTAGACAGGCACTGTGTCACTGAGCCCAAACGCCGTTGTACGGAATTTTAGCGACAGGGAAAATAAACTAATTTTGAAAAAGGGGAAATCGACTCAATGGAGCTAAAATCATTCAAATCAAACCAAACTAGAATCAAGAAAAAGAGATACGATCATTTGAGTGAAAAAAAAAAAAATGCGGGGGGGGGAGGGGGGGGGGGGGGGGGGGGCACCAAATTTCATATCGTTTTTGTTTTGTTTTGTTTTTCAGAAGAAAAAAAAAACTTTCAAGTGATCTTAGGTTCTTGCTAATTTTGAAAAAAAAAAAAGTGAACAAATGTTGTTGCTGTTGTTATTATTGTTGTTGTTATTATTGTTGTTGTTGTTGTTGTTGTTGTTTAATTTTTTTTCAAAAGCCTTCTCTTTTTTTCTTCTTTGTTTGTTTGTTTGCTTGCTTGCTTGATTGCTTTTGTCATGTTTGTTTGTTTGTTTGTTTTTCCCCTTAGTTAGGCAGAGAGATGGCAGAGAAGCGGAGCTGTAGGCTGGGGGTAGGGATGTGTGCAACGCATGGAACAGAACTACACAATGCGCTGAAAAGAGCCTCACAACAGGGACGAAATCACAAATGCAAGGAGAAAATCATACAGTCTACGACTTTGTTTTTTCCTTTTTTTTCTTTTTTGGTGGGGGGGGGGGGGGGGGGGGGTGGGTGGGGGGGTGGGTGGGGGGGTGGGGGGGTGGGGAGTGGGGGGAGTGACGGGAAGAGGAGAGAGGGGCAGGAGGTGGTACGGTTGTTTTTTGTTGTTGTTTTTTTTTCCATCGGTGCACATTTCCGTTACAACGCTGGTGGGTTTTTTTTTTTGTTTTTGTTTTGATTTGTTTGGTTTTATTTGGTTTCGAAATTGAACATGAAATGAGGCAAGGGAACAGTAAACAATAAAAAATAAAATAAAATAAACAAGTAGGGTAACTCTTGTTCGCATATTTTGTTTTTTTGTTTTTTGTTTTGTTTTGTTTTTGTCGCTGTTGTCGCTGTTGTTGTTGTTGTTGCTGTTCATATACACATATTTTCTTCTTTTTAACTTAATTTAATTGCTGGAGTATTTTTGTAGGTGTGGGGTCTTTTTGTTTTTTGTTTTGTTTTTTGTTTTGTTTCTCAGCAGTCATTTATGTTTGCTATCTCTCGTGATTTGTTGTTTTCTGGGTTGCGTATTTGTTGCTGTTTGGCATGTTACTTCTGAACGGTGTTGAGGTTTGTTGATATCCCACCTAAACAATTCGTACAAAGGACACTTTTTTTTTATCACAACAAAAAGAAAATTTTGTCTCCACTGACCATTTCCAGCGATACACTGATTTTGCACACCGAGCGTACACCCACGACTCCCACCCCAAACCACACATACCCCAAACAACCTCCCCCCCCCCCCCTTCTTTCACCAACCAAAAATATTGGGCAAAAAAGCCGTTTGTAAAGAAGCGCAACGTAATACAAAGAAGCATTAAAGGATAAATCCTGTTTTGTTTTTTTTTGCAAAATTTCAACAACAACAACAACAACAATAACAACAAACCTGTGTACCAGAAGCAGATTTTACATATTTTTGAAAGGACAAATACGTAAACGTTCCTCTTTAAAATTGTTTAAGAAAAGCTTACATTTTGGTCTTATTTCTACGTGGATTAAGTTTGTATTGCAAAAACAAAGGGTTGCAATAGCATGCAGTAGACCAATTACACGATGAAATGATATGAAAATGAAGGTACGATCTGCAAGAGCGATTCACGTTGACAGACATGTAGACAGACATATAGGAGGGAGAGAGAGAGAGAGAGAGAGAGAGAGAGAGAGAGAGAGAGAGAGAGAGAGAGAGAGAGAGAGAGAGAGGGAGGGAGAGAGAGTAGAGAAAGAAGAGAGGAAAGAGAGAGAAAGAAAGGAGAGAAACAGAGCGATGAAAGAGTAGAGAGAGAGAGAGAGGAGAGATGAGAGAGACAGCAGAAAGAAGGAGAAGGAGAAGAAGAAGAAGAAGAAGAAGAAGAAGAAGAAGAAGAAGAAGAAGAAGAAGAAGAAGAGAGAGAGAGAGAGAGAGAGAGAGAGAGAGAGAGAGAGAGAGAGAGAGAGAGAGAGAGAGCTCAGAACTCATTAAAAAAAACTTTTATTCGATGGATTGAGAGTTTAGGAAGAGCCCAGTCTGTCAGAGAGAGAGAGAGAGAGA
>CM065742.1:32053521-32058521 GCA_033310375.1 Conus canariensis
TTTGCTCAAACAATTTATGAAACTACTTTACGGCCAGGACTGATCGGATCTCCCCAATATCGTCTGAATGGCTGGCCAACGATGGGCTCTCTCTCCAATATCGGCTGACCAATCTCGCGACATGCCGACCCTACTTCAACCGTCTGTTTCTCTCGCTTAGTGAAGGTAGATCCACTTGGCCAATATCTGCTGTCTGGTCGTATATTTAAACAGTTAAACGACCCGAGAGAGAGAGAGAGAAAGAGAGAGAGAGAGAGAGAGAAAGAGAGAGAGAGACAGACAGACAGACAGACAGGCAGACAGACAGACATAGAAAGAGACAGACAGACAGACGAACAGATAGACAGAGAGTGAGGAAGTGAGGAAGGAAAGAGAGAGGGGTGGAGAGAGAGAGGAGAGAGAGAGAGAGAGAAGAGAGAAGGAGAGACAGAGAGACAGAGACAGACACAGAGACAGAGAAAGCTTGAATGACTGAGAGAGAGAGACAGAGACGAGAGAGAGGAGAGAGAGAGAGAGAGAGAGAGAGATTGCGAGTGGCGAGGGAGGGGTAAGGGGGCATAAGCGGAGGAAGGCAGGAGGAGGGGAGTGGGGGGGGGGGGTGACCATAAGACCTGTAGATCAGTGTCAGGTTTCACTGTTACACGGGCGCCAGTTTAAAATGACCCGTGTCTTCAATCCTGGCTTTCCGTCATTCCGGAGCAAAAAGCCGGATTTGGAATCCGGTTATAGTGCATAATGAAACTCTGGGTATACGTACTGCTTTTGGCACAGCCCCTCCCCCCCCCCCCCCCCACACACACACACACACTCCCCGTCCTCCTCCCTAACCCCCCCCCCCCCCTTCCGTCCAGAACCTCCTTCGCTTCTCTCCTCTTTCTCTCCTCTGTCCGGGCCATGATACTGGCAGCAAGGTGCCAATAAATTTGCTGCAATATTGTGTTGTTCTGCGCTGTGTTGTGTGGAGAGGTGTTTCACTTTGAGGTGCCGCCTGTTAACATTTTATCACATCGTGTTGTATAATATTGTCTTCAGTTGTATTCTATTGTACCGTATTGTTTTGCAGATGGGTATTGTATTGTATTGTTCTGATTTGTATTGTATTGTATTGCATTGTATTGTATTGCGCTGTTTTGCATCGTATTGTTGTTGTTGTTGTTGTCGTCGTACCCTGGCTACAAGACTCCAGGGATCATCCAAACAGCCGAAGTACTTGAACACTATGGTAAAAATGCATCAGCTGGAGATGAGAACATGACGTGTGTGACCGTTTTTGGTTGCCCCCGCCACATGGGCAGCCACACTCCGACTTTGGGGGATTTCGGAGACATGATGTTATGCTAGGAGCTTGTCACAACTGAAGACAATCCCCGCATAACTATGCAGAGCATAACAACATGTTGATGTAGCCTTGGTGTTCTGGCCTATGTCAATTGGCCTGACACAGCCTGAAGCCAAGGCGGGGTATTGTGTCGTTGTGTCGCACTGCGTTGCAGTGTGTTGTGTTGAATTGTAGTGTGCTGTCATGTACCGAATGGAATTGTTGTACTTGTTGGTATACTGCCTCTGACGAATATTGATGTGTTACGTAATTGTCTACTAATGTTCTTTCCTTCTTTCTTTCTTTTCTTTTCTGTTCTTTCTTTCTTCCTTTCTTTCTGTCGTTCTGTTATATTTTTTTTTCTTTCCTGCCTTCTTTTTTCTTTCTTTCCCCTCCTACTTTTTTTTTCCTTCTGCATTCTTTATTTCTTTCCATCTTTCTTTCTTTCTGTCTATCTGTCTGTCTCTCTCTCTCTCTTTCCATCTTTTTTCTTTCTGCTATCTGTCTGTCTCTCTCTCTCTTTCCATCTTTCTTTCTTTCTGTCTATCTGTCTGTCTGTCTCTCTCTTTCCATCTTTCTTTCTTTCTGTCTATCTGTCTGTCTCTCTCTCTCTTTCCATCTTTCTTTCTTTGCTATCTGTCTGTCTCTCTCTCTCTTTCCATCTTTCTTTCTTTCTGTCTATCTGTCTGTCTCTCTCTTTCCATCCTTCTTTCTTTCTGTCTATCTGTCTGTCTCTCTCTTTCCATCCTTCTTTCTTTCTGTCTATCTGTCTGTCTGTCTCTCTCTCTTTCCATCCTTCTTTCTTTCTGTCTATCTGTCTGTCTCTCTCTTTCCATCCTTCTTTCTTTCTGTCTATCTGTCTGTCTGTCTCTCTCTCTTTCCATCCTTCTTTCTTTCTGTCTATCTGTCTGTCTCTCTCTTTCCATCCTTCTTTCTTTCTGTCTATCTGTCTGTCTGTCTCTCTCTCTTTCCATCCTTCTTTCTTTCTGTCTATCTGTCTGTCAGTCTGTCTGTCTCTCTTTCCATCCTTCTTTCTTTCTGTCTGTCTGTCTCTCTCTTTCCATCCTTCTTTCTTTCTGTCTATCTGTCTGTCTGTCTCTCTCTCTTTCCATCCTTCTTTCTTTCTGTCTATCTGTCTGTCTCTCTCTTTCCATCCTTCTTTCTTTTCTGTCTATCTGTCTGTCTCGTCTCTCTCTCTTTCCATCCTTCTTTCTTTCTGTCTATCTCTCTGTCTGTCTGTCTCTTTCCATCTTTCTTTCTTTCTGTCTATCTGTCTGTCTCTCTCTTTCCATCCTTCTTTCTTTCTGTCTATCTGTCTGTCTCTCTCTTTCCATCCTTCTTTCTTTCTGTCTATCTGTCTGTCTCTCTCTCTCTCTCTCTCTTCCATCCTTCTTTCTTTCTGTCTCTCTCTCTCTCTCTCTCTCTCTCTCTCTCTCTCTCTTTTCCATCTTTCTTTCTTTCTGTCTATCTGTCTGTCTCTCCGTTTCCATCCTTCTTTCTTTCTGTCTATCTGTCTGTCTCTTCTCTTTCCATCCTTCTTTCTTTCTGTCTATCTGTCTGTCTGTCTCTCTCTTTCCATCCTTCTTTCTTTCTGTCTATCTGTCTGTCTTCTCTCTCTCTCTCTTTCCATCCTTCTTTCTTTCTGTGTATCTGTCTGTCTGTCTGTCTCTTTCTCTTTCCATCCTTCTTTCTTTCTGTCTATCTGTCTGTCTCTCTCTCTCTTTCCATCCTTCTTTCTGTCTATCTGTCTGTCTCTCTCTCTCTCTTTCCATCCTTCTTTCTGTCTATCTGTCTGTCTCTCTCTCTCTCTCTCTCTCTCTCTTTCCATCCTTCTTTCTGTCTATATGTCTGTCTGTCTCTCTCTCTCTCTCTCTCTCTCTCTCTTTTCCATCCTTCTTTCTGTCTATCTGTCTGTCTCTCTCTCTCTCTTTCCATCCTTCTTTCTGTCTATCTGTCTGTCTCTCTCTCTCTCTTTCCATCCTTCTGTCTTTCATTCCTGCCTCCTTTCTTTCTTTCTTTTCTCGTTCTTCCTTCCTTCCTTCCTTCGTTTTTTTCTTTCTTCTGCCCCCCCCTCCCCCCCCCCTTCTTTCCTTCTTTCTTTCTTTCTTTGTTTGTTTATCTATTCATTTAAACATTTCTTTCTTTATTTTTTTTTTATCTGTACATCGATGCATTCGTGTTGTTGTCGTCGTTGAAAATTTATTCAATCAGATATTTTGCTGATTAGTTATGCAGCTAATTACTTAGTTGGAAAGTTCCTGTCATCAATTATTATGTTAGATGCCCTTTTTTTTTCCTCACTGCAGGTTTTTTCGACATGAGATTGAAAAATGTAGTCGAAAACCTGCAGAAATAAGAACATGAACAACAAGAACAACAACAAGAACAAAAACGAATGAGAATGATGATGATGATCATCATCATGATGATGACGAAGTTTGTGCGCGCACACATGCATATATATATTGTGTGTGCGTGCGCGCGCGCGCGCGCGCGCGTGTGTGTGTGTCTATGTGTGTGTGTGTGTGTGTGTGTGTGTGTGTGTGTGTGAGAGAGAGAGAGAGAGAGAGAGAGAGAGAGAGAGAGAGAGAGAGAGAGAGAGAGACGAACGCAAACGTATAAATACACAGGTAGACTGCGTAGGGAAAAAGAGACGGAAATAAATTAGTCTTGACCACAGAACAATCATGAGTCTAAACCTCCATCCCACTCCTCTCCCTCCCTCCCTCCCCAAACCTTCACCCCCACCCACCCCATCCCCCACCCACCCACCCCACCCTCACCAGTCACCGACCCTTCTACCCTCTCACCCTCCTCTTCAAGAGGGACGAACCAAAAGCGAGGCTCCGTTTTATTGCCAATAGGAAAAGAAACCACCCATCCCACCGACCGACCTTTAACCCCCTACCTACCTACCCCCCCCCCCAACCTCACCCCCCCCCCCCGCTACCTCCCAACCCCCACTTCCACCCCCCCATCCCCTTCCCACCCCACCTGCGTACCATCACCTCTACTCCACCAACACCGCCCCCCCCCCCCCCCCCAGGTACTTCAACCAGCGAGGCCGGGACTTGAACCTTCGACTCGCCGGAAAAACAATGGTCTACCTGTCACTCCAAAGCCCTGGGGGGTTCCGGGGAAAAACAACCCTCTTTAAATCCTTCCCCCACCCCCACCCCACCCCCACCCCTTCAACCCCGCTCCCGTCCTCCTCCTTCTTCTTCTTCTTCTTCTTCTTCTTCTTCTTCTTCTTCTTCTTCGAGAGAGAGAGAGAGAGAGAGAGAGAGAGAGAGAGAGAGGACAGAGACAGAGAGAGCTCTCTCTCACACATCCCACCCCCTCCTCGCAGTCGCCATGCGATGTTGCGCGCAAAGTTCCTAGCTCTTTAAATCTTAAAAAAAAAAAAAAAAAAAAAAAAAGAAAAAGCGACTGGTGGTCGTGAAGAGGGGAGATGTAGGGGGTGGGTGGGGGTGGGGGAGGGGATGGGGGTGTGTGGGGGGGGGGTTGTACTGCGGAAGGGTTTCCTTGTGGCGATTCACTGCTGCCCAAGATATCAGGAGAGTCTGAGAGACCGATACCGAAGCACTTGTCTTTCCATCAAGAGCCAAGGAGATTAAGACGAGAGAGAGAGAGAGAGAGAGAGAGAGAGAGAGAGAGAGAGAGAGAGAGAGAGAGAGAGAGA
>CM065742.1:32061021-32068521 GCA_033310375.1 Conus canariensis
ACAACAACAACAACAACAACAACAATAAAACTAATAATGACGAAGATAATTATGATGATGATGATTATGATGATGATGATGATGATGATGATGACGACGATGATGATGATGATGATGATGATGACTGAATATATTCTTTCTGCCTGTCTGTCTTTCTTACTTACTTTCTTTATTATTATTATTTTTCATTATTATTATCACTATTATTATCATGATGATGATGATGATGACTATCATCATCGTTATTTTATTATTATTATTATTACTATTACTATTATTGTTATTACTATTATTATTATTATTATCATCATCATCATTATTATTGTTATCATCATCATTCTCATTAGTGTTATTAGTATTATGATCAGTATTATTATCATTATGGAAAGTAATTAAATAGTGCCTATCCTCGGTTAGAGACCAAGCTCGATCTGAGCGCTTGACAATCCACGCTCTCGTTTTCAAAACGGGCTGCCTCCCTGGGTACAGTCGACTAAACAGCTGTCTGCTGGCGCTACATTCAGTCGTTTCCAGTGTCATTCGGTCGAATATCAGACACTCGTTTTTGTTTTGTTTTTTGCTGGCTCAATATTTCGATTTCTCACAAGAGATACATGCTATGTACACACGTGTAGGCTGATGATGCTATTTCAATGTTATGCGCGCGTTCACACACGGAACTTCGGTTTATAATCTCACTCGAAGGACTTTTCGGGAAATGAAGTCAGAACCAAAGTTAGTCCCGAAGGACCCCCCCCCCCCCCCCCCCCCCTCCCCCACTCCCCTCCCCCCATGTATCAAAACGGCACGGCGGAGATTCGAACCCATAACGCCAGGACCACTAGGACCACGGGTTCGGCGCTCTACCAACTGAGGTCTTCCGGCCCTAAAAATTAATGAGGTTACGTTTAAGATCCGGGCTCTGTTGGCTTGGAGGTATGGTAGCAGGAGCGCGCCAAAAGATTGGTTCTGGAACGGTTCTGATGGAGAGATGGTGAGAGGTCATTGGCGAACTGATTTATGTGATTCAGGGTCGAAGGTCACATCCAGAATCTGTTTGACTGTGGCGGAGATCGCCCAACCTCCTTCGCCACACCCCTGCCCATCTGTCGATATGAAGATTGCTTGTTGTTTTAAGCACCATGACATGACATGCCTCTTTACAACATCTTGAAACTGTGATGTCAAAATCCTCATAAAAAAAAGTCTGAAAACTATTTGAGCGCTTTCTTCTGTGCTGGGTTCAACGCGCTGTACACCGAGACAAATAATGACAATAGACAATATTCAAACTATTGAAAGAAGCAAACAAATAAGTCAGTGAAGGAACGAATCACACACAGGTAGGGTAGGGAGGGGGGAGGGGACATCTATCTATCAAAATAGATTGAGAGAGAGAGAGAGAGAGTGAGAGAGAGAGAGTGAGAGAGAGAGAGAGAGAGTGAAGTGCACGCGCGCGCGCGCGCGCGCGCGGCGCGCGCGTTGTTTTGTGTGTGTGTGTGATTTGTAAGTTCTTGCTAACACTTGAGAAATCTTTCAGACCTTAGTCTGATGTCTGTTTATGATATTTTTACATTATTTTTAAACATGCAGTTTTGAATCATTTCAAATTCAAAATGCTTTCAAACTATGAAATCGTCTATTAATTTATTATGAAATGAGGCTTTCAACTAAGGAACGATATACGATTTCCTATTAGAAGTATTCATTGCTATGGTATTATCTGTTTGTTTGTTTTTTCTAAAATTGTTTTTACACATGCACATTTAATTGATTCCTTTTTAATATAACCATGATATATGCAGTTACTTATCGTAACACTCTTTTAGACTACTATCTCATGATTGCTTAAAGTTGCTAGTTGCTGATTAGCAAGTTTGCTAATTTTACAAATGGTTTGTAATTCAAAAAAACATAACTGTGATTCACATACAGATTCTCACTTTCAAGTCTTTTAAACTGTGATTCTATATATAGTTTCTTATTTAATAAATATTTTGAGCAACGTCAGTTGATCATTTCTTGTAAAATAAAACAAAAAACTAAAATCTTATAAACCATGATATTTTCTTAGATACGTCGTTTCTTCTTTTTTTTCTTTTTTTTTTCCCCTTTTTTTCTTTTTTTTAAGAAATCTTGTACCTATTCTATGTGCAAGTTCTTTTTAGATATCTTTCATGATATCTTATTTAAAACTTGTATTTGGACTGTGCTTACACACACGTTGCTTGTGAAAGCAAACCGTTTAAAAAATTCTATTACATATCATCAAAAAACAAAAACCAACCACAGAACACATTTTATACCCTCACATGATCATTACAACAACAACAACAACAACATCAACAACAACAACAACAACAAAAACAACAACAAAGCCGTGGTTCTTGTTTTAATAACATATTGAATCTAGATATTACACGTGATTTCTTGATCTTCTTAAAATATTGTACACACACACACACACACACACACACACACACACACACACACACACACAGACTGGAGCAAGAGAGAGAGAGAGAGAGAGAGAGAGAGAGAGAGAGAGAGAGAGAGAGAGAGAGAGAGAGAGAGTTTGTGCGTTTGTGTCTGTCTTTCCGTCTGTCTGTCTGTCTTCCTCTCTTTTCTCTGTGTGTGTGTGTGTGTGTGTGTGTGTGTGTGTGTGTGTGTGTGTGTGTGTGTGTGTGTGTGGTGTGTGTGACGGACAGAGGAGCGAGGGACGGGTGGAGATGTAGGGCCGGGTGGGGGGTGGGGTGGGGGAGGGGGGGGGGTGCGGAATGAGAGATTTCGGGGATGTTACTGGTGTCAAGGTACCGTTGAAGGAGGGCGCAGACGAGGACGGCAGAGAAAGAGCTGGTCCGACAACATAAAGGACTGGACCAAAATGACCATGCCAGATCTCCTCAAGACAGCCACCAACAGAAGAGCCTGGAGAGAAACGGCGGCTGCCTTATCACGTCCCCCCCAGTGACCCCAGCGGTCAAGGGAATGACTGACTGACTGACTGACTGACTGGTGTCAGGCAGTATGTGCAACTTTTTCTGAGAAGGGAGAAGCCCAGTGACTAGAGGGAAGGAGAGGGGCAGAAGGGAGGAAAGAGGGGGCGGGTGGGGAGGGGAGGGAGGGGAGGGGAGGGAGGGGAGGGTGGGGTGGACGTGACGAGTGGGAGGAGGGGAAACAGGGTTAGGCAGCTGGGGTGAGAAGAGGGATGGTGAGTAGGCACACAGACCACAATGAATCGGTCAGCCTTATGATGAGAAAATGACTGAATAATGCCCGGGTGATTTCTCTGTAGATCGAATGAGCCGCTGGCCTGAGCTCTCGACCTCTCCCTCCCTCCCCTCCCTCCCCCCTCCCCCCCCCCTCCACTTTGTTTTTTGGCTGTGTACGGCCCCTCCCGGAGTGGAGTGTGCTAGGGACTCAAATGGGAAGGCTGGAACCACACATTCGAGTTGTATCCGTACCATTGTGAGTGCGGTTCAAATCACCTGACCAGCACTGCAGGTGTCTGTATATCTCGAGCCTGGTTGACGCCGGGATATATCATGGAAATAAGCGTTGAGTACGGTCCCGTCGTGTGGTCTGTGATCAGAAAGGAGCTGTATAGTTTCATCGTCATCAATTTAGTCATAACTGACCATGATTCATTAAAAAAAAAAAGAAAGAAAGAAAGAAAGGACAGAAAAAAGCCTTACATTATGATGCACTTCATATTCTGCTCTCGCGATGACCTCAATGTTGATGTCTTCTCCACGTCTTTGCCTTCAGTGAGTTCGTGTTGAGGTCGCCGATAGCGGCAAGTTCACAGGAGTGGCCGTCAGATGGACGTGGTGGCGCCCTCTTGGGGAGGGAGAGCTCACTCACGCTGGCTCCGCGGCTAAAGCAATGATTATCGTCATTAGAGGGCTCAGTAGGTGGTGTCCTGCGGTCTGCTGGATCAGAACAGGCGCCACTGAACACCACTGAAGTGACTCGGCAGCAGTGCAGTGTCTCCTCTGGTGGGTTGCCTCTTGACGACTTGATACTGAGAGCTCCCTGCGGGCTGTCGCCACAAGTCATGTCTGCTCTTCCTCTTCGGAAGATGAAAAAAAAAATCGGCAACAGTGATGTTGATGACAATGATAATCATAGCACCACTACCACCACATTCACTGCTGCTACTGTTACTACTACTACTATTGCTGCTGTTGCCGCTGCTGCTGCTCCTGCTGCTACTACTACTGCTATTGCTGCTGCTGCTACTACCACTACTTCTACTACTATGACTGAAGGAACAAATATAGACCAGAAAGAAGGAAGTAATATTGGACCAGAAATGACAGAAGGAGCTCGGATGGACCGGAAAAGACAGGAGGAACAAAGATGGACCAGAAAGGACAGGAGGAACAAAAATGGACCAGAAAGGACAGGAAGAACTAAGATGGACCAGAAAGGACAGGGGGAACAAAGATGGACCAGAAAGGACAGGAGGAACAAAGATGGACCAGAAAGGACAGGAAGAACAAAGATGGACCAGAAAGGACAGGATGAACAAAGATGGACCAGAAAGGACAGGAGGAACTAAGATGGACCAGAAAGGACCGGATGAACTAAGATGGACCAGAAAGGACAGGAGGAACTAAGATGGACCAGAAAGGACAGAAGGAACTAAAATGGACCCGAAAGGACAGGATGAACAAAGATGGACCAGAAAGGACAGGAGGAACAAAGATGGACCAGAAAGGACAGGAGGAACAAAGATGGACCAGAAAGGACAGGAGGAACAAAGATGGACCAGAAAGGACAGGAGGAACTAAGATGGACCAGAAAGGACAGGAGGAACTAAAATGGACCAGAAAGGACAGGAGGGACTAAAATGGACCAGAAAGGACAGGAGGAACTAAGATGGACCAGAAAGGACAGGAGGAACTAAAATGGTCCAGAAAAGATTTTTAAAACATCAGATGGACAAGAAAGTACAAAAGTAACCAAGATGTGCCAGAAAGGATTAAAGCAAGTGCAAAGAACCAGAAAAGATTGAAGGAACTTGGACGGACCAGAAAAGGACAGAAAAAAGAAAGATGGATCTCACAAAAGACAGAAGGAATACACTTGTCTCGGACACAGCACTAGGAATTAACCCTTTCATCGCCAGCTATCCCCAAGCAGCCAGGAGCTGAACACCAGCCGCGCTGCAGAGCTACTGTGGGGCCATTCTGGATTTGAAGGAAGTGAGATGGGCCACTGAAGACTGAAGGCGTGAAGCCGTGGACTTTGAAGGCACTAAGATAGACCAGAGAAGACCAGAGGGACGAAGCCGTAGACTTTGAAGGAATTTAGATAGACCAGAGAAGACTGAACGAGTAAAGCCGTGGACTTTGAAGTCACTAAGATAGACCAGAGAAGACTGAACGAGCGAAGCCGTGGACATTGAAGGCACTAAGATAGACCAGAGAAGACTAGAGGGACGAAGCCGTAGACTTTGAAGGAATTTAGATAGACCAGAGAGGACTGAACGAGTAAAGCCGTGGACTTTGAAGGCATTAAGATGGACCAGTGAAGATAAAGGGGCGAAGCCGTGGACTTTGAAACTACTAAGATAAACCAGAGACTAGAGGGACGAAGCCGTAGACTTTGAAGGCACTAAGATGGACCAGTGAAGATAAAGGGGCGAAGCCGTGGACTTTGAAGGCACTAAGATGGACCAGTGAAGATAAAGGGACGAAGCCGTGGACTTTGAAGGCACTAAGATGGACCAGTGAAGATAAAGGGGCGAAGCCGTGGACTTTGAAGGCACTAAGATAGACCAGAGAAGACTGAACGGCCGAAGTCGGGGACTTTAAAGGCATAAGATAGAACAGAGAAGACTGAACAGGCGAAGCCGTGGACTTTGAAGACACTAAGATGGACCCAAGTAGACTGAATCGGCGAAGCCGTGGACCACTAAAAGCATAGAAAGAACAAAGTCTGCATCAGAAGCAACCAAAAAGGATTTTTTTTTTAAAGACAAAGACAGAGCAGAAAGGGTGGACAGAATGACAGACAGACAGGACCAGTAGACCAGAAGGGGTTAATGAAAGAAAGAGTAAGGACCAAAGAGACTACACAGGCTAGGCCAGGCGAATCGGACAGCAGGAATGGCAAGAGCGGAGGGGACTCTTGGGACAGACGGTGGAGAGTGGGGGGGGAAGGGGGGGGGGGGGGGGGGGACGAACGGATGGACCCGGAAGAGACAGCACCAACGGAGGAAGAACCTCAGAACCTCCCAGTAACAGACCTGCTGCCTTGTTTCAGATCACACACTTAAGTTTCCCCCGGTGTCCTACAGAGACTGAACATGATTCATTTCACAGTACCAGGAGGCTTCCTAACCTCCCCCTCCCCGGGGAGGAAGGGGAGGGTGTGAGGAGGAACGGGGAGAGGGTGGGGGGAGGGAGTTTAGGCGATGGGGGTTGGGGGGGGTGTGAGGGGGGGGGGGGGGCGGGGGAGGCGGCTCCCCAAGCGTCATACTTCCCTCTCCCGTCATTCATTCTCTCCCTGTCCCCATCTCTTTACCACCACCACCACTACCCCTCTCCCCGTCCCATTCCAACTCTCTCTCTCTCTCTCTCTCTCTCTCTCTCTCTCTCTCTCTCTCTCTCTCTCTCTCTCTCTCTGATCAGCATTATTTCACCATGGACAGTGTTCGTCACTGGTTTGGAACTCGCACTAAGATATTGACGAACCTCGCACCAAATGTGGGAGAGAGAGAGAGAGAGAGAGAGAGAGAGAGAGAGAGAGAGAGAGAGAGAGAGAGAGAGAGAGAGAGAGAGAGAGAGAGGTCCCACATGTACGAATTTGTTATTCGGGTGTAAAATGGATAAGCAAATGGCTTCTTTACACTATACCATCTTATAGATTGATAGGCAGACAGATAATTAAGATAACACACACCAAGACCCCTTTCAAAATACATGAATCAAAATCAAAACCCATAAAATGTAGTCGTGATAAATACAAACTCGTCCCAAAAAATCAAGAACAACACACACACACACACACACACACACACACACACACACACACACACACAAAATCAAGAACAGATACACACACACACACACACACACACACACACACACACACACACACACACACACACACACACATATATATATATATATATATATATGCTGTTGGATTCTCTTTTGAACCCTTGGTGGTGAGAACACCAAAGAATTATGGACTGTGGTGTGTCTCTATTTGACACCAAGAGAACAGACACCATCACCGTGTCTCCCTGATGAGTCCGATCCAGTGGACGAAAGGCCTAGGAGCAGGCAATACAAATACAGTGCTTTTGAGGCGATCTCCACCCGATGGCTCCCTTCGCACTAACGAAGGGGTGAGTTCTCATATCTTAATATATGTCCCCCCATTTCTTCATTTTTTTTTTCTCTAAAATAAACTTGCCATGTCATTACATAAGATGAAAAATTGGTCTCCATGCACTTGTTTTTCCCCCACTCTTAGTGCTTCCCT
>CM065742.1:32086021-32088521 GCA_033310375.1 Conus canariensis
CTGTGTGGTCAGTACATCTGTCTGGACTTTTCGGACAGTCAGGGGGTGTCTCTGTGGTCAGAACATCATTGCGGACATTTCGGACAGTCAGGGGGTGTCTCTGTGGTCAGCACATCATTGTGGACATTTCGGACAGTCAGGGGGTGTCTCTGTGGTCAGTACATCTGTCTGGACTTCTCGGACAGTCAGGGGGGTGCGTATGTGGTCAGAACATCATTGTGGACATTTCGGACAGTCAGACGGATGTCTATATGGTCAGAACATCATTGTGGACATTTCGGACAGTCAGGGGGGGGGGGGGGGGTCTGTATGGTCAGTACATCTTTCTGGACATTTCGGACAGTCAGGGGGGTGCGTATGTGGTCAGAACATCATTGTGGACATTTCGGACAGTCAGACGGATGTCTATATGGTCAGAACATCATTGTGGACATTTCGGACAGTCAGGGGAGGGGGGGGGGGTCTCTGTGGTCAGAACATCATTGTGGACATTTCGGACAGTCAGACGGATGTCTATGTGGTCAGTACATCATTGTGGACATTTCGGACAGTCAGACGGATGTCCGTGTGGTCAGGTACCCATGGCAGCAGAGCGTGTGCCCCAAGCTGCCCACTGCACGATGCTGCAAAGGACAGGGTGCTGCCCCCACCAACGACACTGGGCGTCGCGCTTTTCGGCACTCTGGAGGAAATTGAAGAGGACAGCAGCATTCAGGAACTAAAAGTAAATGAATGAATAGATAAATAGACAGACAGATAGACAGACAGACAGACAGACAGACAGACAGACAGATAGATAGATAGATAGATAGATACATACATACATACATACATACATACATACATACATACATACATACATAAATACATAAATTAAATGATACAGAAACGACTAAAATGTTTTGGCTACAACTTTCTTTCGCCAACTAGAAGAGAAAAAAAAAGACATGCAACACACATATTAAAAAAAAAGGTACTCAATCGACTGCAAGCAAATAATGGGGAAAAAAAAAAGAATCAGCACAGTAGTGCGTACTAAACCACTGCACCATCCAACACCCTCCCCCACCCCACCCCACCCCACCCCCACATTCTCCCCTCCCACCGGCCATGCCACCACAGGTCCCAGAGAGATCGGATGGGTGGAGCCTCGACAGTGACAGATCAGCCTGCCTTCTGGTCAACACAAAACAGAGCCGCCTTCCACAAGGCAGACACGAACCAGCGACCTCGCTCCCCCCCCCCCCCCCCCCACTCCCTCAATGGGCCGTGACCGCTGGACACAGGTGCAGCAGCCGCCCCCTTTAGCCATCACCCTCCGGGGATACAAACCCCGCTTCACAGACCGGAGGCGGAAATGACGGTGGTCCCAAAGGGCGACAACTCTCCGACACAAGTGCGCGAGAGCTTGTTGCCTCCCGTTGTTTTGCCAATGAAGAGTGAATGGCGGCGATTAATGTGTGCATTGATGGGAGGAAGTGGGGGGGGGGGGGGGGGGGGGGAGGGGAGGGGAGGTGGGTTGGGGCAGGGACAGAGGTTGAAAGGTAGGGGCAGGGGTGGGGTGCTTCGTCTTCATTTGGCACACAGGGGAGGGAGAGGGGAAGGAAGGCTGGGGAAGGGGGAAGGGGGTGGTGGTGGTGGTGGTGGTGGTGGTGGTTAGCAGGGTTGTTGTAGAGCGAGAAACAAAAGGTAGACATATGGCGCTCGGTTATTTCTTGGAATTTAGGAGGAGAAAAAAACACAATGAAAAGAATAAGAAGAGAGAGAGAGAGAGAGAGAGAGAGAGAGAGAGAGAGAGAGAGAGAGAGAGAGAGAGAGAGAGAGAGAGAGAGAGAGGGGAGGTGGGTATACGGCAGCGCTCTAGTGTTCTTTTATAATCTCTTTACCTATCTATTTATTCATTCATTTATTCAGTTATTCATTTCTAATGCTTTTAAAAAAAAAGAAGAAAGTATTTACTTATTTCAGTCGGCTGGGCTATAAGCAATATCATCTGTCTTAACTGCTTAGTTATCCATTTATTTATTTATGTTTATCAACTTCTTTATTCATTAATTAATTTGTTTATTCATTTATTCATTTATTTATTTATTTATTTATTTATTTATTTATTTCTTCCTTCGTTTCTACAAGACAGTTTTACTCTGTGAGGGCATTATGGAAATAAAGAAGAATGTTGAGGCAAAGTGATCGTGACAACGTTAATCTAAACAATCAAAGAGAATGATCATAATGAGGAGAACATGGACAGAAGTAGTCATCATCAGTAGCTGTAGTAACAGAAGTTATAGGAGGGGAGGAGGAGAAAGAGGAAGAGGAGAAGGAGAAAGAGGGAGAACTTTACTTTGAAGCTAGGCTCTTACACATTCTATTTTTGTGTACACCATCAAATTTGAAATTATGGAATTGTGTAGTATATCATCACACACACCATCAATTTAAAATCGTGCGCTTGTACAGGATATTATTATGCACATCATCAATTTGAAATCATGTGCTT
>CM065742.1:32091021-32098521 GCA_033310375.1 Conus canariensis
GGTTGTTGTTGTTGTCTAAATGTCGATCTCTTGAGTTTCAGCAGGGCAGGTTTAACGGTACACACACCTGCGGGAAAATAATATTTTGTGTTTCTTGTGGTTTACTGAATGCCAGATTTCCATATTCTATACCGTGAGAATTTCCTTTTTTTCTTGGAAAACACATTCACTGTCTGTCCACTACTTTCTATACACATTGGTCATCGCCATCTCTTCGCTCGTCAAGTCCCAAAATCTCCCAATACTTCCCAAGCGAGACTTAGAATCTGTTGGTGAAATTCAGTTGCAAAATGAGGTGACTGCCGGCGGAAATCTAAACAAATTTGAGAAATTATTGATAAAGTTCTGCCGAAAAACGTAGACAAACGAATCACAAGACAAAACACGACCGCGTTTCGACCTCTTAGGTCTTCTTCAGGCAAGATACACAACACTCAGGACAACAACGAAAACGAACGAGCAATCGCTTATCTTCATCCAATTCGGCGCAAGATGGATGATGAATGAAAACGAGGCTGTCTTGTGATTCGTTTTTCGGCGGAGCCTTGGCAATGATTTTTTTTTTTTTCAAATCTGTTGGTGAAAGTTTTTTCATATTTTATGCCCCACCTGTTTGGAACACTCTACCTCTTGCTTCATGAAACCTATTCCACGTGGACTGCTTTTGAAGCACAAATAGAAAGCTGCATTTGTTTTTAAACAAGCATTTTTTTTTTTTTTTGCTGTGTCTTATTTCCCACATGTATGCACGCAGTGTGTCATAGAATAAGTCAGCTGTTATTTGTGAATGGATAGGGAAAGGAATGGTGTATGAAAGTACAGCAAGAAGCTGAACAGTAGAACTGGTATTGTTATTATTATTGTTATTATTATCATTATTATTTTTATCATTGTTGTTGTTGTTGTTGTCGTTGTTAGTAGTAGAAGTAGTATCGTTATCATTATTGTTATTATTATCATTATTATTTTTATCATTGTTGTTGTTGTTGTTGTTGTCGTTGTTAGTAGTAGAAGTAGTATCGTTATCATTATTAGCATCATTATCATGATCTTTAGTAGTAGTAGTAGTAGTAGTAGTAGTAGTAGTAGTAGTGCTGTTGTTGTCATTATTATCATTATTACTATTATTATTATTATTAACATTGTTATCATTATTGTTGTGGTGGTGGTTTTGTTGTTATCATGGTGGTGGTGGTGGTGGTGGTGGTGGTGGTGGTGTCGTTGTCATTATTACTTCCGAATTCGCCTTGATTTTTTTTTTTTTTTTTTGATTTTTTAAATGATTTTTTTTTTTTTTTAAATCTGGGAGTGAAAAATGGAGGGGAAGGCATGTCGCTGTCAGTTTAGTCTATTTGTAACTGCTGTCAGGATGTCGACAGTGGTGCTACCATGTTACCATTTGCTGCTATTGTTTGTCTTTGTTCACGATACAGTCTCATTCTATATTGATGATCTAATCTGTTCAAGTCTAGTTGCGAAATAAGGCGACTGGCTCGTTTTCGTTCAACGCCCATCTTGCGCCAAATTGGATAAAGAGAAGTTGTTGCTCGTTCATTTTCGTTTGTATCTTGCCTGAACAAGACCTAAGAGGTCGAAACGCGTCGTGTTTTGTCTGTGATTCGCTTGTCTACGTTTTTCGGCGGAGCCTTAGAAATACTTTTTAAAATCATACCTGTTCAGGTTATGTCATTTTTCCTGTATGAGTCGGACAGCCATAAAAAGCCTTTGAGTGAGCGGCTGGATTATCATAAACATAAAGTTTAACATTATACATTTTGAACGCCTATCTTGCGCGGAATTTGAGGAAGTAAGTGATTGTTCGTTCTTCGTTTTTATTGCTATGGATGTTGTTTATCTTGCCTGAAGAAGACCAAAGGGGTCGAAACGCGTCGTGTTTTGTCCTGTTATTTTCTTGTCCATTTTTTACCCGCGGAGTTACTTTAAAAAGTTCCATTTTTAAAGATTGCATTAATTTCCGCCTGCAGTCACCTGAGTTTGAAACCAAACATAATAAAGGTATAAACCCATTTTGTTGTGGGAACCACATGGAGGACAGAGTGTTACACAGGGTACACCCGGATGCTCGGTATGTGATAAGCCAGTCAGCATTCACCATCTCCTGGCGGCCCTGATAGGGGGCCTTGTGGTCGCCTGGGTTATATACAACATGAACTGTCATCATCATCATTATCATCATATCATCATCATCATCATCATCAACATTATCATCATCATTCTCATCATCATTGTCGTCGTCGTCTTCTTCTTCGTCGTCGTCGTCGTCGTCTTCATAAGAATAATAAACAATTAGTACATATCAGAGGGGACTGTGATCAGGTGGTCAGAGCTTAGACTACGGAGCTGACCATCGTCAAACTCACGGGGGTCGAATTGTTTCAGTTAGAAACCCCTCTCTGTCCACACAGCAGTATCTGGGTACCTGATTCGATTCAGGGAAGGTTAAAGGCGACGGAAGGAGAGGGATGGGCTCCGCTTTCCATCATACCGTGCCCTTGACCCAGTGAACCTCGAACGGTTCCTGCGGGGACCATGTGAACTTTAACCTTTTTTAACATATCAATTAACAGTAAGAAAAAAACCTACTTTTTCCAGTTGAATTCTCGAAGCCAGTTCACAACAGATTTCGCAAAACAAACAGGTAGAGAGTTCCATCCAGTGGGAGTAACGTTTTGGGTAAATCACTCAGTTAACGAGCGGAGAGAACGAGAGGTTGGGCTTCTGGACAGACAAGCAGTGTTGAGGTGAGGTGAGGTGGGGTGGGAATAGGGGGTGGGGGTTGGGGGTGGGGGTGAGGGGGGATATTTTGGGAGCAGTCCATAACAACACTAGCGTTCTAAGCGAGGGTTCTTATCTGGAATTGGCCGCGGTATTTAACAGGGAGCCAGATTGATGGGTAAGGTCGTTGACGGGGTCCGTGGTGAAGGCTGGCAGGCAAGCTGCAGGAGATGTTGAAGTTGATGTGGTGGTTCGGTGAGAACAGAGGTAAAATTAAGAAAAAAAAAAAAAAAGGCTGTAATGTATGTAAGTAAATGGTCATAGTCAGCATCTTCACAGATCTCGGGTTCTGATGGAATGAGGTACTGTGAGGTGTAGTACAAGCATCGATTGTGTACGCGATAGTCTCTCTGTCTCTCTGTGTCTGTGTCTGTGTCTGTGTCTGTCTGTCTGTCTGTCTGTCTGTCTGTCTGTCTCTCTCTCTCTCTCTCTCTCTGTCAGTGTCTGTCTGTCTGTCTGTCTGTCTGTCTGTCTGTCTGTCTCTCTCTCTCTCTCTCTCTCTCTCTCTCTCTCCCTTCCTCCCTCCCTCTACCCCTTCTACCCCCTCTCCCTGGCCCCCCTATCTATCTCTCCCTCTCTCTGTCTTTGCGTCTGTCTGTCTGTCTGTATCTCTCTGTCTGTCTGTCTGTCTGTCTGTCTGTCTGTCTCTGTCTGTCTGTCTGTCTGTCTGTCTGTCTCTTTCTCCCTCTCTCTCTCTCTCTCTGCCTCCCTCCCTCCTCCCTCTCTCTGTCTCCCCCTTTCTCTCTCTCTGCTCCTTCTTCCCCCCTCTCTGCAACCTCTCTTTCTCTCTCTCTCGCTCCCTCTCTCTCATTCTCTCTCTCCCTCTCTCCCTGTCCCTCTCTCGCTCAGAATCTCTCGCTCTCTCCCCATTTCTCCCCCCCTCTCTCTCTCTCTCTGTCTGTCTGTGTGTCTGGCTGTCTGTTTGTCTGCTTATCTATCTGTCTGTCTATCTCTGTCTGTCTGTCTGTCTGTCTCTCTCTCTCTCTCTCTCTCTCTCTCTCTCTCACACACACACACACACACACACACACACACACACACACACACACCAAGACACACAAGACACATGCCAAGACACACAAGACACATGCACGCGCGCGCACACACACACACACACACACACACACACACACACACACACACACACACACGCCACCAAGAACCCAACGCCACCCCACCCCATTTCCATCTAGAGCGGCCAACAACAAGACCCAACCCAGCCAGACTCGCGTTAACCTTTAGTGCCAGAACACAGACAACGCCCCCCCCCCCCCCCCCACCTCCCCCCAAACCCCCCTCCGACCCCATCCCCCTCCACCCACCCCCACCACCCACCCCGCCCGGACCAGCCCCCACCCACCACCCCCACCACCCCCACCCCCACCCCCTTCGCCCCCACAGTGGAGGAATTCACCACCATACGTCGCTAATTAATGGGGGTCCGTCCCAGGGTTATCAAGACACAGGGGAGGGAGGGAGATGTTCTTTCTCTCCGAGTAAAATCCCTGCCACGCCAGTAGAAAGCAAAGGGGAGGCTTTGGTTCGTCTTTTTGTCTTTTTGTCTTTCCTGTCTTCCAACTCGATTATTCTTTGTCGTTCTTTCTTCTTTTTTTTTTTTTTTCTAACTTTCTTTCTTTTCCTTTTTTTTTCCTTTTTTTTTTCTTCTTTCTTTGTTTTGTTTTTCTTTTTCTTTGTTTCTTCTTCTTTCTTTCTTTCTTTCTTTCTTTCTTTCTTTCTTTTTTTCTTTCTTCCTTTTATATTTCTTTTCCTTTTTCTCTAGTTCTTTCTTCTTCGTTTCTTTCTTTCTTTCTTTTTCTTTTTTTTTTCTTTCTTTTTCTTTCTTTCTTTCTTTATCTATTTTTCTTTCTTTATCCCCCTTTCGTTTTCCTTTCTCTCTTTCTTTTTCTGTTCTTACTTTCCTTCCTTCTTTCTGTCTTTCTTTCTTTCTTTATTCCTTTCTTTATGTCTTTTTTGTCTGTCTGTCTGTCTGTCTGTCTGTCTGTCTTTCTTTCTTTCTTTCTTTCTTTCTTTCGTTCTTTTTGTTTTACCTTCCTATCTTTGTCCTTCCTTTCTCCTGTCTTTCCGTCTTTCTTTCTGTTTTTCCTTTTGTCTTTCTCTCTTTCTTCCAGCTTTCTCTCTTCCTTCCTTCCTTCCTTCCTTCCTTTCTTCCTTGCTGCTTTTCCCCCTTCTTTCCTTTTTCTTTTTCTGTCATTATTTTTTTCTTTTTTCTTTCGTTCTCATTTCTTTCTTTTCTTCTTTCTTTCTGTCTTTCCTTCTTTCTTTCTTTCTTTCTTTCTTTCGTTCCTTCTATCTGTCTTTCTTTCTATCTTTCTTTCTTTCCTGTCCTCCTTTCTCTCTTTCTTTCCTTTTTTTTTCTTTTTTTTCCCCCTTTTTTTTCATTCTTCCTTTCTTTTCTCCGTTCTTTCCTTCATTCTATCTTAATGTCTTCCTTCCTTCCTTCCTTCTTTCTTTCTTTCCTTCCTACCTTCTTCCTTTCTTTCTTTCCTTCTTTCTTTCTTTCCTTTTCTCTTTCTTTTTCTCTGTCTGTCTGTCTGTCTGTGTCCTGGGAGAGAGAGAGAGAGAGAGAGAGAGAGAGAGAGAGAGAGAAAGAGAGAGAGAGAGAGAGAGAGAGTGTGTGTGTGTGTGTGTGTGTGTGTGTGTGTGTGTGTGTGTGTGTGTGTGTGTGTGTGTGTGTGTGTGTTGTGGAGGGGTGCGGGCAGAATTGGAAGAACTGGTGCTGGAAACACGAGAAACGTGTCCTCTTCAGTGATAATGTCAGGAGGGGCGAGGTTCAATCTGTTGTCTGCGGTGGTGGTGGTGGGATAGGGCGTGGGGGGTGGGGGGTGGGGTGGGGGGGGGGCGTTTGGGAGGATGTACTGTGGGAATAAGGGACGGGGGGGGGGGGTGGAGGGGTTGGGTGTAAAAGTGGGAGATGGAGGAGGAGGAGGAGGGTGTGAGGGTTTAGGGAGGAAGAATGGCGACAGAGAACAGTTGGGTGCGTACTCACTTATTTGCTTATTTACCTAGTGAATGACTTGTTTACTGAATTGTTTCCTCGTTAGATACTTCCTTCCTTATTTGTTTACAACTTACTTACTATGAATACTTACTCACTTACTCATTCCTAAACTGACTGACTGACTTACTGATTGACTGACTCACTCACTCACTCACTGACCGACTGACTGACTGACTGGCTGACTGACTGACTGACTGGCTGACCTACCAAATTACTTATCTACTTATTCACTGAATTACCTACCTACGTACTTGTTTATTTACTTACTGACTTACTTACTGACTTACTTACTTGCTTACTTTTTCTACTTACTTACGTATTTACAGACTGACTGACTGACTGACTGCTTACTTACTTACTCACTACTTACTTACTGACTGACTGATCAACTGACTGACTCACTGACCGACTCACTGACTGACTCACTCACTAACTTGTTTATTTACTTACTTTCTTACTTACTTACGTACCTACCTACCTACCTACTTACTAACTGACTGACTCACTCACTCACTCACTCACTCACTCAGTGATGGACTCACTGACTGACTCACTCACTAACTTGCTTATTTACTTACTTTCTTACTTACTTACGTACCTACCTACCTACCTACTTACTAACTGACTCACTCACTCACTCACTTACTCACTCACTCACTCAGTGATGGACTCACTGACTGACTCACTCACTAACTTGCTTATTTACTTACTTTCTTACTTACTTACGCACCTGCCTACCTACTGACTGACTGACTGACTGACTCAAATAGTCGTCTAGTTAATTGATTAATCAGTTTGACGGATGACATGTCTCTGCATGAACTGACCACTATTGTCTCAAACTTGATAGTTGTTCGTTCAAACCCAGGCAGTGGCCGTTGTGTCAACAGTCCCTCTTGTGCAGTCCTGGGTCACCGTGAATTACCTCCCTTTGGTGTGGCCACTGTGCACGTGAACAGTCCCCCCCAACGCCCCCCACCCCACCCCACCACCCCCCTTACACACACACACACACACACACACACACACCACACACACACACACACACACACACACACACACCATGCAGTCCCGGGTCACAGTAAATTACCTCCCTCTGGTGTGGCCACTGTGCATGTGAACAATCCCCACTCCCTACCCGTGCAGTCCCGGGTCACAGTAAATTATCCCCCTTTGGTGTGGCCACTGTGCTTGTGAACAGTCCGCCCGCCCCTCCCCACCGTGCAGTCCTGGATCACAGTAAATTATCTCCCTTTGGTGTGGCCACTGTGCACGTGAACAGTCCCCCCTGTGTGTTACTGAGTCACAGTGAATTATCTGCCTTTGGTGTGGCCACTGTGCATGTGAACAGCCCCCCCCCCCCCCCCTTACCCCCTTCGCCCCTGTGCAGTCCTAAGCCACCGTGAATTACCTCCCTTTGCTGTGACCACTGCGCACGTGTACAGTCAAGTGTTTACTGAAACCGTCAGACCCCATATGGAGTATACCTCCAGTGCCTGGTCAACTGCTGCACAGACCAGCCTGGACAACCTGACAAAGATACAGAATGCGGGCCTCAGACTCTAGACATGAGGCATGGAAACTACTCCAATACCAACCATGGAAAAGACAACAGGCATTATCTCCCTAGAGGAGAAACGACAAGGAAAACCTCCTGCGACAAAATGAGAAAATTGAAAGTCTAC
>CM065742.1:32108521-32111021 GCA_033310375.1 Conus canariensis
CTGTGGCCCTTCATGCCCTGCTCTCATGGTGACCTCATTTTCAATGTCCTCTCCACGTCTGTGGCCTTGGTTTCGTTCCGTCGGGGTCACCGGTATCGGCGAGTCCATGGGGGCTGTCGTTGGACGGACGTGGTGGCGCCCTCCGGAGGGAGAGCTCACTCACGCCGGCTCCGCGACTAAGCAATTATTGTCGTCAGTAGGGGGCTTAGTAGGTGGTGTCCTGCGTATGTTAGATCAGAACAGGCGCCACTGAACACCACCGAAGTGACACGGCAGCAGTGCAGTGTCTCCTCCGGTGGGTTGCCTCTTGACGACTTGACATTGACTGGTCCCTGTGGATTGCCGGTGCCGGGGCTGCGGCGGGACCGGCCGGGCTGTGGCTGTGGACGGGGTGTCGGAATGAGCGGCGTGGGTGCACCGCCTCTGAGGTGGCGCAGAGGTTGGGACAGCAACAACAACAAAAAAAAAGACTCTCTCCTTTCAACTATCTGGTGGCAGGTTAGACTCTGTCCTTTCAACTATCTGGTGACAGGTAAGACTATGTCCTTTCAACTATCTGGTGACAGGTAAGACTATGTCCTTTCAACTATCTGGTGGCAGGTAAGACTATGTCCTTTCAACTATCTGGTGACAGGTAAGACTATGTCCTTTCAACTATCTGGTGGCAGGTAAGACTATGTCCTTTCAACTATCTGGTGGCAGGTAAGACTATGTCCTTTCAACTATCTGGTGGCAGGAAAGACTATGTCCTTTCAACCATCGGTGACAGGTAAGACTGTCCTTTCAACTATCTGATGATAGGTAAGACTCTCTCTTTTCAGCTACCTGGTAACAGCTAATACTCACTCCTTTCAACCATCTAGTGGCAGTAAGACTCTCTCTCTCCTTTCAACTATCTGGTGCTAGATAAGACTCTCTCCTTTCAACTACCTGGTGGCAGGTAAGACTTTTTCTCCTTTCAACTACCTGGTGGTAGGTAAATCTCTCTCCTTTCAACTATCTGGTGCTAGATAAGACTTTTTCTCCTTTCAACTGCCTGGTGGCAGGTAAGACTTTCTCTCCTTTCAACTACCTGGTAGCCGGCAAGACTCTCTCCTCCTACCTGAAGTCATGGCCTGATGTGGTGCCAGCATACATCCCGCCCTGATTCTCTGTCCAAAACTATCTGACAGGGTACACAGTGACGGTGGACGACGAAGGAGAAGACGACGGAGGAAGTCTGCAGGGACTGAAGGTCTGGTCTGTCCTCGGCCTCGTTGCTCATGATCGATGATAGAAGGCAGGAGAGAACTAACTTGTGACTGACTAAACACCTCTTACAACACCACCATCGTGTACTGCCATGGGGTGGTGACTTGAATGTGCATGGAGGGGAGGGGGATGAGGGGGTAGGGAGAGAGAGAGAGAGAGATAATTTATTCAAAAAGCCATAGCCATTCATGAAGGGGGTGGTACACACACACACACACACACACACACACACACACACACACACACACACACACACACACACACACACACACACACACACACACACACACACACACACAACACACATGTATGTATATATTTGACACCAAGAGCACAGACACAGCCAGCCGTGTCTCCCCGATGAGTCCGATCCAGCGGACGAAAGGCCTAGGAGCAGGCAATACAAATAGATGTGCCTTCGAGATGGATTACGATGGTTCCCTCAGGCAGCTAGTGAAGGGTTTCTCATATTTATAATACATTCCCCATTTTTTTTTCTTCTAAAAATTTAAATCTTTGCCAAGTCATTACTATAACGACTAAAGAATTGTTAGCCTGTACTTGTTTTCCCCCACTACTTAATTGTTCAGCATAGAATTTTAATCACATTGATCTATATATATATATATATAAACACACACACACACACACACACACACACACACACACACACACACACACACACACACACACACACACACACACACACACACAAGAAATCGTACATCCAATATAAACAAAAGAACAACATCAGTCTTGAATACGAGAATTTGTACCTTAAACACAAAGCAATGCTAACTGAGTAGATTTGGAACGCGTTCTATAAATAGATGGTAAATTGTTTCATAACAGCTTCACCATCAAAAATCGCAAGCAAAGTCAGTCTAAATGCAGAAGGACGTCTATGATACCTTTATGGGGTAAACTGGTTTCTAAGAGCATACACGGCAGGACAATCTGAGTTATAAACATGTAAACAGCATTCCTCATTTACAAAATATGTACCAATACAGAAATTTCATTTCGGTATTTTAAAAATCAAAACTTGATGCCTTAAAAACTAAATATACGAACGAAGCAAAATGTTTTTGTGGAGAACGAAGAATAACCAGCAAGCATCTGCTGTTTGACTGTTTATCTCTTTAAGCACATTTACCATCATTATCAGGCATGTGTTTGTGTGATGTCTTTTCAGATTTAAAGTTTGCCTTCAATGTTTTTTTTTTTTTTAATTTGTAGTCCAGTTAAG
>CM065742.1:32127295-32129795 GCA_033310375.1 Conus canariensis
CTTTGCACCGTCAATTATAATCATATATCAAAAACAACATGATTTGTTCGCCAAAATTTCCATCCAGCACCTCACTCTCATGTCATCTCTTGTCAGATAACCAGTGGTTAATCTTTCTTATGCCAACACAACCACACTTCATACAATATTACATGCTGCACATCATCCGTTTTTATCCTATCAACTGCTAAGCTACTCGCCTTAAACTTTACCTTCCCCTTCTTTCCGACTACTAAATTCCATAACTGGGTTGCCTCCCCACAACCCAAGATATCTGTCTCCAACCCCGTTCTGTCACAAATACATACATCCCTGCACGTGTGACGACTGTCACTTTCTTACAAAACTTCTAACCATATGGACTCACTGTCCTGTACCAAATGCGTACGCCACCGATACAGTCTGCACGCGCACGACACCCGCATCGAGAACCCTAACTCGTAACGAAAGTGACAAGACACCAATATAAGTTGAATAGTCACGACCGTACTCCAGTATAAACCACTCGACCACAAATTAGCCTTGGCCCTACTGCACAGTTAACCGATTCCAATGCTGTGCAGGTCAACTCCGGAATCGTTAATCAATTTCAACGAACTCCTACTATTTACAATTGAGATTGAGCACAATCATCAAACCCCTCTATGATTCACGCAGACACATCTGCACCTGACTCATGTTATGATCCTCAACCAAATGCAACCTCGTACTACCCTCTTATTGAACCCACTGACATTAACACGAACTAACCACAAACAATATCTACATCACCGTCCATCAACGGTCATTATATCGAACCCACATTGTCTAGCCAAACTGTCACATGACAATCGAACTCAGGAACCACTATGTACACTACTTACAGAATATACCGAAAAGAGGTAACAACACAAACCGGCTGACAACAAATTTCAATCACGGAACCAAGACAACATCATACCAGACAACCAGTATACGCAACGAACACCATACAACTAATCCCAACATGAGACAACTACAGTACAACTCGCCATAATACAAGACAACACGACGAACTACAACACAACGAACCTAACAGATCACCAACCTGGACATACAGACGATCAACCACACCAGTTCTGCAACTGGCTGACAGTGGCTGCAAACAAGGACGACACCGACTCAGCACAGGCCAAGGGCACCCAAACCCGACGAGGACCTGGCACTGACTATGACTCGAAGTCACTCTTCAAAACTACCGGCGCTGCCGCCGCACCTACAAGGAGTACGTCCACTCCGACGAACACCAGGGACCGAAGTGAAGCTACCCCAACGCATTCCGCCCTGGTCGGAATCAAGCGAACTCTACTCATCACACAAAACAACGATTGGTCAGAGCAGTGTATCCCTCCGCAGAGCTGACACACCTGACCAACGGACTAGTTGTTGCTCGTGCAACAACACGACAATTTACCACAACAACTCACAGACTTGACAACACAACAACAGCCGATATCCTGCCCCCGCCTTCTCTGGTGTAGAACCAAAGTAACAAGAGGGTAACAATCGGGAACGAAACCAACCTCCCGCTTCCATTCCATTCCTTCAATAAGTGAAGACTGGAATGAAAGAATATTGTATGTCCTATTTCCCCAGCCTCCTACCTAGCCTAATCTTTCTACCTAACCCTGAGGAACTTAACCTAACTCTAGCTAACTAAACCCCAACCTCACATACGCGCGAGCGCGCGTGCACGCACACACACACACACACACACACACACACACACACACACACACACACAACACACACACACTCGCACGCATACTCGCACACGCTCTCTATCTTGGACCACCACTACTCTTAAACACGTGGACGTACTAGTTTAGTACCCGCCGATCGGTGACAAACACACTACTCGTTCAAACAGAACCATCATCACCATCATCGCATAATAAATGAAAGGAGGATAATACCACGTTTCGAAATTTCTCCATGGGGTGTTTCTACGCAGGGGAATTATCCCACGCGCTGCATTGCACACCCCCCCCCCCCCCCCCCCCCCCAACCTCACCCCACCCCCTCCACCTCCTCCTCTGAATTCCGGTTCCAGAGATTCTGGCAGAACTGACCAGCGCCGACGCATGGCTGGCTGTGTGAGAGAATTTAATACGGTTCCTGAACATGTTCATTTGTCTGAGACCGGAATGTGAGTCCGGACGTGTGTCACAGATAGGGAGGAGGGGGTGGGGGGGAGGTAGCTTGGGCAGGGGTTTGGGGTGAGGGAGGGGGGACCAGAGAAGGGGGATGGAGAGACTGTAGGGTAGAAGGTATGGGAGGAGGTGAGGGGTGGGGGAGAGTGAGAGAGAGAGAGAGAGAGAGTCAGCCAGACAGACAGACAGACACACAGAGAGAGAGAGAGAGAGAGAGAGAGAGAGAGAGAGAGAGAGAGAGAGAGAGAGAGAGAGAAAGCGTGCCTTTGTGTTTATGTATGTATGTATGTATACTCGTACATGTATGTATGTATGTATTATGTATGTAT
>CM065742.1:32139795-32144795 GCA_033310375.1 Conus canariensis
TAGATTCCTGTGTATTCAAGAAAGAAAGATAGACAGACAGACTCCTGTGTATTCAAGAAAAAAAGATAGATAGATTCCTGTGTATTAAAGAAAGAAAGATAGACAGACAGATTCCTGTGTATTCAAGAAAGAAAGATAGATAGATTCCTGTGTATTAAAGAAAGAAATATAGACAGACAGATTCCTGTGTATTCAAGAAAAAAGATAGATAGATTCCTGTGTATTAAAGAAAGAGAGATAGACAGATTCCTGTATATTAAAGAAAGAAAGATAGATAGATTCCTGTGTATTCAATAAAGAGATATAGATTCCTGTGTATTAAAGAAAGAAAGATAGATAGATTCCTGTGTATTCAAAAAAGAGAGATAGACAGATTCCTGTGTATTAAAGAAAGAAAGATAGATAGATTCCTGTGTATTCAATAAAGAGAGATAGACAGATTCCTGTGTATTAAAGAAAGAAAGATAGACAGACAGATTCCTGTGTATTAAAGAAAGATAGATAGATAGATTCCTGTGTATTAAAGATAGATAGGTAGATAGAGAGAGAGATTCCTGTGTATTAGAGAGAGAGTGAGTGAGAAATTCCATCTGTCCTTGAAGAGTGGACCACTGAGCGATGAAAACAAAGAAGACAAAAAATACTAGATGACGTCATGTCTGAACATTATTCCCTATTCCCGAAGACGGGGTGTGGCTGTCTCACAGGTGAGGCTGAAAACAGTCACCTGCACAGCAATCCCAAGCAAGCTGAAGCTCGGATTGATAATGTAATAAATGAGTGTTTAAAACAAGAGTAGGTCTCATTTTTAAAATGCACTTACAGGAAAAGAGTGATCTCATACTTCTTCTTTAAATCCTCCATGGGAAAATATTGATTGCTTTATAAAGTTCACCGACTACTCAGAACTAGAACACACACACACACACACACACACACACACACACACACACACACACACACGCACGCACGCACGCACGCACGCACGCACGCACGCACGCACGCACGCACGCACGCACTCACACACACACACACACACACACACACACACACACGCACGCACGCACGCACGCACGCACGCACGCACACACACACACACACACACACACACACACACACACACACCACACACACACACCACACTGGGGAGTTGAAGAAGTCAGAGAAGGAGGAAGAAAAACCTCCCACCTTGTGCAGGAGAAAAACGCACAATAATGAAAATTATTTCGCTCAAAAATGAACGGAAATCTTGAACGAGGCGGGAATTAGTAAGCAGTGGCTAACGAACAAGTAGGGTAACTCTTGCTCCTATGATGATATGATTACCTGCCCATAACTCCAAACGGATGCTACTTACGACACCGAATCGCCTAACAGAAATAACAACACAGAGCACGCTGAACAAACAAGGAGACATCTCAAAAGAAAAAGGATGTTCCAAGCCTGTACCTGACACCTTTACACAACAACAACTGAAGAAATGACCAAACACAAATCAACGTTTATTCAAAACTGTCCACCCTCTACTGTACCTGTACAATGGTCTTGGACAGGGAGTCATGGCGAAATACATGTCCACCCTCCACTGTACCTTGTACAATGATCTTGAACACGAAGTCTTGGCGAGATATATGCCCACCCTCCGCTGTACCCTGTAGAATGGTCTTGGACAGGGAGTCATGGTGAGATACATGTCAACCCTCCACTGTACCCTGTACAATGGTCCTGAACAGGGAGTCATGGTGAGATGTCAACCCTCCACTCTGCCATGTACAATGGTCTTGGACAGGGAGTCATGGTGAGATACATGTCCACTCTCCACTGTACCCTGTAGACTGGTCTTGGACAGGGAGTCATGGTGAGATATATGTCCACCCTCCACTGTACCCTGTAGACTGGTCTTGGACAGGGAGTCATGGTGAGATACACGTCCACCCTCCACTGTACCCTGTAGACTGGTCTTTGGACAGGGAGTCATGGTGAGATACATGTCAACCCTCCACTGTACCCTGTAGACTGGTCTTGGACAGGGAGTCATGGGGAGATACATGTCCACCCTCCACTGTACCCTGTAGACTGGTCTTGGACAGGGAGTCATGGTGAGATACATGTCCACCCTCCACTGTACCCTGTAGACTGGTCTTGGACAGGAGTCATGGTGAGATACATGTCAACCCTCCACTGTACCCTGTACAATGGTCTTGGACAGGGAGTCATGGTGAGATACATGTCCACCCTCCACTGTACCCTGTAGAATGGTCTTTGGACAGGGAGTCATGGTGAGATACATGTCCACCCTCCACTGTACCCTGTAGACTGGTCTTTGGACAGGGAGTCATGGTGAGATACATGTCCACCCTCCACTGTACCCTGTAGAATGGTCTTTGGACAGGGAGTCATGGTGAGATACATGTCCACCCTCCACTGTACCCTGTAGACTGGTCTTTGGACAGGGAGTCATGGTGAGATACATGTCCACCCTCCACTGTACCCTGTAGACTGGTCTTTGGACAGGGAGTCATGGTGAGATACATGTCCACCCTCCACTGTACCCTGAAGATTGGTCTTGGACAGGGTGTCATGGAGAGGATTATACATTTGCACGGCCTGCATGAGAGAGAGAGAGAGAGAGAGAGAGAGAGAGAGAGAGAGAGAGAGAGAGAGAGAGAGAGAGAGAGAAAGCGACAGAGAAATAACCGTACCAAACTGAAGAAAAAATATCTTATACGTCTAAAGGAGGAGAAGGTTACATTTGGCTGACACAATAAGATAGAATAAAAGGCCGAAAGAAGATAAAATGTCGAAGAGAGGGGGACAGACTGAAGGAGCAAACAACAACAACAACAACAACATCAACAACAACAACATCAACAACAACAACATCAACAACAACAAAACCAAAGAGAGGAGGACAGGCGGAAGATAGACAGACGGAGGAGCGAAGAAAGTAAAACTGAAGACAGAAGCATGAACTGAGGAAAGAAAGATGAACTGAATTTAAAAAAAAAAGGAACAAAATGAAGAAGGAACAAAGAGCACACAAAAGAAAGACGGGCACAAGGAGGATGGAGTGAAGAAAGAAGGACGAACAAAAGAAAACAGGATGGGGTGAATAGAAAAGGACAGACGGAAGAAAGAAAAAATGCAGTGAAAAAGGAAAGACGGGCTAAGAAAAGAATGAAAAAAAAAAAAAAAAAAAAAGAAAAGAGAGAAAGACGGATCGAAGGAACAAAGGATAAACTGAAGAAAGTCCGCAGACAGACGACACAACAACAACAACAACAAAACAGACCCAAAAAATAATGATGAACAGAAGAAAGAAGAAAGAACAGTAAAAAAAATTTAAAAAAAAAAAGAGAGAGAGAGAGAGAGAGAGAGACAGAGACACAGAGAGAGAGAGAGAGAGAGAGAGAGAGAGAGAGAGAGAGAGAGAGAGAGAGAGAGAAGAATAGTACCACGAACTGAAAAAGAGAAATAAACTGAAACAGGGCAAAACAGAAGAAGGCGTGGCGGACTCAAAGCGAACAGACCGAAGAAAGAAGGATGGACAGGAGAAAGAAGGAAGGCCGTACGGAGACTGAGAGAAAGAACAAAGAAAAAAAAAAGGACAGAAAGAAGGAAGGAAGGAACGAAGAACTGACAAAAGTCTAGACACGAGAGACGGGAAAGATTCAAGCATGTAATGCGTTCTGGTTTTGGTTTGTGTGTGTGTGTGTGTGTGTGTGTGTGGAGAGAGAGAGAGAGAGAGAGAGAGAGAGAGAGAGAGAGAGAGAGAGAAGAGAGAGTGGTTGGGTGAGAGTGGAGGAGGGGGGGGAGGGCGGGAAGGGAACTGACCGTTAGGAGAGAATGGAAAGAGGGAGGGGGTGGAAGGAGAAAGTAAAAGAGGGGGTAGGGAGGGAGGGAGGGAGGGTAGAAGGGGGAGTGAAGACTCATAAAACATGAACTTCGTTCTTTACCCCTTCCCCCCCCCCTCCCTCCTCCCCCCCTCCCACCCCCCACCTCCACCCCCACTCCCCACTCAATCAGGTTTGAAGCGCGCGCGTCCACAAGCCTCGAACAGCACTTAGAAAGCTCTACACCAAGCCTAAAAGTCGCCGCAAGTGCCCCACAAAGTACCCCCCAACAAGCCATACTGGTGCGATGGTATGGTAAACTCTACAAGCACCATCTCTTCCCACCCCCACCCCCACCCCCACCACACCCCTCTCCACCCTCGTCTCGCTGCCTCCCAACCCTCCAGTCTCCAATCCGCTTAACACGGGTGGTAAAGTCCCCCGCCATTAAATAGCAGACGGAAGTAAACAGTGGGTAGCATGTGCGATAGGTATCTGTTGACGGAGAGAGGGTAGACACGCACAACGGTTCTGGTTCCCTGAAGAGGTGGTGTGTGTGTGTGTGTGTGTGTGTGTGTGTGTGTGTGTGTGTGTGTGTGTGTGTGTGTGTGTGTGTGTGTGTGTGTGTGTTCGTGGGTGAGAAGGTTATTAGAAAGAGCCTCAGGCACCTTTGGCGAATCTCTCTCTCTCTCTCTCTCTCTCTCTCTCTCTCTCACACACACACACACACACACACACACACACACACACACACACACACACACACACACACACACACAACACACACACACACACACCACACACAAAACTACCATAAAACGTTTTGCTATTTCCTTGTATAAGGCACGTAAGAATCGAAGTAATGTATGAATATCTACTTTGTGCATTATCTGATGTACATTTCTGGATATTTGATTAATTTGCTTCTGCTCTCTATGAAAAAGATTTGTTCACAACACCATCTCCATCGAGGGCCATGGCCTGTATGAATAAAATCTCCTCTCTTCTCTCTCTCTCTCTCTCTCTCTCTCTCTCTCTCTCTCTCTCTCTCTCAAACACACATACACACGCACGCATGCATGCGCGCGCACACACACACACACACACACACACACGCGCGCGCGCGCGCGTGAGCGTGCGAGCGCGCACGCACGCACGCACGCACAC
>CM065742.1:32162295-32167295 GCA_033310375.1 Conus canariensis
GGTCGCTGGGAACACTGCAAACAAGCAAGAAGCAGGGAGAGGGAGGGATGAGGGGGGGGGGGGAGAGAGAAGGAGTAGAGGGGAGTGTGGAGACAGGTGGAGGGGGATGGGGCGGGGTGGTGGGGGGGGGGGGGGCTGTGTGTTTGCGAACCTACTTGTGGAGCACCATGGGGGTGGGGGTGAGGGGGTGGGGAAGGGTGGCGGTGACGCGCTTGATTGAACCAGCGCGAGGGGCGTCAGGCTGTGGTTGCACACCAAAAAATTAATGCGCCAAGACCATACTTAAGGAGTCGAGTATTTATAGACTTGCGCAGTTGGATTGTTTTGAGATTTTTTTTTCTTATTTTGTGTTTGAAAATCGATTCTCTTCGTTTACATTCATATGGCCATCAAGGGACAAGACAAAATTGGTTCCAAGCAGACAGATTAAAAAAGCAAAGGAATGGCGATTATTTGGGGCGCTTGGAGCTGACGCAAATAGAGGGTCAGGGGTGAGTGCAAAGACCTGAAATGTGACGTCAGCTGAGGGAAAGGTCATGCATTTGAAGACTGTGGTTTTATCAGGTGAAAATCCCACCCTGCCCCACCCCTCCACAAAAAAACAAACAAACAACAACAACAACAACCAAGGGAAATAATTGGTGGCTACTAAAATAAAAGGAAAAGATGCTCCCAGGATTCACCGAAAGGGGGAGAGAATGATGAATCCATCGGTGCTCAACCAATCATGACTGCAAATCCCAAACGGACTATGAACATGGACCAAATGGAATATCCATGTGTCTGTGGAAAGCGTTTCGCTACCACCCGTGGCATGAAGATCCACAGAACAAAGATGGGATGTGTGAAGACTCATCTGAATGAGCAGCAGCGCACTGCATCAGCAGATAAGACGTCGGAAGACCAAGGCCAGGATTTAAACCACAGTGCCAAGGACATCCACGCTGTTGGTTCGGATGAGGAATTTGCACAGGCCCTCGATGCCAGGCGCCTGAAACTCAACCTGCCACGAGCAAACGAAACTGAAGATTGGGAGAAACTGGATGCAAAAATCGTCCAAAGACTCGATGCACTGATAGGGAAAAGCACCCTGGAACACAAACTAGCCACATATGGGGACATTGTGTATGCCACATGTAGAGACGCCTATGGAGCAAAACTACCCAAAGAGAAAACACCTCCAAAGAAATCCAGACGCCAAGAAAAGATGGACAAGATCAGGGTCCAAAAGAAAAACCTCAAGATGCAAATGAAGACCGCACTGCCAGCTGAAAAACAAGGCTTGGAAAAACTGTGGAAAGACCTGAAAGAAAAACACAGTGCCCTCAGCAAAGCGGAATCTGCGAGGAAGAGGAAGAGCAAAAAGAAGAAGACACAAGAGCGCTTCTTCAGAGACCCCTTCCAGTTTGCCAGAACACTGTTTGAGCAGCCAAAATCTGGGACCCTAAGTGTGGACAAAGGAGTTCTTGAGCAGCATCTGAGGAAAACATACTCTGACCCACAGAGCAAAGCACCACTCGACATTCAAGGTCTGGTGTGGCCAACCAACCCTGAGGAACAGTTCAATGGCAAGCCTCCAACGTTGGCGGAAATCAAGAAGGTGGTCGACAAAGCCAGAGCCAAATCATCACCAGGGCCAAACGGAATACCTTACCAGCTTTACAAGAAATGTCCCAAGGTGCTGGAGTGGCTCCACAGGCTGCTGCGATCGGCTTGGAGAAACCAGAAGATCAGCGGCCAGTGGATGACGGCAGATGGTGTGTACATCCCCAAAGAGCAAAACTCAAGTGACATTAGCCAGTTCAGGCCAATATCACTACTGAACGTCGAAGGGAAAATCTTCTTCTCTGTCATGGCAGCAAGGCTGACCAAGTACCTGATGGAAAACAAGTACTTGGATGTGTCAGTCCAGAAAGGTGGCATCCCAGGCGTGGCGGGCTGTGTAGAACACGCCACAATGATCTGGGACGCAATCCAAAAAGCAAAAACAGAAAAGAGAGACCTGGACGTAGTGTGGCTTGATCTGGCAAACGCATATGGATCTGTGCCCCATGAGATGATACAGTTGGCTCTTGAGATGTACCATGTGCCAAAGAACATCCGCGACATGCTCAAGAAGTACTTCAATGGCTTCTCAATGCGGTTCTCTACCAAGGAGTACACAACAGACTGGATCAACTTGGAAGTGGGTATTGCAATGGGCTGTGCAATTTCCCCAATACTGTTCGTGCTGGCAATGGAACTCATCTTGAAAGCAGCAACAAACAACGCGAGACAAACAGACCTTGGCGATGGATACAAGATGCCTCCTCTCAAGGCCTTCATGGATGACACTACAGTGATTTCATCCAGAGAAGACGAGACACGTCATGTGCTGGAGAGGCTGGACGACATAGTTGCCTCATCCAGAATGAAGTTCAAGCCAAAGAAATCACGGAGTCTCTCACTGAGGAAAGGAAAAGTGGCCGGATCTGTGGTCTTCAGTGTTGCCAACCAGGCCATTCCAACAGTTACAGAAGAACCAGTCAAGAGCCTTGGAAGATGGTATGATGATACGCTGAAAGACACACAAAGAGCAAAAGAAACCAAGCAGATGGCGGAGGAAGGCTTGGAGACCATTGACCAGTGTGGGCTCCCTGGCAAATACAAGGTCTGGTGTCTGCAGTTCATGCTGATACCAAAGCTGCTATGGCCTCTGATGATATACGACATCTGCACCAGCATAGTGGAGGCAATGGAAGCCAAAATCAACAAGTTCACAAGGAAATGGCTTGGTGTCCCACCCTGTCTGACTGACATAGCGCTGTACTGTCGCCAAGCAAAGCTGAAACTACCCTGAAATCCATCCTGGAGGAATACAAAGCAGGGAAGATCAGACTTCAAAGCATGCTGGAGGACTCAGGAGACAAGGTGGTAGAAGCAATTAAGCCCCAGCTGAAGACAGGCAGAAAATGGAAAGTTCAAGAGGCGATGGATTCTGCAAAAGAAAGTCTCAAGATCAGAGAAATAACAGGACACACACAGACCAACAGACAGGGACTGGGGGTGACCAAAACTGAATGGTGGTCAAAGGCCAAAGGAAAAGCCAAAAGAGACATGATGATTCAGGAGATGAGAAAAGAAGAAGACCAAAAAAGACTCCAAAAAGCAGTCCAGCAGAGCCAGCAAGGGCAATGGACAACGTGGGAGAATGCACTCCAAAGAAGTCTCACTTGGAATGACATTTGGCACATGGCCCCTCTCAGGATCAGCTTCATTCTCAGATCTGCATATGACCTTCTGCCCTCAAATGCAAACCTGGTGAAGTGGGGGAAAACAGGCGATCCTGCATGCCCCCTCTGCCATGAAAAACAAACAGTGGAGCATGTCCTAAGCTCATGTAAAGTAGCCCTGGCTCAAGGAAGGTACACATGGAGGCACAACCAAGTGCTCAAAGAAATTGTACAAGTAGTCTGGGCTAGTACCAACACCACAAAAGGGAAAATCAGGACTCCAAAAGCACCCGCAACATTCTTCACGGCAGGAGGCAGCAAATCATGGCCAAGAACAACAGTGCCACTCGAAACATGCAGGCAGAGTCTGCTCGACGGGGCAGATGACTGGGAGTGCACTGCAGACCTCCAGAATGGAAGAGTCACCCAGAGATCATCAGCAAGAGTGGCATGAGACCAGACATAGTAGTCCACTCTAAGTCAACCAAGCAGCTGATCATGATCGAGCTCACGGTGCCATATGAGAACAGAATGGAGGCAGCTCAAATCTTCAAGACTGAAAAGTATGCTGATCTGGCAAACACCTGAGGAGAGAAGGCTATCAGGTCAAAGTCCTCACTGCAGAAATTGGAGCTAGGGGTTTGTAGGAACGTCTGCATACAGCCTCATGAAACAGCTCTCAGTTGCAGGGAAGGAAAAAACCAGAGCCCTGAAAGCAATGGCAGAAGCGGCAGAGAGGTGTTCAAGCTGGATCTGGTCAAGGAGGAACAAAAGTGAACTTCATAAGGCTTAATTTCCCTACAAATATCAGGTGTCCCTGTGGCTCAGTGGTTAAAGCGCGAGTCATTAAGTGGAAAATGAGCATGTCCAGAGGGTCATGGGTTCGAATCCCAGCCATGGCTCGTCCCAAGATGGGAAAAAAAAGGGGCAGCAGAGGGACATCCGGAGTCATGAACCGGGTGTGGCCCAACCCCCCTAGAGTGTCAGGAGATAAGGGCCGAAACACTTGCTTGAAGGGGGCTTCTCTTCTGAGGACTCTCTGCTGCCACGCTCTCCACGAGTTTCTTTCTACTGAGGAGTTGTTCTTTTGATCAACAATCAGTTGAACATTAAATGCTGGCTGAAGTTTATGGCAGGCCTCAAAACGCTTAGGTGGATGGGATAGTGTGTCAGTGGATGGGATAGTGTGTCAGGGGATGGGATAGTGTGTCAGTGGATGGGATAGTGTGTCAGTGTCAAATGCTAATCGCAGCGTGAGGCCTGTGGGTACTGCGGAGCGTGGAGACCGAAGCGCCCCCTGGATTGATGGGCTGGTCGCTGTTGTCGTCTGCCCGTACCTTTCGCCGTCTACTCTTTGGTCGCCAAGTGGGCAAGGTTCACAGGACATGGATTTTAAAGAGATTTAAAGAGAGAGAGAGAGAGAGAGAGAGAGAGAGAGAGAGAGAGAGACAGACAGACAGACAGACAGACAAACAGACAGACAGAGACACAGAGAAAGAGAGAGACAGAGAGAGACAGACAGACAGACAGAGAGACATATACAGAGAAAGACAGACAGAGAGAGAGAGAGAGACAGACAGACAGACAGACAGACAGACAGACAGAGACAGACAGAGAGAGAGAGAGAGACAGAGAGAGAGAGACCCGCCTTTTCCTGTGCAAGCCCTCTCTCTCTCTCTCTCTCTCTCTCTCTCTCTCTCTCTCTCTCTCTGTCGCTCTGTCTTCTTCTCTGTCTCTCTCCCTCTCTCTCTCTCCCTCGCTCCCTCCCCCACCCCCCCCCTCTCTCTC
>CM065742.1:32172295-32174795 GCA_033310375.1 Conus canariensis
CTGTCTGTATAGCCACTGTCAACCCTGCAACCCCTCTCCTTTCTCCCCTTCTGTCTGTATAGCCACTGTCAACCCTGCAACCCCTCTCCTTTCTCCCTTTCTGTCTGTATAGCCACTGTCAACCCTGCAACCCCTCTCCTTTCTCCCCTTCTGTCTGTATAGCCACTGTCAACCCTGCAACTCCTTCTCTTTCCTTTCCTTCCCTACTTCTGTCTGTATAGCCACTGTCAACCCTGCAACCCTCTCCTGTCTCCCTTTCTGTCTGTATAGCCACTGTCAACCTGCAACCCCTCTCCTTTCTCCCTTTCTGTCTGTATAGCCACTGTCAACGCTACAACCCTCTCCTTTCTCCCTTCTGTCTGTATAGCCACTGTCAACCCTGCAACCCCTCTCCTTTCTCCCTTCTGTCTGTATAGCCACTGTCAACCTGCAACCCCTCTCCTTTCTCCCTTCTGTCTGTATAGCCACTGTCAACGCTACAACCCTCTCCTTTCTCCCTTTCAGTCTGTATAGCCACTGTCAACACTACAACCCTCTCCTTTCTCCCTTTCTGTCTGTATAGCCACTGTCAACCCTGCAACCCCTCTCCTTTCTCCCTTCTGTCTGTATAGCCACTGTCAACGCTACAACCCTCTCCTTTCTCCCTTCTGTCTGTATAGCCACTGTCAACACTACAACCCTCTCCTTTCTCCCTTCTGTCTGTATAGCCACTGTCAACCCTGCAACCCCTCTCCTTTCTCCCTTCTGTCTGTATAGCCACTGTCAACCTGCAACCCCTCTCCTTTCTCCCTTCTGTCTGTATAGCCACTGTCAACGCTACAACCCTCTCCTTTCTCCCCTTCTGTCTGTATAGCCACTGTCAACGCTAAACCCTCTCCTTTCTCCCTTTCTGTCTGTATGGCCACTGTCAACGCTAAACCCCTCTCCTTTCTCCCCTTCTGTCTGTATAGCCACTGTCAACCTACAACCCCTCTCCTTTCTCCCCTTCTGTCTGTATAGCCACTGTCAAACTGCAACCCTCTCCTTTCTCCCTTCTGTCTGTATAGCCACTGTCAACCTGCAACCCTCTTCTCCTTTCTCCCCTTTCTGTCTGTATAGCCACTGTCAACGCTACAACCCCTCTCCTTTCTCCCCTTCTGTCTGTATAGCCACTGTCAACGCTACAACCCTCTCCTTTCTCCCTTTCTGTCTGTATGGCCACTGTCAACGCTACAACCCTCTCCTTTCTCCCTTCTGTCTGTATAGCCACTGTCAACGCTACAACCCCTCTCCTTTCTCCCTTCTGTCTGTATAGCCACTGTCAAAACTACAACCCTCTCCTTTCTCCCTTCTGTCTGTATAGCCACTGTCAACCCTCAACCCCTCTCCTTTCTCCCTTCTGTCTGTATAGCCACTGTCAACCCTGCAACTCCTCTCCTTTCTCCCCTTCTGTCTGTATAGCCACTGTCAACGCTACAACCCCTCTCCTTTCTCCCCTTCTGTCTGTATAGCCACTGTCAACGCTACAACCCCTCTCCTTTCTCCCTTTCTGTCTGTTATAGCCACTGTCAACGCTACAACCCCTCTCCTTTCTCCCTTTCATGTCTGTATAGCCACTGTCAACACTACAACCCCTCTCCTTTCTCCCTTTCTGTCTGTATAGCCACTGTCCAACGCTACAACCCTCTCCTTTCTCCCTTTCTGTCTGTATAGCCACTGTCAACGCTACAACCCCTCTCTTTCTCCCTTCTGTCTGTATAGCCACTGTCAACCTCAACCCTTCTCCTTTCTCCCTTTCTGTCTGTATAGCCACTGTCAACGCTACAACCCCTCTTCCTTTCTCCCTTCTGTCTGTATAGCCACTGTCAACCCTCTAACCCTTCTCCTTTCTCCCTTTCTGTCTGTATAGCCACTGTCAACCTGCAACCCCTCTCCTTTCTCCCCTTCTGTCTGTATAGCCACTGTCAACCTCTAACCCTTCTCCTTTCTCCCTTTCTGTCTGTATAGCCACTGTCAACGCTACAACCCCTCTCCTTTCTCCACTTCTGTCTGTATAGCCACTGTCAACCCTGCAACCCTCTCCTTTCTCCCTTCTGTCTGTATAGCCACTGTCAACGCTACAACCCCTCTCTTTTTCCCCTTCTGTCTGTATAGCCACTGTCAACCCTCTAACCCTTCTCCTTTCTCCCTTTCTGTCTGTATAGCCACTGTCAACGCTACAACCCCTCTCTTTTCTCCCCTTCTGTCTGTATAGCCACTGTCAACCCTCTAACCCTTCTCCTTTCTCCCTTTCTGTCTGTATAGCCACTGTCAACCCTGCAACCCCTCTCCTTTCTCCCCTTCTGTCTGTATAGCCATCTGTCAACCCTCTAACCCTTCTCCTTTCTCCCCTTCTGTCTGTATAGCCACTGTCAACGCTACAACCCCTCTCCTTTCTCCCCTTCTGTCTGTATAGCCACTGTCAACGCTACAACCCCTCTCCTTTCTCCCTTTCTGTCTGTATAGCCACTGTCAACGCTAC
>CM065742.1:32179795-32184795 GCA_033310375.1 Conus canariensis
TTTTTTAATGTACCACCACCCCCCCCCCCCCCCAAAGAAAAAAAAAGAAAGGGAAAAAAAAAGAAAAAAATCCGAAGGAAACAAGCAAAAAACAAACAAACAAACAAAAAAATCGTTAGACCATTTTTTCTCTTCTAGAACCGTTTCCCCTGGAAGAAAAGGAGGAACACGAAGAAAGCGAGACTGTCCTTTAAACCCCTGTCATGTGGGTAGCTAACGAACATCACCCGTACAATCTCCTTTTTGGTAACAGAAAAAAAAAAATATATAAAAAAGCAAACGAACAAAAGTCAGTATCCCTTGAGCCTCACTCCTCTAGGGGGAAAAAAAAAGCACCGTCTTTTGAATATCTCTCATCTGAGTAACGCCTCTCTTGTGTATGTAAGAATAACAATAATAATAACAATGATAATAGTGATAACAATATGATAATAATAGTAATAACAATAATGACAATAATAATAGTAATAATAATCATCATCATAATGATAATAATAATAATAATAATAGCAATAATGATAATAATAATAATAATAATAGTAATAATGTGGCATCTAAGGGAAAAAATGTTAAAAGAATTTCTTTTAGGCCTGGTTGACATCGGGATAATTTATGAAAGAGAGCGTTGAGTACAGCCTTGTTCTGTCGTCTCTTGCCGAAAAGAAATGGAACTCCAGAAACATCGTCTTCATCCTCCTCGTTGACCCTCGTCATCAAAGGTCACCGTTCGTGGCCCTTCTACTCTCTTCTCTGGTTAATTACCTGGTGAAGAGACCTCTCTCTCTCTCCAACACACAGATTTACCTTTGTTTTCTTTTTTTTTTTTTTTATCTTTGTCCTCCAACTTCATTTTTTTTTTTTACATTAAAAGAAATTCTTTTAACATTCCCCCCCCCCTTTTTTTTTTTAAGGTGGGGCCCCCATTATCTTCTTTTTTTCCCCCACCTTTTTACCTTTTTTTTTTTTCTCCCAACAAGAAACCACAACTCTCGCAGAGCACGCAAGTCTGTATGTTCTATTATTATTATTATTATATTGGGTATTTATACAGCGCCTATCCTCGGTCACAGACCAAGCTGTAAGCGCTTTACAATAAACACACTACCCCATTCACTCAACGGGCTGCCTACCCAGGTAGAGCCGGCCGAAGAGCAGCCTACTGGCGCTCATTCAGTCGTTTCCCTTAACCATTCAAATATCAGTCACTCATTTTCATTTATCTCATTTATTCCTCCAGTTTCTCACATAGGATGCACGCGATGTTTTATACGTGTCCTCCACTTCCACCGGTACACGATGGCACACTATAACAGTAAGTGACAATTTGTTTGTGGCTTGGTAAGAAATACCAGGCGGCTATCTTCAATTTACATCAATTTTGCCATCAATTTTCTAGTACTAATGGACATTCTTTGGCGGACTTTCAGTACTTTGATATAAAGCGTCAGCGTTTATTCGTGTTCTATTCTGTGGTGCAGTGACACATTCACTCTGTGTATGCAAAAAAAAAGAAAAGAGAGAGAGAGAGAGAGAGAGAGAGAGAGAGAGAGAGAGAGAGAGAGAGAGAGAGAACGGAAGGAAGAAGGGAACGACAGAAAGAAAGACGGAAAGAGAGAAAGAAAGAGGATGAAAAACAGACAGACAGCGTGACAGAAAGAATGGAAAGAAGACAGAAAGAAAGTAGGAAAAAAAAAAAAAAAAATACATGGAAGCAAAGGCGCTGCAGACAATTCGCACGGGCACATCAGTTAGCCTAGCTTTGCTCAATTCTTCGTCAGGGCCGGGGAAGGTAAAGCAGGGACAGAGAAGAGGTGGGCAGCGCCCTCATCATACTAAGCCTAGAGAACGCAAGATCTGTGATGTGCCTCGGTCCCCAGCGACTGTCTTTACCCATGAGAAGATTGTTGATTTGTTAATGTAGGTTTTCATTGGCTTACTTACATATCATCCCCAAAAATAAGAAGGCCTATTTGTTGCTCTGATTATTATATGGCTCGTATTGTATGTACCCTATCTGTGTTGAAAAAAAAAAAATTGAGATATCTCTGAAGTATTTGTTGTTCCATTTGTTAGGCTCGCGTGTACCCTTACAAAAAGGTCTGAAGCTCAAGTTGCTCTTCTTGCTTGACATACGTGTCTCTCTTTAGATAACTGATTTTCTTTTTTTGTAGTTCTGTAGAAAATGTATGTTGTCTTTTTTTTTTTCCCTAAGATCTTCTCTCGTGAAGTGCTATTTCTGACTGCTCTGTGAATAATGCTGAACAATTAAGTAGTGGGGGGGGGGGGGGGGGGAGGGAAACAGGTGCAGGTTAACAATTCTTCGATCCAATGCTCTGTGAATAATGCTGAACAATTAAGTAGTGGGGGGAAAACAAGTGCAGGTCAACAATTCTTCGATCCAATGCTCTGTGAATAATGCTGAACAATTAAGTAGTGGGGGGAAAACAAGTGCAGGTTAACAATTCTTCGATCCAGTGCTCTGTGAATAATGTACGCAAACACTGCCTGTGGCAAAGAAGGAACTAAAAAAAAAAAGAAGGCACAAAACCCAGAGTTTTAAAACTTTTTTCCCCAAAAAAAAAATTCTCGAGATTACTGTCATGTTTTCGTCAGCCACTACTTTTGATTGTCGTATCGCTGTAGTAGAAGTGGTGGGGGCAGCAGGCAACAACATTAAAAAGAATCAATCAATACGTTCATGATGATTGACAACATTTTGCTCAGAAGTTTTGGCGTCAGTTTGTAAAGAAGGGGCACAACTGCGTGGCGACTATTTCTCTTTACATTACACCACATCCGTTAAAGCTACGACGCCAACGAAACTGTTATTTATGACTCTTTGAACGGAGCACGTGTTTAACCGAGGTCCATGGATTACTATGTCACAGAGAGAGAGAGAGAGAGGAGAGAGAGAGAGAGAGAGAGAGAGAGAGAGAGAGAGGAGGGGGGGGAGGGAGCACGTTGTATTGGTCCACATCGATCTGTTTGGTCCAGCCATAGCGCCATGACTGATCGAGCCCATCAATTAGGTCACGCCCAGTTCAACACCACACCGATGTGTGCCTACCCCACTCTCCTCTCTCTCTCTCTCTCTCTCTCTCTCCCCACCTTTATTGCCAACAACCTAAGCGTCCCGCTCTAAAACAAAGGCTGAGTTCAACCTCCTCCACCTCTGACAGCCCTCTTGTAAGACCCGGCCTCTTTCTCCTCAACATCTGCTCGTGTCAACACAGAAATGTCCGCCATGATGGGCCCCCCCTGTCCCTCCGACCAACCGCAGCGCGCGGGGACCGTCACGTGATCCGAGCGCCTCTAGTCTTCGGCTGTGGTCGGAAGTGGTCGGGGTTGCTGACTTGTCATCCTCCGTGTGGAATATTCAACCTGTGTGCGTGGCCTGAGGTGATAACCGATACGAACTATAAAACCGATGATATTCCTTCCCTGGAGAGGCCAGCGGTGTCGGCGGAAGGAAGGGGGCAAGACGTGGGGGTTATCGGGCCAGAGGATTTGCCCGCTAGGAGCCGCTATCAGCGGCCGTCCAGACTGTCAGGCCCTGGTCAAGATCAAGGTTACGTGGACACTGACCACCCCGTCTGGACACGACCTCCCCCCTCTCACCACTCCCCGGATACTCCACCCATCCATCCACCCCTCCCCAAAAACAAAACTGGGTCGGGTAGCCGTGGCTCCCACACCCCGGGGAAGAAGAAGAAGAAAACACGTCACCCCTCTTGGGTTACGTCAAGGAGACCCGCTTCAGCTTCGTCGTTTCCCACAAAGAACCGGGATGTGGTGCTTCGCCAGTTCCCGGCCTGGACCCGGGGGCAGCGGGGTCGTCGTGAATATGTAATGAGACGGAGAAAGGGGTGGGATGACTCATCGTGTGCAGTGTGGGTGAAATGTGATCGCAGTGCTGTGAAGTGCCGCTGTCTGTGGGTGCCGCCTTGCTCTCTCTGCCAGGGACGTGGTCATAACAGGCGAAGGTGAGTAAAAAGCTGTTGACTTCTCGCACCTTCCTCCACTGTGTCAAGAGTGAGATTACGATCGGCAGGAAGGTGGAAGATTGCAGAAAAGAGAGAGAGAGAGAGAGAGAGAGAGGTGTACAGACATTGACACGAACGACATTCCCCGTCCCCACAGCGCCCTCTGTCGTGTGTCATCACTCTCAACATCGTCAAGTGGCCAGGAAGAGGGGAAGGGGGGGGGGGGGGGGAGGTCGGAATTATTGTGTATGTAGTAGACAAAAAAAGGGGGGGGGGGGTCGGAATTATTGTATATATAGTGGCCAGAAGGGGAGGGGGGTCGGAATTATTGTGTATGTAGTGGCGAGGAAGGGGGTGGGGGGTGGGCTCGGAGTTATTGTGTATGTAGTGGCCAGGAGAGGGGGGGTGGGGGGGGGGTTGGAATTATTGTGTATGTAGTGGTCGTTGCACACAAACACATCTGGCTCTCACACAAGGCGTTTTTTTGACGGTTCCAACTCGCTGTTCGTTTCAGGAGTTCCTGGTAGAGTGTCCTTGATAGGCTGTTCATCTTCCTTTCGACATCAGCTTTGAGTGATGACCATTCAGACACATCACACACTATCTTGATATTGACTGTGGGCTACGCAGATTTAAAGACACCCTGAGCTTTCTATATCGGTTGCATACTGACAGCGGATTATCTTACATTTGAATAAAGTCTACACTACTAAACTTGTTGAATGTTACTGACAGTGGATTATCTTACATTTGAATAAAGTCTACACTACTAAACTTGTTGAATGTTACTGACAGTGGATTATCTTACATTTGAATAAAGTCTACACTACTAAACTTGTTGAATGTTACTGACAGTGGATTATCTTACATTTGAATAAAGTCTACACTACTAAACTTGTTGAATGTTACTGACAGTGGATTATCTTACATTTGAATAAAGTCTACACTACTAAACTTGTTGAATGTTACTGACAGTGGATTATCTTACATTTGAATAAAGTCTACACTACTAAACTT
>CM065742.1:32192295-32197295 GCA_033310375.1 Conus canariensis
GTACCTATATCCGAAAAAAAAAAACTAAATGTATAAAAATCACTGTAAGAACAAAGCATGCAAATCTTCCATAACACTCGGTTCCGTTATATGTAAGCTGATATTATTCAGGAAGTTGATTGCCAGAAGATTCGAGGCGTTCTTGATGAGAATATATCATGGTCAAATGCACACACACACACACACACACACACACACACACACACACACACACACACACACACACACACACACACACACAACACAATTTTGAAAGAAAAGAAATTGCTAGTGACTCCGCAAGACAATATGGACACACAGATTATGAAACAAAACACGACGCGTTTCGACCTGTTAATCTTCTTCAGGTAAACCATGGTGATCGCTCGTTCTTCGTTTTCCATTGTCCTGAATGTTGTTTGTTTTACCTGAAGAGCAGCTAAGAGGTCGAAACGCGTCATGTCTTGCCTTGTGATCCGTTTGTCCATATTGTCTTGCGGAATCACTAGCAATTCTGTTTAAAATCTGAATCATGGTTTGCAAGGTCCCAAGCCAGCCTATTTTCATCGGGGACGCTTGTTGCATATTGGTCGTTCGACTCCTTAGTTTTCCCATAGCATTCTTCAAACACGAAATTGGACGCCTCTTAATACCGAAAATTACCCGAAAAAAAAGGTGTCTAGAAGGAGAGAAGCTACATTCGTGTTTCTACGGCGACGAAACATGCTTAAAAAAAAAATCATCAGATGAGAGTCGTTGTAAGCTATGTATTTGTAAACAGTAAACAAGTGGGGTATTTTTTGCTCTTGTAAGAAAACCTAACACAGAGTAACTTTTATTCAAGACCGGCACAGCCTTTTAAACTTGAATAAAGTCAGACAAATACATAGACGAACAATCTAATAGTGGGGGAAAAAAACAAGCACAGGCCATCAACTGAACTGTCTTCATAGTAATGACTTGGCAAAGATTTGGACTTAAGGAGGGGGGGGGGGTTGAAGATGGAGAAACTGGGAACATGAAATTAAGAAAATATGTTACAGATATGAAAACTCTTCACTAACTGCGTAAGGGAACCATCGCAATCCTTTTTGAAGGCAGATATATTTGTATTGCCTGCTCCGAGGCCTTTCGTCCGCTGGGTCGGAACTCGTCAGGGAGGCACGGCTGGTTGTGTCTGCGCTCCTGGCGTCAAATAGAGACACACCACAGTCCATAATATTGTGGTGTTCTCACCACCAAGGGTGCAAAAAAGAATCCAATAGCACCCCCTGATGAGTTCCGACCCAGCGGACGAAAGGCCTCTGCACGCACACACACACACACACACACACACACACACACACACACACACACACACACACACACACAAGGGACGCGCGCAGTGCTGCAGTGGGAAGTGGAGGGGTATGACCCCAGATGTTCACAGTGCTGTGGATGGTCTGGGACAATTCGGTGACACCGTACATCTGGTCTGTATCAACATGTGCACAACTCTCAGAGAGAGAGAGAGAGAGAGAGAGAGAGAGAGAGAGAGAGAGACTCTCGGGGATGGGGGCAGACAGAGACAGAGAGAAAGAGAGAAAGCAACTGTCCGGGACGGGGGGGGGGGAGGGGGGAGAGAGAGAGAGAGAGAGAGAGAGAGAGAGAGAGAGAGAGAGAGCCCACGAGTGTAGTTTTGAAGCAGTTCAAAAGCCAGGGACCGTGTTTGCAGTGTGGGTATGTGTACATCAACGTTCCTTCGCCTGGTTGCTCTCAATCCCTTTGTTTTGCAACATTTCTCTTTGTTCTCACTTCTGTTCTTCTAGAATCCCCCATTGAAGAAGAGCCAAAAAGAAGAAAAAAAAATTTCAAAAACCTTTGAGCAAAGCACGAGTGATGTGTCACTGGACAGCGCCCTTGAACGTACTTTTTTCCTAGTTTTATGACCCGGTTAATGTTCTTTTTAAACAGAGACAGACTGAGCGATGAAAATTCATCATGAACGCGACAGTTTATTCCACACAGAGCACAAAAATAAACGAATAAATAAATAAATAGGCCCCTTTCATCCAGTTTAGCGAGCGAGCAAAGGAACTAGGAAATAATCTCCATAAATGAGAGTACAATTTTTTTTTTTTTTTTTAACAGTTCTACCCACCCCTCCCCTTCGTTTTTTTTTTTTTTTTTTTTTTTTTGGATTTTTTTGTTTCATTCTTAATTTTAATTGTTCAGCATTAATTTTTATTCAGTGTTAGTTTCAGGATTTTATCCTTTATTTTTTTTTTCTGTTGACGACGAGCCATAGCTGACATGGCTTGATGGTTGGCATACATTGCAACGGACTGGCAAGAATTTTTTTTTTTTTTTTTTTTTTTTTTTTTTTAATAATTTAAACTTAGTTTGACTCTCCACTCGAAGAGATCAATCAAATCTTGGCAGATTTTAAACAAAATGAAGATTTAATTTTCAGTTCAGCTTTGCTGTCAAAAGCCGTTGAAAGCTTTCTGCTCAGCCCTTCTTGAACAAGTTAGAAAGCAAGAGGTTTGTAGACTGCTGCCTGTTGCTCTTCTGACGGTGTCGGAGTACAGACATAACTCTGACAAAGTATGATATATGCAGACTTCTTGGCAGCATTTTTTGTTGGGGGGGGGGGGGGGGGGGGGAGGGTCAGGAGGTCCTCCAACATCCCACATTTTTTCTTCTCCCCGCCCTCTCTCTCTCTCTCTCTCTCTCTCTCTCTCTCTCTCTCTCTCTCTTTTTGAGTGGGTCCTCCATCTTCCTATTTTTTCCCCACTTTTTTTTCCCCTCTCCCATTGTTTAAAGATGCTGTCTCTCCACCATGCACGGTCAGTCTGTGTGGTTCATTATCGATGGACATTCGCCTGTTGATCTTAATATTCTCCTGCCCCTCCGCTTTCCCTGGGTTGTGTGTATCAGCGGAGTGACCTCATGTATGAGGGCCGAAGGGGGGGGTGGGGGGGGGGTGGGGGTGGGGATGAATTCTGAGATTGGAAGACCTGTCGCTTGCATGTGCGAGAGCTGAGCTTTGCAGCGAGCTCCCTGGGTTATTATTATACTTGACCGCCCGCCCGCCCCCCCCCCCCCCCCCCCCCCCCCCCCCCCCCCCCATTCCTCTCCACTCCTAGATTAACAACAAGAGCATCGCTTGCTTTAATTGCACACTCTTCCTCACTCAGGCGGGGGTCAAGGAGGAATGAGAACACCGTTTGGAGCTTGGCTCTAGAACTTTGATGTACTTTTTATGTTTTTGCTTTTTTTCTTTGCTTTTTTTTTTTTTTCCCAAACTTTCAGATCAGTGTGTTTTACTTTGATTTTCAGTTCCATACCCACCCAGCCACCCACCCCCCCCCCCCTTCCCCCGCCCCCCCCCCCCTCCCCTCACCTGATTTGAACCTGGCGAAAAGAAAAGGGGTATGGAGTGGGGGGAGTGGGAGTGAGGAAAGAGGGCTCAGAGTTGAGTTGAGAGTTGTGCTGATCAGTTTCAGAAGAAACAAAAAATGTAACAAACCAGTTTTTCTTTCTTTTCTGTATGAATAACAATAATATTAATAATAAGAATGATGATGATGATAATAATAATAATAATAACGATAATGACAATAATAATAATAATAATGATAATAATAATAATGATGATAATAATAATAATAATGATGATGATGATGGCAATAATAATAATGATGACAACAATAACGTTAACAGCAACTCCACCCACAGCCATGAGAACAGAATAGTGATGACAAAGACAACAATAATAATGATAATGTTCATGATAATGATAATTGTTATAACACCAACACCACCAACAGCTACGATAACAAAAAACAAAAAAAAAAGAAGAATTATTATAGTTATTATTATCATTATTATTATTTTTTATTATTATTATTATTATTGGTGGTGGTGGTGGTGGTGTTGTTGTTGTTGTGATTGTTATTATTTATCACCGACAGTACGGCAACATAATGATGATGATGATGATGATGATGATGATGATGATGATGAGCATAAATGAAATGATAATATTAATGATGTGATAATGATGATAATGATGATAATAATGATAATAACATAAATGATAATGATAATTATGATAACTACAACAAAAGTCATGAAAAAACAACAAAAACAACAACAATAGATAATAATGATAATTACAATAATGATAATAATAACAATAGCAATAATGATGATGATAATAATAATAATGTTAATAATAATAATAACAAGAACAACAACAACAATAATAGTAACAATTGATTCTCAAATCTCCAGTGTCCCTCTGCCCCTTTAATAATAACGGGGGGGGGGGGGGGGGGGGGGGGGGGGGGTCCAACGTGCACACATCAAAGAGGTGACCACACAAAACATGGCACTCTTTATCTCCTGCCCATGTGTTACCCCCTACCCCACACACACACCCCCACACCCCCCACCCCGCCCCTCCAAACCTGGCCTGCTGGGCCTCACGTGATGAAAGGCCGTGTCTGGGGGAAGAGTGGGTCCTCGTGGTAAACAACCGCTAGGGTTCGAATCCAGTGAGAGCTGAGAGGGATGGGACAGGGAGAAGGGGGAGGGAGGGGGGAGTTGAGGTGGGGGTTGAGGAGGGGGGGGAGGTGAAAGATTAGCAACGTGTCCTGAGATCTGAACACAGCACAGTGGGGGTGGGGGTGGGGGGGGAGGGGGGGTTGAGGTGAAAGATTAGCAACGTGTCGCGAATTCTGAACACAGCACAATGGGACAGGCTGGGGGCAGGGGGTGGGGGGTGGGGGGGGGGGGGGGGTGGAGAGGTTGGGATGCATTCAGTCAGCAGGACATTTTTTTTTTCTGCTTTTCTCCCTAACTTGTCCCAACTCTTTTTTTTGCTACTTTTCCTTACCTTTTTTTTTTAATTATTATTATTTATTTTTCCTTCTCTGCTTTATATTTTGCTGTCTCCTACTTTTTCCATTCTTTCCCTACTTTCCCTACCCCCCGCCCCCCGCTCCCTCCTTCCGCCCCCCCCCCTCCCCCCATCC
>CM065742.1:32209795-32212295 GCA_033310375.1 Conus canariensis
CTGCCACAAGTAGTGTTGAATTGAATCGGTGTCAGCTTCGCAAAATGTAAACAGATCACTGGTAAGAAGTCCCATCCTCTTTAAGATACAATTTGTCACCAAAATATTGTGAGAAATTCTTATTTGGAACCATTTTAATCTAGTTTTTTTTTTTAATTTGTTTCATTTTTTTTCCAGTCTGTTACACATCTTAATTGATCTTCCCATTTTGCAAAGGAGCTGATATCAAATATTGTTATTTTTTCGATGAGAGTGCAGTTATAAAAAAAAAAGCTTGGATCCCCATTTAACGGTTGATATTATTTGCAAGTGCTTTCGTTCTAAAATTGCGATGCTTTGCTGGACATCGTGTTCGAGTCTAGCCTTGCTCTGTGCGCTGGAAGTTTGGTCTCCGCTAGCCCGAGCGGTTTGTGGTTATGGTGTGGTGATGTGTGGTGAGACGTGGTGTGGTGGTCGCGATCGATGTTCGTCGTAGTGCAGCATGGGGGTGTGGGGTTCGTTTCCTGGAGGTGTTTGTAGAATGTGGCGTGATGTGGTGGTGGAATGTGGTGATGTGTGGTAAGATGTAGGGGGGGGAAGGGGGGGGAGGGTACGGTCATGGTGCGCGCCGGGGTGTAGTATGGGGTGCGGGGGTTCAGTTCCTGGAGATGTTTGTCGAATGTGGCCGTGATGTGGTGAAAAGTGGTGTGATGTGGTGGAATGTGGTGTGATGTGGTGGAGATGCGTCGAGGTGTGATGTGGTGTGTGGGGGAAGTTAGGGCGTCACGTGGTGTGGTGGTGACGTGACAAAGTGTGTGTGAATGTGGTGTGAATGTGGTGTGAATGTGGTGTGTAGAGTGGTGTGAACGCCCAGCTAGTAATCAGCTGACATTTCCATCATTCAGGTAGCAATCAGTCCACACACACACACACACACACACACACACACACACACCACACACACACACACACACCAACACACACACGCACGCACGCACGCACGCACGCACACACATACACACACACACACACACACACACACACACACACACACATACAAAACCAGATCTCGCTTCGTCCAGAAATATTTTATTGCACGCATGGACGTCAACAAAAATACGATAATGACTGTGTCAGTACATGTGTGAGATGTGTGTGTGTGTGTGTGTGTGTGTGTGTGTGTGTGTGTGTGTGTGTGTGTGTGTGTGTGTGTGTGTTCGTGTTTGTGTCTGTGTGTGTGTCTGTGTGTGTGTGTGTGTGTGTGTGTGTGTGTGTGTCTGTGTTCATTTTCCCAAGTAAGCAAGTAAAATTTCTAGGCGTTATTTTTCACTATAAATTATTTTGGTGTAAACATATAAATCATCTCGTGGAAAAGGCAAGAAAGAAATTGCGTTACTGCGAGTCCTAACTGGAATCCCTCTAATAAATTATGGATCTAATCTTATCCATGTCGCCTTAGGGACAGTTCGTTCGATTGTAAGTTATGGTCAAGAAGTATTTTTCACTGCACCAAAGACAGATTTACATAAGTTAACTAGTATTGATTCCTTAGCACTTAAAATTGCTTTGGGGCTTCCAAGATGGGCATCAATTGATATGACTTACAGAGAGGCAGGAGTTTTGCCTTTAAATGAACATTTGGATGCTCTGTGCTTGTAGCTACTCAGCACGAGCAAGAACAGTCCCTAACTCAGTTACTTCTGAACTTGATGAAAGCACCTACGTTTCTAGAGAGATACGGAATAAAAAAGCATATACTTCATTGTCTGATTATGTATCTCCTCTTTTACATGCATGCAACTTTTCGCTTGACAACATTGTTAAAATGACCAAATACCCATTCCCCCTTTGGTTGATGAAGCAAGCAGATTTTTTCTATTCCTATGGTAATATTACTAAAAATGAGAATCCACTTTTGCTTGCTTCTCTTGTTAAAGAATTGATTTACACTGAATATGAATCTTATCTGCATATTTTCACTGATGGTTCAGTTTCGTGTACTTCTGAGGTTGGTGCTGCTTTCGTGATACCTTCCCTTAACATTGAAAAAAGATTTCATATTACCAAAGGTTGTTCTATTTTCACTGCTGAGTTATTTGCTCTTATGAAAGCTATTAATTTCATTCTTGATGTGCAAGTCTTACCAGAAAGAATACTGATTTTGTCAGATTCCAAGTCTGCTTTAACGGCTTTTACACCTTCAAAATACATCAAGTCGTCCTGATCTCGTCAGTGAAATTTTATTTTCAATTCACCAGTTAATGATGCGAGGTTCCAAAAATAACATTATTATGGGTACCCGGTCACTGCGATCTTCGAGGGAATGAACTGGCTGATACCTGTGCAAAAGAGGCTTCAATGTGCAAATCGAATACAGTTTTTATGTGATATTCCTTATTCGGTTCTTGAAATAAACAATATTCTGACAAAAGCATCTGGGACCAGAGAAGAACACAGTACATTGAAGCTGCCATTCAGAAGAACAGATGGGATCTTTCTGCCCCCGGCAGTCATTGTATAA
>CM065742.1:32217295-32222295 GCA_033310375.1 Conus canariensis
TCGACCTCTCTGTAAAAAAAAAAAAAAACGAAGGTTGACTCAAGATGTACAAAGAGGCACGTGAAAACCGTAACGACTTCATGCGTGATCTAGTCAAAAATTGTTCCAAAACTTAGCGAGAATTTTTTTTGTCGACATGGATAGAAATACAGCTACTCCCCCCCCCCCCTCCTCCTCCTCCTCCTCCTCCTCCTCCTCTCCTCTCTCCCTCTCCGTGCCCTTTTCTACCATGACACGTGATTTGTGTACAAAACAACAACAACGACAACAACAAGAAAACAAACGCATTTTATCAGTATTCAGTTACCGTTCATTCGCGCACTTTCGCTGAAAAGCCACAAACCCCAACAACGCCGCACCCTCACCCCCCTTCCCCACGTCTCCATCTCTCTCTCTCTCTCTCTCTCTCTCTCTCTCTCTCTCTCTCTCTCCACACACACACACACACACACACACACACACACACACACACACAACTCTGTGTGTGTGTGTGTGTGTGTGTGTGTGTGTGTGTGTGTGTGTGTGTGTGTGTGTGCACTTAGTTTTGTGTGTGTGTGTGTGTGTGTGTGTGTGTGTGTGTGTGTGTGTGTGTGTGTGTGTGTGTGTGCACCTAGTTTTGTGTGTGTGTGTGTGTGTGTGTGTACACCTAGTTGTGTATGTGTGTGTGTGTGTGTGTGTGTGTGTGTGTGTGTGTGTGTGTGTGTGTGTACACCTAGTTTTGTGTGTGTGTGTGTGTGTGTGTGTGTGTGTGTGTTGTGTGTGTGTGTGTGTGTGTGTGTGTGTTCGTTCTTTAATTTAACGTCTATCCACCTAACAGTGATCTTAGACAGTATGTAAGTGTTATGTGTGTGTGTGCATGTGATGTTTTTGGGTGTATTCATGCGAACGGTTGGTGCTGATTTTGGGCGTACGTAGGTATGTATAATGCAATTAGGCCTAGATAAAAAAAAAAAAAACACCACATAACTGAATCCAAAACTATAAAAGAAACACTAAATAAGCAACTAACACCAAGATGGGGAAAATAACATAGACGTTAAAGTAAATGTCCAATTGGGCTCTTAATCAGTCCTTGAACAACTTCAAAAATGTTTGATTCGTTAGAGATGACGTCTTCAAAGACTGACATCGACGGTTCGGTGTTCAACAACCAAGCAGGTAAATAGGGTTTCATTCTATCGCACAAAAAAAGTAGATGGAACGGAGTGATTTTGCTGGCCACAAATACAAGTCACATGTTTACAGAATTTTGTTTTAAAGGCATCAAGCCTCAATCTAAAAATCAAACTTTTTAAAATCCTCTCTTGGTAGAGATTCTTGATACCTGTTTTATTGTCTGATATCTTGTTAAATAATATCCCCTTTTGTTTTTGGTGCCTTTTCCCTTATTTAAAATAGTATTCCAGGCTGCGTCTTTTAAAAGACTATAACTCTCATGTAAGGATAAAGGAATGTATATCTCTGTTAAATCAGTTTCACTGATAGCAGCCTTTTTGGCTAATGTGTCTACCCTTTCATTAGCAGATAATCCACAGTGAGATGGACCCCAACAAAAATCGACATAAGAACCACGTAAATGCAAAAAATGAATTAGGTGGTACACTTCTGATATAAGTTCTGCTCTCACACTTGTATTCGAAAATTTTAGAGCTTGTAGGACTGATTTTGAATCAACACAAAGTAGTATTTGAAATACAGGAAATCGAAAATCAAGAAGAAAGTTTAATGCCATAATAATGGCAACAAGTTCCGCAGTAAATATGGAAATATTTTACCAAGGTGGTAACCTTTCTCTATTTTTAAGGATGGAATTATGAATGCTGAACCAGACAAATGATTGTCTAGCACGGAACCATCTGTATAGATTTTAAGGTGATTTACATAGGTTTCATTTATATGTGACTTAACATACGTTGGCAGCAAGGGTCCATCACTTTTTCTTAAACTTGTATAGTCTATGTCATAATTTGCTCTACTAAGTTCCCATTCCGGGATAGTGCTAAAAGACACCCGAGGAGCTACGTTTTGAGGTGCAGTGCCTGCTTTTGTAAATAAGTCAGATGTGTATGAGGCTATCGATTTTAGAGAATCAATTTTTTGTGCCCGTTTAGGAAAATTTATTTCTGATTTTAATTCAGTTTCACTGGTATTAAGATTTTGTAGTGTATGACTTCTTAAGATATATTTTGCAGATGCAAGTTTCATATTTTCTTCAAAAGGCAATATTCCGATCTCCATATAAGTTCTTAAAGTTGATGTATGAACCGGGACACCAAGAGCTATCTTGTAAGCTTTACTATCGATACTCTGCAACTTTTTGATTAAATATTTTGGGGCTGAAAAAATGTCTCCTGGGCATAGGATAGTTTTTGATCGTACAAGCGCAGCAGCTAAATGTGTACCTTACTGTCTTTACCCCAGTGTCCAGTGTGTGTGTGTGTGTGTGTGTGTGTGTGTGTGTGTGTGTGTGTGTGTGTGGTGCGCGCGGTGTGTGTGTGTGTGCGTGCGTGCGTGTGTGTGTGCGTGTGTGTGTGTGTGTGTGTGTGTGTGTGTGTGTGTGTGTGTGTGTGTGTGTTGGACAGCAGCCTTCACCTTGTACCGTCACTTGCTGATAAGCCCATGTACACACCACACTCACGTGTGTAAACGTTACGTACAACACGTTGCAGCACATTACAGGACATTACAGTACATGCAACGAAATGCAGTACAGTACAATGCCCTACAATGCACACTAAAGTACAAGATGACACGATGCAACACAACAGGACGCAACGTGTTCACAGTACACTGTAAAGAACGCTAAGTCACAATACAATACAGTGCAACGGCAAAAAAAAAAAACAACAACAATGTTTGAAGATAACGAACAAAAGAAAGGAAATCCCAACACCGTACGACTTGGTCACCAAGACAGCAGTGTAGGAAGCGTGAGTGAGTGAGTGAGTTCTGTCATTTCGAGTCTGTTCGCACTTGGTGGTATTAGACTTTAGTTTTAAAAAAAAAAAGAAAGAAAAAGAAAAAAAAAAAGAAAAAAAGAAAAAAAAATAGAGCGAGGGAAAGAGGAGCGTTTTATAAAACTCGATCAATTTGATGCATGGAAAGCACTTTTGCTACGTGCACAATGTCTGGTTTGTGGGTTATTTGTGTAGGAAGATTTTCAAAGCCAGGGGAAGAGAGAGAGAGAGAGAGAGAGAGAGAGAGAGAGAGAGAGGGGGGGGGGAGCTGAATAAGAAAGCGGGGGTGGGAGGTGATGTAGATAGGGAGAGGGAGAGGGAGGAGAAGGGGGGAGGGGGGTAACGGTAAAAATTGCACCAGGGAGAAGATGTTTCTTTTCTGACGGCTGAGAAAAAAAAACAAAAAACAAATGAGACATCAATTTAATTGCAAGTTAACATGTTTACACGGGAGAAGATTCAGATACTCATGGAAGCTGTGTGTGGTGGGGGGGGGGGGGGGGGGGAGGGGGGGGGGGGGGAATGGGGGGAGGCCAACTGAGGGGGGGGGGCTGGGGGGGGGGAGGGGGCATGAGGGCTGGGGGGGGGGGTGGCTATGAGGTCATGGTGGGGTCAAGCGGCATCTCTTGGTAGGGGGTGGAGTGGTGTGTGTGTGTGTGTGTGTGTGTGGTGTGTGTGTGTGTGTGTGTGTGTGTTGTTGGTAGGTGAGTCCTCTCTCTCTCTCTCTCTCTCTCTCTCTCTTCTCTCTCTCTCTCTTCTGTTGTGTGTGTGTGTGTGTGTGTGTGTGTGTGTGTGTGTGGTGTGTGGTGTGTGAGTGAATGTCTGTCTGTCTGTCTGTCTGTCTGTCTGTGTATGTGTGTGCCTGTCTGTGTCTGTGTGCCAGTCAATGATATAAAGAAAGAGGCGGGGAGTGGGGAGGGGGGCTGCTAAACAAGGCTTTTTCACGGCATTTTCTGTGCCGGGTTGCTATTAGTACAGGCACTTTCAGGCGCAGCGTAGGCGGTGCTTTGTTCAGCAATGTTAAGATGGTACCAGAAAAAAAACAGGTGGAGGGAGAGGGGCCAAAAATTCTCCCCCCACCCCCCCCCCCAACACCCCCCACACCGCCATCCTTTTCTTCCGGGAGGGGGAGGGGGACCGCATCCTCTTGTCTATCCCCCACCCCTACCCCTCCCACCCCGACCCCCGTCCAACTCCCGGTTCCCAGGCCAGGGAATAACTTACAATGCAATTGACTTTCCTTCTTTTTTTTTTTTATAGAAAAAGCATAGAGTAGAATAATTTCGCAATAAATGATTACAGCCTCCATCATAATTCACTTCGGAGCGGGAAGGTCCGGAATATATGTTACTGCTGCCTCTACCACTGCTGCTGCTACTGTTACTGCTGCTACTACGACTGATACTATTACTACTGCTGATGCTGCTACTATTTATACTAGTACTAGTACTACTATTACAACTACTACTGCAGCCGCTACTATTACTGTTCATGCTACTAATGATAATAATGGTAATGACATTAATAATAAAGGTTTTGGTAATATGAAGAAAAAAAAAAAGCAGCACACACACACAGATACAGACACAAACACAGGCGAACATGGCGCGCGCGCGCGCGCGCGCGCGCACACACACACACACACACACACACACACACACACACACACACACACACTCACTCACTCACTCACTCACTCACATTCACTCTCACACGCACACACACACACACACAACACACACACCACACACACCTCCTCCACTCTCTCTCTCTCTCTCTCATACAGATAGACACACAGACACACACACACAGACACACAACACACAACCACACACACACACACACACACACAACAGAAGAGAGAGAGAGAGAGAGAGAGAGAGAGAGAGAGAGAGAGAGAGAGAGATGACACTCAAAGAAATACATATTTACAATCGTTATCTGCATTGCGCCACTGCTGATTTATACTGGCTCTGTGTGTGTGGAAAGGTGGGGGGGGGGGGGGGGAGGGGGGGAGTGTGCGGTGTGGTGTGGTGGGGGGGG
>CM065742.1:32224795-32227295 GCA_033310375.1 Conus canariensis
CACACACACACACACACACACACACACACACAATTGTATATAAGATTATCAAAATTGTGCAACAGTAAGAAACAGTGACAACACACACTAGTACCCATCCACTCGTACAACGAGCAATGCAAACCAACACTCCAGCCACAAGTGAAAGCAAAAACTACTAGAGTATAAGTATCCACAGACATTTATTTTGTTTGTCTCGAGAAACAGCATAGCAACACTCACAGTTTAAGTATTCACAAACACTTTTATAGCAATAAGGTAAAGAAGATGCAAAGCATAGAAACGTATCTCAGTTTATCTTCCAAAAAAAAAGTCACAATCAAACATGCATCATAGTGTATTTGACGTCACAATCAAACATGCGTCATAATATATTTCGTCGCTGAGATATTCCATAAAGAAGAAAAACCGTTTTGGGCCGAAAGCCGTTAGTAACGGCTATTCTGGTAAAATAAAACGTCGGGCATCATCCGTGACCCATAATACTACAAATTTTCAGAAAGATCGGCCCAGCAGTTTTGTCTGGAGCGAGTGGAACACATTTTGACCACGGACACACAGACACACAGGCAGCATTTCTTCGTTCCCATTGTAAAGTATTCCCAGTTCTATAAGAACTGGGGGTACAACTACCAAAAAAATAAATAAATAAATAAATAAATAAATAAAATAACAAAACAAACAAAAAAATAAATAAAACAAAACAAACAAAGCAATCACTGACCAGTGATGAAAAACAAAATCGGTGGTAGTGTTAAATATTCAGAGAGATTTCTAAAACTGTAGATAACTATGATGATAGATAATTATAAGCAAAAATCAGCGGGAGTCTAAGTAAGTAATCACAGAACAGAAAATAACGCAAAGCACACACACACACACACACACACACACACACACACACACACACACACACACACACACACACGCACGCACGCACAGCACGCACACACACACACACACACACACCACACACACACACACACACACACACACGCACACACACACACACAAAATTGATGACATTGCCAAAACACACAAATAAAGCTGATAACAATCCGTGCTGCTGAGTCAACAGTTAGTGAGGAGAAGTGAGCACCAGTGTTTATTGTCGCTACTCAAAAGTGATTCGAAGGGAAGATTGATTGTAGAAAACAGTTACAAGCTGCCAGCGTTTGACCATTTAACTAGTTCAGCTCAAAAGGAAATTTTCACACAAAGGAAGAAAAAGGGAGAAAGATAAACACACACACACACACACACACACAACACACACACACACACACACACACACACACACAGAGAGAGAGAGAGAGAGAGAGGAGAGGAGAGAGAGAGAGAGAGAGAGCGAGAGAGAGAGAGAGAGAGAAAATCCGTACAATTATCACAGCTATCATAACGATAATTGTTTTCATAGACACTGAACATTACGTGGGGTATTATTGCATAAAGAAATTAACAGATAACACCATTTAATCAGCTTGAGAATGAAACCAGAAAGACACAGTAACATGTGATACATGTGAAGATTAAAACATGCTCTACAAAATGTATACTATATGAATCAAAACGGGAAGGAAGCAGAAAAAATAACATCGAATGATGAGCAAACGAGGGAAACGAGGAATTTTCGTCAGCATTGAAACATATAAGGATTGATAATGACAACAACAATAACAACAATGATGATAGTACTAGTAGTAATAACAATAACAATAATAATAATAATATATGATAATTAGAATAATGATAATGATAATAATAATATAATGTTATCATCATGAAAATGATGAGAAGATAATCATCATAATCATATATATATATATATATATATATATATTTATATATACGATAATTAGAATAATGATAATGATAATAATAATATAATGTTATCATTATGAAAATGATGAGAAGATAATCATCATAATCACGATAACGATAACAATGAAAAAGAATATTCAATAATGGATGAACACACAGGCGCGCGCGCACACACGCACGCAAGCAAGCACGCGCACGCGCACACACAAACACGCACGCGCGCGCATTGTGTGTGTGTTGGTGTGTGTGTGTGTGTGTGGCGCGCGCGCGCGCGCGACGATGGGAACTGCCCAAACAGTGTATAGACAGACAGAGAGTCGGGCAGAGCGACAGAGAACACCCTGTGGACAATATGTGGCCCATCACGGACATTTTGTCTGCCATGCGGTCAGTCATGGCCAGCCAGTGAAAGCGTTTTAAAAAAAAAAAGCCAGACATGGTCCGTTTCGGTGCTTTCGAGACTGATTTTCGTTGCCCCGAGTGTTGTGTTTCTTGCCTGAAGAAGGCTTAAAAGGTCGAAACGCAGCGTCGTGTTTTGTCTTGCGATTCGTTTGTCTGCGTTTTTCGGCGGAGCCTTAAAAAGTCCTTTTTTATAATTTGTGTAACAAATAAAATAACAAACAAATGAATGAATACGGAAGTAAGAAAGAAAGAAGGAAGAAAGAAAGAAAGAAATATA
>CM065742.1:32254946-32259946 GCA_033310375.1 Conus canariensis
GATGTAGCCAGCTCCCTCCAGTAGTGGCAGACCGACACGGACAGGGGTGCCTTGGGTAGCTGGCTAGCTGGCTACGTACCTCTCCCCCGTGTCACCACTCTCCGAATCTCCTAGCACAAGTCTCGATCCGCCATCTTGAATCTGCTGCACCGTGGCGTTTTGTTTTTTTTTGTCACCTTGGTTATCCACGCTTCCACGCCCCCCCCCCCACCCCCACCCCCACCCCGTGACAGGCTGGAATTGCAGGACGCAGGTTATTCCCTGGAAGCGCTGACTGGGGTTCTGAGGAGCGAGACGTCGTCTTTGCCGTGTCCACACGGGGCGGGGAGCCGGGGTGAGATTGCGGCTGGTATTTATATGGGTGTTTGGTCCGGATAAGGTGGGCTATCTCTGGGCTCTGTATCTCTTTCTCCTGCTCTCAGAGTGCAGGGCTGCCCTGGCCCCAGTGGTCTTTATCAAGGCAGGGAGACTCCGGGGTCCTTGTTCTGATTGATCACTGCCATCAGTCTGCAGCCTGGACATCTCTCTGCGGACCCAACACAGCGCCAAACGCTGACGACGGATTGGAGATGTTGAAGGATGATCTCTGTGGAATATGTTTTGTTTTTTTGTTTTTTTGCCTTTCCCCCAGCATGGCTGATGTCTTGGACGTATAGTGTTGACGCATTGTCTGGAAGCTTGACACATGTGTGTGTGAGTGTGTGTGTGTGTGTGTGTGTGTGTGTGTGTGTGTGTGTGTGTGTGTGTGTGCTCCATTTATTGTGATTGTATGCACGGTGGCTTAGGTTAAAAATAATTTGAATACCTAACAAAATAAGCTATGTTCTTAAAGGTATAACTGGGCCTCCTTAGTTGTTGTTTTTTTTTTAAAGACTGGCAGACGTGACAGTTTAAGGGTGCTATTGTTATGACCATAAAAGTTTAGATTTCAGGAAATTTTCCATTTGAAAGAAAACATCAAAATTACATTTTGACCTCAGCCTCAAATCAACATTCATTTTAAAGTGTCACCACAGTGTGCAGGTTTTATGTGCGCATTGTGCTTATGATTCTTAAGAAAACTAGTGTGGATTCTTGCTTTCACAGATGAAAGTATTGTGGTTAAATAAGAATCTCAGTGGTTAACTTAGAGTTCCAGTGGTTAGCCTAAACTTCCAGTGACATGTAAGTAGGTTTTTTGAATGCTTCATGGCGATTGTGCATTAGCATAGTATTTTCAGGAAGTTAGTATGAAGATTGTGCATTAGCATAGTAATTTTCAGGTAGGTAGTATGAAGATTGTGCATTAGCATAGTAATTTTCAGGAAGGTAGTATGAAGATTGTGCATTAGCATAGTAATTTTCAGGAAGGTAGTATGAAGATTGTGCATTAGCATAGTAATTTTCAGGAAGGTAGTATGAAGATTGTGCATTAGCATAGTAATTTTCAGGAAGGTAGTATGAAGATTGTGCATTAGCATAGTATTTTCAGGAAGGTAGTATGAAGATTGTGCATTAGCATAGTAATTTTCAGGAAGGTAGTATGAAGATTGTGCATTAGCATAGTAATTTTCAGGAAGGTAGTATGAAGATTGTGCATTAGCATAGTAATTTTCAGGAAGGTAGTATGAAGATTGTGCATTAGCATAGTATTTTCAGGAAGGTAGTATGAAGATTTTGTATTAGCATAGTATTTTCAGGAAGGTAGTATGAAGAGTGTGCATTAGCATAGTATTTTCAGGAAGGTAGTATGAAGAGTGTGCATTACCATAGTATTTTCAGGAAGGTAGTATGATGCATAAGGAAAACTGTCACTTCAGTCTGTGACAGCCACAGGAACATTACTAAAAAAAACTACCCCAAAATACAAAATGCACAAAACACAAGGTGCAAGAAAGGCTTGTTTCAATCAACAACATGGCACACCAAAGTCAGTGTTTGACAGTTGGGTCTTTTTTCAGACGTTACCAGCATGAAACGTCAAAACTGTACACACCAACATCCCTGAATCACCGTATGATCTGGAGTGTGGGGGGGAGGGAGGGATGATCTGTACATGGTTCATGTCAGTGTGGTCTGGGGCGTGTTGATCTGTACATGGTTCATGTCAGTGTGCTCTGTTAAAATGTCAGTGTGATCTGAGGAATGTTAATTCGTGAATTGTTCATGTCAGTGTGATCTGGGGAATGTTTATTCGTGCATTGTGCATGTCAGTGTGACCTGGGCAATGTTTATTTTACATTGTGCATGTCAGTGTGATCTGGGCAATGTTTATTCGTGCATTGTGCATGTCAGTGTGATCTGGGCAATGTTCATTTGTGCATTGTGCATGTCAGTGTGATATGAGCAATGTTCATTCGTGCATCGTTCATGTCAGTGTGATCTGGGGAATGTTCATTCGTGCATTGTTCATGTCATTGTGATCTGGGAATGTTCATTCGTGATTGTTCATGTCATTGTGATCTGGGGAATGTTCATTCGTGCATTGTTCATGTCAGTGTGATCTGGGGAATGTTCATTCGTGGATTGTTCATGTCAGTGTGATCTGGGGAATGTTCATTCGTGGATTGTTCATGTCATTGTGATCTGGGGAATGTTCATTCGTGGATTGTTCATGTCATTGTGATCTGGGGAATGTTCATTCGTGGATTGTTCATGTCAGTGTGATCTGGGGAATGTTCATTCGTGGATTGTTCATGTCATTGTGATCTGGGGAATGTTCATTCGTGGATTGTTCATGTCATTGTGATCTGGGGAATGTTCATTCGTGAATCGTTCATGTCATTGTGATCTGGGGAATGTTCATTCGTGGATTGTTCATGTCATTGTGATCTGGGGAGTGTTCATTCGTGGATTGTTCATGTCATTGTGATCTGGGGAATGTTCATTCGTGCATTGTTCATGTCATTGTGATCTGGGGAATGTTCATTCGTGAATCGTTCATGTCATTGTGATCTGGGGAATGTTCATTCGTGGATTGTTCATGTCATTGTGATCTGGGGAATGTTCATTCGTGGATTGTTCATGTCATTGTGATCTGGGGAGTGTTCATTCGTGGATTGTTCATGTCATTGTGATCTGGGGAGTGTTCATTCGTGGATTGTTCATGTCATTGTGATCTGGGGAATGTTCATTCGTGGATTGTTCATGTCAGTTTTGGGGAATGCTTGAAGAAGACATGTCTGTCCAAAATGTGTTCGTGTCTTCCATGTTGTTTATTGAAGTCAGCCTTTCGTCTCTTCCTTGTTGTTTATTGAAGTCAGCCTTTCGTCTCTTCCTTGTTGTTTATTGAAGTCAGCCTTTCGTCTCTTCCTTGTTGTTTATTGAAGTCAGCCTTTCGTCTCTTCCATGTTGTTTATTGAAGTCAGCCTTTCGTCTCTTCCTTGTTGTTTATTGAAGTCAGCCTTTCGTTCTTCCTTGTTGTTTATTGAAGTCAGCCTTCGTTCTTCCTTGTTGTTTATTGAAGTCAGCCTTCGTCTCTTCCATGTTGTTATTGAAGTCAGCCTTTCGTCTCTTCCTTGTTGTTTATTGAAGTCAGCCTTTCGTCTCTTCCTTGTTGTTTATTGAAGTCAGCCTTTCGTCTCTTCCTTGTTGTTTATTGAAGTCAGCCTTTCGTTCTTCCTTGTTGTTTATTGAAGTCAGCCTTTCGTCTCTTCCTTGTTGTTTATTGAAGTCAGCCTTTCGTCTCTTCCATGTTGTTTATTGAAGTCAGCCTTCGTCTCTTCCTTGTTGTTTATTGAAGTCAGCCTTCGTCTCTTCCTTGTTGTTTATTGAAGTCAGCCTCTCGTCTCTTCCTTGTTGTTTATTGAAGTCAGCCTTTCGTCTCTTCCTTGTTGTTTATTGAAGTCAGCCTCTCGTCTCTTCCTTGTTGTTTATTGAAGTCAGCCTTCGTCTCTTCCTTGTTGTTTATTGAAGTCAGCCTTTCGTCTCTTCCTTGTTGTTTATTGAAGTCAGCCTTTCGTCTCTTCCTTGTTGTTTATTGAAGTCAGCCTTTCGTCTCTTCCTTGTTGTTTATTGAAGTCAGCCTTTCGTCTCTTCCTTGTTGTTTATTGAAGTCAGCCTTCGTCTCTTCCTTGTTGTTTATTGAAGTCAGCCTTTCGTCTCTTCCTGTTGTTTATTGAAGTCAGCCTTTCGTCTCTTCCATGTTGTTTATTGAAGTCAGCCTTTCGTCTCTTCCTTGTTGTTTATTGAAGTCAGCCTTTCGTCTCTTCCTTGTTGTTTATTGAAGTCAGCCTTTCGTCTCTTCCTTGTTGTTTATTGAAGTCAGCCTTTCGTGTCTTCCATGTTGTTTATTGAAGTCAGCCTTTCGTCTCTTCCATGTTGTTTATTGAAGTCAGCCTTTCGTCTCTTCCATGTTGTTTATTGAAGTCAGCCTTTCGTCTCTTCCATGTTGTTGATTGCAGTCAGCCTCTCTTGCACCTTGTGTTTCGTACAGTTTGGCTCAATTCTTCATGAGGCCCTTCACACACAATCAACTTGGTTGCAGCAATTATTGTGTTCACGTTTTCCTCAGTTGCCGAGGAAGCTGGTGATACAAGTCTTTCAAGCAAACATAAGATTCAGCACTGAAATGCCCCCCTCCCTCCCCCCCCCCCCCCCCCCCCCCCCCCCCCCCCCCCTTTCTCGCCTTTTCTGCCTGGTCTGTTTTACTTGATGTAAATCCAGTTGATGGCCTCCATCTTGAGAGACCTCAGTAGTGGCTGGTGTACACAGTTGTCAGTCGTTGCCACCAGCATTTACATTTCTGACAATGGTTCCACAATAGAGCTGGCCTCTCAGACTGTCGGTTCACTCTGATCTTCCTTGCTTCCTCCTGTCCTGGGTCCCCGCACACAGACTCCAAGATTGGCTTTGATGTAGATTTTTGTTGACTCTTATATTTTTTTTTTTTTTTTTTTGTGCTTATCATGTCTTGACCATACTCTCTTCCCATTGACCCAAGTCTGCTCTTTTGCTGACCGGATTGGGAAGGCTTGTTGGAGTTGTGATTCCTCCTCTGGCAGTGACGAAGGCCACAGAAT
>CM065742.1:32264946-32267446 GCA_033310375.1 Conus canariensis
CATATTGTGTTGCAATGTGTTGTACTGTATTGTAATATATTGTGTTGCAATGTGTTGTGCTGTAGTGTAAATATATTGTGTTGCAGTGTGTTGTACTGTATTGTAATATATTGTGTTGCAGTGTGTTGTACTGTATTGTAATATATTGTGTTGCAATGTGTTGTGCTGTATTGTAATATATTGTGTTGCAATGTGTTGTACTGTATTGTAATATATTGTGTTGCAATGTGTTGTACTTTATTGTAATATATTGTGTTGCAATGTGTTGTGCTGTAGTGTAATATATTGTGTTGCAATGTGTTGTGCTGTAGTGTAATATATTGTGTTGCAATGTGTTGTACTTTATTGTAATATATTGTGTTGCAATGTGTTGTGCTGTAGTGTAATATATTGTGTTGCAATGTGTTGTGCTGTAGTGTAATATATTGTGTTGCAATGTGTTGTACTTTATTGTAATATATTGTGTTGCAATGTGTTGTGCTGTAGTGTAATATATTGTGTTGCAATGTGTTGTGCTGTAGTGTAATATATTGTGTTGCAATGTGTTGTACTTTATTGTAATATATTGTGTTGCAATGTGTTGTGCTGTAGTGTAATATATTGTGTTGCAATGTGTTGTGCTGTATTGTAATATATTGTGTTGCAATGTGTTGTGCTGTATTGTAATATATTGTGTTGCAATGTGTTGTGCTGTATTGTAATATATTGTGTTGCAATGTGTTGTACTTTATTGTAATATATTGTGTTGCAATGTGTTGTGCTGTAGTGTAATATATTGTGTTGCAATGTGTTGTGCTGTATTGTAATATATTGTGTTGCAATGTGTTGTGCTGTATTGTAATATATTGTGTTGCAATGTGTTGTACTGTATTGTAATATATTGTGTTGCTATGTGTTGTACTGTATTAAATATATTGTGTTGCAATGTGTTGTACTGTATTGTAATATATTGTGTTGCAATATGTTGTGCTGTATTGTAATATATTGTGTTGCAATGTGTTGAGTTGCGTTGTAATGGTATGTTATCATATTATGTTTTCGTGTTGTGTTCCGCTGCCTGGAGCTGCGTCACATTGCACTGCATTGTGCCACGTTGTTTTTTTTTAGTGGGTATTTGCATGTCATGACGTTTAACTGGGAATATATTTCATTGCACGGCATTTATTGTACTGCATCACTTCAAGGGATAAGCGTCAAGACACAGTTCAGTTCAATTCAATAGAACTTTGTTGATCCACTCGGAAATTCATTTACGCATTCACAGGCTCGTAATTAACACACATGTAAGCTTATCAGGCTCATAATTAATAAAACTATCCAATTAAAGAAAATCACTACATGTTCCAGGGACCCCCGAAAGCAAATTCATCACCACACACACACACACACACACACACACACACACACACACACACACACACACACACACACACACACACTCACTCACTCACACACACACACACACACCACACACACACACACACACACACACACACACACATACACTCACACACACGCACGCACGTACACACGCACGCACGCACACACACGCGCGCGCACACACACACACACATATACACACACCTCCACAATGCATAGACTTACAGTGTATAATGTACATACTGGATAAATATTACCTCCTAAAATACCAAACTGTCGAAATAAAAGAAAACCCAAGGAGGACTTACCTATGATTTTTAATAAACAAAACATAACTTTTAAAAAAGGGTAAGTAAATAAGAGTAATAGTGAAAAGGTAAAAAAAAAAAAGCGCCAGAAACACACACACACACACACACACACACACACACACACACGCACGCACGCACGCACGCACGCACGCACGCACGCACGCACGCACGCACGCACGCACGCACGCACGCACACACACACACACACACACACACACACACACACACACACACACACACACACACAAGCCTCTAGCCTCGTTATTTGGGGGTTCCTGTTCAAACACTGATGACAGGGAGGTCCTAATGATAGCTTTAAATGAAATTCGAAAAACAAAAAGTCAAACTTTATGTACAGGCCACTCGCCACAATTAGGATTGTGCATTAAATCACTGTGTAATTCATGTCAGCGTTTTGAGGCCTGCCATAAATTTGAGCCAGCATTTAATGTTAAACTGAAAATTGATCAAAAGAACAACTCTCCGTGAATTATTTCCCTTGGTTGGTGGCATTTCCTCCGATGACATCACATACAATCTTCAAATACATGACCTCCCCCGTCAGTTGACATCACATGGGCCAGGCCTTTGCACTCACCCGTGACCCTATCTTTGCGCCAGAGGGTTTCCCCCAAATAGTCCCATTCCTTTCATTTGAATCTGTCTGCTTGGAACCACCTGGCATGTGTCTTGATGTCCGTATGAAAGAAAGCAAGGGAAATGAAATGTAAAGAAACATTGCAAATTCTCACAACAATCCAATTGTGCCAGTCTGTAAATACTCGACTCCTTAAGCCAGGCTTTGGCAC
>CM065742.1:32272446-32274946 GCA_033310375.1 Conus canariensis
GGAACCGGGGGGGGGGCCCCGGGGGGGGGGGAAAAAAACTTTTTCCCCGGAAAAAAAAACCCGGGAAACAAAAAAAAAAGGGGGGGGGGAAAAAAAGGGGGGGGTTTTGGGGGGGGGGGGGGGGGGGGTTTTTTGGGGGGTGGGGGTTTCTTTTTTTTTTTAAACCCCCTTTTTAAAAAGGAAAAAAACCAAGTTTAAAAAGGGGGTTTTGGGGCCCCCCCCCCAAAAAGGGGAAAAAGGGGTTTGGGGGGAAAAAAGGGGGGGGGGGTTTTTTTTAAAAAAGGGGGGGGGAAAAGGGGGGGGAAAAAAAAAAGGGGAAAAGGGGGGGGAAAAAAAGGGGGGGGGGGGGGGGAAAAGGGGAAAAAAGGGACGGGGGGAAAAAAGGAGGAAAAAAGGGGGGGAAAAAAGGGGAAAAAAAAAGGGGGGGGGGTTTTAAAAAAATTTTTGGGGGGGTTGTTTTTTTTTTTTTTTTGGGGGGTTGTGGTTTTTTAAAAAGGGGAAAAAGGAAGAGAAGGCCCCGGGGGGGGGGGGGGGGGGGGGGGGGGGGGGAAAAAAAAAAATTTTTTTTAAGGGGGTTTTAAAGGGGGGGGGGAAAAAACCAAAAAAAAAAAACCCTTTTTAATTTTGGGTTCCCCCCGGGGTTTAAAATGGGGGGGGGGCCCCCCTTTTCCCCCCCTTTAAACCCCCCTTTTTTTCCAAAACCCCCCCGGGGAAATTTTTTTTTTTTTTTTTTTTTTTGGGGGGGGGGTTTTTTTTGGGGGGGGGGTTTTTTTTTTTTTGGGGGTTTTTTGGGGGGGGTTTTTTTGGGGTTGGGTGGGGGGGGGTTTTTTTTTTTTTGGGGGGGGTTTTTGGGGGGTTTTTGGTGGGGGGGGGGGGGGGGGTTTTTTGGGGGGGTTGTTTTTTTTTTTTTTTTTTTTGGGGGGGTGCTTGGGGTGGGGGGGGGGGGGGGGGGGTTTTTTTTTTTTTTAAAAGGGGGGGGAAAAAGGGGGGGGTTTTTTTTTTTTGGGGGGGGTTTGGGGGGGGGGGGGGTTTTTTTTTTTGGGGGGGGATTTTTCCCCTTTTTTTTCCCTTTTGGGGGGTTTAAGGGGGGGGGGCCCCCCCCCCCCCCCCCCCCCGGGTTTTTTTAAAAATTTTTTTTTTTTTTGGGGGGGGAAAAATTTTTTTGGGTATGGGGGGGAAAATTTTTTTTTTTTTTTTTTGGGGGGGGGGTTTTTTTTAAAAAAAAGGGGGGGGTTTTTTTTTTTTTTTTTTTTAAAAAAAAAAAGGGAAAAACCCGGGGGGGGGCCCCCCCCCCAAAAAAAAAAAATTTTTAAAAAATTTTTTTTTTTTTTTTTTTCCCCCTTTTTTTCCCCCTTTTTTTTCCCCCTTTTTTTTTTTTTTTTTGGGGGGGCCCCCGGGGGGGGGAAAAGGGGTTTTTTTTTTTCCCCCTTTTCCCCCCCCCTTTTTTTTTTTTAAATTTTTTTCTTTTTTTTTAAAAAATTAAACCCCCCCAAAAAAAAAAAAATTTTTTCCCCCCCAAAAAAAAAAAAAAAAGGGGGGGAAAAAAACCACAAAAAAAAAAAAACCCCCCCCCGGGGGGGGGGGGGGGGGAGGGAAAAAATTTTTTGGGGGGGGTTTTGAGGGGGTTGGGGGGGGGGGAAAAAAAAAGGGGGGGGGGGTTTAGGGGGGGGGGGGGGGGGGGAAAAATTTTTGGTCGGGTTTTTTTAAAAAAAATTTTTTAAATTTACCCCATTTTTAGGGGGGGGGGGGAAAAAAAAAGGGGGGGGGGAAAGAAACAAAAAAAATTTGGAACCGGGCCCCCCCCCCCAAAAACCCCCCCCCCCAAAAAATTTTTTTTTTGGAAAAAAATTTTCCCCGGGGGGAAAGGGTTTTTTTGGGAAAAAGGGGAAAGGAAAAGGGTTTGGGGGGGAAAAAGGGGGGGGGTTTTTGGGGGGGGGGAAAAAAAATTTTAAAAAAAAAATTTTAAAGGGGGAAAAAAACCCAAAATTAAAAGGAAAAAAAATTTTTTTTTTCCCCCCCCTTTTTTTTTAAAAAAAAAAAAAATTTTAAATAAAAAAAAAAAATTTTTAACAAACAAAAAAATTTTTTTTTAAAAAAATTCAACCCAAAAAAAGGGGAAAAAAAAAAAAAATTTTGGGGGGGGGGGAAAAAAAAAAAGGGGGGAAAAAAAAATTTTTTTAAAAAAAAAAAAAATTTTTTTTCCCCCCCCCCCCCTTTTTCCCCCCCCCCCCCTTTTTTTCCCCCCCCCCCCCTTTTTTTTTCCCCCCCCCCCCCCCCCCCCAAAAAAAACCCAAAAACCCACCCCCCCCCAAAAAAAAAAAAAAAAGAAAAAAAAAAAAAAAAAACCCAAAAAAAAAAAACCCCAAAAAAAAAAAAAAAAAAAAAAAAAAAAACCCCCCCCCCAAAAAAAACCCCCCAAAAACCCAACAAAAAAAAGGGGGCCCCCCAAAAAAAAAAAAAAAAAGGGGGGGGGGGGGGGGGGCCCCCCACCCCCGGGGGG
>CM065742.1:32279946-32289946 GCA_033310375.1 Conus canariensis
GCTCGCCCACAGAGGAGGGCTACAAAGCCCAGTACACGAGCACGGTGAAGAACGCTCACCTGGAGGTGGGCAGGGAGACGTACTCGCAAGAGCCGGCCCGGGTCTCCCCGCACCACTCCCAGCACCTGCTCATGAAGAACTCGGAAGAGCAGTCGCCTTCCTCGGGTCGTTACCTGTCCTACCAGACGACCTCCCACCCGCCGCCCCCCGCCCCCCTCTCCTCCATCTCCGCTTCCAACCGCATCCTGGCCCAGGCTCTGAGTTCCAAGTCCAGCTACCTCCTGGAGACCGGGATGGGCACCGGTAGGAACCTGTCTATGGGAGGCTCCTCCGCGCCGCCCTCTTCCTCCTTCCGGGTGATGCCTCATTCCTTGCTGCCCTTCGAAGGCGCGGGCCACCTGCTCCCTACGGAAGACGTGGAGGTCTTCTTCAACCACCTGGAGAACCACCCCACCGCCACCACCGTCACGCTCTCCGGCTACAGCGCCGGCGGCGCCGCCTCCGGCCACGGCCACGACGGCAACAACGTCATCGCTGTGCCACCGCACAACTCCGAGACGCCCATCTTCGCATCCCTGTCCAACGCTCCCATGGGCGGCGCCTCCCCGGGGCAGCTGTACCTCAACGGGGAAGGGAAGGGCGAGGACGGGGGCGGAGGTGGGGGAGGGGGCGGGGGAGGGGTGGGGAGCCTGATCACCCTGCAGCCCCCGGGGTACTCGGAGCCCGGCGGCTTCCTCCCGCCCCTCCCGTCCTTGCTGCTCTCCACCGGCTCCAGGGCGGCCGCCGCGGGCGTGGGACTGGGCTCGGAGGACGTCTACGGCTCCCCGAACTCCTCCTCGGCTTCCCACCACCACCACCACCACCACCCCCACCCCCACCACCTCCACAACCCCCACCACCCCCCGTCCGAGCAGTCGGACTACTCCTCCTCTGCCTGGAGCAGCCAGCCCCACCACCACCCGCACCCCCACCCCTCCGAGGCCCCCACCTACACCACCCTGCCCCCGGCCTCCTCGCTCACCGCCAAGCACGTCTCCTACCTCACCTCCGGCGGGGACTCGGGGCTGACCTCCCCTGTCCAGCCAGGGGAGAGGAGCCTGTCGCTGCCCGTGCGGGAGAGTTACGTGGATTATGTGATGGCGGAGGGGGCCAGCAAGTGGGGAGGCTTCGCCCTGGCCCCTCTGTCCGTGTCCCAGCATGACTCCACCAGCCTCATCCACACAGGTGAGAGAAGAGGGAAGGAGAGCGGGGGGGGGGGGGGGGGGAGGGGGAGGGTTGGGAGGGGGGGTGAAGGAGAGAGGGGGTAAGGAGGGGGATGGATGAGAAATGTTGCAGATGAGAGTGAAGTTCCTCGATCTTTTCATACACCAGTTATGTAGTTGTTCGTCCTTCGATTTCGAAGATGAACATGACTTCAATCTCAGATGGAAGATCGCTGAGTGTGGGTCGGCAGGTGGCTGGTGAGGCCGACCTGGGCCCGGAAGGAACGCCCCACATGTGGGACACATGTGGGTGGGTGCTAAAGTGGAGATGGGGGTAGCTCTGGCCTTGCGCGCGGCTGGCTTTCTCTCAGCTTCTGCTGTGCGTCTCTTCTCTGATGAACATGCTCCCATTGTGAGGCTGCTTCGCCAGGCTGAGCGGTCCAGGGCAAGCGACTCCCAGGTGTTGAAGGTGATGTCTAGGCCTTTGAGGGACACTTTGAGGCAGTCCTTGAAACGTTTCTTCTGCCCCCACAACTTTGTGCTTGCCCAGACTCAGTTCTCCGTACAGCAGCTGTTTCGGTAGTCGACTATTCTGGCATTCTGACGATGTGGCAGCCCCACACCAGTTAGGTAGGTTACTCAAGGTCTGACCAGCGCAGGTGGTTAAAGCTGTAGGTCGGACATCTGCTACGTCGTAGCCACGAGATCCTCTTCTTAAATTCTCTCATCTCACTCACTAATTCATTTATGCGTCAGCTGTAAATTGAGCGCAGTGTGGTCTCGACACTTTCGCAGATGTGGTGTAGCGTCTATGGACTCGTCCGCACGCGGTGACACCTCCTTGGTGAAACTGAAACTGAAACTAATATACCAGAGGACATAACCATACATGTTTTAGAGGGAGGGCGCCGGAGAGAGGCGGGGGGGGGGGGGGGGGGGGGGATCTTCCCAACTTCTAAACCTTGAAGGCAGTATTGATCTGGTTTGTCAGGAAAATGAAGTGCTCTCTAAACGAAAAGAAGCGGAAGCAAAGACCAGCGAGTTGAAAACAAAACGTTTTTGCTTCGTATCTCTGCCTCTTTTGGTGACCATGTCATGTCTTGTGTCTTGGGCCACGTGATTGGCTGAATTCTGTCAACTCTCTTGCGATTGGTGCCAGAGGAGTCAGGAATTCCCCTGTGGCATTCCGCCCCCCCCCCCCCTCCACCCCCCACCCCCACCCCACCCCCACCCCCCTCGCGGAAACTGCCTGTCGGGGCTGTTCAAACGAATGAACGCACGCCCGCTTTTGTCGTTCCATCTTTCGGACGTGGTTGTGAGAGAACAGCGTTCAGTGATTGGTTCGTTGGATGAGGGTGGGGATGAATAGGGAAAGAGGGGTGGGTGGGTGGGGGTTGGAGGGGGTGGCTTTACCTCGGTAAGCACAGACAGAGATTCGGGAAAGGGGAGGAAGAATTGGGGGAGGGAAGGGGAGGGGGGGGGGAGGGGTCGGAGGAGTTGGAGGGGGGTGTGGGGGGGGGGGGGGGGGCGGGGGGAGGGGAGGATTGTTAACCTCTTTTACCAACTGTTTCGTCATCTCAGAAAAGGAACTGGCAGAAGAATTTGTGGTGATGGTTGAAGTGGTTATGATGGTGATTTGTCGCAATCGTTGTCGTTGTTGTTCTTGCCCTTGTTGTTGTTGTTGTTGTTGTTGTTGTTGTTGTTTTAACAACCAACCGTACATGAGATGTTGGTTCCAATGTTTCGTTTGTTAGTTTTGTAGCCAATGTGCAACGGTAAATGAAGGTCAATTGTGAGTAGGTTTCTCCCCTTATTCTGTTCCCTCAGTTTCTCTAATTCTCATGCCGACTGCTGTCGGGGGTGGTGGTGGTGGTGGTGGTGGTGGTGGTGGTGGTGTCATTTTGCGCCTTTTTGGCGTCTATTGTCTGTGAAAAGATGACACATTTGTTGAAAATTCGTTTGTCTTTTTTTTTTTTTTTTTTTGTATCCTCTATTTTACGCCTTGTTTTTTTGTGTCATTATTTGTACTTCCAGTCAGTGGCCCTCCGGCTGGTTTTTTTTTTTTTTTTTTTTTTTTTTTTTTCATTGCTCTTTTGATTTTCGTCCTCCCCCCCCCCCCCCCCCCCCCCCCTGGCTGGTTCTCATTTTCATTTGAGTTCTGTTCGGTTGATGTGGGTTACTTTGTTTGTTTGTTTGTGTGTGTGTGTGTGTGTGTGTATGTGTGTGTGTGTGTGTGTGTGTGTGTGTGTGTGTGTGTGTGTGTGTGTGTCCCCCCAGTCTATCTGGGCAAAAAGTTCCTGCAGGTGTTTGCTATGCGATGTGAATGGCGTGTCGTAGAACAGGACTGCTGCCTCCACTCACGTTCTTGTCCGTTGGGAGACCACAGCAGGCGATAGGAATGTGAAAAAAAATAACAAACCGGAATGTGGAGAAACAACAAACCGGATTGTGAATAAAAAAAAAAAAAAAAAAAAAAACGGAATGTGAATAAAAACAAACCGGATTGTGAATATACAAAAAAAAACACAAAAAAAAAACCGGAATGTGAATTAACAACAAACCGGATTGTGAATATACAAAAACAACAACAACAACAACAAAAAAACCCTGCAATGTGAATAAACAACAAACCGGAATGTGAATATACAAAAAAAAAACCACACACACGAAATGTGAATAAACAAACAAACTGGAATGTAAATATACAACAAAAAAAACAAAACAAAATGTGAATAAACAAACAAACTGGAATGTAAATATACAACAACAAAAAAAAAAAAAAAAACGAAATGTGAATAAACAAACGGGAATGTAAATATACAACAACCAAAATAAAAAAAACGAAATGTGAATAAACAAACAAACGGGAATGTAAATAATTATACAAAAAAAAACGAAATGTGAATAAACAAACAAACGGGAATGTAAATATACAAAAAAAACGGAATAAATAAACAAAGAAACCGGGATGTGAATATACAATCAAACCGTAAAGTAAGTAAACAAACAAACCGTAACTTGAATAAACAAACAAACAGTAACGTGAAGAAACGAAACAACCCACAATGTGAATATGAAAACCGGAATGTGAATATACAAACCGCAATGTGAATATACAAAGAAACCGGAATGTCAATATACAAACAAACCGGAATGTGAGTATACAAACCGCAATGTGAATATACAAACCGCAATCTGAATATACAAACCGCAGTGTGAATATACAAACAAACCGGAATGTGAATATACAAATCGCAATGTGAATATACAAACCGCAGTGTGAATATACAAACCGCAATGTGAATGTACAAAACAAACCGGAATGTGAATATACAAAACAAACCGGAATGTGAACATACAAACAAACTGGAATGTGAATATACAAATCGCAATGTGAATATACAAACCGGAATGTGAGTATACAAACCGCAATGTGAATATACAAACAAACCGGAATGTGAATATACAAATCGCAATGTGAATATACAAACCGCAATGTGAATATACAAACCGGAATGTGAGTATACAAACCGCAATGTGAATATACAAACCGGAATGTGAATATACAAACCGCAATGTGAATATACAAACCGCAATGTGAATATACAAACCGCAATCTGAATATACAAACCGCAGTGTGAATATACAAACAAACCGTAATGTGAATAAACAAACGTAGACGTGAAAAAAAGACCGTAATATGAATAAACAAACAAACCATAACATGATAAACACAAACAAACCATACGTGAAGAAAAAACCGTAACGTAAGAAACAACAACCGTAACGTGAAGAAACAAAGAACCGTAATATGAATAAACAAACAAACATAACAGAATAAACACAACAACATACGTGAAGAAACAAACAAAATGTAACGTGAATAAACAAATAAACCGTAGCGTGAATAAACAAACTAACCGTAACGTGAATAAACAGACACCCGTATATGATAACAAACAAACATAAAATGAATAAACAAACTAACCGTAACGTAAATTAACAAACAAACCGGAACATGAAGGGGAAAAAAAACGTAATATGAGTTAACAAACAAACCGTAGCGTGAATAAACGAACAAATCGTAGCGTGAATATAAACGAACAAACCGTAACATGAATAAATACACAAACCGAAAGGTGAATAAACAAACAAACCGAAAAGTGAATAAACAAACAAACCGAAAAGTGAATAAACAAATAAACCGGAACGTGAATAAAAAAAAAACAAACCGTAACGTGAATAAACAAACAAACCGTAACGTGAATAAACAAACAAACCGTAACGTGAATAAACAAACAAACCGGAACGTGAATAAACAAACAAACCGTAATGTGAATAAACTCACGACCGAAGTGCCAGCTGAAAAGTGTTCTTTTTGTACGTTTTTGAGGGACGGGGAAGAGGGGGAGGGGGGTGGGGGGGGGGGGGTCCGTTGTTGTGTAGTGTGAAGTCTGACGAAGACGTATTTGTCCGATAATTTCATTTGACTGTTTTGTATTCTGCATCATCAAACAAGCCTTCGTTTATACCTTTGTTAGTGTTTGTGTGTTTGTGTTCCGTTTCTTGTTCTTTCGTGATATTTGTATGTGTTTGTTTCTGTTTCTGTTTCTGTTTCTTCTTCTTCTTCTTCTTCTTCTTCTTCTTCTTCTTCTTCTTCTTCTTTCTTCTTCTTCTTCTTCTTCTTCTTCTTCTTCTTCTTCTTCTTCTTCTGGGCGTAGGACGTAAAACGAAAAGTCGGTTGGTTATTACTGAGCTCCTCACTCGTTGAAAACAAAATTTCTTTTGTTTGTTCATTAATTCTGCGGTGCTCTCTCTCTCTCTCTCTCTCTCTCTCTCTCTCTCTCTCTCTCCTCTCTCTCTCTCTCTCTCCTAATATGAATAGAATGTCTTGGGTCTTGAGTCTCTCTCTCTCTCTCTTCTCTCTCTCTCTCTCTCTCTCTCTCTCTCCTCTCTCTCTGTCTCCTAATATGAATAGAATGTCTTGGGTCTTGAGTCTCTTCTCTCTCTCCTCTCTCCTCTCTCTCTCTCTCTCTCTTCTCTCTCTCTCTCTCTCTCTCTCTCTCTCTCTCTCTCTCCTAATATGAATAAAATGTCTTGACTCTCTCTCTCTCGCTCTCTCTCTCTCTCTCTCTCTCTCTCTCTCTCTCTCTCGCTTCCCCCCCCCCCCTAATATGAATAGAATATCTTGAGTCTCTCTCTCTCTCTCTCTCTCTCTCTCTCTCTCTCTCTCTCTCCTAATATGAATAAAATATCTTGAGTCTCTCTCTCTCTCTCTCTCTCTCTCTCTCTCTCTCTCTCTCTCTCTCTCCCTAATATGAATAGAATATCTTGAGTTTTGAGTCTCTCTCTCTCTCTCTCTCTCTCTCTCTCTCTCTCTCTCTCTCTCTCTCTCTCTCGCCTCTCCTAATATGAATAAAATGTCTTGAGTCTCTCTCTGTCTCTGTCTCTGTCTCTCTCTCTCTCTCTCTCTCTCTCTCTCTCTCTTCTCTCTCTCTCCTAATTTGAATAGAATATCTTGAGTTTTGAGTCTCTCTCTCTCTCTCTCTCTCTCTCTCTCTCTCTCTCTCTCTCTCTCTCTCTCTCTCTCTCTCTCAACCTTTCAATGTGTATGAAGGAACTGAAGTTTCCAAAGTTCGAATGAATAAGAATAAGAATTTTAGAAAATACGAAAAAAAAAAAAAAAAAGAAAAAGAAAAAAAAAAAAAAAAAAACCCTCTCGGAGTGAGGAGGAATTTTTCCCTTTCCAAGAAGTGTCGCGGACCTTACGAAACGACCAACACGCACCCGCCGCGGCCTGTATCCTGGGTATTACACACATTCCTCGGTTGGCCTGGAACGTAGCGGTACGCCATCCGGAGATCCGGAGTTACCTTTCCTTCCACCCTCCTCCTCCTCCTCCTCCTCCCTCACCCGCCCGGTCCACCCTCTCCGCCTACCTCACTGTAGTTTACCCATTGCCCCTTCCTCCCTTCTCAATTCTCCCAAACTGCTCTTCCCATAAATCACCCCCCCCCCCCCCCCAAAAAAAAAAAAAAAAAAAAAAAGAATCAAACGATCGCGCGCGCGCGCACACACACACACACACACACACACGCGCGCGCGCGCGCGCGCGCGCGCGCATGCATACACGCAGGCATGCACGCACGCACACACACACACACACACACGTACGCACACAGGCACGTACACACACACGCACGCACGCACACACACGTATGCACACACACGCACGCACATGCACACACACACACACGCGCGCAAAAAAAAAAAAAAATGCAAGGAAGCAAGCAAGCGCGCACAGAGAGAGAGAGAGAGAGAGAGAGAGAGAGAGAGAGAGAAAAGAGAGAGAGAGAGAGAGAGTAGAACCCCCTGAAGATTAAAGTTCAGTTTCGTTTGACATTCTCCAGTTCCAAAATACTGTGGACTAGAAGACCACTCGGTAACACGCAGGCCTCAGTCCAGGTGGAACCAGTCTTGGGTCTGCTCTTTGAGTCAGTTCATGGGGCGAAAGCAACTTGTTTTAACGCCAGGGGAAGCAAGTGTTGGTGCAGAATGAAGGAGTTTCCTCCCTTATGATTTTTAACAGAACATGCCAAAAAGTTTGTTCCCGGGGGGGGGGGGGGGGGGGGGGGGGGGAGCATTTCATGAAAAGATATTACGCCTCATGATAGTTATCAGTTCGTAACGGCAACATCACAGTTTTCATATATCGGAGGAAATTTGTCATCATCTTATCAGTGACGTGAACACAGACTGAATCTACTTGATCCACGGTGTTATTTTTTCCCGTTCCTTCCAGGATGACATTCTATATTCCGTTCAGTTAAAGTCGGTTCCATAGGATTTTTTTTCAGGTGTGTGTGTGTGTGTGTGTGGGAAGGGGGGGGGGGGGATCATTTTGTGGTTTGTTTACATTTATTCATGATCGTGGTGATAGAAGAGAAAAACAAAAAACGAGCACACATACACACACACACACACACACCACACACACACACACCTCTCCAAAAATGAACGGACATGGGTGACAACATGCAATTAATAATTTGGAGGGGGGGGGGGGGGGGAGTAAGAATAGGAACTCGCTGTACTTTGTTCAAATGGGTTTTTGCCTACGGATATAATTCCAAAATGATTTGCCTGTGTCGGATGTTATTTAGATTTGAAAAAAAAAAACCCTCAAAATTTCGATTCGTGAACTGGCTCGCCACCTTTAGCTGCTCCGGTGCAGATGCACACGGCAGTTGCTTTAACGGTGGCATGGTTTTTGGCCGATAGGCTCTGCAGTCATGAAATAAGGGCTGGTACAACCATGGGAACGCTCCCGTGGAGGTTCTGCCGTGTCACATCCGGTGGCCACAATGGCATCTGCCAGGGAGCAGTTATGTCCCTTTCACGTGTTAATGGAATGCCTTGTGCGTGCCTGCACCCTATGTGAACACAGCGCAGGCTTCCAAGGGTGGTGCAGGATTGCTCCCAGCTGGTTGGTACTTCTCTGGGTCCTCTCCGCACCTTCGGGTGTATCTTCTTCTCTTCTAGGAAGAATTATTACCTTGAGAGGAAGGAGGCTATGGGGATTAGCATTCAATGGTGTCTCTGTGGAAGTGTGCAGTTCAAGCACAGAGAATTATGAACTTTGTTTTTAGAGGAGCTTCTGCCTGTAAAACCTATCAACTGCGAATTCACTGGGTGATTTTGAGGAAGTTGACAGAACAGAACAGAACGAAACACAAACCCAACGTATATAATAATAAACTAAAAAAAGACGAATTTACAGAAGCTAGTCCACGGTTGAGCTTCTTTCTGTTCAGTATCTTCAAAACCTTCCATGCAAGCAGGACGAATGGTGTCTTAAAGAGTTAGTTGTCGGAACAGAAATCTGCGCTGATTGTGAACAGCTTTTTTTTCCCCCATGCGCTATAAATCGTATCGTTCTCTGATTGGCAGAGGTAACTACGGGTATTCTCACTCGGTAACCCACGCCCTAGGTTTTGTCATTTGTACCACGAAAACCGGCTGAGCTGAAATGTGCTGAAGAGATTCTTTGTGGGAGAACTCTGCGGTCTTAGCCCAAAGACGTGGAAAGCTTCTGTCACCATTCAGGTCCGAATCCACGGTTACAGTTTAGGCCCAAAACGCTATTCATTCTCTGTTACACTCAAAGCTGCACCTGGCTTTTCTCAGCCAGTACCAAAACATATTCATGGCACAGTCCAGCCCTTGACCCACACCATACCTGAGTCTGAGGCAGGTTTCATGTCCGTTCCTTTTTCCATGCCAGCATGATCCACATGACCCTTCATTTTTTTTTTCTGTCGTCTGTTGGACTTTTCACTCCAAAATCCCAACCAATGGCGTAGAAACACAAGGAGTCCACAAGTCATGCATCATTCTGCTATTTTTGCTGGCCTATGGCATCGAACTAATTTACTGACCCCAAATTCCAGGACTAAACCATCTTTTTCACATTCAAAAAAAAAAAAAAAAGAAAAAAAAGAATTTGTTTCACAGAGCCAGGGCGATTTTCATCCGTTCAAACTTTGTTGTTTACTACTTGGCCTTTGTTGTAACCTCGAACTCTGACCTGTATTAGAGGGGACATTAGGCCCTAATTATTTGTAACACACACACACACACACACACACACACACACAACATGAAGACAAGGTCAATGGAGGCGGCTGATCGTGGAGAAAAGCGCGCTGGGCCTCTCTGTGGCCTACAAAGCTCGTTCAACCGTCGTCACTCACAGTGGGGGAGAGAGAGAGAGAGAGAGCGAGGGATTTCTTGGTCTC
>CM065742.1:32294946-32302446 GCA_033310375.1 Conus canariensis
ACTATTAACACATCTGGGTTTTTTTTTTTGTTTTTGTTTTTTGTTTTGTTTTGTTTTACAATGGTCTAAATCTTCCAGAATTCTTACGAAGTGGTACAAAACCCCGAGGATTGATCCAGTGTGTCTCTTTCCATACTATAGAAGTTGCATCGATCAGTCTCCACCAGTTCCATTCTTTTAAACGATGCTTGAATCTAAAATATTGTGGCATATTTTCAGTTGAAACCATTTTATTTTCATGCTTTTTTTGATATTCTTTAAGACTGTTTCAAGGCCAACAGGGGAGTTCAGTATGATTTTCCATTTGACGAAAGGTTTAAACTTCAGTATTTCAATGTTATCTAGGACTGTCTTAGAACATTTACTAACACTTGTAACAACATGGAATGTTAAACTATCTTCAGTCCTCGAGCTATTTCCTGATTTTATACTTCTTTATCTGACACACTCGTTTATTGCGCAAAGGCAACCAACACACTCCAGATAATGTAATTATATTCCTAAATTCCTTTTTTTTAATTTTCATGACTTAAGATACAGGATATTCCCAAAATGAAACACTTCGATAAAGTAAAGAAAAGAAGAAAAAAAAAACAGGAATTGTTGATTTTGAATTTGTTATTGTAGAAGATAGGTTCGGTTGCTACCTGTCCGTTGTTACAAAAGTCAGTCCGAGATTTCAAACAGCCAAAAGATTAAAACACACCCGCCCCCCAAAACGTTAGCATTTACTACTTACAAATTTCTTCGACACGTTATGTTCTAAGCTTGTTATCACTGAGCAAAGTGTTCTCCACTTTGCTTTTTTTTTTAACTTTATTTGCCAAATCCATGATTTTTCAAACGAAGGGGTTTGAGGAGAGAGAGGAGAGAGAGAGAGAGAGAGAGAGAAAAGGGAAAAGGAGAAGAAAGAAACCAAAAGGGGAAATTTAAGAGAAAAAAAGAAAATTAAACCAGATACTAAGAAAATATGCGAAAAACCAAAAATTTTAAAAAACAGACAATTAGAGGGGGAAAAATAACGAAGGAAAACACAAAACCTCTAAAACCCATAAAGGGAAATTTTAAAAAAACCCCCCCAATGGTATTAAATCCAAATACATTATCAGTGAGAGTGAAAAAAACCATGAAAATATGGAGGGGGAAAAAATACGAGTGAAAAGGGACTGCGATGAGAGGGGAAAAAGGGATGAGGGGAGAAGAAGAAAAGAAGAAAAAAAGAAAACACAAGAAAAACCCACAAAAGGAAAAGGGAAAGGAGAATTTCGGATATCTTCCAGTCCCCACAAAAACCAGATCTTTGTGATTTTCTGCTGTCCGAAATTTCAAAAACCCACGCTTCAGGGACATTATTTTGGCCCCTTTCTGAAAAATTTGGGCCGCACCTGAGAACCCGGGAGAATTTAAAAAAAAAAAAAAAAAAAATCACTAAATCAAGTGCCCCCCAAACCTGGGGAAAAAACCAAAGAGGTAACGACGTGTGGCTTTTCGCTCGTTTGTTTTTTCATGTCGTGACCCCCAAAAGTACCGCTAATTTTTGGGGGTAAAGTAAAGCAAAAAATTACATGGGCGTTCAGAAAAACAGTTCGTCCCCTTCTTTTTTAAGACCCCCGCCAGATATCCTTTTTTGGGGGGGACAAGAGATGTTTTTTGGGGTTGGGGTTTGGGGGTTGGGTTTGGGTTTGGGGGTTTGGGGTTTTTGGTTGGTGTCTTTTTGTTTGTTTTTTCTTCGTCTGTTTTTTTTTTTTGGGTTTTTTGGTTTTTTTTTTTTAAAAATTTTAAAAAACCCTATTAAGTTTTGTTTGTTGCGGGGGACAAAGTAGTTAGGGGAACTTAAGATCACCCACCAATTTGAAACAGGAAAAATCACCCAAATTTTTTGCCCGCCCACTTCACCCATTTTCAGATTTAAACACATTGATGAAGGGGAAACACACCACACACCACACACACCCCACACACCACAACACCCCACACACACACAAGGCATCACACACCCCAAAACCACACACAAACGCACACAACCCCAAAACGCACCACACGTTTAACACCACACCACACACCACAAACCACCACCCACCCCCCCACGCACACACAAAACACACAGCACACGCATGTAAAAAAAAAAAAAAAAGACACACACCCCAAACCCCACAGCCCAGACAAAGACACAAAAAAGAAAGAACGCCCCAGAGCCCCCCTTTTCAAAAAACACTCAAACTCGTGGCCTACCCCCATAAGTATTTCAAATCAGATTGTCCAGTCCAGTTTTCGAGTATGCCTTCTTCCCCCCCCAAACGTGCCCGAGAAAAGCCATTGGGGTTCAAGGGCAATTTGGCAGACACAAAAAATCGATTTTTTTACGCCGCCTCCCAAAGAAGCCATATATGTTTTGGTTTCATCACGTACTGTTCAACGGGGGTTATCATCGCGGTTTATAGCCGAGCCGACCGCAAAAGGGCACAAAAAAGGGTGTTTAAAGACTTTTTTTTTTGCCCCGTTTGGGGAAAAAGGGGGGGGGGGGGGGGGAAAAAAAAGGGGAAAGAGGGGGGCGGGGGGGGGGGAAAAAAAGGGAAAGGGGGGAGAGGGGGGAAAGGGGAGGGGGGGGGGAAAAAAAGGGAGGGGGGGGGGGGGGGGGGGGGGGTTTTTTTTTGGGGGGGGGGAAAGGGGGGGGGGGGGGGGGGGGTTTTTTTTTTTTTTTTTTTTTTTTTTTTTTTTTTTTTTTTTTTTTTTTTTTTTTTTTTTTTTTTTTTTTTTTTTTTTTTTTTTTTTTTTTTGGGGGTTTTTTTTTTTTTATTTTTTTTTTTTTTTTTTTTTTTTTTTTTTTTTTTTCCCCCCCCCCGGGGGCCCCCCCCCCCTTTTTTCCCCTTTTTTTTTTTCTCCTTTCCCCCCCGGGGGGGGGGGGGTTTTTTCCCCCCCCCTTTTTCCCTTTTTTTTTTTTAAAAAAAAAAAAATTTTTTGGGGGTTTTCCGGGGGGGAAAAAAAATTTGGGGGATTTGGGGGGGGGGGGGGGGGGGGGGGGGGAAAAAGGGGGGGTTTTTTTTGGGGGTTTTTTTTTTTTTTGAAAGGGGGGGGGGGTTTTTTTCCCCCCTTTTTTTTGGGTCCCCCCCTTTTTTTTTTTTTTTTTTTTAAAAAAAAATTTTTTTTTTTTTTTGGTTTTTTTTCCCGGAAAAAAAGGGGGGTTGGGGGTTTTGGGAAAAAAATTTCCCCCCCCGGGGGGGGGGGGGTTTTTTCCCGGGGGTTTTTCCTTTGGAAGGGGGGTTTTTTTTAAAAAAACCCCCGGGAAAAAAAAAAATTTTTGGCCCCCTTTACCGGAAAAAAAAATTTTTAAAGGGGTTTTTTTTTTTTTTAAAAAAAGGGGGAAAAAGGGAAAAATTTTTTTTTTTCCCCTAAAAAAGGGGGGGGTTTTTCCGGAAAAAGGGGGGGGGGGGGGGGGGGGTTTTTTTTTTTGGGGGGGGTTTTGGGGGGTTTGGGGGGGGGGGGGGCTTTTTTAAAAAGGGGGGGGTTTGGGAAAAAAAAAAACCCCCCCCCCCCCAAAAAAAAAAAAAAAAAAAAAAAAAAAAAAAAAAAAAAAAAAAATTTGGGGGGTTTTTTTGGGGTTTATTTTCCGGGGTTTTTTTTAAGGGGGGGTTTTTTCCCCCCCAAAAAAAGGGGGGGGGTTTTTTGGGGGGAAAAAAGGAAAACCGGGGGGTTTTTCCTTGGGGGGGGGGGGGGTTTTTTGGGGGGGGGGGGGGGCCCCCTTTTTTTTGGGGGGGGGTTTTTGGGGGGTTTTGAGGGTTTTCCCCCCCCCGGGGGGGCCCTTAAAGGGGTTTTTTTCCCCCCCCCCCCCCCCCCCCCCCCCCCCCCCCCCCCCCCCCCCCCCCCCCCCCCCCCCCCCCCCCCTTTCCCCCCCCCCCCCCCCCCCCCCCCCCCCCCCCCCCCCCCCCCCCCCCCCCCCCCCCCCCCCCCCCCCCCCCCCCCCCCCCCCCCCTTTTTTTAAAAAAATCCTTTTTTTCCCCCAAAAAAGGGGGTTTTTAAAAAAAAACCCAACCCCCCCCAACAAAAAAAAAAAAAACCCCCCCGGGGGGGGCCCCCCCCCCCCCCCCCCCCCACCCAAAAAACCCCCCCCCCCCCCCCCAAAAAAGGGGAAAAAAACCCCCCCCCCCCCCCCTTTACACAAAAAAAAAAAAAAACCCCCCCCAAAAAAAAAAAAAAAAACCCCCCCCCCCCGGGGAAAACACCCCCAAAAAAAAAAAACCCCCCCCAAAAAAAAAAACCCCCCCCAAAAAAAAAAAAAAAATTTTTTTTTTTCCCTTTTTCAAAATTTAAAAATTTTTTTTTTAAAAAAATTTTTTTTTAAAAAAAAAAAAAAAAATTTTAAAAAAAAAAGGGGGGCCCCCGGGGGGAAAAAACCCTTTTTTTTTTTTTTTTAAAATTTTTTTTTTAAAAAAAAAAAAAAAAAAACCCCAAAAAAAAAAAAAAACCCCCCCCCAAAAACCTAAAAAAAAAAACCCCAACAAAAAAAAAAAAAAAAAAAAAAAAAAAAAAAAAAAAAAAAAAAAAAAAAAAAAAAAAAAAAAAAAAAAAAAAAAAAAAAAAAAAAAGGGGTTTTTTCCCGGGGAAAAAAAAAGGCTTTTAAAGGGGGGGGTTTTTTTTAAAAAAATTTTTTTTTTTTTTTTTTTTAAAAAAATTTTTTTGTAAAACCATTTTTTTTTAAAAATTTTTTTTTTTTTGGGGGGAAAAACCCTTTTCCTTTTTAAATTTTTTTTAAAAAAAAAACCCCCAAAAATTTTTTTTTTGGGGCCCCCCAAAAATTTTTTTTTTTAAAAAAATTTTTCAAAAATTTTCCAAAAAATTTTTTTTTTTTTTTTTAAAAATAAAAAGAAATAAAAAAAAGGGGGGGGGGGGTTTTTGGGGAAAAGGGGGGGGTTTTGGGGGGGGGGGGAAAAGGGGGGGGGGGGGGGGGGGGGGCCCCCCAAAATTTTTTCCCCCCCCCCCCAAAAACCGGTTTTTTCCCCTTTTTTCCCCCCCCAAAAAAATTTAAAAATTTTTTTTTTGGGGCCCCCAAAATTTTTTTTTTTGGGGGGGTTTTTTTTTAAGGGAAATTTTTTTTGGGGGTTTTGGGACTTTTTTTTTTTTTTTTTTGGGTTTTTTTGCCCCAAAAAAAAAAAGGTTTTTTTTTTTTAAATTTTTTTTGGTCCTTTTTTTTATTTTTTTCCCAAAACCTTTGAAAGTATTCTGCTAGGTGACAAAAAACGGGTTTTTTTGTCACAAAAAAAACAATTTAAAATTTTTTAGATATTTCAAAACCCAAAAAAACCCTGACGAGTTCAAGAAGTTATACAGGGAAGGGAGGGAGGCGGAGAGGGGGGAAGAAAAGGGAACCCCGCTCAAAAGCGGTTTCGGTTTAAAACAAAAAGACCCCAAAACACAACACACACACAAAACACACACACACACACACAACACACCCCACAACCAAAAAAACACAACAAACCCAACCAAAAACAACACAACACAACACAACCCCAAAACCCCCACACACACACACACACAAAACACACACGGGGACAAAAAAAAAACGAACGCACCCGCCCCGCGCACACACACACAACCACACACACCCCACACACACACCACAAACACCCCACCAAAACACAAAGGGGAGAGAGAGAAAAGAGAGCGGGGAAGGGGGAGGGGGAGAGGGGAGAGAGAGAGAGGTGGTAAAGACTTCAAACTAAGTCAGCAAAGAGTATTGTTTCTCGGTGGCTCTACGCACACCCCGAGCAGGCCCAACAAACAGACCCTTTTCCGACCCGTCAACTATGACGTGTTCAAAATGGCCGCCCCAAACCCCAAAGAGAGAGCGGCACGGCAGACAACTCTCTTTGCGCTCTCCTCTACGCCGGCGACGCCTGATAAGCGGACCCTAGCGTTATCTCCCCTGTTCCGTGCGCTACCGGGGATGCAGTGGTTTTCAGCGCCACCGCCTCGTCAAGAGGACAAAACTCGGGAGATAAGAAGAGGCCGCTCCACTGATAACACGAGTTATCTCTCTTGTGACTGGCTGTAGGGTTGTGACAAAACTTGCATCGGTCTGGAGTTTTCATCGAGTGTGCGTGCGTGTGTGCGTGCGTGTCTGTGTGTGTGTGTGTGTGTGTGTGTGTGTGTGTGTGTGTGTGTGTGTGTGTGTGTGTTTTGTGTGTGTGTGTGTGTGTGTGTGGTGTGTGTGTGTGTGTGTGTGTGTGTGTGCGTGCGCGCGCGCGCGCTCGCGCGAGCGCGATTATGTTTGACCTGTCGATAGCATGCATGCTCGTTTATATGCACGCTCACGTGAGAGACATAAAGACAGACAAACGAAAAGACAGAGAGGGGGAGAGGTGTGTGTGTGTGTGTGTGTGTGTGTGTGTGTGTGTGTGTGTGTGTGTGTGTGTAGAGGAGAGAGAGTGAGTGAGAGAGAGAGATTTTATACCTTAGAAAATTATCATGGTTTGCTATCGATTTGATGTAAGACAAGTCTTTCGAAACAGAATTTTAAGTGTATTGATCACACGCAAGCACGCTCGCAGCGCGTGTGCCACACACACACACACACACACACACACACACACAACACACACACACACACACACACACACACACACATACGACAATACTTTCTTACCAACATCATTACGATCCAATACTTTTTCTGAAAAAAACTTGCAAGATCTACTTTCGAATCATTCTCTGCTGATCGAAATTGCTGAATACTTAATACATAGTCCGATTGGGGTTTTTATTTAGATAGTTTTGAGCTAACTCATTTTGTTTAAGATAGTGAAGGATTTTTGTTTTCTTGCTATATATTAGTTTTTTTTCTCCACTAATTGTTGTATTTAAGATTATTGATATGTTTATTGTTCAGTTTAGACACATATACAGATACATACACGTACACACTCACATACAAAGGCCTACATTCATGCTTACACAACACACAGGCTTATTCATTTAATCATTCAGTCAGTCAGTCACTCTCTTCTTTCATTCACGTCTAATATCACTCAAAGTGAACAGACGTTAAACAGAAGTACGAACACTACGACAAGAGAAGGCAGAGGGACAGACAGATTCAATGTGTGCGTGTGTGTGTGTGTGTGTGTGTGTGTGTGTGTGTGTGTGTGTGTGTGTGTGTGTGTGTGTGTTGTGATAATAAGAACGCATACGCAGTAACTCTCTCCCCGTCTCTCTCTCTCTCTCTCCTCTCTCTCTCTCTCTCTCTCTCTCTCTCTCTCTCTCTCTTTCCCCTCCCTCCCTTCCCCAAATTCTCTCTGTGAGTGTGTTGTGTGTATTTGTGAGAGGGGGGAGGGGGGTGGGGGGGGGGGGCAGAAGGTTGATACGGAGAGCGTGGATTGCTCGTTCTGTTATAGAGCGTCCCACACTTACTAACGTCTTGGCAACGGCGATGGAATCTTTGCATCGGGGTTGTCATCAGCCACAGTCTGTGGGTAAAAGTCGCTGGCTGCTTCTTGCTACGTC
>CM065742.1:32304946-32309946 GCA_033310375.1 Conus canariensis
GCTTCGCCATACTTCTCATGTGAAAATACTGCTTTTCGGTACAAAAGTGCTTCACTCTCGATGTCCGGGGTATGCTAATGGGGGCCACCAGGCCAAATTTGTGGAAGATTCAGACGTTGACTGTTGGTTTGTATAGCCAACAACAAAGAGAGTGTGCTCTAGACTTACTCACCATCTTATTGATCTGATTGACTCACTAATTACCTTGCTGATCTACAGACTGACTGGCTGTCTGGAGTACTTTATGGATTTCAGTCTCATATTTTGAGTTTGAAGTTATCTCAAAATGTGTATGTATGTGTTATACGGAGCATATGTATGTCTATGTCTGTCTGTATGTGTATACATTTATGTGTTTATGTATGTATGTATGCCCACCCGTATGACCGTCTGTCTGTAAGCATGTATGGATGGATGGATGGATGCACGTGTTGATGTCATGCTGTACCTTAGTTGATTATGCAGTAGATGGAACGCTCGTGTGTGGTGAGTCCACGGATGCGCCTAGATCCTACATTCAGGATAATGTTTGTCATCTTACTCACATCCACACGTTCACGCACTCTCTGTAGTGCGCCTACGCACCTCATTGACGAACAGACTGACAAAACTCACCGCGAACTGAATCGCCGTCTTATAAACTCGATGGCTTTAAGTTTTAAAGAGAAATTATAATGGCACCGCCGGGCAAAAGCGATGAACAAGTTACAAGACAAAGCACGACGCGTTTCGACCTCTTTGGTCTCCTTCAGGCAGGATGAACATATTCAGGACGATGAAAATGAAGAACGAGCAATCGCTTCTCTTCTCAAAGCTGGGCGCTAGATGGACATTGAATGAAAACGAGGCCGTTGGGAAGGAGACAATGCGAGTTAAATTAATAATAATAATAATAACAGTAATGATGATGATCATCATCATCATAATAAACATGATGATAATAATAATAATAATGAATACTTATATAGCGCCTATTCTCGGCTAGAGACCAAGCTCTAAGCGCTTTACAATCAAAACTCGCTTACACAACGGGCTGCCTACCTGGGTAGTGCCGACTGAAGAGCTGCCAGCTGGCGCTTCATTCAGTCGTTTCCCGTGTCATCCAGTCAATATCGTTCATTATCGTTCACTCAGTTTCTTTACTTCCTTCATTCTTTCCATTTCTTACGCAGGGTGCATGCTGTGTGTAATGTGTCATCCATACCAACGGCCAAACTGGCCTACTCTTCCGAAAGTTGGTGATGGGATTTTACGTGTGTGCAAGATATTATGCGTGCGTTCACACACGGAACCTCGGTTTATAGTCTCATTCGAAGGACTGTATGGGAAATGGAGTCAGAACTAATGTTAACTCCGAGGGAAAAATCCCCCTGTACCGAAACGCCCCGGCGGAGATTCGAACCCGCAACCCCAGGATCACCAAGATTACGAGTCAGGCGCTCTACCAACTGAGCTATTCCGGCTCCCCAATGATGATGATGATGATCTAATAATGATCATGATAATAATAATGATAAAAATAATAATAATAATGATGATGATGAGGAGGAGGAGGAGGAGGAGGATGATGATGATGATGATGATGATGATGATGATGATGATGATGATGATGATGATGATGTCATTAACCCCCTCACCACTGACTCACAGCGCTGACTGAGCCACACTCACATCAACCATTTTAACCCATTCTCAACCCGTTACTCTTGCCCACGCAGATAACGGGGAGTACTGCTTCCAAGGGAGGGAATGCGTCAACTGCGGCGCCGTGTCCACGCCACTGTGGCGGAGGGACGCCACGGGGAACTACCTGTGCAACGCCTGCGGCCTGTGCAAGATGAACGGCAACATCACCACGGCGCGCGGCAACCCTCCCCCTCCCCCTCCTCCCTCCGCCAACCACCCCACCTCCACTCCCCCGTCCTCCAGCCAGCCCCCCACCCCTCCGGGTCTGCTGCCGGAGAGCTCGCTGGGGGTGCCGGGGCCAGGGGCCGCAACCACCGTCCTCTCGCAGGTGTCGGTGCTGTCGTCGCAGCTGCAGTCGCCTCCCCTGACCGTGGGGCTGGGCTCGGGGGGTCGCCATCAGCAGCAAGGCATGATGGGAAGTGTGTTTAAGGTGAGTATGGGGGGAGGGGGAAGGGAGGGGGGGGGAGGGATGGGCAGAATATGTGTAAATCTGTGTGTGTGTGTGTGTGTGTGTGTGTGTGTGTGTGTGTGTGTGTTTGACCTGGTGAGTGTGGGGAGGAGGGGAAGGTTGGGGGGGGGGTGGGGGGGGGGGGAGGGGGGGGGGGTGGTGGGGGGGGGGTGGATGGTGTTGGGCGTATTGTAAATTGTGTGTGTGTGTGTGTTGTGTGTGTGTGTGGTGTGTGTGGTGTGTTTGACCTGGTTTTAATGTGTTATGTATTAGAATGGCAATAGGGAAAATGGATCATTAAGTTCTGATACCTGGTAATATTCTTTTAACTCAGTTACATAATGGTATATCAACGTTTTAATTGCACAAAGCAAACAACTCACACACACACACACACACACACACACACACACACACACACACTCGGTCACACAAACTGGAGAAATACTAGCATCGGTGTGATGATTTAAACATACCGGCTTTTTTTTTTATTCAAAATTTAAAAAAATAAACCTCGAAATACCACCGAAAACCACGGCAAAAAAAAAAAAAAAAAAAAAAAATCGATCAAAAAGTTACCGTCACACCTAGTCAATACTCTCACTGCAGAGATCTGGTACATTTCATGTGTAAACAAACAGATAAATGAAGCAACTTTTTTCATATAAAGCGAATGAAATTACTTCTTTTTTTTTTAATTAATATTCTTGTTGCGGTTCTTGTTGTTGTTTTTGTTGCTGTTGTTGTTGTTGTTGTTCTTCTTGTTGTTGTTGTTGCGATTGTTGTTGTGGTGTTGTTTTCATGATGGAATGATTTCCAACGAACAGTTTGTTTGTTTGTTTATTTGTTTGTTTGTTTGTTTGTTTGTTGATTTGTGTGTGTGTGTGTGTGTGTGTGTGTGTGTGTGTGTGTGTGTGTGTGTGTGTGTGTGTGTGTGTGCTTTACTTAAGCTTGCATGTATGTTCTTGTTTTACACCGGAGCTTGAAAATCATCTTTGTTGCTGGTGGTGGTGTGGTGGTGGTGGTGGTGGTGGTGGTGGTGTGGTGGTGGTGGTGGTGGGGGGGGAGAGAAAAGGGTTTGCTCAGGGGGGGGGGGGGGGGTATGCTTGTATTTGGCGTGCTTTCTGTTGTGCCTTTTCTTTTGTTTTCTTTTTCTCTTTCTCGTGGCTGGGTTTTTTGTTTGTTTGTTTGTTTGTTGTTTGCTTGCTTGCTTGCTTGTCTGTTGTTGTTTTTGTTTGTTGTTGTTGTTGTTGTTGTTGTTTTTATCGTGCTTTTGCTTTGATATATTACCTGCCCTTTTTGTCCTTCCTCTTGCCTTAATTCATTTCTCTCTTCCACTTTCGTTTGTTCCTTAGCGGATTTCATCTAGTGCCATTTCCTCGCTTCTTACTTTTACTTTAGTATACACAGTTTCCTTCGTTTTTCCTTTTCCTCTTCTTACCTTTCATGTTTAGTGTCCGTCATCTTCTTTCTTTTTTTTCTCTCTCTTCTTGTCTTTAATGTGATCGATCTCCTTTCCTTCCTTTCTCATTCTCTTTAGTGTAAAGCACCTCCTGTTTTTTCTTTCTTTCTTCCTTTCTTTCTTTCTTTCTTTCTTCTTTCTTCTTCTTCTTCTTCTTCTTCTTCTTCTTCTTCGTCTTCTTCTTCTTCTTCTTCTTTTTTCTTCTTTCTTCTTCTTCTTCTTCTTCTTCTTCTTCTTCGTCTTCTTCTTCTTCTTCTTCTTTTTTCTTCTTCTTCTTCTTCTTCTTCTCTTCTTCTTCTTCTTCTTCTTCTTCTTCTTCGTCTTCTTCTTCTTCGTCTTCTTCTTCTTCTTCTTGTCTTTTCCTTCGTGTTTATCATCTACTTTCCTTTCTTCTCATTCTCTTTAGAGTAAATCATCTCCTTTTTTTTTCGTCTTCTTCTTCTTCTTCTTCTTCTTTCTTCTTCTTCTTCTTCTTCTTGTCTTTTCCTACATGTTTATCGTCTGCCTTCCTTTCTTCTTCTTCTTCTTCTTCTTCTTCTTCTTCTTCTTCTCTTCTTCTTCTTCTTCTTATCTTACGCGTAATTCATCTCCTGCCTTTTTCTCTCTTTACCCTTGACCTTAGTGTAATAAATCTCCTTCCGTCACGATGTTCTTTGCCTTCGTTTTGATGTAGTTTCTCTTTATGCTTAGTGTTATTCCATTCCTTTCAGTGCCTCTTCTTATTTTCGTTTTTTTTTTTTTTTTTTTTTTTTTTTTTTAATACCTCACTTCAGTGAAATTTTTCTTTCCCTTCTTCCCTCTACCCTGGTGCAATTCGTCTCCTTTTGCATCACTCTGCTTGCCATTATTTTCATATAATTCATTTTCTTTCCTTTTCTTCTTCTTGTTCTTTTCTTTTTTTCTTTTTTTTTTTTTTAAACATAAGTATAACTGACCCGCCTTTCCTTTATCTTCTTACTTACAGTATGTAATTCATGTTCTTTGCTTTTTCCGTCCTTACCTTTGGAATAAATCTTCTTTTTTTTTCTTCTTTTCAATTTTTTCTTCTTCTTCTTCTTCTCCTTATTCGAGCAGTTACTAAATAATGACAATAATAATGGTATTAATCATTGATTCAACGCCCATCTTGCGGCCGAATGTGAGACGATAAGTGACTGCTCGTTCTTCGCTTTCATTGCTCTGAATGTTGTCATCTTGCCTGTAGAAGGCCTAAGAGGTCGAAACGCGTCGTGTTTTGTCTTGTAGTTTTGTTGGTGGTCACGGTTCGTTTGGTGGGCTTACTGACATTTTTTTTTTTTTTTTTTTTTTAATGTTTCAATTTCTGCCTACAGTCTCCTCGCTTTGAAACTTGCTTTGTTGTTCTTGTTTTGTTGTTGTTGTTGTTTTTCCCGTCTTGGATGTAAT
>CM065742.1:32339946-32347446 GCA_033310375.1 Conus canariensis
TTTGCACACACCACGCAGACAAAAATGCAGTTAGCTACACTTTCATTACCCGTAACTGTAACCGTACCGTTCGTGTTCATAAATGACCCAGGCCTGCATTTAGTCACTATTGGCCTGCATCTTAACAGTATCCATCACTACCCTGTAAAAACATTGTCGTTTATTAAGGTCACAAGTATCACACATCACACACACACACACACACACACACACACACACACACACACACACACACACACACACACACACACGCTCGCTCGCTCACTGTATACACTAGCACATACACACACAGACACACGGACCCGTGCCCACACACCTATACACACACACGTTTACGGGTCACCACACACACATACAATGATGATAATGGCACAACCAATGGTAGGTAGGTACTCAAGGTCTGACCAGTGCCTTGGGCTAATGCATAGGTCAGACATCTATTAAGTCGTGGCCACGAGACCCTCTTCTTCAAACCTCACATCTCAGTCACGAATTCGTTTATCCATCAGCTTTAAATCATGCGCAGTGTGGTCTCAAAACTTAGCAATGTGGTGTAGCGTATACGGACTTGTCCGCACGCAGTGACGCCTTTTTTGATGAAACTGAAACTGTATCCCGGGAAGAAGGTGTAAGCCAAGAAAGATCTCCATGTTTACAAACGTCAGTTTGTGGGGTAGTAACAACTACGTCACCAGTGCCTTTCACAGTAGCGATTTGGGGCATTTTGCACTTAAGGGTGGAGCTGTCTTAAAAAGACACCGTGATGGAGGGAGAGATACAGACAGACAGACAGAAGAAGACAGAGAGAGAGAGAGAGAGAGAGAGAGAGAGAGAGAGAGAGAGGAGAACGGCTCTCGCAAACTACCGAAGGAGGTGGTTCCGACTGTCAGCCGCACTATGCCAAGGGCGTGAAATCCAAGGGGTTGTCTTCCCTTCACGTCCCTCTCCGGACGATTCGCACGTAGGCACAATCCCCCGGGACGGCGCGTGCATAGTCAGAGGACATTTTCTGATTGGTCACAGGTGTTGGACTTTTTGTTGTTGTTGTTATATCCCTGACGACAAGGAGATCCCTGGGCTTCTGTGGGACGAGAGAGAGAAAGAGAACGGGGGGTCTGAAAACAGGACTTGTGTTGCAATAATGCCAGGAGTGTATAGTTATCTTCAAGCCAGGGACAGGACTGCAGGCCATGCTTTCGTCAGACAAACACAACTTTCATGCTGGCCTTCGTAATGAGACGAATAGCATTTCCAGCCACGTTCCCAAGTCTAGCTATCATCGTAAGACAAAGGCGAATAAATCGAAGCCTAGCTCCCATAATGAGTAAACATACACGCACGCACGCACGCACATACGCGCGCGCGCGCGCGCGCACACACACACACACACACACACACACAACACACACACATACACAGACACACACACAGACACACAGACACACACACACACACACACACACACACACACACACACACACACACACACACGCATGCGCACGCACAGAGAGAGAGAGAGGGAGAGAGAGAGACTGATTGACTGATTTAACGCCACATCTCCCGAATTAGGCACACCATATACTTCTTTTTAATTCATATATACATACGATTTAAGGCAAGCTGTTATAATGAGACAACAAATGATAAACGACTGAAAGCTATGCTCCCCTAATGAGACCAAAGAAATGTGAAGTCAAGTTCCTATAACCAGACACCAAGAAAAAAAGAAACCGACTTCCATAATGAAACAAAAACTCTAACGGAGTCCGTCCCAGTAAAGCGATAGATACGCAGCTTTGAACCAATCTCCACTAATGAGACAAACACATAACGTCAGGCCAGTCTCCACTAATGAGACAAAAACCATAACGTCAGGCCAGTCTTCAATGATGAGACAAAAAGATCACGTCAGGCCAGTTTCCAATAATGAGACAAAGATATGACGTCAGGCCAGTTTCCAATAATGAGACAAAGATATGACGTCAGGCCAGTTTCCAATAATGAGACAAAGATATGACGTCAGGCCAGTTTCCAATAATGAGACAAAGATATGACGTCAGGTCAGTCTCCAATAAGGAGACAAAGACTTAACGTCAGGCCAGTTTCCAGTAATGAAACAAAGACATAACGTCAGGCTAGTCTTCAATTATGAGACAAAGATATAACGTCAGGCCAGTCTTCAGTAATGAGACAAAGATATGACGTCAGGCCAGTCTCCAGTAATGAGACAAAGATATGATGTCAGACCAGTGTCCAATCATGAAACAAAGATATGACGTCAGGCCAGTCTCCAATAAAGAGACAAAGATATGACGTCAGGCCAGTGTTCAATAATGAGACAAAGATATAACGTCAGGCCAGTCTCCAATAAAGAGACAGACATAATATCAGGCCAGTCTCCAATAATGAAACACAGACATAACATCAGGCCAGTCTCCAATAATGAGACACCAACATAACATCAGGCCAGTCTCCATAATGAGACAAGACATAACATCAGGCCAGTCTCCAATAATGAGACAAAGACATAACATCAGGCCAGTCTTCAATAATGAGACACAGACATAACATCAGGCCAGTCTCCAATAATGAGACACAGACATAACGTCAGGCCAGTTTTCAATAATGAGACAACGACGTAACATCAGGCCAGTCTCCAATAATGAGACACAGACATAACATCAGGCCAGTCTCCAATAATGAGACACAGACATAACATCAGGCCAGTCTTCAATAATGAGACACCAACATAACATCAGGCCAGTCTCCAATAATGAGACACAGACATAACATCAGGCCAGTCTTCAATAATGAGACACAGACATAACGTCAGGCCAGTCTTCAATAATGAGACACAGACATAACGTCAGGCCAGTCTCCAATAATGAGACACAGACATAACATCAGGCCAGTCTCCAATAATGAGGCACAGACATAACGTCAGGCCAGTCTTCAATAATGAGACAACGACGTAACATCAGGCCAGTCTCCAATAATGAGACACAGACATAACATCAGGCAGTCTCCAATAATGAGACAAAGTCGTAACGTAAGGCCAGTCTTCAATAATGAGATACGACATAACGTCAAGCCAGTCTCCAATAATGAGACACAGACATAACTCAGGCCAGTCTCCAATAATGAGACACAGACATAACATCAGGCCAGTCTCCATAATGAGACACAGACATAACATCAGGCCAGTCTCCAATAATGAGACACAGACATAACATCAGGCCAGTTTTCAATAATGAGACAACGACATAACGTCAGGCCAGTCTCCAATAATGAGACAAAAACATAACGTCAGGCCAGTCTCCAATAATGAGACAAAGTCATAACGTCAGTCCAGTCTCCAATAATGGAACAAAAAACATGACGTCAGGCCAGTCTCTGATAATGAGACAAAGTCATAACGTCAGGCCAGTCTCCAATAATGGGACAGATATAACTTCAAGCCTGGTCGCCCTAAAGAGGCCAAAACATGGCATCAAGCCAGGCTTCCAAATGGCACAAAGAGCTACGTTCAAGCCAAGTTCCCCATATGTGACAACGACATATGGAACTTGAAGCCAGGTTAACATGAAGGGCTAAAGGTATAACACCAAGCGCAGTTCCTAAATGTGACAAAGACATATAGAACTTGAAGCTCAACCGGCCCCGACGAGGAATCGTTTATCTGTCTAATTATGACCAGGCTTTTCCCTGTCGACTCAGCCATGTTGTCTGTCCACCTCTTCTCTGTCCGCCCTGTCTCCTCTTCCCTGTCCACTCAGCCATGTTGTCTGTCCACCTCTTTCTCCGTCCACCCCGTCTCTCCCACCGCACACAGTTCCATGGAGGAGGGTCTTGAAGAGTCCGCAAGACCTTGACCCATGTCCACACCCCTTTAGCTTTCTGTGGTGACCATGTCTTGATCGTGAGTCACGTGCTGTCCGAAGGTTCTGAGGACATTGTCAGTCCTGACGTTCTCATTATCAAGAACTCTTCTGGAGCTGCCACAGTCCACTGCTGCAACTTTCCTTTGCAGTTCTGTCGTCACAGTCGGCGACTTCCTTGCATTCGTGATTGGCGAGCATGAAGTTTCAGTTTCAATTCCATCAAGGAGGCCTCACTGCGTGCGGACTAGTCCATATACGCTACACCACATCCGCTAAGTTTTGAGACCACATTACGCATGATTTTTAAGCTGATGGATAAATGAATTAACAACTAAGATGAGAGAATTGAAGAAGAGGGTCTCGTGGCTACGACTTAGCAGATGTCTGACCTACGCATTAGCCCTATGCGCTGGTCAGACCTCGAGAGCATGAAGAGCGTCAGCGAAAAGCAACATCCAAACATGTCCGCTGTTTTCTGTTTGAGTTTTCCGTGGTTTCCACGAAACAATGTTTGAAACGTCGAGGTGGATATAGGTACATTTGTAGCACCGAGCGAAATGAAGAGATTCCTTGCCCTCTTTGTCCATGCCCCCATCTGCTATCACCACACGTCCTCATGACGCTATAATGAAGCACAGGGCTCTCACGGAACATGTACGCACGTTCTGCTAAGACAGTTTTCTCCCAGGAGGTTTCTCCTGCATAATTCCCCCCACCCGCCCCTTCCTATATTTTCGTCTTCTGTTCAAGTCTATTTTTAGTGTATCCTTTTTATCTTTAAAAAAAAAATCCAATAGTATTATTTGATGGGAATATGAAAGTGTTCTTTGTCTTCGGCGACTGAAACGGTTCAGTTGACAGTCCGTGGTCATGATGGTTTGGGGTTCTGGGTTCAGATCTACGCCGAATGAAATCACCTGACTGACCACTGTCCATTTGTTTGTTTGTTTGTTTGTTTGTTTGTTTGTTTGTTGTTTTTTTTTAACAGACTGCCTGTTGAACTGCTGTTGGGTTGTCTTTTAAAACTGGTAGTTTAGTTAACACGGAATTTGGAGGATGCAGAAGAAAAGACGACAGACACAAAATAAGTGAACAGATATATGCGGGGGGAAAGTCAACAACTAAAATAAAAACAGCTTTGAAACGATAGGGCTTAGGAGATGGCAATGAGGGAACGGGTATGAAAGCAGGATTACTTTTCCCAGTGGGTTTCATTGTTTGTTTATCATTGCCGATTTAGACTATTTCAAACGTATGATATAAAACAGACATTCGTTTTCAACTCCAGACTTTCAGTATGAATGGTTTACTTTGGTCTCGATTTCTTCAACTGTTGTGAATTATGATAATTTTCAGTCCCTGGACAGTTGCCACAGCTATGTCTAAAAACCCTAATAGCCGTTCACAGAGCAAAATGTGAATGTGTGTGCATTTAAAGGGAAAGACTGTGTGAAGACAAATGTGAGAGGAAAAAAAAAAACAACTGCAACGCGGGTCATTTCACAGAGAAACATTAGTCCACTTGTCGGCTGAGCAACATCCGTAATTCTGTTTGTGGATAACAAAACAACGGCAACGACGACAACAGCAAGAACAATAACACCACCAGTCGCAAGAGATCTGCTTCCAGTGTCCTGGAGAAAAAAAAAAAAAAAAAAAAAATCCGCAAACATCTGAACTGATGTTGAATCGGAGTGCGCAGTTTCTGATGACGTCATCAGATCAGTGGATTGTGTGACGTGGTGGTGAAGAGGACATTTTGTTTTTCTCGCATATTTCTTGCATAGCTTTAGGACAAAGTGCTAATAACGGCGGAGAAGAGCAAAAGGACATCATGACTTTAGACAGCCCCACGCCTAATCAGGTGAGTATCGGTAACAGTCATTGATCAAGTGTTAACATCAAAATACTGTAGTTCTTCTGATCATTTAAGTCTGTGGGGTGTGTAGGCTGACACAGATTAGAAAGTAGGCTGGGAGAGAGAGAGAGAGAGAGAGAGAGAGAGAGAGAGAGAGAGAGAGAGAGAGAAGAGACAGACAGGACAGACAGACAGACAGACAGACAGACAGACAGAGGCAGAGACAGACAGACAAAGGCTTAAGTACACTGAGAAGAGCTGTAAACATAGCTAAACTGGGTAATTGCCATTTTTGATTTTATTGAGTTAAAATGTGGTGTCACTCGGGAAACAAATCAAAGCTGGCGGAGCCCATCCCTCTGCAGGTGGGTGGGATTTTCTTCTTGGATCGGCATCCTACATGCGGCAGGTAGTACACTGCGTTTTACATGGTTACCGGAAGCAGAGGAGAATCCCTGACCTAATTTTGTAGATTGATGATCACCCAGTCAACGAAGCGTGTTAAACCGTCAGACAGCGCCTAGCACCCATACATGACAAAGATCTACCGACATCAGTCAGGAAAAGGCAACTGCGTCGCTGTGACCTTGCAACAGGATCCATTGACCTCTGCTAAAACGATCCCTCAGGGAACTGTTGAAGGAGAGAGACGGAGGGGAAGACAGTTAAAAAAAAAAGAAAAAAGAAAAAAAAAAAAGGAAGAGACAAAAAAAAAAGAAAAACGATGGACTGACACCATTGCAGAGTGGACAGGGAAGCCATGTGCAGAGACCCAACAGGCCATGACACCACCGGCAGAACTGGAGGAACCTGGTGAACTGTTCTTCACTGTGGTGCTCCAGTGACTCCCCATAGACAACAGAACTGGAGGAACCTGGTGAACTGTTCTTCACTGTGGTGCTCCAGTGACTCCCCATAGACAACAGAACTGGAGGAACCTGGTGAACTGTTCTTCAGTGTGGTGCCCCAGTGACTCCCCATAGACAACAGAACTGGAGGAACCTGGTGAACTGTTCTTCACTGTGGTGCCCCAGTGACTCCCCATAGACAACAGAACTGGAGGAACCTGGTGAACTGTTCTTCACTGTGGTGCCCCAGTGACTCCCCATAGACAACAGAACTGGAGGAACCTGGTGAACTGTTCTTCAGTGTGGTGCCCCAGTGACTCCCCCATAGACAACAGAACTGGAGGAACCTGGTAAGCTGTTCTTCAGTGTGATGCCTCAATGACTCCCCATAGACAACAGAACTGGAGGAACCTGATGAACTGTTTTTCAGTGTGGTGCCCCAGTGACTTCCCATAGACAACAGAACTGGAGGAACCTGGTGAACTGTTCTTCAGTGTGAAGTGTGATGCCCCAGTGACTTCCCCACAGAGTTAAAAGGGACAAGAAGGAAGAAGAACGGTGTCTCAGTGCAGAGCCCCATCCTCAACGAGAGCATCCCACGCAGCATCAGCCTGGACCAAGACTCCATTGGGAAACATCAGCGTTCAGTTCGTAGCCAGGCGTATCCAGACTGACAAACAAACCATTTTTTTTTTTTTTATCGGCACGCACTGTTCAAGAGTGGCGGCCCTTTCCATGCCGAACAGCCCACGTGACGTGACCAGGCTAAATTTGTTTGCAAGAGAGCTGAAACCTGTTGTGAATTCTGGGAGAGATTTAAACTGAAAACAGGAAAAAAATCTGACGACTTGCTCTTGTTTGTAGCAGCCTTATTAAAAACACGCGCTGATTATATGGTGATCATTTCACAGAC
>CM065742.1:32352446-32372446 GCA_033310375.1 Conus canariensis
GGTATTTGTATACATTAACAACAGGCATCACAGCTCCTGCATACATCCATCTTTCTCTAGCTCCTAAATACCCCCCTTTTCTGAACACAATAATATTACTTTTGTCCATATTTACTTTTAGCTGGAGAGCTGAAGCTGCTTTATACAGATTATTCAGCTGTGTTTGAAGACCGATAACAGTTTCAGACAGCAACACAACATCATCAGCCAAAAGCAATATAAACAGTTCAAAATAGTCTGACGAAAAAATAGCCCCGTGTTTCCCTTCCCTAATAACTTCTAATGCTAATTCGTTTATAAACAAGGAAAACAAAACGGGACTGCACACATCCCCTTGTTTTACTCCACGTGTGCAATTAATGTAATCCGTAAGCATGGAACCACATCTAATTCTGGTTTTAACATTAGTATACATGCTATGAATACAACGAAACATTTTGCCTTTTATGCCATTTCTCAAGAGTATAGGCCATAATAGGTGTCTGTTAATGGAATCAAAAGCTTTCTCAAAATCGATGAAGGCTACATACAATTTGCGGTTTAAACAAAATTGCTTCTGCACCAATGACAACAACGTAAACATATGATCAACAGTAGAATAGCCCCTTTTGAATCCTGCCTGATATTCACCTGTCAAATTATATTCTGTAACCCATTCTTGAAGTCTGCTATTTATGATTGTACTATAGATTTTACTGCTCGTATCACATAGATATATACCCCTATAATTACCTGGATTATCTGCGTCTCCCTTTTTAAACAAAGGAATTAGAATAGAGTTTGTCCAATTATCTGGGAAAACACCTTTATCAAACAACACATTAAACAATTTTACGAAAAAATCAATAACTCGATCCCCACCATGTTTCAGCATTTCTCCTATAATTTCATCTGGGCCTGCAGATTTACCGTTCTTTACCTTTCTAACAGCAAGTAACACTTCTTCTTTTGATATCGGACGGTTCATCGTGCTAAAGTCTTCTTCAACATTATAATTTGTTTCAAATTCATCATTAGCTTCGTTATTACACTCTCCAGTTACTTCCACTTCAAGTAAACCTTTAAAATGGTAAAACCAATCATCAACTGTTAAATTATTATTTACTTGTTTTCTTTTACTGGACATTTTATGTACATTCTCCCAAAATTCTTTTTGATTATTTACTGAAGAAACAAGCCTTTCTAATATTATATCATTATACTGTTTTTCTTTTCTATCTATTAGATGTTTATGCTCTCGTCTTGCTATGCAATATGCATCACTGTCAGTTTTCTCTTTTGATTTTCTAAAAATGTTAAGCAGTTGTTTTGCTTTCTTCTTGCTTGACTTACATTCTCCATCAAACCAGTCATCACTTTTATGATATTTTGTCAAGTTGATTTTCTTTTTCATACATTGGCCTTGTTTTTTGATGCACTCATTAAAGACACTCAGAGCACCATTGTAATCAGAATCAATCAGGCTAATGGCCCCATCGAGTTCAGATACTATTTCGTCAGAGAACATTTTCTGACAATATATAGTTCCTAAATCATTATCCCACACAAACTTTTCAATAAACTGATCATCCGTAATGGTATGACCCCTTGTAACATTTCTTTTCAATTTAAATTTTAAATGCAGTTCAACTGGCAAATGATCAGACTCTATTCTCTCCGACACTAACAATTTACACGACGAGACAACAATAACAAACAGTCTCTTAGACAGCAGAAAGTAGTCATTGACACTGTTTCCTGACTCAGATATATAAGTATAATTTCCATCTATATCCCCATTGCACACTCCGTTTAGAATACACAGACTAAAAGCTGTGCACATATTCAATAATTTTTTCCCATATTTATTAAGTACATTGTCAGCCGAATTCCTTATAATGCTAGCCATATCAGAATGATCATGAAGAAAGTTACAACTGACATCATTGAAGTCTATAATATCAGGAAAAATGTTAGAAGTTCTACTGTTAAGATCGCCCGATAGAATCCAAAACACATCATCTAACTCCAACATGCAATCAAAAAGACATTGTTCAAGTTCATCAACACCATTGTCAACATCAAAATGATTATAATAAGGTGATCCTTCAGGTGGGATATACGTACATACATATATAATGTTCTCTTCAAGGTCAAACACACTCTTATCAATCAGAAACAGAAGAACGTTGGGATGGTCTGTCTTAATTTCCTGAATATAAGATATAAACTCATTTTTAATTAGGCAGACAATTCCACCTGATCTTCTTCCTTGCTTTGTAAACTTAATAGCTGGTTTATAATAAACAGTGTAACCCAGGAAAGTGAGGTGTTGGGGACATTCTACAAACGTCTCAACAAGACATATGAAGTCAAATTTTAACAAAAAAGACATAAATTCTTTATTACTTAGCTTGGGTAAAAGTCCATTAACATTCCAATGCAGAAATGAACATGTCTCGAATTTATTGGATTCACCATAATCACACATGCTTTCATACATACTACTACTTATGTTTGTATACCCATTCATGTCTTTTTCCGTTTGAGTACAAGAAGTTACATCACATACAGAAGTACAAGAAGTTACATCACAATAACGAACCCCGACTTTGTCATCATTTGATTCCTTTTGAAATGACCCCCCACCAAAACTGTCACTGACAGTGTCACAGCCATTCGGTTCATGACATGCCTCCTTTTGAGATGACCCCCCACCACAACTGTCATTAACAATGTCACAGCCATTCAGTTCACCATGTGATGAAGTGTGACAGATACCTTCACATGCATTCTGTATGTTATGTACAAAATCATTTTCGTTCACTTCCGGGTACAGCAGAATATTACTACAGCCAGAATTTTCATTAATGAGAACATTCAACTTGTCATTACCACGATCATTCAAAATAATCCTTTCCTGGTTATTTACATGTGTCCCCCGTCCCTGACCCCCTACACACTCTGTATTTTCAATGCCAACAAGTTCACTTCTCACTGCACACACATACCCTCTTCTGCTCCGAACCACCCGTCGCCCCGCACAACTATCACGTGCGTGCCTCAAAAATGTGACCGGTGTAACCGGTGTTGAACTGGGCTGGCCACCCCCCTATTCACTGGTCCTAAGAGTTTCTCCCTCACCAAGGTAATATTTCCTACCATCGATCAGGAGATGGTCGTACACCAAGATGGCACGTTTCCCTTCCACACACACACACACACACACAGACACACACGCTCACGCGCGCGCGCGCGCGCGCGCGCGCGCCCGCGAACCCTACCCCCGCCCTCTTGTACCAGGGCTTAGTGGACTATTGTTTTCTCTCCGCTGAAGAGTGTCCACACTTCACAAGTGTTGGTCCTCGGGTCGTGCTGGCAGGTCCGTGGTACGGTGTGTGTGTGTGTGTGTGTGTGTGTGTGTGTGTGTGTGTGTGTGTGTGTGTGTGTGTGTGTGTGTGCGCGCGCGCGCGCGCGCGCGCATGTGTGTATGTGTGTGTGTGTGTGCTCTCTCTCGCGCGCGCGTGAGACAGAGAGAGTGGAGGGAGATGGGGGAGGGACAATAGTTTTTAAAAAATCATTTAAGTAATAACAGCGTAACTCAACATTCATCCGTAACAGAACAGGTGACGCAAAAGGACATGCTTACATGATTGTTAGGCATTGGTGCAAGGCATGCGAAAGGGGATACAAATCATACAAAGCTAGAGAGAGAGAGAGAGAGAGACAGGACAGACAGACAGACAGACAGACAGACAGACAGTGCAAAGAGAAAGACAGACAGACAGACAGACAGACAGACTGGCAGACAAAAAACTAAATGACTAAGAGAAGGAAATAGCACCTTGAGGGCAACGATAAAGAGTAGATTTTGCTTTTGCAAGAAGACAGCACACACATATACATTAAACAGAGTGATGGGTAGAGGTACAGGGAGTAGAGAGAAAGAAAGAGAGGAGGGAGGGAGGGGGCAGAGAGGGTTGTGAGGAGGGTGGGAAGAGAGAAGGAGAAATTTAGAAATTGAAGGAAGTAGCGAATCACAAAGGTAAGCATTTTAATACGGGACGAAGTATGTGGAAGGTAAAATGTAACGCAGTGACATGCAATAAGAGAGAGAAGGAGAGAGAGAGAGAGAGAGAGAGAGAGAGAGAGAGAGAGAGAGAGAGAAAGACTGGGGAAAAATGACAGAAGAAAGAACTGAAGAAAATGATTTAACAAGTACAACTAAAACCACTGATGAACCAAACAGATTAAAGGTGAAGCACATGAGTAATATGTATACAATGTATCACAAAAGTGGGGCGTATCAGTCGTATCATGTAGAAACAGAGAATGACAGAGGAAAATAACAACTAAAATTCACGAAACGACCGATGAACAAAATCAGATTTTTAGTCGAAGCACGCGAGTAACGTGCAGGATACAAAACGTGAGTGAGGCATAACGGTTGTATCATTTAAGAGAGAGAGAGAGAGAGAGAGAGAGAGAGAGAGAGAGAGAGAGAGAGAGAGAGAGAGTACGGAGATCGACAAATATTTACGATAAGGAGAGGGAACAAAGCGCGTATACGATCACGCTTGCGTGTATGAGAGAGGGAGAGACAGAGAGAGACAGAGTAAAAAAAAAAAAAACCGGATACATCAATACAATAGCAAATACAAGTGTATATACATACATAAAACCGGTTAAGTAAAAAAAAAAAAAAAAAAGATGGATTATGATTTTGATGATTTATTAGTACGTTTACAACAGAAGATGCGTTAGGTAATTGTTTTTTTGTTTGTTTGTTTGTTGTTGTTTTTTAAGCTGTGCAGTGCATTTTTCTCATGGACTCTGGAACGGAGTTCCACAAAGTGAAACCTGATTATGTCGGCCTAGATTTTAACTAAATAAGTCAATTCTGGGGATTGAGATGTGGACTTTTTTTTTTTTTTTTAGGAGTTTCTCGACGAAATTTTGGATAATCGGCTCATTGCAGTTGTTGGAGTGTTCCTGGTCACTGCATTGCACATCATGTGCCCTTTGTTGTGTTCGAGTCCCTGGCTTAAAGGAAGAACTCGTAGACTTTCACAGTCTGAGCTTTCGAGGCTAGTTTTCTTCAGAACGATTAATCATGAGCGCGCACTCTTTTGTGTAGGCTCAGCATGGCTTCAGTGTGTTGATATTCGCAGAATCGCGTAAAAGCCGATGCATAATCTACTGAAGATTGAATGTGAGCTTGGAAAAAGAGTGTACGTGAATGAAAGTCAAAGGAGTGCTTGATTTGGGCAAGTTGATGGATTTTCTGGGAAAGCCTTTTGCGTAATAAAGTTATTTGGAGGGAGATTCTAGCTGAGTGTGTTTTCAGTTTATTAATCCTAAGACTTAATGATGAGGGAAGTCATTGGAGAGTTTTTTTCTTTTCTTTTTGGTCCGGTTGTGATATATATATATATATATATATATATATATATATATATATATGCAATACAAATAGATCTGCCTTCAGAAGGGATCACGATGGTTCCCTCAGGCAGCTAGTGAAGGGTTTTTCATATTTATAATATATTTCCTCCATTTTCTTCATCTTCATTTTTTTTTTCTCTAAAAGTTGAAATCTTTGCAAAGTCATTATTATAATGACGGAAGAATTGTTAGCCTGCACTTGTTTTCCCCCACTACTTAATTGTTCAGCATTATATATATATATATATATATATATATATATATATATATATATATATATATATATATATATTTGTAGGGTTTTTTTGGTTTTTTGTTGTTTTTTTTTTTGGGGGGGGGGGGGGGGTTGGGGGGGGGGGGTGAAATGACATGTGGGTAGATTATGTCCATTTTATAAGGTCGATGGCATTTTCTTGCAAATTTATTACAAGACCATTAATATCATAATGGCTGGTGTGTATCCTCTGCAAAAAAAGCTTACATGTAGATCTTATACGTGTGGATAGATCATTGATGTAAGTCGAGAAGAAAGGAGGGCCTAGAATGTAGCCTTGTAGAACGCCACATTTAAGGGTTGCTATTGAAGAGACAGATGTACCTAAAATCACATATTACTGTCTTTTTGTGATAAATTAATAGAAATAGAAATATATGGGGCAGATGTTGATGAACCGCATGATTTTATCTTTCGATGGAGGACATCATGATCAGTGACATCGAAGGCTTTTGTGAAATCATCGAAAAGGACACCACAATTTCTGTTGTTGTTAATGACATTACCCCAGCCATCTACGAAATTGATGAATGCAGAATGACAGGAATGGTTTTGTCTGAAACCATATGTCTAGGATGGAGCGAGTTGAATGCGTTTCAGTGGAGAAGAATGTGTTTATTTAAATGTCTTTTCTAGAGGTTTGGAAAGAAGAGATATGACTGACATTGGTGTGTAATTTGAAGGATTTGAATTATCACCAGATTTATAAATGGGTGTAACTCTTGCTTCTTTTGTTTGTTTGTTTGTTGTTTTTTTTTGCTTTGTTTGTTTGTTTGTTGTTGTTGTTGATGTTGTTGTTGTTTTTGTTTTGTTTTGTTTTGAAACGCATTAGGAAAATATTTCTATCTATTCACAGTTAAAGGTGTACGTTAACGTGTTACTTATGAGTGGAGACGAGAGTGCCAGGATTTTGCCATTTATGTCATCTATTCCGCGGGTTCCTGATTGTTTGATATTAAACTGGTGCTGATACACCTCGAATGTTAGAGAGAGAGAGAGAGAGAGAGAGAGAAGAGAGAGAGAGAGAGAGAGAGAGGGGAAGAGTTCGGATGGTTTATTCATATAGGCCGCGGCCCCTTATGAAGAGGTGAGTGAGCATAATTTATGAACTAAGATAAATACTCATCACTGTAAAACATACGATACACAAATAATTCAGAGAGAGAGAGAGAGAGAGAGGAGGAGGAGGAGGAGGAGGAAGAGGAGGTGGGGGGGGGGGCAGGGAAAGAAAGGAACAGACAAGGTAAGACAACACACACCACACACACACACACACACACACACACACACACACACACACACGCACACGCGCGCACACACACACACACACACACACACACACACACACACACACACACACACACACACACACGCATACGCACGCGCGCACGCATGCACACACGCACGAACCAAATCATGAAATAAAATTTTAAAAAAACTTTTGAAAACGCCCCCTATGTGACCTGGCTCCGAATGACCGACGTGTTTCACGTGCAGTCGGGGGGCCGCCGCATGGGACTGTCGTGCGCCAACTGCGGCACCACCACCACCACCCTGTGGCGCCGCAACGCAGAGGGGGAACCGGTCTGCAACGCCTGTGGCCTGTACTTCAAACTGCACCAGGTGAGAACCACAGGGTCGCCATCGTCGTCATCATCATCACAAACAGCGTCATCAACATTGTCTTTATCGTGGAATTTGTTGTCTCTAGTAGTAGTAGTAGTAGTAGTAGTAGTAGATAATGGTAGTAGTAGTAGTACTAGTAGTAGTAGTAGTCGTTGAATTAGTGGTTGTAGTAGTAGTAGATTACTTGTATATCATCATCATCATCATCAACAACAACATCATCATCATCATCATCACCATCATCATTTTCAGTATCATTATTGTCATTATCATTTCATCATCATCATCATCATCATCATCATCGTCATCGTCGTCGTCGTCGCCATCATCATCATCATTACTACTGCCACTACTACTACCACTAGTACTACCGCTACTGCTACTACTAATTCTACTACTACAGACTACAGACAGGGACACATACAGACGAACACATACAGACAGGGATACAGACAGACAGGGACACATGCAGACGGACACATACAGACAGGGACACTTACACACGAGAGCATATACAGACGGACACATACAGATAGGGACACAGACAGGCAGACACAGACAGACACGTACAGACGGACACATGCAGATGGGGATAATACAGACAGGAATGCATACAGACAAGGACTCATACAGACAGGGACACATACAGACGGACACCTACAGACAGGGACACACACATACAGACAGGGACACATACAGACAGGGACACAACATACAGACAGGGACACATACAGACAGGAGAATACAGTCAAGGACACATACAGACAGGGACACATACAGACGGACACATACAGACAGGGACACCTACAGACAGGGACACAACATACAGACAGGGACACATACAGACAGGAACATACAGACAAGGACACATACAGACAGGGACACATACAGACAGGAACATACAGACAAGGACACATACAGACAGGGACACATACAGACAGGAACATACAGACAAGGACACATACAGACAGGGACACACACAGACAGGGACACAACATACAGACAAGGACACATACAGACAGGGACACATACAGACAGGAACATACAGACAAGGACACATACAGACTGGGACACATACAAACGGGGATACATACAGACAGGGACACATATAGGCGGGGATTTATACGGACGGGAACATATACAGACGGACACATACAGACATGGACACATACAGAAGGACACGTACAGACGGGGTTCATACAGACGGGACACATACAGACAGGGACACATACAGACAGGGACACATGCAGATGGACACATACAAGCAGACACATGTAGACAGGGACACATACAGACGGGCACACATACAGATAGGGTCATACAGACGGAGACAATTACATAAAGGGACAAATGCAGACAAAGACACACAACCGCCAAGGACACACACAGACGGGGACTCATACAGACGGGGGCACATACAGAGGGGCACATACAGACGGAGACAGACAGATAGGGAGACATACAGACAGGGACACATACAGTCAGGGACACATACAGACGGGGACACATACAGACAGGGACACATACAGACAGGGGCACATACAGGCGGAGACACATATAGAGAGACACATACAGACATGGACACATGCAGACGGGGACACATACAGACGGGACACATACAGACAGGGACACATATAGACAGGGGCACATACAGGCGGAGACACATATAGAGAGACACATACAGACGGAGACACATACCGGCAGGGACAAACAGACGGGGACACTTATATAAAGGGACAAATACAGACAGCGACACAGAAATACAGACAGATGCAATTACCGACAGGAACACATACCGATAGGGACGGGACACATACAGACGGGGACACTTACAGACGGACACATATAGACGGACACATATAGACGGACACATACAGACAGGTATATATACAGACGGGAACACATACAGACAGGGATACATACAGACAGGCACACATACAGATGGGGACACATACAGATAGGCACACATACAGATGGGGACACATACAGGCAGGGACACGTACAGGCGGGGGCACATGCAGACACAGACAGACAGACAGGGACACATACAGACAGGTACAAATACAGACGGGGACACATACAGACGGTGATACATATAGACGGGGACACATCCAGGCAGGGACACATAGAGGCAAACACATTTAGACTGACACATACAGACAGACACATACAGACGGGGACACATACAGACGGACACATACAGACAAACACACACAGACACATATAGACAGGAATACATACAGACGGACTCATAGAGATGGGGACACATACGGACAGGGACACATACAGACGGGGATACATACAGACGGGGACACATACAGACAGGGATATATACCGACGGGAACACATACAGACAGGGACACAAACAGACGGGGACACATACAGACAGGGATACACACAAATAAGGACACATACATACAGGAACACATACAAACACATACATACAGGGAGACACTTTCTGACGGGGACTCACGCAGACAGACACATACAGACGGGGACTCACGCAGACAGACACATACAGACGGGAGACACATCCGACAGACACACGCAGACAGACACACACAGGCCAGGGACACATAGCAGACAGACACATACAGACAGACACATAGGGTTGGGGACACATACAAATGTCCCCCCACAAACAAAGTGTTCCGGTGTGCCCCCAATTCAGGTGCCCCGGCCCCTCTCCATGAAGAAGGACGGCATTCAGACCAGGAAACGCAAACCGAAAACCAAGAGCGCCTCGCCCAAGTCCAAGTCCAAGGCCTCCTCCTCCTCCTCCTCCGCCTCTGCTTCTGCCTCCGCCCCCTCCGCTTCCTCTGCCTCCACGGCTCCTCCCATGGATACGTCTTCAGGCCCCATCCCTCCCTACGACAACGTCAACCTGATGTCGCACTCCCAGGCCACGCCAGCGACCCTCCATCTTCACCATCAGCAGCAGCAACAGCAGCAGCAGCAGCAGCACAACCAGCTGCAGCAACAGCATCAGATGCTTCACGACAGCCATGGCCTGTCCCAGACCCACCCGCTCAGCCTCCCCGCCTCCCTCCCCTCCATCTACGGAGGCTCCGGGTCGGGCTTGAGCTTGGGCGCCGGCCACGGGACGGGGTCCAGCTTCACCGGAAACGGCCTCACCGGAGGCGGAAGCGGGTCTCGGTTGACCTTGCTGGGGTCTGGCGGCATGGTGACCTCCGGTCTCGGGGGAGGGTCGTCCATGGGCGGGTCGGGGCTGACCCTTCCCAGCCTGTCCGGCTCCCTGCTGCCCGGGTCCGGGATGACCCCGGAGGGAGGCGGCATGTCCGGCTCCAGCCTGGAGTCCTCGCAGGGCTCCAGCGTGGGATCGGCCTCGTCTTCGCAAGGGTTGCTGGACCTGACCTTGACCAGGGCAGAGGTCACCTCTTCCGCCATGACAGGTGAAGGGCGTTGTGTGTGTGTGTGTGTGTGTGTGTGTGTGTGTGTGTGTGTGTGTGTGTGTGTGTGTGTGTTGCGAGAGTTGTCGTTCGTTGCTCGTTGGGGTTGTGTTCGATACTGAAACTGGTTCTTTTGTCGTTTGATTTCTTTCTTTTTTTCACCAGTTTTATTCTATATATTACAGGTCGGAAGGGAGCGGTGACAGGGAAGAGGGGGTCGTGGTGGAGGAGGGGGGCGGAGGAGGGTTGCAAGGAAAGGTGGTGTGGCGAAGGGAGGGAGGGACAGGGTATTGATTATGGTTGCGTGTGTGTGTGTGTGTGTGTGTGTGTGTGTGTGTGTGTGTGTGGCGCGCGCGCGCGTGCGTTCGTGTGCGGGGGGGGGGGGGGGGGGGCTAGAGCCTTTGACAGATTGTTGATCCGGTTGTAAAGGACATTTTCAGTCCCTTAATGATGATCTGTTCGGTAGCATCACTGTGGATGGTTGACAACACTGACTGATCAGTTAGATTGGTTGGTTGGTAAGTTGATTGGTTGGTTGTTGGGGCTGGCTGGTTACTTTGGTTGGTTGGTTGGTAGATTGGTTAGTTGGTAGGTTGGTTGGCTGAGGTTGGCTGGTTGACTGGTCGGTCGTTTTACTTCTTGGTCGGCGGATTGGTTGGTTTACATGTTTGTTGGCTGATTGGTTGGTTGGCTGGTGGATTGGTTGGTTTGCTTGTTGGTTGGCTGGTGGATTGGTTGGTTTGTTGGTTGGCTGATTGGTTGGTTTGCTTGTTGGTTGGCTGATTGGTTGGTTTGCTTATTGGTTGGGTGGCTAATTAGTTGGTTTGCTTGTTGGTTGGTTTGCTTGTTGGTTTGTTGGCTGATTGGTTGGTTGGCTAATTGGTTGGTTGCCTGATTGGTTGGTTTGCTTGTTGGTTGGCTGATTGTTTGGTTGGCTAATTGGTTGGTTGGCTAATTGGTTGGTTTGTTGGTTGGTTGGCTGATTGGTTGGTTGGCTAATTGGTTGGTTGGCTAATTGGTTGGTTTGTTGGTTGGTTGATTGGTTGGTTTGTTTATCGGTTGGCTGATTGGTTGGTTGGCTGATTGGTTGGTTTGCTTGTTGGTTGCCTGGTATATTAGTTGGTTTGGCTGGCTCATTGGTGGGTTGGTTGACTGACCGCATCGTGTGTGTGTGTGTGTGTGTGTGTGTGTGTGTGTGTGTGTGCCCAGGTCAGACCAGCGAGGGACTGAAGCCTCTGCCCAGCCTGTACCACGGCCACAACTCCGCCGTGCTGGCCGCCCTCACCTCCCCCGCCCCCACCCTGCAGCACCACCTCACCCCCCACACCACCCACTCCGGTCCCACCCTCCTCCCCTTCGCCAGCCTGGCCGCGCTGGGCCGGCAAGCCAATCACCATCCGCCTAACAACGGCGCCGTGGGCAGCCCCATGGAGCGGGGGATCTCACTGGACAGCATGATGAAGCAGGCCACGGAGCCTCCCTTCTCCCCCTCCCCGCCCAAGGCCGTGCCGGTCAGCTCGGAGTACCAGGGCGAGACGGAGGTGGCCGTGCAGTCCCTGGACACCTCGGACATCCTGCAGCTCAAGCCGGCCTCCGTCAACCCCACGTGACCACGTGACCCCCGTGACCCCCCCCCCCCCCCCCCCCCCGCCCCGCCCCGCCCCACGTGACCTCGGAGAGCCAGAGCGAGGCAGGCGATAGTCGGTCTGGTCTGTGTGGTGGTGGTGTGTGTGCGGACTGGGTTTCTTCCCTTGCCATCTGACGATGGTTTGTGTTAGCTACACGTTAACCACGAACGTTGCCGGTCGAGGAGTTGTGTTTGAGAGTGATTTAGCTCAGGAGGTTCCCCCCCCCCCCCCCCCCCCCCCCCCCCAACCACCAATTGACACAGTGCGCAGGCGTGTGGTGGCAAGTCCGCCACGTTTCAGCTGGATTTCTTTTTTTTTTCTTTTTCGGTTTTTTTTGTTTGTTTGTTTTCAAGTGTAGTTTTGTTGTGTGGTTGGGTGGGTGTTTGAGCTGCAGCTGGCAAGGATTCCAGATTTGTGCTCGCCGTAGAGAAGTCATTCTCTCGTGTCTCGTCACACGTCTTGCTGATATCGTGCGTCAAATGAGTACATGGCACTGAAGACAGTCCGCAATGTCTGCAAGTCTCACGCCTAATTCCACAGGCCTCTGGTGGGTGTTGTTGTTGTTGTTGTTGTTGTTTTTAGATCAAATCAACGGAATACGTTCAAGTCGTTTTCCGGACTGACCGATGCGTCAGTCGACACGGTTTGATTTTGCTCTTGACCATGTGGATAGAGACATGCTGTAGAAGAATTTTGAAAAAACAACAACAACAACACACACACACACACACACACACACACACACACACACACACACACACACACACACACACACACACACAAAAACCTCAGGTGGCGTTGGAGACCCTCATTCAGTGCTCTTCGTCACTGAAGAAACTGTGCACAGCATTGAAGGAGAAGGTCGACGAGGACGAAGGTCAAAGGCCCTGCCATTCCAGCTGACTACAGAAAGTCCAAGGGCTGGACCAAGATCTCGCTTACCCCGCGAGGTATGACGTCACTGCTGAAGTCCGTGTGTTGTGGACACAGTGCAAGGCTCCGTTGCCTCAGTGGAGGAAGGGGTGGGGGGGTGGGGGGGGGGGCTCAGAGTTTGGACCCTGGGAGAGAGGACACGAGTCACTGTCGGGGTGTATGTGATGTAATGTATTTTTCACTGTGAGGGATATTAGAGGTCTGTGGTTTTTGTGCAGTAGTGTAGAAAAGAATACGAAGTACTCATCCTCTCTCTCTCTCTCTCTCTCTCTCTCTCTCTCTCTCTCTCTCTCTCTCTCTCTCTCTCTCTCTCTCTCTCTCTTAGTTTTTTTTTTGATCGAGTGGATCAGTTGTGAATATCGATGTACAGAACACATCTGAACTGGTAGCAGCAGCAGAATTACTACTTCACCACAAGGCGTGTCGGGGCAAACAGAGACCCACAATTTCCTGCACAGACGGACAACTGGCCGTAGTACAGATGCACAATTCTCCTCAATAATGGACTGTTCCTAGTGTAAAGGGACAACATTTTCCTTCAGATTATTTGGTAAGTTTCCCCGTAGAGGGGAACAAATCCTAGTAGAGATGGACACAGAATTGGACAATCCTCCTCAGAATTGGACAATCCTCCTCAAAGATGGACAATTTCTCATTGAGATGGACAATTCCACTTAGAATTGGACCATTCCGTTCAAAGATGGACAATTCCTCTTAGAGATGGACAATTCCCCGTGGAATTGGACAATTCCCTAAAAAGATGGACAATTCCTCTTAGAGATCGACAATGTCTGCCAGAGATGAATAGTTCCTCTGAAAGATGGACAGTTCCCCCTCTGAGACAGACAATTCCCCGTAAAGATGGACAATTCCCCTCAGAGATAGACAATTCCCTGTAAAGATGGACAGTTCCTCCTCACAGATAGACAATTCTCCGTAAAGATGGACTATTCGCCTTCAGAGACAGACAATTCTCCATAAAGATGGACAATTCCCCTAAGAGATAGACAATTCTCCGTAAAGATGGACAATTCCCCTCAGAGACAGATAATTCTCCGTAAAGATGGACATTTCCCCTCAGAGACAGTTTCCCGTAAAGATGGACAATCCCCCTCAGAGATAGACAATTGCCTGTAAAGGTGGACATTTCCCCTCAGAGACAGACAATTTCCCGTAAAGATGGACAATTCCCCCTCTGAGATAGACAATTTCCCGTAAAGATGGACAATTCCCCCTCAGAGATAGACAACTGCCTGTAAAGATGGACAGTAATTCCCAGAAGATGTCTTTGTTCCTGTCTCGCAGGACTATGCATTATGATTGTTTCTAACATTTCGTCCCCTGCAGAAAGCGAGAACCCCTCAAAATTCGCTGAGGATTTTGTTTTGTTTTGTTTTGTTTTGGGTTTTTTTTGCGACTTCACATGGAGAAATGTGGTTACTGGTGGATCACATAAATGTACAGAAGAAAGATCGAAGGGTTATTCCGCACATTTCTATCACAATAGGACTAAAGCGTGCTGCGCAAGATGGACTCAACTATTAACCCCACCACCACCACCACTAACTAGTCTTTGTGAAAGCTCCCGAGTTCAGTGTGTGTGTGTGTGTGTGTGTGTGTGTGTGTGTGTGTGTGTGTGTGTGTGTGTGTGTGTGTGTGTGCATTTTTGGAAGGAAAAAAAAAAAGAAAAAACGTTTTCAATCTGCACCCTCAGCAAACTGAGAGTGGTGCGGATGTGATCGTGTCGGACGTGGCTGGAAATGGGAGCAGCCATCCATTCTGGCCTTGATCTGCTCAGAGACACATGATCGATCATCGCCTTCCTTGCCAAACGGTATCGTTTTCCGCCCGAGAGGTTATGTATTCACCCGTGTCAGATGCTCTCTTCGTTAAGTTTGTTGGTTTGTTTGCTTGTCAGCAAGATTACTCACAAAGAACGGAACTGATTTGAACTGAACTCGGCGGAAAGATAAAACGAGGTCCAAGAACGATGCTGTCACAGTGTGGAGCGGATCCGAATGAAAGAACGGATCAAGGATCTGTTTCAGCGAGATTAGTGCGATTTTTCCACTGACCGTGAACGCTGTAACGTGCTCGTTTGCATATCGATAACTGTCTCTGGAGTCGTACGTTTTCATGAAATATTGACATTTTCTATTGATATTTTGTAAATTTACCGTATCCAGTTTTTAAAAGAAAAAAACTACGTGGGAAGTAACTCCTTTAGTCTTCACGTGTCGTTACTTCACCTGGTCGTAGCATTTTTTTCTCATGATTTGACTGAAAGGTCAGATCCAGACACTGGCAGAGCTCCAGAGCTCGGTCCAGTGCCCTTCCAGTGGAACTGTTTGTGGTTTTCTTTCCGATCTGACCAGCTTGTCAGTGGCAAGGTACATTCACAAGACCGGGAGGTCAGAGGGAGATTTTAAATTCCTGAATTAGACACCGAAATCGGTCAGAGGGTGATTGATGTCAATTGCAGATCTGACATTATCAAAAGTGGCTGTGGGTTGAATTAATTAATGGTCGATTTTGCTCTCCCTGGTGAGGATGTGACTCCAGCGAGGAAACCGTACACTGAGTTCCGCAAGCTGTGATTTACAACGTTATATGGCTTGAGCTGCACAGCAGCACTTGCTTTGGCAAACAAACAAACAAAACAAACAAACAAACAAAGTAAAAGAAAAAGAAAACGATAACATTGTCCCCGGTGTGTTCCAGATTTGCGACAAGGTTGAAACAAAAAATGTGGTCAGTAAACTAACATGAGATTCTTTGACTCGTCAGTTAAAATTAATTCAACTTTTTTTTTGTCCTTTGTACCTCTGAGAAATTACAAGGAAGGTCAGCTGCCAACCACCTTTCTTCAAAACATCCTCTCCTCGTGTCCTGGTTTTGTTTTTCATGGCATCAAAATCCTCTCACGTAGGCCAGGTCACCTGAATCCAATGCTGAAAACGCCTCCTACCTCTGCTCACCTTTGCCATTGCTGAAGACTCGTTGATCCGGTGAAAGAGATGAGTGTTTCGGGAACTTTGGCACGTTCGCTTGTAACCGTGCGTGATGCTGATGAGGTGAGATGAACATCTTGCTGGCCTGAGGCCCTTCAGGACATGGTGTCCCAGACTCTTGCCTGTAGTTTGGGCAACAAGATGTCTGGTCGTCGGCAGTAGTCTTGGACTTGGTTCCGGGCGGGGGCTGTCCTGACTGGTTCTGGTTTCTGTCCCAGACTGGAGTCCAGGTCCCTCTTCCTTCTTCCCGCTGAACTGGCGTCCACTGTGTGGTGGGGTCAGGTGACTGTGGTTGTGGGTACTCTTCCCCTCTTCTCCTGTTTTCAGGGCCACCAGGCGGCCTTCTTCATGCTCCGGTGGCGATGGTCCTGTGAAATGTATGCAATTATTTTTTTTTAATCTAAAACTAGTTGTTGCTGTTGCCTTTCTGAAATATCTGGGTAGAATTCACAGTGAACGCAAGTCACCCGAAGAAAGAGGAATGAAGACAAAATATTCACGTGTTTGTAGAGGTCTATCTTGTTCAGCTTTTGTTTGTTTGTTTGTTTATTGCTGACACTGACTCTGAATTGAGCTGTTCTGTCCTCGGTTGTTGTTTTTTTTTCCCCAATCCAGGAGCTAGCCTTCCATTTTAAGCAGCCCCACATATGTAAATGGTAGCTGCATGTGATTACAGATTTCCTATGGAGAAAAAAGCGTTTGTTGTGTGGGGCCAAAATCTGCGGCTTATCCCCCGACGGTTCAACTTTGACAAAGCGATCCTTTATTTTTCTCAAGTTATATAAACACATGGGTTTATTATGTATTAAATCCGCAGCCTGCACCTCTCCCTCTTCCATCTTCGTCGTGGTGGAGGAGGGGGGCGGAGGAGGGTTGCAAGGAAAGGTGGTGGCGAAGGGAGGGAGGGACAGGGTATTGATTATGGTTGCGTGTGCACACACACACACACACACACCACACACACACACACACACACACACACACACACACACAATTACATGCACGTGCATCGACCAGTCCATCTCTGTCACCATGTTAGATCCTCTCGTTGTTGTGTCCCGATGGTATTCAACCTAGTATTTTAAACAGAAGCAGAACTCAGAATGTGTGGGCGTTTTGGATCGTGAAGTCTGCCAGGGACTGCCCAACTGTACATACAGGGAACGACAGACACTGTGTTCTTAGTTGGTGGTATCTGTATCAAGAGTTTTAAAGTGTGTATGTATATGTCAGATCTTTTTCTCTTTTTTTTTTTTTTTTTTTTGCCCATATGTCCATGCTTGTCTCAATGATGATGATGTGTCTTTTTCCATCTGTACAGCAGACTGGATTTTTTTTTGGTCTGGAACTGAACTTTCGGCTTGTGTATAGAGTTTTTATCAGTATTTGGTTTTTGCTTCTTGTAGTGTTGAACTACCTTAGCTTGAGACGTGTGAACACCATTGATGCTGTGTGTGTGTGTGTGTGTGTGTGTGTGTGTGTGTGTGTGTGTGTGTGTGTGTGGTGTGTGTAAAGAAAGAATTTTTTTTTTTGAATTGTCACATCTGTTTTTGTTTTTTTTTTTCTGTCAGATTCCACAACTGACAGCACCATTACACTCTTTCGTTTCCTGGAAAAAAAATTCTTTGATGTTTGTAGTTCGGAATGTATGTACCATGCCTACAATGTACACGTTGTACATGTGTTCTTGCCAGTGAACCAGCACAGACTGCTCACACTGTTGTGCATAACAACGCCCTCTGAAACGAGAATCGTCTGCCAATTGTCAGACCACACCTGCCCTTGAAACGACGAGAGCAGAAAGCCAGGGGAGATGATCCACTTGCTCCTTCATATGACTATGTTTGCAGCAGCAAAGAGGGGCAAATCACTAAATTCCTGGGTCGGTTTTCTGCTTTTCAGCGAAGATTTTATTGCTGTGTTGATGAAAAATAAAAAGGTCGATTTTTTTTTTTTCATGCGTGATCACGGTGTTGATTGGTTTTGTCAAGATTATCATGATCGGTGTGTTAATTGATATATTGTCCGTGTTCTCGTGGCCATGTTGTCGATGCTGAACATTGTCTCTTTTTTCCTTTTTTTTTTTTTTTTTTTTTTTTTTTTGTATCGTGATGATCGGTTTGATTAACACCGTCAACGGTATCATCGATCGTGCCAGATGTGCTCTCCCCATCCCCTCTCCCCTCCCCCCCCCCCCCCTCATCCATCATCATCATCATCATCATTACCACCATTGCTAACCCCCACGTCTCTTGACACCCCTTTCCCTTCTTTCCCTTTTCCCGCTTTTTTTTTTTTTTTTTTTTTTTTTTTAAGTCAAACGTCTCATGTTAGAGTATGATAATGATCAGGCTTAGGTCGCTGTGGCGTTTCGAGAAATGAATTTCCAATATTCAATGCCCCTCTTCCCCTATTCCCCCTGTCCCTGCCCTTCAACTTCCTCCTTTCCCCTTGCCCCCTTCTCGTCCTCCCCCCCCCCACCCACCCCCACCGTCAACACTCCTCGCCCCGACTCTCCTCCCCACTTCTCTCTCTCTCTCTCTCTTTCTCTCTCTCTCTCTCTCTCTCTCTCTCTCTCTCTTCTCTCTTCTCTCTCTGTCAACAGAAAAGGCTTGTTTGGATGGCCTGTCTACTGCCCTCTTTTAAGGATTTGTATTTCTGGAAAGATTTTTCGCCTGTTTGCTGCAAAACATTTGCAGAAATACGTTTGTTTTTACCCTTTGTTCGTCTTCGAGAGAGAGAGAGAGAGAGAGAGAGAGAGAGAGAGAGAGAGGAGAGAGAGAACAAACGTGTAGTAGATAGACTCTATAGATTAGACAGGTAGATGGGTGGATAGATAATTGGGTAGATAGATAGGCAGATAGACAGATAGATAAGACAGACAGACAGATAGATAGATAGGATAGATAGATAGATGATTGATATTGATTGATTGATGTCTTTATTATTTGAGTACGTTTATTTGGAGTAAAAGTTGTGAATAAAGTTCTGTCACTGAAGTGAACGTACTTTTGAAAAAAAAAAAAAATTAAAATACACACAAAGAAAAGAAATCTCGGTAAACCCTCCCCACCCCTACCCCAGCCTCCTAGCGCCCCCCCCCCCCCCCCCTCCATCGCCACCTCTACTTGCTCATCGTTTCACCACATGCACATGCGCGCGCGCCCGCGTTCACACGTACGCACTCACGCACACCCACATACTCTCTCACACACACACACACACACACTCACTCCAACGCACACCGACGCGTTTCCGCCCTTGAACCAATAAAGATATACTCTCTTTCGAACATGTTTCACTTTACATACACACCCTGCCCCCCCCCCCCCCCCCCCCCCCCCCCCCCCCCCCCCCCCCCCCCCCCCCCTCTGTCCCTGCGCCCCTCCCCTTCCCCATTCCCTCATTCCCTGATGTAAAGCAATCACAAAACTTTGTAAGCTTTCTAAATGTAACATGCACTTGAAAAAAAAACTGTGTAAACGTCCAGACCCAATCCCTTTTCAAAGAAAGCACACTAAAAAGAAAGAAAGAAGGAAAGAAGGAAGGAAAGAAAGGAAGGAAGGAAGAAGAAGATGATGACGATGATGAAGAAGAAGAAGAAGAAATGATAGTTAAAATGTGGATGAAAAATATAAAATGGCTAATTACTTCAATCAATTGTAATCCTTTAGTTGCTGAACTGATCAGGCTA
>CM065742.1:32377446-32382446 GCA_033310375.1 Conus canariensis
CATTTCCGCATATCTGGACAACAGGGTGATGTTTTGTCAGAGTACCAAGACGTCTTCGCAACTACAATCCATTTCCATCCTCATCCGCGCCTCCTCATTGGTCCAGTTCTTCAGTTCTGGAGGCGACAGTGAATATAGATGTTTTGTTATGAATGAATATTATTATGATCCATATTGAAACCAATGCTTTTATCGCATGTTTAAAATGGTTGTGTTTTCTTTTTCTTTTTTCTTTTTTTTTAAAGCAGTTATAACGAGAAGAGGTCGAGAAGAGGGTGATTGGATTGGTTCATAACTTTTGTCTCCGCTTATTCGTCAGTGAGAAGAAAAAAAAAAGGGTAACTTGATTTTCTTTGTGAAACGAGATTTGTGCATTTGTTTGTTTGTTTGTGTTTCAGTTGACTGATTTTTCTGGCAGAAGTGTGTTGGATGAACTGTGTCTGTTTCACCCCAAATACAACCATGTTTGGTTTGGTTTCTGGTGACGTGTCGTTGGCTTTTTCATTGCACAGTTGGGACCTCTGTCTGTCTCTTTCCGCCCCTCTCTCTCTCTCTCTCTCTCTCTCTCTCTCTCTCTCTCTCTCTCTCTCTCTCTCTCTCTCTCTCTCGGTTTCTCTGTCTCTCTCTCTGTCTCTCTCTCTCTGTCACTCTCTCTGTCTCTGTCTCCGTCTTTCTCTGTCTCCTCTCTCTCTCTCTCTCTCTCTCTTTCTCTCTGTCTTCTCTGTCTCTGTCTCTCTCGTCTCTCTGTCTCTCTCTCTTTGTCTCTCTGTCTCTGTCTCTGTCTCTCTCTCTCTCTCTCTCTCTCTCTCTCTCTCTCTCTCTCTCTCCACACTTCTTTTTTCACTCTTTATGTTCTTTTTCTCTCTCTCTCTCTCACTCTGTCTCTCCTCTCTCTCTCTCTCTCTCTCTCTCTCTCTCTCTCTCTCTCTCTCTCTCTCTCTCTCTAGTTCTTTTTAAACTTTTTTTCTATTCCTTCATCTCTCTGTTACCTGCGTTTCTCGATTTCTCGATACTACTCTTAAATTCATCCACATAGTCACGCATATGGATTGCTCCCAAGCACACAACAGAGAGAGAGAGAGAGAGAGAGAGAGAGAGAGAGAGAGAGAGGAGAGAGAGAGAGAGAGAAAACCGGGATGACGTGTGTGCCCTTTTTAATCATTCTTTTGATCTAGCCAGGCTGGCATTATTGTTTCTGTTTTATCGATCTCTGTCTTCATCGTTTATTGTTCGAAGTCCAGTCGATCGCGCGGGTGCAAAACAGAACTGATACCACACAAAGGTCGCGTGTAAACCACACAAAGGTCACATGTAAACCACAAAAAAATTCACGTGCGAAGTCCACAAACATTACTTGCTAGCCATACAAGCGTCACGCACATGTCACACAGATTTTGCCATGTAAAACCCACAAACGTCACATGGAAATCCTCCCTGACATCACACAAACCACACACAACTGTCGCCTTGCAATAACCCTACAAACGTCATACAAGCCACACATACGTGACACAAACCACAAAAACCACACAAACGTCACACAAGCCGCACAAACAACACACATGTAAACCACATAAACGTAACATCAACCACAAAACATCATGTAAACTACATAAACGTCACATCGATCGCAAAGCATTATGTAAACCACATAAAAGTCACATCGACAACACAAAACATCATGTCAATCATAAACATCACATCGACACACAAAACATATGTCAACTACATAACGTCCTCTGCACACAAAACATCATGTCAACTACATAAACGTCACATCGACCACACAAAACATCATGTCAACTACATAAACGTCACTCTTGCCACACAAAACATCATGTCAACTACATAAACGTCACATCGACCACACAAAATATTATGTAAATAGCATTTACAATTTTTTTAATTCAAGATTTCGTGTTTTTTGTTTTTGTTTCTTTTTGGTTTCTGAAAATGTTTTCCTTTTCGAAATTGTTAAAAGTGTTTATCATAACAAAAATTATCCTAGTATCTATAGACTGTCGATCCCCACCGTCTTCCCCACCGATTTTAACACACACCACACACACACACACACCACACACAACAACACACACACACACACACACACACACACACACACACACACACACAACATAGACACACAAACTTTCAGCATCCTCTACTTGTAATTCTTCAAGAAGACATTGGTATGCGATCCATGGTCTCACCCACCATCTTCGATTTTTTGTTGTTGTTTGTTTCTTTTGTTGTTTGGGTTTGTTTTTGTGTGTGTTTGTGTTGCTTTAATTGCATGCAAGTGATCAAAATGATTAAAACAGCGCAAATAAAATGTCTTCTTCTTCGGAGCCCATGTTCAGAGAGTGCTGAGCGCCGCGGCCTGTTTCGCAGCTGTACAGACGATTGCCGGCTGGACTGGAGGAAGGCAACGGGGAATGTTGTTTAGATTTCCGTCAACAAACCGTCACTGCCGTGTCAAACAACCGCATTCCACTAGCTTGAGAGCGCTTTCCAGCATAGTGTGTAACCGGCTTTAGACTGGGACTCCTGTGCCTTTATACAGTCCTGCCCTCTGTCCTGCTCTTAAGCTGGCACACACTTCGCTGGAAAACCCTCTCCAGCGAGTGGAATGCGGTTGTTTGACACGGCAGTGACGGTTTGTTGACGGAAATCTAAATAACATCCCCCGCTGGTTTCCTCCAGTCCAGCCGGCAAGCGTCTGCACAGCTGCTGGACAGGCCGCGCGCTCAGTATTCTCTGAACATGGGCTCTGAAGAAGAAGAAGAACTCTTAGTTTGCGCTGTTTTAAATCATTTTGATCACTTGCGTACAACTGAAGAATTTAAAAAAATCGAAGATGGTGGGTGAGACCATGAATCGCAAGGTGGAGATGTTTGGTGCATACCATTATCTTCTCAAAAAATTACAAGAAGAAGGTGCTCAAAGCAGAGTAAAAAGAAATCCAAGCTGTCTGCGTGCCAACTTCAGTACAAGTGGGCGAAGGACACTGGCTGAGTTCGAGCATTTCGGCCAGATGGTCGTACACTTTGCGGTGTTCCCACGGATTTTTCTTGGGTTCATCATCGACTTATAAACAGTGAAGGTCAAAACGACAGAATGGTCTGAAAGCTGAGAACGAAGTAGTAGAAGTAGTAGTAGCAGAAGAAGAAGTTGAAGGAAAATGTAATAGCAGCACTTGTAGTTGGTTTTACAAATAGTATTAAAAGAAATTATTGCGTCGTTTAAACAGTTCTAATACTTAGTAAACGTGTGTGTGTGTGTGTGTGTGTGTGTGTGTGTGTGTGTGTGTTCGTTCATTTATTGTTTCGATTGTACGTTGGTTTCTTTGTGGTGGTAAAAAGTGGTTTCATACACACAAGTGCATAAATAATGTCACCAAACATACCCTTTTCAATTCATTATCTCTTTCTTTTATACATGAATGATAGAGCACCATGTAATAAATCGGAAACAATCAAAAGCAGAAAAAAAAATGTTGCAGTTGTAATGGTAGTAGTAGTAGTCTACTACTAAAAATTATTGATGATGTAAACAGTTGTAATACAGACTAAACATTTTTCCGGTTTTTTTTTGTTTGTTTGTTTGTTTTTTTTTTTTTTTTGTTTTTGTTTTTCGTTTTATTTCTGTTGTAATCACCAATCAGCTTCTTGTGATGATGAAAGTAGTTTTGTAGACGTACAGTGCATAATAGAAGCAGTAGAAAGTACTGTTCAGTAAATGTCACCAAACTACCCTTTTTCGTTGATTATCAATCACTTTTGTATATTACTGATAAAGTAACATGTAATACATCGGAAACAATCAAATACACCAACCATCTACGATTAGTTTGCCTTACAACAAGCATTGAAGTAGGATTGAATCTTGATGCCATTCAACACAGCTCCAGCAGGTCGTGCGAGGATCGCGTGCCGCCGGAGGAGAGCGCGTGGCGCACGTGCGCTTTTGGTAAACAACAGACCACTCACTGACATCAACCACATTGCCCTTTCCAGCATAGTGTGTCTCCAGCTTTAGCGGTCGACGTCAGCGCTGAGTGTAGCCTTGGTACCCTTCTCCTCTGCGGGAGATTTTTTTTTGTTGTTGTTGTTGTTCCAACCTCTGCGCCACCTCAGAGGCAGTGCACTCGCGCCGCTCATTCTGACACCCCGCCCACAGCCACAGCCCGGTCGGCCCCGCCGCAGCCCCGGCACCGGCAATCCACAGGGAGCAGTCAATGTCAAGTCGTCAAGAGGCAACCCACCGGAGGAGACACAGCACTGCGGCCGAGTCACTTCGGTGGTGTTCAGTGGCGCCTGTTCTGATCTAACATACGCAGGACACCACCTATTAAGCCCCCTTCTGACGACAATAATTGCTTAGTCGCGGAGCCGGCGTGAGTGAGCTCTCCCTCCGGAGGGCGCCACCACGTCCGTCCAGCGACAGCCCCCATGGACTCGCCAATACCGGTGACCCCGATGGAACCAAACCAAGGCACAGACGTGGAGAGGACATCGAAACTGAGGTCACCATGAGAGCAGGGCATTAAGGGCCACAGAATTTGAGACTTTTTTTTTTTTTTTTTGCTGATCGATGAGAATGAGGATGATTAAGATTATGCTACGAATTTCCATTTCGGTCTGAGACTACATGACAGGGCTGTACTCTGTACTTCCTTTCATGATATATCCTGGCGTCAACCAGGCCCGAGAGATACAGGCACCTGCAGTGTTGGTCAGGAAATTTGAAACGCATCCATTAAGTGGATGAAACTCGACTGTGTGGTCCTAGTCTTCCCAACTGAGTCCGCAGCAACTCGGTAGGGTCGGGACAGAAAAACCCACATGACTCTGATGGGATTCGAACCCACGACCTCCCAGCCGGGAGGGAGTCCGCGACGCTAACCACTTCGCCACGGCGGCTGGTCTGCGGGAGAATTTCCTGTTGTTCCCCCTTGCCCCAACCCCCCCTTCCCGCCCCACCCCCCCACCCCTCCATCC
>CM065742.1:32384946-32387446 GCA_033310375.1 Conus canariensis
TAATGCTGTGACCGGGGGTCCCTGTGTGCTGGTGTTACTCCAGTCATAGCTGTGACCGGGGGTCCCTGTGTGCTGGTGTTACTCCAGTCATAATAGCTGTGACCGGGGGTCCCTGTGTGCTGGTGTTACTCCAGTCATAGCTGTGACCGGGTCCTGTGTGCTGGTGTATCCAGCATAATAGCTGTGACCGGGGGTCCCTGTGTGCTGTGTTACTCCATATAAGCTGTGACGGGTCCTGTGTGCTGGTGTTACCAGTCATAGCTGTGACCGGGGGTCCCGTGTCTGGTGTTACTCCAGCTAGTTGACGGGGCCCGTGTGCTGTGTTACTCCAGTCATAATAGCTGTGACCGGGGGTCCCTGTGTGCTGGTGTTACTCCAGTCATAGCTGTGACCGGGGGTCCCTGTGTGCTGGTGTTACTCCAGTCATAATAGCTGTGACCGGGGGTCCCTGTGTGCTGGTGTTACTTCGTCATAATAGCTGTGACCGGGGGTCCCTGTGTGCTGGTGTTACTCAGTCAATAGCTGTGACGGGGTCCCTGTGTGCTGGTGTTACTCCAGTCATACTGTGACGGGTCCTGGCTGTGTTATCAGTCAGCTGTGACGGGGTCCTGTGTGCTGGTGTTACTCCAGTCATAGCTGTGACGGGGCCTTGGGGTATCCATCATAGGTGACCGGGGTCCCTGTGTGCTGGTGTTACTCCAGTCATAATAGCTGTGACCGGGGTCCCTGTGTGCTGGTGTTACTCCAGTCATAATAGCTGTGACCGGGGTCCCTGTGTGCTGGTGTTACTCATCATTGCTGGACGGGTCCTGTGTGTGGTTTACCAGTATAATAGCTGTGACCGGAGTGCCTGTGTGCGGTGTTACTCCAGTCATAGCTGTGACCGGGGGTCCCTGTGTGCTGGGTGTAGCTGTGACCGGGGGTCCGTGCACGGGTGAAGGTAGGTGCAAATCATGCAGCGTGATTGTTGACGACTCGGAACTTTTCAAACACTGCGAGGTGTCCGACAGGGCATGCACACACGCACGCAGCGGCGCGGGTACATATACATGCGTAAATGCGTGCGCGCGCTCGCACACACACATACACACATGCGCGCGCGCGCTCGCGTGCACGCACACACATGCAAGCACGCAATGCACGCACGCACGCACGCACGCACGCTCGCACACACACAAACACACACACACACACCACACACACACACACACACACACACACACACACACACACACACACACACACCTCTTGGCATGTGACTGCTGTGTGTACTTTGCCATCCTCCGCATAAGTTTTGGAGGAGGTGAGGACGTGGGAGGGGGGGGGGGGGTAGTAGAGTCGTCCAGTGTACTGCCCACTCACATATCAAAAGCACATGGAGTCACTGGATGCATGTCGTAGAGTGCCAGGACTGCCTTGTGATGTGTTGGGTGGTTTCGCTTTGTGGGCTCCTGCTCACCGTCTTCAGATGATCTATGCTACGTATTTTTTTTTGTTTTGTTTTTGTTTGTTTTGTTTTGTATGTTTGTTTGTTTGTTTGTTTTGGGGTTGGGTTTTTTTTATGCCAGGAGCGTAGGTTTACAATGGCTAATACCGATTACAAGTTAATTTCATAACTACTGTTCTGATGATGATGACGACGATGGCGATGGTGATGATGATGATGATGATGACTATGACGACGACGACCACCACCACCACCACCACGACGTTGATGATAATGATGATGATGACGATGACGGGACGGTGACGGTGATGGTTGTGGTGATGATGATGATGATGATGATGACGACGACGACGGTGATGGTGGTGGTGATGATGACGATGGTGATAACGACGACGACGATGATGATGACGTTGATGATGATGACAATAATGATGATGCTTATGATGATGATAATGATGGTGATGATGATGATGATGATGATGATGATGATGATGATGATGATGACGTTTAAGTTGACAATGGCCTTGACGACGTGAATGAGAATGACGATAATGATGATGATGATGAGATGACGACGACGACGACGATGATGATGATGATGACGGTGGTGAGGACTACGCTTTAAGTTGACAATGACTATGACGACATGAATGAGAACCACAAAAACGACAATGACGATGAAGATGATAATGATGATGACGACGATGACGACGACGACGACGACGACGACAAGGAAGGCGACAGTAATGTTGATCATGAAAGCGATGATGTTTATGACGACGGCTACGAAGACGACTACGACGAGCGTGGTGAGGCCAAAGGTCAATGTGACGACGACAGTAACGACGATGACGATGACAATACCGACGATGACCGTGGCTGTTGTGACGTCAGGTGGATGACAACGATGGCGATGTTGAAGGGAGGAGACACAGTGCATCTCGTGCTGCTTCACCTCATCTGCTGGGCTGACCTTAGCTATGGTCAGTGCAGAATTGGTTCTTCCTCCTCCTCCTCCTCCTCCTCCTCCTCCTCCTCCTCCTCCTCTTCTTC
>CM065742.1:32392446-32399946 GCA_033310375.1 Conus canariensis
TAACTAAACTTGATTTCTGTCTTTTAACTGTAGGGTTGTATATCTGGGTTTATAGTTCGATTCTGCTCTCTCTCTCTCTCTCTCTCTCTCTCTCTCTCTCTCTCTCTCTCTTCTCTCTCATTGTCTCTGTCTGTCTGTCTGTCTGTCTGTCTCTCTCTCTCTCTCTCTCATTGTCTGTCTCTGTCTGTCTGTCTGTCTGTCTGTCTGTCTGTCTCTCTCTCTCTCTCTCTCTCTCTCTCTCTCTCTCTCTCTCTCTCTCTCTCTGTCCAGCTTAGAGCACGGAAGGAGATCTAATATGGCGGATTGCCCCGCACATAGAAGATTAACAGATAGCTGCAGGGAGGACGAATCTTCCTATGGGCTTCGTGTGTGACTCTAGGAGAAGCTGGTGTGTGCTTGGTCAGCGAGAATGGTCTCTCACCTTCATAATTCCGCCACTCCGGTACCCCCTCCTCCCCCCCCCCCCCCACTCCACCCCCATCCCAAAAAAGGACTGATAGCGCCGTTACAGCCTGTCTGTACCCAGGGGAGAAAACCGGGTCAGGGTCAGGGAATCTAGAGGCATCCCATCGACTGGACTCGACAAGACATGGCAATCCACTGTGCCCGGGCCTCGTAATCGTTGGTGTGCGTGAGCGTGTGAGAGGGAAGCGTGTGTGTGTGTGTGTGTGTGTGTGTGTGTGTGTGTGTGTGTGTGTGTGCGCGCGCATCATCACATTTCTTCTTTCCTCTCCCAAACTTCTCAAACTGTTCTCATTTCTCTTCGTTTGTTTTCGCTGTTTCAATGTCATCTATCCTATTTCTCTGTATCTCAGTCCTCACACACCCCCCCCCCCCCCTCCACCGGAATTCAATGGGTTGTAAGATGTGAAGGGTTGGGGTGTTGTTGGAAATCGTTTCTCTTTTTGCGCTCGGTGAGCGTGTTGTCGCCCCCTTTTCCCCAGTCCTTGGTTGGTCGCTACCATTATCTGGACCCGTGAAAGTAAAGCGTGTGGAACTTACATTGTTTGGCCGTCTGCTGTTTTGAGCGTGTCCATGAGTCTGAGAGGGCGGCCTGACTTGTGGACCCTGACAGTGTGGATTGCCTGTGTTCACTGGAGTCCTAAGCCAGCTGTCTGATGTTAAGAGAGGGACCACCAGAGTCTGACCCGATCCAAAGATCTGAGCCTACAGATCCAGAGACTTCGGACATTTTAGAAACGCACATGAGATTTTACGGAAGAAAGATTTTTATCAAGGTCTCCGGTGTGTTTTTAGAAGGTGTATTTTAAAGGAATGTGTGAATGATTTTCTTTTTTAATGACTTGTGAGTTGACTTCAACGCGGTGACAGCCCTGATATTGCCCTTTGTGGTCGGCTGGGCGATAAGCAACATTGCCTTACCTGAGAAAGGTAGTTTGTGGCTCCTGACTTCTACTGGGACGATCAATTCTTGGACTGTTGTACACCTGAACTCTTAAGAGAGAAAGGCCGTGCTATTTTTGAAGAATGGGAAATTCCAGACAGTCGAAGCGTCCCTTCACATTACGCAGGGGACTTTTCCGGGAAAATGGAATGTACAAGAGTGGGCACTGCCGAACCCAATTTCTCTGACGACGTAAAAAAAAAAAAAAAATGTTGTCACAGAAGAAATTTCGCTAGAGGCGCTCCTTCCGAGAAAGGATTACAAAGGGGGGGGGGGGGGGGGGGGGGGGGCGGAGCAGGGGCGGAAGCGTGTAGGCCCGTGTAGTAATGGCCCGACAGCAGAGCAAGTGCGAAGGAGGCGGAAAAAGATGGAACAAAAGTGCCAGAAGCAGTGGCCGCTGTCCACAGGGCAGGTGGAGCCCTGGTGGCACCATCGACTGTGGCCGGCCATGTATGGTCGCCATCGGCGTCAGTGTGCGCCGGTTTCCACGGGACGTTTCGTCGCACTCAGGAATATAATGTTGCCAGTAGTGTCGGTGTGTGCCGTCTTCCACGGGACGTTTCGTCGCACTCAGGAATATAATGTTGCCAGTAGTGTCAGTGTGTGCCGTCTTCCACGGGACGTTTCGTCGCACTCAGGAATATAATGTTACCAGTAGTGTCAGTGTGTGCCGTCTTCCACGGGACGTTTCGTCGCACTCAGGAATATAATGTTACCAGTAGTGTCAGTGTGTGCCGTCTTCCACGGGACGTTTTGTCGCACTCAGGAATATAATGTTGCCAGTAGTGTCAGTGTGTGCCGTCTTCCACGGGACGTTTTGTCGCACTCAGGAATATAATGTTGCCAGTAGTGTCAGTGTGTGCCGTCTTCCACGGGACGTTTTGTCGCACTCAGGAATATAATGTTGCCAGTAGTGTCAGTGTGTGCCGTCTTCCACGGGACATTTTGTCGCACTCGGGAATATAATGTTGCCAGCGAATCCGAGAATGGCCAAACGGTGACAATATGTGCTGCAGCATTGATAGACGGATAGATGGATAGATAGACAGAGAGATAGACAGATAGATGTGTGTGTTGTCTGTCTGTCTGTCTGTGGTTTGTCTGTGTGTCTGTCTGTCTGCCTGTGTGTCGGTCTGTCGGTCGGTCTGTGGTGTGTGTGTGTGTGTGTGTGTGTGTGTGTGTGTGTGTGTGTGTGTGTGCTTACATGAACGCGTTAGTGCACATGTGCTTTTGTTTGTGCTTTTTTGTATTTAAACCTGTATGTGTGCCTGTGTGTATGAACAGTGGTGTCTGTATGTATGTCATTGTGCCTGTGTGTATGGACAGTGGTGTCTGTATGTATGTCATTGTGCCTGTGTGTGTATGGACAGTGTGTGTCTGTATGTCATTGTGCCCGTGTGTATGGACAGTAGTGTCTGTATGTCATTGTGCCTGTGTGTATGATCAGTAGTGTCTGTATGTATGTCATTGTGCCTGTGTGTATGGACAGTGGTGTCTGTATGTATGTCATTGTGCCTGTGTGTGTGAACAGTGGTGTCTGTATGTCATTGTGCCTGTGTGTATAAACAGTGGGGTCTGTATGTCATTGTGCCTGTGTGTGTATGAACAGTGGTGTCTGTATGTATGTCATTGTGCCTGTGTGTATGAACAGTGGTGTTGTATGTCATTGTGCCTGTGTGTGTATGGACAGTAGTGTCTGTATGTCATTGTGCCTGTGTGTATGGACAGTGGTGTCTGTATGTATGTCATTGTGCCTGTGTGGTATGAACAGTGGTGTCTGTATGTCATTGTGCCTGTGTGTATGAACAGTGGTGTCTGTATGTCATTGTGCCTGTGTGTGTATGGAACAGTGGTGTCTGTATGTCATTGTGCCTGTGTGTATGGACAGTGGTGTCTGTATGTATGTCATTGTGCCTGTGTGTATGAACAGTGGTGTATGTATGTCATTGTGCCTGTGTGTATGAACAGTGGTGTCTGTTATGTACATTGTGCCTGTGTGTATGACATGTGTCTGTTATTGTGCTGTGTTATGGACAGTGGTGTCTGTATGTATGTCATGTGCTGTGTGTATACAGTGGTGTTGTTGTCATTGGTGGGATGACAGGTGTTAGTATGTCATTGTGCCGTTGTATGTCATTGTGCCTGTGGTGTATGAAAAGTGGTGTCTGTATATGTCATTGTGCCTGTGTGTATGGACAGTGGGTCTGTATGTCATTGTCTTGTATGACGTGTGCTGATTGTCATGTGCTGTGTGTATGACAGTGGTGTCTGTATGTCATTGTGCCTGTGTGTATGGACAGTGGTGTCTGTAATGCATGTGCCTGTGTATGACAGTGGTGCTGTATGTCATGTGCTGTGTGTATGGACAGTGGTGTCTGTATGTATGTCATTGTGCCTGTGTGTATGGACAGTAGTGTCTGTATGTATGTCATTGTGCCTGTGTGTATGGACAGTGGTGTCTGTATGTATGTCATTGTGCCTGTGTGTATGGACAGTAGTGTCTGTATGTATGTCATTGTGCCTGTGTGTATGAACAGTAGTGTCTGTATGTCATTGTGCCTGTGTGTATGAACAGTGGTGTCTGTATGTATGTCATTGTGGCTGTGTGTATGGACAGTAGTGTCTGTATGTATGTCATAGTGCCTGTATGTATGGACAGTGGTGTCTGTATGTATGTCATTGTGGCTGTGTGTATGAACAGTAGTGTCTGTATGTATGTCATTGTGCCTGTGTGTGTATGAACAGTGGTGTCTGTATGTATGTCATTGTGCCTGTGTGTGTATGGACAGTGGTGTCTGTATGTATGTCATTGTGCCTGTGTGTGTATGAACAGTGGTGTCTGTATGTATGTCATTGTGCCTGTGTGTGTATGAACAGTGGTGTCTGTATGTATGTCATTGTGCCTGTGTGTGTATGGACAGTGGTGTCTGTATGTATGTCATTGTGCCTGTGTGTATGGACAGTGGTGTCTGTATGTATGTCATTGTGCCTGTGTGTGTATGATCAGTAGTGTCTGTATGTATGTCATTGTGCCTGTGTGTATGGACAGTGGTGTCTGTATGTATATCATTGTGCCTGTGTGTGTATGAACAGTAGTGTCTGTATGTATGTCATTGTGCCTGTGTGTGTATGACAGTAGTGTCTGTATGTATGTCATTGTGCCTGCGTGTGTATGAACAGTGGTGTCTGTATGTATGTCATTGTGCCTGTGTGTGTATGGACAGTGGTGTCTGTAGGTATGTCATTGTGGCTGTGTGTGTATGATCAGTAGTGTCTGTATGTATGTCATTGTGGCTGTGTGTATGGAACAGTAGTGTCTGTATGTATGTCATTGTGGCTGTGTGTATGAACAGTGGTGTCTGTATGTATGTCATTGTGCCTGTGTGTATGGAAAGTGGTGTCTGTATGTATGTCATTGTGCCTGTGTGTATGGACAGTGGTGTCTGTATGTATGTCATTGTACCTGTGTGTATGAACAGTGGTGTCTGTATGTATGTCATTGTGGCTCTGTGTATGATCAGTAGTGTCTGTATGTATGTCATTGTGCCTGTGTGTATGGACAGTAGTGTCTGTATGTATATCATTGTGGCTGTGTGTATGAACAGTGGTGTCTGTATGTATGTCATTGTGGCTCTGTGTATGATCAGTAGTGTCTGTATGTATTTCATTGTGCCTGTGTGTATGGACAGTAGTGTCTGTATGTATGTCATTGTGGCTGTGTGTATGATCAGTAGTGTCTGTATGTATGTCATTGTGGCTGTGTGTATGAACAGTGGTGTCTGTATGCATGTCATTGTGGCTCTGTGTATGATCAGTAGTGTCTGTATGTATGTCATTGTGGCTGTGTGTATGAACAGTGGTGTCTGTATGTATGTCATTGTGGCTCTGTGTGTATGAACAGTGGTGTCTGTATGTATGTCATTGTGGCTGTGTGTATGAACAGTGGTGTCTGTATGTATGTCATGGTGGCTCTGTGTGTATGAACAGTGGTGTCTGTATGTATGTCATTGTGGCTGTGTGTATGAACAGTGGTGTCTGTATGTATGTCACTGTGGCTCTGTGTATGATCAGTAGTGTCTGTATGTATGGACAGCGGTGTCTATTTTGTATGCCCAGGTGTCTGTGTGTACGTCCAATGACGCCGAAATCAAATGAACACCGCCTACAAATAACTCCCCCCACCCCACAAACTTTTTTTCCTTGAATATCAAATATTGGATTGGGGAGGGAGACTATCATCTAGTCCGTCCACAATATTTGAAGCCGAAGAAATGCCAAATAAGTAGAAAATATGCATGGGATGTTATGGTGTAGTACCCCCACCCACCCCACTCCCACCCCAACCTTTAAAAAAAAAAAAAAGATCGGAGATGAGAGTCCCCCCCCCCCCCTCCTTCCTCCCCCTCCCGCTGTGATGGAAATTCGAAACACGGAAAGTCCCTCTGCCCCCCCCCCTCACCCCCACCCTGTCCTACCCCTTTAGGAAATGTTTTGGAGAGCCTTTCTCCCCCTCCCCTTCCCTCCACCGCCTTAAAAAAATTTGGATGATGAGAATTCCCATTCCTCACTTTGAATTCAGAAGTTCACAGTCCTCCACCCCCCCCCCCCCCCCCCCCGCCCCCTCTCCCTCCACCCCCACCCTTCCATTCGCCCAAACTCTCCCGAGAGAAAAAAAAAAAAAAAAAAAGACTGTAAAGATTGCATTGATTTTTTTTTTTTTTTTTTTTTTTTTTGGGGGGGGGGAGGAGTGGAGCTGGTGGAGGATCAACATGCTTGTTAGTTCCAAGGTTCCCACCTCCTTCCTCCTCCTCTTCATTATTATTATTATTATTATTATCATTATTGTTCTTATTATTACTATGATTATTGTTGTTGTTGAAGTTTGTTATCATCATTGTTATCATTGTTATGTCAATATCTTTGTCATCATCATTCATCATTATTATTATTATTATCATTATCATTACTACTACTACTACTACTACTATACTACTACTACTATTTCATTATCATCATCGTCGTCGGTCGTCAGTCATCATCGTCATTATTATTATTATTATTGTTGTTAGTATCATCATTGTTATTACTGGTATTATTATTATCATTGTTATTGTTATTATCATTATCATTATGGTGGTAGTAGTAGTAGTAGTAGTAGTATCATTATTATTCTTATCATCATCATCATCATTATTAATATTATTATTATCATCATCATCACTATTATTATTTTTATTGTAGTTGTTGTCGGTGGTTGCAGTGGTGGTAATGGTGGTGTTATTGTTCTTTTGTGCCATTGTCGTGGTTATGACCATCATCCCCATCACTCTGTCCCTGACCCGCAGACGGACGTGGCTACCTCATGACCCACCCTGTCTACACCGTCGGCTGCTGCGGGGTCCTCAGACGCTGGACCTTCAACAGGGCCAGGGGCGCGGGTTCCAATCCTCTCACCCTTCACGTGTGGCGACCGCTGGGCCACCGGCACCCTTTCTCCGACCAGGCTGCCACTGGTGGTGGTGGTGCTGCTGCTGCTGTGAGATACAGGCTGGTGGGGAGGACGGAGGTGGTGGAAGGTGGGTGGAGGTGGTGTCTGTGGAACAATTGAGTTCCTTGGGGTTGGGTGGCTTTGTACTGAGCTGTGCTGCACTGGACAATACTGTAGTGTACTGCATTGTACTGAGCTGTGCTGCACTGGACAATACTGTACTGTACTGCACTGTACTGAGCCGTGCTGCACTGGACAATACTGTACTGTACTGCACTGTACTGAGCTGTGCTGCACTGGACAATACTGTACTGTACTGCACTGTACTGAGCCGTGCTGCACTGGACAATACTGTACTGTACTGCATTGTACTGAGCTGTGCTGCACTGGACAATACTGTACTGTACTGCACTGTACTGAGCTGTGCTGCACTGGACAATACTGTACTGCACTGCACTGTACTGAGCTGTGCTCCACTGGACAATACTGTACTGTACGGCACTGTACTGAGCTGTGCTGCACTGGACAATACTGTACTGTACTGCACTGTACTGAGCTGTACTGAGCTGTGCTGCACTGGACAATACTGTACTGTACTGCATTGTAC
>CM065742.1:32404946-32424946 GCA_033310375.1 Conus canariensis
ATATTAACTTTCTCTCTCCATAGCATAAAAATCATTATTAAAAAGTGCAAAACTCTTCGCATCTGGCCACATTACCGATCACCTCTGGGTCTAACTTGAGACCCTATGGCGCCCGCGGGATTGAGCCCTTACTATTGTTCTAGTACGCTCTTCTACTTCCAGCACTACCAACAAATCAGAACAAACAACCGGCCTTCCATCTTGGTTAGTTATTTTTACACACACTGAATTTATAGACCCCGCAACTAATTCTTTAAGTCGACTGTTTTCTCCAAATGTGCTTAACTGATAATCGCAAAACCCCGCCTTAATTGATGGTAGTACTCTTAGAACTGTAGATGGATGGCCATCAAATAAATTAGTATCTGTTTTTAACTCTTGTAAATGGACATACAACATTGGGTTCACGAGAAAATCAGATGGTTCATTGCTTTCAAATTGATAGATGTCTTCTCTTGCGCTAAATTTATAAGATCTGCTAGTACTGTGGAAGCCCAAGATTCTAGCAAGACCTTTAGGAAAAGTGTATTCTCTTTTTTCTTCTGGTGGAAAATGCACAGTAATTCTGAGGTTTGCTTCGTTAATTTTTAGCAATATGCCTAATTCGATAAATACTTCTTTTAAAGAACAAAAGTTGTAATAACCTTCTGGTATTTTTTCATGAGTTATTTGATTGCCCCCCTCGTTACTAATATTAATCCAGTTATTTTGAGCTTCTTCAGATATATTAAACCACTTAACTTTAAAACCAATTTCTCTAAGAGCAACCCTACTATCACCGCGCCTATTGTCAATTGGATACTTTAAGAACACACGCGTGTTTTGTTTAGTTATATAAATGTGCATCCTTTTTAAATCCTTTTTAAAAAATCTATTTAAAAATGGAACCTTTTAAATATAATGAAAGTGCCACTTACGATGTAGGAGGGGTTTATGAGCCCAAATCTTTGGACTTTAGTAGCCTAACCATCGCAGTGGATGAATCATATGGCTTTCTAGTCAGACTTGTAAACCCACTAACTAGATATTTAAATCCTCCAATAAAGAGTGATAGAGTGCCATCAGCATGGTCATCCAACCCTATGGCTTTTTACCAGAATCAGTTAAATTTTGCCATTTACTGCTCAACTACTGGCTGCGGTGTTTCATATGCAAACCATTTAAACCACCCCAACCTCTTAGTAAGGTCAGTATATAACTTTCATGTTTATTATCAGTATAGGCGCATACTAACTGAACTACAAGTACGCCTCCCCAACGACAACGCGTTTAATCCATTTAACAGCCCAATGGACAATAATGCATATGAAAGAATCTGCAACGAATTTAACATTAACCCTTCAAATAACTTTAGACAAAAGTTAGACCGCAATCACGGGTTAGGCACATTGTATTTGTGGGGTCAGCGTAGAGAATATAATTTTGACTACTGGCCCGGCCACACCTCTTTTAAGTCAAACTCCCAAGTTAGATTGGGATCAATAGAGCAAAAACACCCCAATGCTTGGGCAACATTTATCTTAGATGAAAGTAAAGGCCTAACAATGCCAGGAGTGCAAAGGCTCAATGACTCCATACGCACGTACGTTTGGTGTCTATTAGGAGCGCAAGCACAGACCAAGTCTAGCATAGTGGATCAATCTACAGGCTTTGACGCCAGAAAACAATTTCTAGCCAATTTAGAAGATGCTATTAACTCTGCTGTTGATTTGCCTTCCAGCATACAAAGGTACCAAAACGTTCTTTCACATGCTAGGTCAAAGGTTGACTTTGTTGTGGGTCATGGATTATACATGCTGCCTTCTGACCTTAGACTGCAGATTGGCATGATACAGAATATAAATAAATTCTCATAGCCGGAGACGATCAAAACTTAGGACACAATCAAGGCTTAAACACAAGGCCCGCGCCAGCCATTTTAAAAAAAGTATCTAGCCCAGAAAGCGACCCCCCACCGGCTATAAGCAGCCCAGAAAGCGACCCACCGCCTGTTGATGTACCTCACCCCGACAGACACACTAGCGAAAAGACAGCCCTTGTTGTGTTTTTAACTTTTACTGGATTAGCCATACTTTATTTCACTAAAAATTAAACCAGCAGCCAGCACTCCTAACGTCCACAGATGGTCAGCCATATAACCAGCCACTTTGCCTATAGTAGACAAAACCCAACTAACAACACTGCCTATTATGCCAGGCAGAGCATCAAGCGCTTTGGCAGCTAACTTCTTTAATAAGTTTGCTAGATGGTGCAGTTGTTTTCTAATCCAACTTTTACCAGGCTGAGGCGTTGGAGGCGCTACTGGCCCTGTTGGCGCACTGCCGGTTAATGCATAAACCAGCGTAGAGACAGCAAACCCAACAGCCGTCAATATACTAACTATTGTAATCCCCTGCTCTCTGAACAGAGTCCTTATTCTTTCTGCTAGCGTGGTATTTTCATGAAGCATTTTGTTTATAGTTTCTCTGATTCTGCTTATTTGGGTATCTATTTTTTCTCTGTTAATATACAACGCTGCTAACCTGTTTTTTTTTATCTTCCATTAAATCCTGTATTTTCGCCTGTATTTTAGCCTTTTCTTCCGGCTCTAAATTGTTATCATCTGCATCAGCCAGTTTATTTTTTTCTTCGTCTATCTCTCTCTCTAGTATATTAAATTTTGCCAAATTGTTTTTTAGTTCTTCGTTTATAGTTGTTAAAGCGGACTTAGTAGACCTGAGGTCACGCAGTTCAGCTTTAAGATCCTTGATTCTAGCTTTAAGAACCTCGTGTTCGCGCTCAGGCAATGGGCGATCATCAATTGTTTTTAAAGCCGTTTCTTCATCAGGACTCAGCTCACCTTCTCTTTGACTAGGCAATTGAGAACCAGCAATTGTTTTTAACTGTGTCTCCTCATTAAAACTCGCCTCAATTTCTGCTATTAGTTCATCTGCTCTTTGACTTAATTCGTGAAGAGGGATGTTTTGCATTTCAGATTGCGATGGCAACTCTTGCACTATGCTTTGTAAAAGACTAACAGCCTCAGACCTTAGATTGCCAATAAAGTTTAACTGCCTTTGGTCAGAAATAGGGAGCTCTCTAAGAATTGTGCTCCTGCTTAAAAACTGGGTTGGGTCTGGTTTTGTAGTAAGCCGTACAAGGTTTCCTTTACTAGTTCTTACATACAAATGATTATTTTTATCTGTTGAAAAATTGGAGACCTTAAGTGCTTCTGGCCGCTCTCGCCCCATATGGCTATATAACGATTCAATTCTATCTAACATTCGTATTTGACTTAATCCTACTCCTTGGCCTGCGCTGCTGCTTCAAGTTCTTCTTGCAATGAAGGACCCGGCTCTTCAATAGAATCAATCGCGCCAAAATCGTCTTCTCTTCTTCTTCAATAGATTCAATCGCGCCAAAATCTTCATCAGCCATATTTATATATTTATTATTTTTTGTTTTATAAAAAATGAACCCATACGGCTGCGACCTGATCCATTCAGAAAAGCGAAGGAACCCCACGGCATAAAAGGCATAAGACAGACTGTGCGGGTTGTAAATAATCCATCAACAATTGAGCCCAATGAAATATTAACAGTAAGATTTAGTGACCTTGGGCCTGACGATGTTATAATGCCAGGCACTGCCAGGCTGTCATTCAAAATAGATATTGAGTCGGCGGATCCTAATGCTACTGTCGTTGCTAACCTGGGCAGGGCCATCATTAAAAATATGGTAATTAAACTGGAGGTAGAGAAGTCTTCTCACTGAGTAGCGCAGACATTTTTAATCTCTATTCTGATCTGTGGCTACCCAGAACAGAAAGGAAAGACAAAATCTTTCAGGGAATCCAGAGCCCAAACGGCTTAAGCACAGGCTTAATGCCGCAGATGCAAAGGAAGACGGGGGAGACCAGGCAATAGCGCGAGCATTTAAGAACAGATTTTGCATCCCTCTAGATTTTGAACTGTTAAAAACCCATCAGCCATATTACCAAGGCGCACTAAGAGACAAACTTACTTACGAACTGACATTCAATGACAGCGGGTCTGTTATTCTATCAGATGACCAAACAGCTAGATACACTGTCAGCAACATCTCTCTTAATTTTGACGTTGTTACTAACCCTGAACTAGCTAGAATAATCTTAAACCAGTATAAAAGTAGGGCGGTTGTTTACTTTGAAGAGTTTTACACCACAGTCTAGCGATTAAAAACAAGCAAGACACTGTCTGGGAAATAGCTATAAGCAATTCTTTAAGGTCCCTAAAGGGGGTTCTCTTGCTATTTACTGAACCCTCAGCTCCTTTTCAGAGAGAATCTGAGGTGTTTTACAACCCAAAAATTGAGCAGTTGTCTTGCACAGTAGATGGCAAGCCTTTTCAGTTGTATTCGGCTGGACTTTTACCCGACCAACACTTTGATCAAATAAGAAAATTGTTTGCTGGAGGCAGACAGACAAGTCCCATAGCCGATCATGTGTGTAAAAAACTTCACCTTCACGATGTAAGACTCGAAGATTATCTGACAGACAAATATGGACTATGGTTGGATTTTAGATCCACGTATGACAACAGACTGCACGGGAGCGGAAGAAGGGTAGGGTCAGATGGCATACTCATACAGATTAATAAGGAAAAGGAGGAGAATGGTCAGATACAAATGCACGTTTTTGTGGTTTATGACGCCCAGCTGAACATTGAAGAAAATAGACTGAAAGAAATAGCCTATTAAAACAGATGGATAGTTTGAACTTTTTACCTAAAGACCCGCACAGTTCGCTTATTTGTGGGATTACTGGGTGTGGGAAAACTGTCTTCGTGCTTGATTTGTTACAAACAGTCTACAGATTTCATTACGAGCACATTGTTATATTCTGCACAACCATTAAGCACAACAAGTCTTACAAAGAAAGGCAGTTTGTTTGGACAGATGAGAATATATTTTTAGTTGATCCTACTGACAAGCTAAGCGACTGTTTAGAATATTACTATAGGCTGTTTGAGGGAACTGAAACGCTGTTTATTATTGATGACTGTTCAGCCGAACAAGACATTGTTAAAAAAAGGACTCTGTCTAAGCTAGCCTTTAGCGGAAGACACGCATTAGTTTCTGTTTGGCTCTTAACTCAGAAATACAATGCTGTCTTAAAAGACTTTAGATCGCAGTTAAAATCAGTCATCTTATTTTATACTAAGGACCGGGACAGTTTTGAAGAATGTTTAAGTGAAAACTATATAATCAGGGACAAGGATGAACTAAAAAAAATAAAAGAGCAGTTAGAAAAATCTAAGCACGCTAAACTATGCTTACGGACTGACCCGCCAGTTCAATACGTTTGCTTATTATAGATTGCTCATTATAGATTGCTCATTATAGATTGCTTATTATAGATTGTTTACTATAGATTGTTTTATTACAGATTGCTTATAATAAATTGTTTATAATAAAAAGAATGTCTAGGGGACCAGAATCAAAAGCAGAGTTAGCTCCTAAATGCGTTGCAGTAGAGCTAAAAGATCTAGCAGATACAACTGACTTTGATCTAATAGGAGTGGCAGGAAATGTTTATGGATTTGAATACACCGACGATGGTGTTTACAAACGAATAGAAATTGAAGATAAAAAAACGACAGTAATATCCTACCCTGGAAGAGATAAGAAATCTAAGGGCAAACGATTTTGGCAAACACGAATACAAACTTCATAAACGAGAGAATGCCTGGGCGTTGCTTCCTGACATTAACTGGGATTTAAAGTTTGAACTACGAAGCCCCCATGTATACTTTGATAAGAAATACAATTTTAGAAAAGCTTTGAATGAAGGACGCCTTCTTGCTAGCCTAGTCCCAGGAACACAACAGAAAAAGCAGATTGAAATAACCAGGCAGGGCTCTGTATATATGCTGCGGAGAAAGAAGCCCTTAGCTGAAGTGGGGGGCGACACCGTTGGCTTGGAGTTTAACCCAAAACTAGAATCACTGCCTAGAAAAATGACGATGCTTTTTCGCTTATTTATCACTCCAAGGGAGTCTGATCCTAGTTTGCCAGAGCATACGTTAATCAGAGGTGTACAAATAAAGTCTGAAAACTTGGGCGGGCCTCTTAGGCTTGTTATTGCTATTACTAAAAACGGGGATGAAATAAACACTTCTGTATCATCTGACAAAGTCACTGTGATGGTTGACAATACTAAACTAACAGTGCTTGATTTTATTTTCATTAAGTATGTTGATTTTATTGCGTTTTACTCTGTTGATGAAGTGCTGCCAGAAGGGTTAATAAGAAAATATGTACAAGATTAATCTTAATTAAAAAAATTAATCTTAATTAAAAAATGGATGATCAGGCTCAAAAGTTTAGGTTAGAGCAAATAACTGAACTTCAAGAAGAAATAGAAAGTGACTTGAATAAGTATAGGGTTACTAGAAAGAAATATGCTAAAGTTTTAAATACTCTTTCTTATATAATCACCGGCTCATCAGCTGTAGCGAGCGTAAGTACTGGGTCCGGCGTTGCTCTTTTAGCTACTGGGACCGGAGCGCCAGCCTCTTTAGCATTAGGGAGCATTGGTTTGGGTTTAGGTGCTATGTCTATGATTGTGAGTGCTGTTTTAAAAAAATTAACGCCTAAACTACAAAAGCACACTGCCATTGTGGCACTAGCATCAGCAAAACTTTGTTCATTAAGGCTGAGAATAAGCAAAGCATTGCAGGATGAAAACATTACAGCTGAAGAATTTGAGCATCTTATGGCTGATGGTGAGGATTACAGGCGACAAAAAACTGAACTTCAAAAGGAGTGGAGAAAGACTTTTACTTCGCAACAGGTAGACACTGAGACAATCAAACAGAACATTGAAAAGCAAGCAAACAATCAGTTAAACCCAAAAATAGACTAAAAAATAAGATGTGAACTAAAATAAATAAATAAATAAATCATAAGTTTAACAAAAAAAATAAATAAATCATAAGTTTAACAAAAAATAAATACTTTTTTTTTTTTTTAACTAATCGGCACCGTGTTTGGTGGGACAACTTGCAACTCTTCGCGAACAAACGATCTTTTAGGGACGGGCTTTTTAGACGTAGTAGCACCGCTAGAAGAAAGAGTCTGTCTTAAATAATACACGGGAGGGGTTGTTTTCATAATTCTTTCAACTTCATATACGTCTACGCTCCATATGGGGTCTGTGGCTCTAATTCTAACATCGCCCTCTGCCTCTCCAGGCGCATACAAGTATCTTACTTTTAGTCCAAAAGGTAAGAGTTTTTGATTACCTTGGATGTCTTCAGTAATGCTAATTTTTTTTAATTTGATCGCGTTCACTGGCTTAAGACCCGTTGCTTTAAATTCTTCATTGTTCATGGCGCGTAAGACTGCCGGCAATCTCCTAACCCATTCTGTGTTGCGTGTTTTGTCCATAAGGTCTCTATGATATTGATAGGTAAACAGACGCTCAGCTAGATTCTTATTAAAGTTTTCTACTAGGGCCTGGGAGCGATGGTTGCCCGGAATTCCTCTCTTAACTGTAGCCCGATGTCTTAAAAACAACTGGTTTACAGCTCCTTTAAACTCTTTTCCATCATCAACCTGGATCAACCTAGGATACTTTAATGGACCTCGCATGTATATTTGTTGTAAAGCCACAGCCACAGCAGTTGAGCTTTTATCTGTTAAAGGCTCAGCATCTTTATATCTTGAAGCCATGTCAACAACAGTCAGGGCATACTTAAACTTTTTTCTTCTAACTTTGTCATGTGGAAGGTACAACAAGTCCATCTGGTGGGTGTCATTAGGAACTGAGTTAACAAATCGAGGTCTTATTATTCTTTTTGGGGCAGGCAGATATATTTGCCAGATCGCTTGTTTTGAAAGCCAGTCTTTCGCTTCTGATTCAGACACCCTAGCAGCTTTACTCAGTTTATCAATAGCGGCCTTTCCTTTCCAATACCCTCCAGGAGAATAATATATTTTGTACTTCGTATCGTCCATAAGAAGGGGCTGTTTTTATTACATTTTTAACTATGTTTTTTAGATTGAATATGCAAGAAGAAAGATTGCTCCCATAGCACCTATAATAAAGCCTATTTCCACCATTTTCTGATCCTCAGATGGTTCATAAAAGTCAGACAGCTCTGGCGGTGACGATGTTAGAAACTTCTTTCCTGTCACTAAGTAATATTCATTCATTGCATCATCAACGTCTGTAAATGTGTGCTCCGCATGTCCCTGTTCTCTTAACTTTTTATTAATAAAGTCTAAGTGAGCAATTCTCCTTTTCTCGTAAGCGTCTCTTGCCTTAGCTAAATCTTCCATTGCCTTGTTATGGCGTTCTCTTTCTTCATCAGACCGCAATTTACTAAACATATAATTGCTGCCAGAGAAAGCCAATGCATTAACAATAGCCCCGCCCACCATCAGAACTAATCCGGACATCTTTTTATAAATGAATGAATCTTTTTTAGAATGAATATTTTTTTTTATAAATCAATCTGCTTAAATGCATTAATCTTTTTATGCATTGATGTTTTCTGGGATAATCCCCTGTGCAACAAGAAAGTCTTTTGAGGCAATCCCCGCCGTTATTACAGCTATAACCTTAACAACATCCTCAATGTCTAACCTTCCTAGATCAGCTGGCCTCATTTTAAACATGTTTTTTGCTAACATGCTATATCCTATACTAAGGCCGCCGATTACAGCAGAGTGGTAAATCGTATTGATGATCTTTGCAGTGCTCATATTTTTTATTAACTAAAAAAATAATTAAAATAATCATAATATGAAAGACTGCCTATGTGCTTTTTAATCAGATAATCTTTTGTTGCTAGAGCTAAAAATAAGGCTGTGACTAGTTTCGGCGAATCTTCTATCTTTCCCATGTTGGGCGGTTTTATTCTTAACAAACATTTTGCTAGGGTTGAGTAAACTATAACGCCAACAATAGGCACTGCATAATTAACCAGCGTTAAACTCATGGTTTTATTTTTTTATTGCTTTTAAAAAGGGCTTTAAAAAATGGCGGCCAAACACAGCGAATCTGATCTAATGATTTTAGTAGAAAATTGTAATGAACTATTTGACAAAGCGGTGAAAGTGTTAGACACTTGGCTTGAGAATGATGTAAACATTTTAATCAAAAATCATAGTGAACTATCTAACGATGCAATCAAAGAGTTAAACATTGGCTGTAGTGATTCAAAAAAAGCTAAAGCATTGGCAGTCGTTCGTGTAAAATTGAGGTGTCTTGAAGTATTGCAACGCTTGGGTGAAGAATAAAAACGCGTTTACTTACTTTTACTTACTTTTATTTTTTTTAATTTACGTAAATATTGTGGCTTAAAAAATGAACCCCACAAGTGAGCCCGAGTATGAAATACTGTCCAACAACGTACAGTTGGAAGGTAGTAACAAATCATTAGGCAATATGTTCATTGAATTAGACATGGACATCATTAACCCCACAAACGTTCAAAAAAGCGTAACACATGCTATTTCTAAAATCCCAGAGTCTCTTCAAATTAACCCGCCAGCAAAAGTGTTGTTGGCCATTCTGATTAAATAAGCTACGCACAAAAAGTTAAGGATCACTTTCACAAACATTCATAACTGTCAAAATAAGAAAGTCAATGCGTTGAAGTTTGGCCAACATTTAATTCCATTCTTTAGTGATAACGATACATAATTGCCTTCAATTTCGAGCAATCGTTTGGTGTGTACATTTGATTAAAGTGGGTACGTATCCAAATTTGATTTCCCAAAGTCATTGAAATCATAAGACAGGGCATACTGATGCTCCAAAAGCTCAGTAATGCGTGTAACCACCATGGCTGTTCTGGCACTCGACGCAGCGAGTCCTCATCGAGTTCACCAGGTTGGTGAAGATCCTCTGTGGAAGCACCTGCCACTCAGCCTGCAGCATCTGGTAGAGGTGTTGGGCATCCCTGGGAGGGGGTGGCTCCTCACTTTGCGATCCAGCTCATCCCAGAGGTTCTCAATCGGGTTGAGATCGGGACTGCATGCTGGCCACTCCATTCTGTTGACTCCAGACTGCTGCAGGAAGTCGTTGACCACCCTTGCCCTGTGGGGGCGAGCATTGTCATCCTGGTAGACAGCCCTCGGTCCCATCTGCTGCAGTGTAGGCACAGCCAGCGGTCGAAGGATCTCATTCCGGTATCGGATGCCAGTCAGGTTACCCTGTACATGATACAAGGGTGTTCTGTGGTGAAGGCTGAAGGCCCCCCAGACCATTACAGAACCTCCACCAAAGGCCACCTTTTCTTGGACAGTGGCGTCAGTAAAGCATTGCCCTGGGCGCCTCCAGACCCCCAGTCGGCCGTCGTTGTGGTGAAGGGTGAAGCGTGATTCATCACTGAACAGGACCTGGGACCATTGCTGACGTGTCCACCTCACGTGACGTGCGCAGAAGGCGCGGCGTGCTGCCCTATGGGCTGGAGTTAAGCGTGGCCGTACTGCTGGGCGACGAGAACGGAGATTAAACCCATGTAGGCGGTTCCGTATGGTCTGCTGGCTGATGTTGATGTTAGTAGCCACCCTGAACTGCCTTTGAATTATGCTGGAAGAGGCTGTTCTTGTCTGCAGGGCTTGTCGTTCAATGAGACGATCGTCACGTGGGGTTGTCTTCTTCGGTCGACCAGATCTGCGTCTTTCATGGACAATCCCAGTGGCTGTGAAGCGTTGAATCAGTCCGACAATGACCGAGATGGACACATGAAGTCGCCTGGCCACTTCTCGCTTGGGAACACCATCTTGGAACCATGCAACAGCTCGTCCCCTATCCAACTCGCTTAATTTTCGTCGTGGAGGCATTGTCAGATCAGGCCTACTACTGGTGGAATGTCTTCTTATATAGCCAAGCGAGCGACAGCATCTCACACATAAACAGCAGTGCTTGCACGTGCATAATGGTTTTTCCATGTGGCAAGTGCAATGTGTTCAGGCGGAACGGTCCAAAACAAGGTCATTTTTCGCAAGTTTCCGCTTTTCCGTTTGCGGCCCAGCTCAGTAGTAGAGAATCCCGTGCAATTTTCGCACTAACACAACATCGCCCACTTACAGCTGAACAAGAATTCATGACAATTTGGCTGGACTAAGAAATAAATAACAGTAGCGAACTGAGTTTATTACGCACCTGTTTTCACATACCGATCCTTAACTTTTTGTGCGTAGTATATATAACCCCTGATGATAGTAGTATGCAAGTCTGGGTTTCAACTAGACAGAAAGAAGTAATCAGCTATTACGACTTTACACCTGGCTGGGCTGATTACATGCTTACACAGTTTAACCATGCAAGTGAAGAAGCAAAGTTACACGGCTCTGGCTGGTCTGAAGGAACAGTCCTTGAAATCAGATTAAGACAAACCAAATACTCTCTTATTGTCGGCAATTCTTACATCCCTCTCCCGAGAGAGTTAGTTCTTAAACGAGCAGTCCTAAACATACATAATTCAGACAACTTATGTTTCATGTGGTGTGTTTTGGCACACTTACATCCTGTTAAAAAGCACCCAGACAGAGTTTCTAATTATAGGCAGTATAAAGATAGTCTGAACTTAAATAACATAACCTTTCCAGTGAGCATAGAAAGTATCGACCAGTTTGAAGAACAAAACAAACCAATAACCGTAAGCGTATACACATGGAATTCAGTAGACAATCTGGTCCCTCTAAGGATCTCTCCCAATGCTCCCACTTTAGGCGAATCACTGGAGAACCATGTAGACTTGATTCTGTTTACAGACGGTTCCAAGAGCCATTATGTATTAATTAGAACAATGAGCAGACTTCTGGCGTATACTACAAAGGATCCTGCTAAACAGGGGCTTTGTAGAAGGTGTTTAGTCAGGATCCCAACTGTAGAGGCCGCCGTCAGTCATAAAAAACATTGTAAAAGTTTTGTAGACTGTAAAATCGAACTTATTGCGCCCAAACCAGGGTCTAAAGTCAGGTTTAAGAATGTACGAAAAATGCAGATGAGCCCATACGTAGTTTATGCTGACTTTGAAGCAATCTTGCCACAGTACTATGGTCCACAAGAACGGACACAACAAAAAACAACCCTATTATCTCGTCATCAGATCTGTTCTTATGCTTTTGTCGTTGTTAGGTTAGACGGCGGACACACACAGCCCGAGATTTACAGAGGCCCTGACGCAGCTGGCCGATTTTTGGAGCAGATGAAGCACCTTCACAATCAATTCTCTAATCAGCTGAACCTTTCAGGCATTAAGATGACTCCCGAAGATGAAGAACGTTATAAATCAGCCACCCACTGCTGGATATGCAACAGAGAATTATCAGGCGATGCTGTAAGGGACCATGATCACATTACTGGCAAATTCAGACGGGCAGCGCATAATAGCTGTAATCTTCAACTTAAGGTTGATCCCAAGACATGGAAACTGCCAATCTTCTTTCATAACTTACGGGGCTACGATTCTCACTTTATCATGCAGGCAATAACTTCTGAATGTAAGAGGATTAGCTGTATTGCACAATCATCAGAAAAGTACATGACCTTTACTGTAGACTGTTTATCCTTTTATGACTCTGCCCAGCATCTGATGGGGAGTTTATGCAAACTAGCAGAATCTCTGCAAGACTATCCAATCACCAAACAATATTTCGACCCATCTTTAGTCCGTAAAGGCGTCTATCCCTATGAATACATGGACTCGTGGGAGAGGTTTGATGAGCCAGCGCTGCCAGCAAAGGAAGACTTTTACAGCCGTCTTAGAAGAAAGGACATATCTGACGCCGACTATGAATACGCACAGAAAGCCTGGACAGAATTACACTGTCGAACGATGGGCGATTATCACGATCAATATTTATTGGCCGACGTGTGTTTATTGACAGACGTCTTTCAGAATTACAGAGCTACTTGCATGAAACATTACGGCCTGGATTCGTCACAGTACATCTCTGCCCCGGGGTTGTCTTGGGACGCATTCTTGAAGTCTACAAACGTCGAGATTGACTTAATATCTGATCTGGATACACTCCAGATGATTGAAGATGGGCTGAGGGGAGGCATTAGCATGGCCTGTCATCCTTACCGCAGAGCCAACAACAAGTATTTAGACGATTATGATCCAACTAAACCATCCAACTATCTGATGTACTTAGATGCTAACAATCTGTATGGGTGGGCCATGAGCCAGGCACTGCCATTAAGAAACTTTAAAATGATAAACGGGCCTCATGAGGTTACTGCCGTGTTGAGTATGCTATCACAGCTTACACCCGATAATCCAATAGGATTAATCTTAGAAGTAGACTTAGATTATCCTGTAGAGTTGCACGATCTTCATAATGATTTCCCCTTAGCCGCAGAAAAATTAAAGATGAGTCCCACAGAACCGCCTAAGCTTGTGCCTAACCTCTTTAACAAAACTAAATATGTCTGTCGTTACCGGCTGTTACAATTTTACCTAAGACATGGGCTGAAACTAAGAGCTGTTCACCGAATAATTACCTGTGACCAAGAGCCTTTTATGAGACCATACATCATGAAGAACACCGACCTTAGGACTGCGGCCACGGATGCTTCAGAAAAAGACTTTTTTAAGTTGATGAACAACAGTTGTTTTGGCAAGACGATGGAGAACGTACACAATCCTAAAGATGTAAGATTAGTTACGAAAGAAAAACAAGCAATTAAGCTGGTCTCTAAACCTAACTACCAAGACTTTAGAAGATTTAGCGACAGCCTGGTTGGCATTATGATGAAGAAACAGAATGTAAAGTTAGACAGGCCGGTGTTTATCGGGTTTGCCGTGCTAGAGTTGTCAAAGTTATTAATGCTAGAATTTCTATACGACTACTTTAAGCCGCTGTATCCAGAATCAAATGTCCTTTACACAGACACCGATAGTTTTATTCTAGACATCCCAACTGAAGACTTCTATAAGGACATGGAAATAGAGGTAGCCAAAGGAGCTGATGGGTGGTACGACACATGCGACTATCCAAAAGATTCGCCTTTACATTCAACCGTGAACAAGAAAGTGATTGGAAAGATGAAGGATGAATTTAATGGGACGGTTATACAAGAATATGTTGGCCTGCGGTCGAAGATGTATAGCGTTGCTACCCAGACTTCTGTAACAAAGAAAGCTAAGGGCATAGATAAAGAAGTTGTAAAAAAAGAAATAAGTCACAACAACTACAAGCAGGCTCTCTTTGAACGCGAAGTATTTTATCACACAAATGTTAATCTGCGCTCTACTCTTCATCAAGTAAACACAACTGCTGTTAATAAGAAGTCACTAGACTCTAACAATAGCAAGCGAACTTCCGTTAGCCCCGAGTTTTCATACGCTATAGGCCCCCGGAGAACTGACTTGTCCGACTTAACTTAAGATCTTAACTAGTACTTAACTTAAGATCTTAACTAGTACTTAACTAGTACTTAACTTAAGATCTTAACTAGTACTTAACTTAAGATCTTAACTAGTACTTAACATGACTTGCACTTAACTTGCACTTAACTTGCACTTAACTGACTTAACCAGTACTTAGCTTGTACTTAGCCAGTACTTAACAACACATTTAAAAAAACTAATTTATTAAAAATGGGTCTACAGCAGGAGGTTGTACTTTTTTTGCAGAAGCTGGTTCTTTTACTGTTTTTGTGGGGATTTGTGACTTTGTTGCTAAGTATGGCTTTAGGCGCTTGTATGCTAAAAGCCCTCCACCAACAACAATACCTCCCAGTACATAATAATACATCTTATAGTTTGATTGTGTTGTTGTTGGTGGCGGTGCTGGTGCTGGTGCTGATGTTGTATTACTATCTAATAATTTTTGTTTTGCTGCTTGGTTTGCTTTTTGCAGTCTGTTCCATTCAGCTAGTTTACGACCGGCCTCAACACGACCAGAATTTTTAGCTTTAGTAACACTACTCACCTGCGGGACACTCAGTTGTGGATTCACTTGTGGGGCACTCGCCTGTAAATCCACTTGTGGGGCATTCTGCTCCTGTGGAGTCTTCTCCTGCTCGCTCATTTTTTTTAGTCTGATTAAAATTAATATGATTAAAATTAATATGATTAAAAGTAATTAATCCCATGATGAATGGACATAACAACGTCCCAAATCTATAATACATGTCACATGCAAGAGATTCTAGGGACTTGGTTAAAACCGGATCTTGTGTTAAGTCATATTTTAAATCTTCTTCTGAATCAATCGGCGCTATCTTGCCTACTAACTTAGCATATAAACTAATTATTGTCTGCCCCACTGATCTAACCATTTTTGACCCCAGCTGTGCCTCGTACCTAGCGTAATACTTCTCAACGTCTGATGTAGACAATTGCTGAATCTGTTCGATACTTAGTTCAACGCCTAAATACTGCCTGGTTTTCCCGCACGCAGCCAGCGAGTATAATCTTTCTTTATGACAGAGGTCTGCTGCCTCCTCACACTTTAATAGCTCATCGCAATCCATTTTTAAAAGCAATAAAACATAATAAGAAAAAATAATAATAATAATGAAAGTGATTTGTCTCCCTTTAATTATGCATAAAAGTAATTGTCTTCCCCTGAATTAATTATCTATTTATAGATTAATGAGAGATTTGATTATTAAAAGTTGTGTTTTTGTGTTTAATTTGCTAAAGCTTTTAATATGAATATTGTACAAAGTAGTAACTAAAAAGTACTTTAACGTACAGTTGTTGTTAACCTTTAAAAAATATTCTGCTTGAATAAAAAATGATTTTAACAACAGTCACACTTATGCATAAACACCATAAAACTATGAGAGCTTTCAGTGTGTACAGTATATATATTAATCCTAAAGTGTAAAGTTGAGAATGTGCCTGCGGTGGTTTTGTACTTGTTTGTCATGGCATTTTGAAAGTCCAAATTTGGCCCTATTCTCTGCCCTCTAGTGACTCTTCCAATTTTCGTTTGTGTTTGTCTGTCTGGGTCACTGGCGAGGCGAGGCTATAAACGCCCGTAAACCACAATGTGTATCCTAGGAAGAGTCACTACAAAGGGGGTGAGAGAATTGCCCCAAATTAGGCAAATTGAAAGTAGGCAACCAAGCATAAGAAAATACTACTATTAGAGGCATATTCCCAAAACTCTTCACATCTTGGCCACATTATGCGTGACCCTTTGGGTCTGGCTTGGGTCCCTAGGGCGCCATAGGGTCTAAAGTTAGACCCAGAGGTGATCGGTAATTTTCTCTGTACTTGTTTACGTCATACAGGCGATCTTGGAAGGGTGACGTCATCTCTTACACCTCACGCTACTACAACCTGGACAACGTCGTCATCAACCGGATGAGGAGGGTGGAGGTGGGGAAGGACTATGTCTTCTCCTCCCCTCTGCCATTCCACCGAACTTACGGCATTAATGCTGAACTGGATGCTGGTAAGACTGGAGAGAGAGAGAGAGAGAGAGAGAGATGAGGAGGAGGAGGACGACGACGACGACGACGATGATGAAGGATATGAGGGACAGAGGATGAGAGAGCGGATGGAATTTCAAAAGTGTGAAAAACAGGAAAGGAGAGAAGAGAGTGGAGAGGGAGAGAGAGGGATGATGATGACGATGACGATGATAATGACGATGAAGATGATCATGATGACGATGATGATTATGATACTGTTGATGATGGTAATAATGATCATGATACTTTTCAGTCCCAAATATACAGCGTACATAGTATTTGTCAAATGCTTTGTTTGCTGATATATTTTTTTCCCCCATTTACGTACTCACGTTTCATAATTCTCTGCTTTGTGTAATGATCATAATAATGAAGGGGAGAGGGAAGAGGATACTGAAAACCAATTGCATTATGTCAAAATGCTCTGCTTCAATCCGATCAGTTTGTGTGTGTGTGTGTGTGTGTGTGTGTGTGTGTGTAAGGATCTTCACCAGTCATCACAAACCTACCGGCCTCTGTCGAAATACGCAGTGACGTCACAAAGGGCTACTCCATTTTCAACGTCACGGCCTATGACGTCAATTCTGATGACGACCTGGTTTTCGTCATCTTTAACAGTGATGACGATATGGACGATTTACCGTTCGTAATCGATCCTTTATCTGGTTTGTGCTACTCTGTCTGTCTGTCTGTCTGTCGTCTGTCTGCCTGCCTGCCTGTCAGTCTGTCCGTCTGTCTGTCTCTGTCTGTCTGTCTGTCTGTCTCTCTCTCTCTCTCTCTCTCTCTCTCTCTCTCTCAGACTCGAATACGCGAATATCATCATCATCATCATCGTCGTCGTCGTCGTCGTCGTCAGTGTTTGTGTCAATATTCAGTATATGCGCGCACGCACGGAAGTGTGTGTGTGTGTGTGTGTGTGTGTGTGTGTGTGTGTGTGTGTGTGTGTGTGTGTGTGTGAAAAACGTCTGCAAGCAAAAGTAACAAAGCAATACTGATATTTAGGCACTCTGCCTTCACATGAAATGGTCTCCTGAAAAATGCCAAGAAACATTTGAATTGCTCTAGATTATTTTGTGCACTCTCATGTAAAGAAATCTACATTAAGTTAAATAATTGAAAAGAAAACGAAGGAAAGAGACATCTTTCTTAGTTGTAATTGGAGTGCACATACTACATGTCTGCATAGCGTGGTGTATTTTGGTTTCAAGTCCGTCATGCAGACAGCTACAGGTGTATACTTGGTTTCGCACAAAATATTGTTCTGAAGTTCAGTGTCTTTGGTGCATTGAAATCTCAGTCTCATCCTGACATTTAACGAAGTTCTTGTAGCACACCCCCCCCCCCCCTCTTGCCCCCCCCCCCCCCTCCCAAATAGTATTTCTTAACATTGTAATTCTGGTTTCTTTTTGTACTGTTTGGATTTTGTTTTCATTTTGGTTTTGCTACTGTTGCAGTTGATATCACGACACATTCCCTAATTATCTTTGATGTGATGAATTCCTCGATGGTGGCCTTTGAATTAATGTTTATATATGCAAATTCCTTATTTATAATTCCCGACGATTTAACTTACATCTGCCCCACTCTACCCCACACCACCACCACCCCCCCCCCCTCTCTCTCTCTCTCTCTCTCTCTCTCTCTCTCCTGTTCCAGGCGCTTTGATTGTCCATGGAAAGCTATCGCTGTCTTCGTATGACGTCAAAGTATCTGTGACGGATCCCTGTAGTCTTGGTGATGTAAGAACGCTGACAGTCTTTGTTACGTCATCGGTGAGTGCCTCGTTCCCTTCAAGCATGTGCTACAATTCCCCTGTGGTTTAACCAGGGGTGCGGTGTGGTGTGTAGTGTGGTATAGTGTAACGTGGTGTGGTGTGGTGTGGTGTGGTGTGGTGTGTGGTGTGGTGTGGTATAGTGTAACGTGGTGTGGTATGGTGTAGTGTAGTATGGTATAGTGTAATGTGGTGTGGTGTGGTGCAGTGTGGTATAGTGTAACGTGGTGTGGTGTGGTGTAGTGTTGTATAGTGTAACGTGGTGTGGTGTGGTGTTGTGTGGTATAGTGTAACGTGGTGTGGTGTGGTGAAGTGTGGTATAGTGTAACGTGGGGTGGTGTGGTGTGGTGTGGTATAGTGTAACGTGGTGTGGTATGGTGTAGTGTAGTATGGTATAGTGTAACATGGTATGGTTTAGTGTAGTATGGTATAGTGTAACGTGGTGTGGTGTGGTGTAGTGTGGTATAGTGTAACATGGTGTGGTGTGGTCTAGTGTGATATAGCGTAACATGGTGTGGTGTGGTCTAGTATGGTATAGTGTAACGTGGTGTGGTGTGGTGTAGTATGGTATAGTGTAACGTGGTGTGGAATGGTGTTGTGTGGTATAGTGTAACGTGGTGTGGTGTGGTGTAGTGTGATACAGTGTAACGTGGTGTGGTGTGGTGTAGTGTGGTATAGTGTAACGTGGTGTGGTATGGTGTAGTGTAGTATGGTATAGTGTAACGTGGTGTGGTGTGGTGTTGTGTGGTATAGTGTAACGTGGTGTGGTGTGGTGTTGTGTGGTATAGTATAACGTGGTGTGGTGTGGTGTTGTGTGGTATAGTGTAACGTGGTGTGGTGTGGTGTTGTGTGGTATAGTATAACGTGGTGTGGTGTGGTGTTGTGTGGTATAGTGTAACGTGGTGTGGTGTGGTGTAGTGTGGTATAGTGTAACGTGGTGTGGAATGGTGTAGTGTGGTATGGTGTAACGTGGTGTGGTGTGGTGTAGTGTGGTATAGTGTAACGTGGTGTGGTGTGGTGAAGTGTGGTATAGTGTAACGTGGTGTTGCGTCGTGTAGTGTGGCATAGTGTGACTTGGTGTGATGTGGTGTGTAGTATGGGAAAGTGTGACTTGGTGTGGTATGATGTGTAGTGCGGTATAGTTTAGCTTGGTGTGGAATTGTGTAGTGGGTATAGTGTGACTTGGTGTGGTGTGGTGTAGTGCGGTATAGTTTAGCGTGGTGTGGAATTGTGTAGTGTGGTATAGTGTGACTTGGTGTGGTGTGGTGTAGTGTGGTATAGTGTGACTTGGTGTAGTGTGGTGTGGTGTGTAGTGCAGTATAGTGTGACGTTGTGTGGTGTGGTGTAGTGTGGTATAGTGTGACTTAGTGTAGTGTGGTGTGGTGTGTAGTGCGGTATAGTGTGACGTTGTGTGGTGTGGTGTAGTGTGGTATAGTGGGACTTGGTGTGGTGTAATGTGGTGTGGTGTGACGTGGTATAGTGTGACGTGGTGTGACCTGGTGAAGTGTGACGTGGTGTGGTGTAATGTGGTGTGTTGTAGTGTGGTATAATGTGGTGTGGTATGGAGCGGTGTGGTATGGAGTGGTGTGGTGTGGTGTGGTGTGGTATAGTGTGATGTGTCGTTGAGGACAGGTGTGCCCCTCCTCCACCTCATGTAGTTTAGGTGTGCCATCGGCCTACTGTACAGCTGTGACACATGGGACCCAATGTACCGTCAGCCCTATTGTACAGCTGTGACACATGGGACCCAATGTATCGTCAGCCCTACTGTACAGCTGTGACACATACGACACAATGTACCGTCAGCCTTACTGT
>CM065742.1:32429946-32432446 GCA_033310375.1 Conus canariensis
CCTTACCAGTTATGTTTACCAGCAGATGTCATCCATCTAGCTTGTGATCTGTTTCTTTACCATCACCTTACCAGTTATGTTTACCAACAGATGTCAACCATCTACCTTGTGATTTCTCTTTACCATCCCCTTACCTATTATGTTTACCAACAAATCTCAACTGTCTGTCCTGTGATCTATCTCTTTACCATCACCTTACCACTTAGGTTTACCAACAGATCTCAACCGTCTACCTTGTGATCTATTTCTTCACGATCACCTTACCAATTATGTTTACCAACAGATGTCAGCCATGTACCTTGTGATTTATCTCTTTACCATCACCTTACCTACTATGCTTACAACAGATCTCAACTGTCTGCCTTGTGATCTATTTCTTTACCATCACCTTACCAATTATGCTTACCAACAGATGTCTTGTGATCTATTTCTTTACCATCACCTTACCAATTATGCTTACCAACAGATGTCTTGTGATCTGTTTCTTTACCATCACCTTACCAATTATGCTTACCAACAGATGTCTTGTGATCTATTTCTTTACCATCACCTTACCAATTATGCTTACCAACAGATGTCTTGTGATCTGTTTCTTTACCATCACCTTACCAATTATGCTTACCAACAGATGTCTTGTGATCTGTTTCTTTACCATCACCTTACCAATTATGCTTACCAACAGATGTCTTGTGATCTGTTTCTTTACCATCACCTTACCAATTATGCTTACCAACAGATGTCTTGTGATCTGTTTCTTTACCATCACCTTACCAATCATCTTCATCAACAGATGTCAACCATCTACCTTGTGATTTATCTCTTTACCATCCCCTTACCTGTTACGTTTACCAACAGATGTCAATCGTCTACCTTGTGATCTATTCTTTTATCGTCACCTTACCACTTATGTTCACCTGCGGATGTGAACCATCTACCAGTGATATATTCCTTTACCATCACGTTACCTATCATGTTTACCAACAGATTTCAACCATCTACCTTGTGGTTTGTTTCTTAACCATCCCCTTACCTATTTATGTTTACCAACATAGGTCAACCATCTACTTTGTGATCTGTTTCTCTACCATCCCCTTACCTATTATGTTTACCAACATAGGTCAACCATCTACCTTGTGATCTATTTCTCTACCATCACCTTACCTATTATGTTTACCAACATAGGTCAACCATCTACCTTGTGATCTGTTTCTCTACCATCCCCTTACCTATTTATGTTTACCAACATAGGTCAACCATCTACCTTGTGATCTATTTCTCTACCATCCCCTTACCTATTTATGTTTACCAACATAGGTCAACCATCTACCTTGTGATCTATTTCTCTACCATCCCCTTACCTATTTATGTTTACCAACATAGGTCAACCATCTACTTTGTGATCTATTTCTCTACCATCACCTTACCTATTATGTTTACCAACATAGGTCAACCATCTACCTTGTGATCTATTTCTCTACCATCCCCTTACCTATTATGTTTACCAACATAGGTCAACCATCTACCTTGTGATCTATTTCTCTACCATCACCTTACCTATTTATGTTTACCAACATGTGTCAACCATCTACCTTGTGATCTATTTCTCTACCATCACCTTACCTGTTAAGTTTACCAACATGTGTCAACCATCTACCTTGTGATCTATTTCTCTACCATCACCTTACCTATTATGTTTACCAACATAGGTCAACCATCTACCTTGCGATCTATCTCTCTACCATCACCTTACCTGTTAAGTTTACCAACATAGGTCAACCATCTACCTTGTGATCTATTTCTCTACCATCACCTTACCTATTATGTTTACCAACATAGGTCAACCATCTACCTTGCGATCTATCTCTCTACCATCACCTTACCTGTTAAGTTTACCAACATGTGTCAACCATCTACCTTGTGATCTATTTCTCTACCATCACCTTACCTGTTAAATTTACCAACATGTGTCAGCCATCTTCCTAGTGGTCTTTCTCTTGACACCCCCTCCCCCCTCCCCCCTCCCCCACACCCGGTTATGTTTGCCAGCGGATGTGAACCATCTACCTTGTGATTCATCTTCTTTACCATCCCCTTGCCTGGTATGTTTACAAAACAGATCTCGATCATCTGCCTGGTCTTCTGTCGCTTTACCATCCCTTTACCCTATTTCTATTGACAACAGATGTCAACCATGCCCCTCAGTTCCTGGGCGCCCCTCTCTCGGTGGCAGTGGAAGAGAATTCCCAGGGTCTGGTGTTGGGGGTCAACGTGACAGATGCTGACGATGATGACGTGCGTGTGTCACTGGTGTGGCAGCCCGTGGAAGCCGGCAGCTTCTTCTGCTTCAGTGACATTGGTGTGTGTGTGTGTGCGTGCGTGTGCGTGTGTGTGTGTGTGTGTGTGTGTGTGTGTGTGTGTGTGTGTGTTTGTGTTTGTGTGTATGTATGTGTGTATGTGTGTGTTTGTGTGTGTGTGTGTGTGTGTGTGTGTGTGTGTGTGT
>CM065742.1:32437446-32447446 GCA_033310375.1 Conus canariensis
CACGATTAGGATTTTGCACTTAAACACTACGCAATCCACGTGAGCGTTTTGAGGCCCAGCACAAATTTAAGACGACATCTAATGTTAAATTTGAAATTGATCAAAAGAACAACTCCTCACTAATGATTTCCCTTGTGTGGGGAGATTTTCACCGATGAAATCACAATCTTCAAACATATGACCTTCCCCTTAGTTGAAACACATTTCATGCCTTTGCATTCACCCGTGACCCGATCTTCGCGCCAGGTGGTTTCCTCAAAATAGTCCCTTTTCTTTGATTTTAATCTGTCTGCTTGGAACCACCTGGCTTGTACCTGGATGGCCATGTGAACCACCTGGCTTGTACCTGGATGGCCATGTGAACCACCTGGCTTGTACCTGGATGGCCATGTGAACCATCTGGCTTGTACCTGGATGGCCATGTGAACCATCTGGCTTGTACCTGGATGGCCATGTGAACCATCTGGCTTGTACCTGGATGGCCATGTGAACCATCTGGCTTGTACCTGGATGGCCATGTGAACCACCTGGCTTGTACCTGGATGGCCATGTGAACCATCTGGCTTGTACCTGGATGGCCATGTGAACCACCTGGCTTGTACCTGGATGGCCATGTGAACCACCTGGCTTGTACCTGGATGGCCATGTGAACCACCTGGCTTGTACCTGGATGGCCATGTGAACCACCTGGCTTGTACCTGGATGGCCATGTGAACCACCTGGCTTGTACCTGGATGGCCATGTGAACCACCTGGCTTGTACCTGGATGGCCATGTGAACCACCTGGCTTGTACCTGGATGGCCATGTGAACCACCTGGCTTGTACCTGGATGGCCATGTGAACCACCTGGCTTGTACCTGGATGGCCATGTGAACCATCTGGCTTGTACCTGGTGGCCATGTGAACCACCTGGCTTGTACCTGGGTGGCCATGTGAACCACCTGGCTTGTACCTGGGTGGCCATGTGAACCACCTGGCTTGTACCTGGATGGCCATGTGAACCATCTGGCTTGTACCTGGATGGCCATATGAACCACCTGGCTTGAACCTGGATGGCCAATGAAAGAAAATGGGGACAGTCCACTTTCAGACACAATAAAAAAAATTCTCAAAACAATCTAACTGCGCCCATCTATAATACGTGACTCCTCAGGCAAGACCTTGGCGCATTATGCTAAATGTCTTTGAGGATTCTCCTCAGATTTTAAAATAGAAAAAAAAAGAACAAATATCAACAACGTTTCGGTCATAGATGTCACAAGAGACGGTCTATGACCGAAACGTTGTTGATATTTGTTTGGTTTTTCTTTTTTGTTCTATTTTTAAAATCTTCTGAGAATCCTCAAAAGACGTTTAGCATTTTTCACAGAAGATCTGCGGTCAAAAATCAGTTTTATTATTCTTGGCGCATTAATTTTCGGTGTGCAGAATGTTGTCAATGGCCACAATGGTACTCCAAAGAATAATCTTTGTCATCCTCATCTTCTTGGATCATTTTTTTTTTTTTTCAGGTCTCAGTTTGTGTGACCCTTCAGTCATTCCTTGTGGTCGCGATTGACATGGAAGATGAACAAGAAAAAAAGAGTTTCATCGTAAATAAACAGCCAGCCACGATACATGATCAGGCTTTGATCGCCCCCCCCCCCCTACCCCCCTCATCCCCCCCGTCCCCCTCTTACCGTCCACCCACACCGTCCTATCGCCCCCCCCCCCCCACCCTTCCCTCTATTCACAGCGAGGGTCATCCGTATGATATCCAAATCGGACACTACGGTCATGTTTCCTTGACAAGAAAACGAGTGAACACGCTTACCCAGATTACGCAGCGATGTTCCGGTCCTAGGCCTAACTCGCTTTGAAAAAGAAAGTGTGCAACAAATTTAGAACGAGGTCTGTTTGCAAGCTGTTTCCGTGTAAAGTATGTCACACGGTATAACGCCTACGGCAAAACCGACCAGCTGCCCGCGTGTGTCGCTGTCCATTCAACCGGTGACACACTGGTCACCCAAAAGACACAGCTGTGTGGTTGGGGTCCCTGTGTCTGTCCATCCTCCGTCGGGATCCAATATGAAGGCTGACCGTTGTGTGAAGACGTTGTTCAGCTCTGCACTCCTGTCTGGTTTCGACACAAAACACTGCTTCGTTCCGTGTGAATGCTGTTTGATTTTGGCACAAAACACCGTGTCGTGGTCTCTGTGTAACTGTGTCTGATTTCGGCACAAAACACCGTGTCGTGATTTCGGCACAAAACACTGTGTCGTGATTTCGGCACAAAACACTGTGTCGTGATTTTGGCACAAAACACTGTGTCGTGATTTCGGCACAAAACACTCGTGATTTCGACACAAAACACTGTGTCGTGATTTCAGCACAAAACAGTGTGTCGTGGTCTTCATGTGACTCTGTTGGATTTCGGCACAAAACACTGATTCACGGTTTCTACTGCCGTTTGATTTTGGCACAAAGCGCGGTGTTGTGTACTCAGTGTGATTGCTGTTTGATTTCGGCACAAAACACTGTGTTGTGGGCTCCGTGTGGCTGTGTGTTTGATTTCGGCACCAAACACTGTGTCGTGGTCTCAGTGTCACTGCCCTCCGGGGTTTGCAACCTTGCCGTGGTCCAGTGATCCCCCAGGCTCTGCTGGCGGGGGTATCAGTACTTGGACGAAAGGCAAGTTTTTGAAAACGCTTCTAGGCCTGTGAAGTCCAGTAGCTGACTGGCCTAAACACAACATGGTAGGAGGTGATGCCCCTGGTAGGGTCTCCCATGTCAGACAGGTTAAGGGTGAGGGCCCTGACAAATAGTAGCCCCCATTTTTCCTATTCTGTCTTCTGCCTTCTTTAATGGATCTCCTGAAGATTCAACGCCCATCTTGAGCCGAACTGGATGAAGATAAGTGATTGCTCGTTCATTTTCGTTGTCCTGAGTGGTTTTTTGCCTAAAGAAGACCTAAGAGGTTGAAACGCGTTGTGTTTTGTCTTGTGATTTGTTTGTCTACGTTTTTCGGCAGAGCCTTATAAATAATTTTTAAAATTTGCTTAGATTTCCGCCTGCAGTCGCCTCACTTTGCAACTAGATCGGTAAGTGGGTTATGATGCCGTGAATTGGATGTATATCGGTAGGTAAGTTGTCACAGTGTGAACTGGATGTATATCAGTAGGTTTGTGATGCTGTAAATTTGATGTATATTTGTAGGTTAGTTGTCATGGTGTGAATTGGATTTATTTCGGTCGGTTGGTTATCATGGTGTGAATTGGATTTATATCAGTAGGTCAGTTGTCATGGTGTGACTATCAGTAGGTTAGTTATTACGGTATGAACTGGATGTATATCAGAAGCTTAGTTATGACGGTATAAAGTGGATATATATATGTATGTATATGTATATATATATATATATATATATATATATATATATATATATATATATATATAATCTCAGTAGGTTAGTTATGACAGTATGAACCAGATATATATCAGTAGGTTAGTTATAACGGTATAATCCGGATATGTATCAGTAGGTTAAATATCACGGTATGAACTGGATATTTATCAGTAGGTTAGTTATGACAGTATATATATATGGCAAAGAAGGCCTGTCCGAAACCCAGAAATCCAGCACAGACAAGCAACAAATGGACAGATGATACGATACATTCATACCTTGATAACTAACCTACTAATATATGTATATCAGTAGGTTAGTTATCGAGCAATGAAGTGGATTATGTATAATATCATCTGTCCATTTGTTGCTTGTCTGTGCTGGATTTCTGGGTTTCGGACAGGCCTTCTTTGCCCTGGCGGGTATCAGCCCTGAGAAGGCCCTTGTGGTCGGCTGGAGCGTTATGGTAACAGAAGTAGCTAATTGATGCAGTCCGATGAGCTGTTCATTCACGATAAAGAATTGATGGCAACGGGCTCTTCCGCCACAAAGCAGTCCCAGTCGGTGGATGTGTCCCAAAAGCGGGGCCAAGGTGACCTTGACCTTGTCGTTGCAGGGCGGGGCGGTGGTGATGTCTACCCTCAGTCAGATGGTCACGGACCAGGATGCCGGCGACACTCTCACCTTCTCCCTCCTCACGCCTTCCCGCTTCTTCACCATCCACCCTACTTCCGGCGTCATCTTGCTGGCGGCCGGCTATGACGTCAGTAGTGACGTCACTCCGGAGAAGGTCACCCTGAAGGTGAAGGTTACCGATTCCGGGGGACTATCTTCCACTGTTGCCGTACACGTCAGCTTCGTGAAGAGGAATCGGGAACCTAGGCTGGTGAACCTGCCAAGGGAGATCACCGTGCCTGAGGATCTCAGCGGCGGTGGAGTTATCTACCGTGTGGTTGCCGAGGACCCGGATGGGGATGATGTCATTGTGCGCATGTCCGCTGCTGACGGAAAAGGGAAACTCTTCCATTTTAATGAAGCAGGTGTGATGAAGAATGTGTGTGTGTGTGTGTGTGTGTGTGTGTGTGTGTGTGTGTGGAGAGAGAGAGAGAGAGAGAGAGAGAGCATTATTTCCTTTGCTTTTCCACACGTCTCCTCGCCTAACCACCACTTTGCCCCCCCCCCCCCCCCCCCCCCCTCCACACACACACACACACCTTATCCAATTCCCTCATTCATATTCCTTTATTTTCCTTTTCTCGTCGGTATCACTCTATAATGTTTCATTGATGTAAAATGGTTTGCAGGTAGTGTTGTTGTTGTTGTTTTCTTTTTTGTTTGTTTGTTTGGTTGGTTTTTGTTTGTATGTTGTTGTTGTTTTTGTATCATATTGTGCCTCTCAGTCCCTTTTCCGTCACTTCATTTTACTTTCATTCTTTAAATTAATACTTTCAACCTCCCTTCATTCCTCTCCCTCCCGCCCCCGCCCTTTCCTTGTGGTATGAATGCGTATATATCAATTCCAGATAGCACTCTGGTGCTGAAGGAAGGTCAAAGACTCGATTTTGAAGCAAAGTCGGTTCATACCTTACGTTTCACCGCTGACGACGGAGACCTGACGTCATCACCGATGACGTTGACGTTGCTCATTGATGACGTCAACGAAGCGCCTTACTTCACTCGAACGGTTTTTTACATCAGTATGCCGGAGGGTCGCGTGAGTATGGTGTACAGTGAAAATAACATTTAAGTTTAAAAACAGATTAGGCCCCTTTGATTCATGTTTTACTTCGTGATTGAGCGTGATCTGCCCTTACTTAAATCTTTTCACTGGCTTCCTGTACATGAAAGTATCCAATGCAACATGATCGTGTCATGCCCTGACGTTGTCTCTGTCTTTTCCTTGTCCATCTGCCTTACCTGTAAACAAAGCGGGCAGCTTTGATGGAGTATAGACACACATATTCTGTCTCTGTCTCGCACAACTTTAGGCGCCAGCTCTTTTGGATCACTATGCTCCGTCTCTCTGGAACTGCCTGCTTTGTGATTTAACGTCATATATGAAACATTGCTGCCTTTATACCGTGAAACGAATCAGTTCAATGTGTGTTCTAATCAGCAAACTGCTTCAGCATGCTCTGTACTTCATGTCCTCTGTAAAGTGTCAGGTATATACGGGTGCAACTGGTGTGTGTGTGTGTGTGTGTGTGTGTGTGTGTGTGTGTGTGTGTGTGGAATGTATTTAATTGTCTTAAGAATCAACAGCTTTCCTATCAGCATGACTGTCTCGTCCATTTTCTTCCCAAAGTCTTGTTGTCCACTTCAGTGTTGTGACTTGACTTTTCAAAGCTGGGGTAAACACATTGTCCTCTCACTTGGGAAGAGGAGAAGGGAAGAAAACCACGTTAAGTCGATTATTTTTTTAGTTATCATCATTGTATTGTATCGTGATGTGGGTGGGTCGTGTTGTCCTGTGTTGTAGTATGTCGCGCTGCATTATGTTCTATTGTATTTGTTACATTTTATTGTATTTTCAGTGTATTGTGTTGTGTTGCACTGCGTTGTTTTCAATCGTGTTGTGTTGTGTTTGTTGTGTTGTGTTGTGTTTTGTGTTGTGTTGTGTTGTGTTGTTTGTATAAGTTCGTAATCATGATAGATTTCTGAAAGTCAAACATTATTTGTATCCCATTCACCGATTTCTGTTACTTTCTGGTTCTGCTTAGAGAGATAAACTTATCAGTAGCTCATTCGCCGATTTCTGTCTCTATCTTGTTCTAATTAAACAGGTATCTTCATTAACGACCTCGTACACTAATTCCGTTCCTTTCTCATTGCTATTCAGGCAGGGACCAAAATTGACAGTGAAGTACTGTCCTTGTCGGCCAGGGACCCGGATGATGGCGACCATCTTTCCTTTCATCTTCTTCCGGGTCCGAATGCTTCGGATTTCTCCGTGGACTCGGAAACTGCCGAACTGTCCTTCGCTTCCGACTTCGTGTTGAGTCGGCAAAGTACGCCAGTGCTCGTCAATCTGACGCTTTGCGCGACCGATTCTGGCGGGCTGAGGGCGACTGTGCCGGTGGTGGTGACGATCTATGACGTCAATGAGAGACCGAGGTTGTTGTATTTACCTGTCAATATTACAGGTAGGTGAAGTGCGTCCGTGCGCGTGCGTGAGTGCTTTTGTGTGTGTGTGTGTGTGTGTGTGTGAGAGAGAGAGAGAGAGAGAGAGAGAGAGAGAGAGAGAGAGAGAGAGAGAGAGATAATGTTGATTCATTGTATATAACCAGCGAGTTGCACAGCCAATCTGGAAGTGGGTTTTGGTAAAACGGAGATTAAATCATTTTTTGATGCAGTTTACACACACTCTCTCTCTCTCTCTCTCTCTCTCTCTCTCTCTCTCTCTCTCTCTCTTCTCTCTCTCTTCTGTGCACCTGTGTGTGTGTGTGTGTGTGTGTGTGTGTGTGTGTGTGTGTGTGTGTGTGTGTGTGTGCGCGCGCGCGCGCGAGTGAGTTGAACATTTTGATTGGTTTCATTTTAATGAAGTTTGAAATTTTGTTCTACTTTGTAATCTACTCTTCATCTCTTTTGTAATAAACTCATTTTAGTTCAGGGAGAGATTGTGTGTGTGTGTGTGTGTGTGTGTGTGTGTGTGTGTGTGTGTGTGTGTGTGTGTGTGTGTGTGAGTTGATCATTCGATTACTTTGATTTTAATGAAATTTTTAACTTTGTTCTACTTTTTAATATACTCTTCATCTCTTTGTAATAAACTCAGTTTAATTCAGGGAGAGATTGTGTGAGTGTGGTGTGTGTGGTGTGTGTGTGTGTGTGTGTGTGTGTGTGTGTGTGTGTGTGTGTGTGAGAGAGAGAGAGAGAGAGAGAGAGAGAGAGAGAGAGAATGTTGATTCATTGTATTTAACCAGCGAGTTGCACAGCCAATCTGGAAGTGGGTTTTGGTAAAACGGAGAATTAAATCATTTTTTGATGCAGTTTACACACACTCATATCTCTCTCTCTCTCTCTCTCTCTCTCTCTCTCTCTCTCTCTCTCTCTCTCTCTCTCTCCCTTTCTCTCTCTCTCTTTCTGTGCACCTGTGTGTGTGTGTGATTAGCTTAACTAATTTTCACACACACACACACACACACACACACACACACACACACACACACACACACACATTATTCTTTATCATTAGGACATGAAAAATAGATTAAAGTTCTCTCTCTCTCTCTCTCCTCTCCTTCTCTCTCTCTCTCTCTCCTCTCTCTCTCTCTCTCTCCGGGAGTAGCAACCTCGCCGTGGTCGGAGGGCTTGCACGGTCCAATGATCTCCTAGGCTCTACTGGCGGGGGCATCAATGCTTGGACGAAAGGCCAAGTTTTTTTAAAACGCTTCTGGGGGTCGGAATAGCTCAGTTGGTAGAGCGCCGGACTCGTGATCCTGGGGTTGCGGGTTCGAATTTCGGTACAGGGGGATTTTTCCCTCGGAGTTAACATTGGTTCTGACTGCATTCCCCATACAGTCCTTCGAATGAGACTTTAAACCGAGGTTCCGTGTGCAAACGCACGCACAACATCTTGCACACACGTAAAATCCCATCACCAACTTTCGGAAGAGAAGGCCAGTTTGGCCGTTGGTATGGATGACACGTTACATATAGCATGCACCTCCCCGAAGATGGAGTATGGCTGCCTTAATGGCAGGATAAAAAACGGTCATACACACAAAACTCCACTGCCTGCCTATACAGGCAGTGTCCGCAGGAGTATCAGCCTGCGTACGCAGAAAGAAAGAGCGAAAACGCTTCTGGGCCTGTGAAGTCCAGTAGCTGACTGGCCTAAGCACAACGTGGTAGGAGGTGATGCCCTGGTAAGGTCTCCCATGTCAGACAGGTTAAGGGTGAGGGCCCTGACAAATAGTAGCCCCCATTTTTCCTATTCTCTCTTCTGTCATTCTTAATGAATCTTTTCCATTTTCTTCTCCCATTCAAGCTTTCTTTCCACATTCTTCTTTTTTCTGTGGTCTTCAAAAGATCTGCCGTGTTTGCCGTGTGGTACGACCTGTGATGGAGGGGAATGAGATCCTGGTGATCGATAGGGCAGGTGCTCTCAACACATTTCTTTGGCTTGGACCTCTTCTGGACAGGAGGTACACACTGACCCAGGTGTAACGATCGGCTACCCCTGCGTGGGGCTGGGTCAAGACAGGCAGTTCCCTGGCTGGCCAAGGTAACCCCTGCAGTGCTCGGCTGTCTGTTCCCGGGAGTTGAGCATGATGAGGGGGAAGAGGGTTGCTGGGCTTCTGTTTGTCGTGCATGCTTCATGAAGCCTGGAAGGGGTCAAGACTGTGATTTCTTGGCCCTGGCCCCGTAGCTGGATTCCATGGTAAGGGAGAGACGAGAAAAAAAATCTAACAAAATGGCTTCTTCATCTCTTCCCCCCCCCCCCCCCCCCCCCCAAAATAAAAAAAGAAAAAAAAAACCCGAAAAGTAAATTTAAGAAGAGTGTCGCAAGGTTCAGAAATGGACAGTGATTTGGAAACGGAAACGATGAGGATGACCGGCTTTGGGGCTTCATGAGTCCGTATTGGTGCCACGCTGTCTGACATCCATGGGCAGGAGTTGGGTGTACTTCAAGGGAGCATTCTTTCTCCTACTCTCTTCAGTATCAAGATTAATTAACGAATTTGTCAGTTTAGTAAACCGTGGTTCTGAGTCCTCTCTGTTTGTTGATGACTTGGCACTCTGCGCAGTTGGAGCTTCTTATGCCAGCATACAGCGTCCACTCCAAATTTGTGTTTGGATCCTTAACAGAGGGCCGAGGAAATCGGGTTTACTTTTTCAAGCACCAAAGCGCAGTGTCTCCATTTTCACAGCTTTCGTCAGTTCTTTGCCGATCCTGAAATTCATCTGGACAAATCTACCACTTCAGCTGTGAAAGAAGCCACATTTCAGGGGGGGGGGGGGGGGGGGGGGGGGGGGGGGGGGGGGGGGGGGTTAAATAAAAAAACTGAACTTGAAAACTCACATCCAACACTTAAAAACTGCATATCAGAAAGCACTGAACATTCTGAGAGTTGTGGCATATACGGATTGGGGCACTGATAAGAAAACACATTTTCTCCATCTTCACAGGGCTCTGACACGCTCCAAGCAGGACTATGAGTATGTAGTCTACGGCTTGGCCAGACCTTCCCAGCTGAAAAGTCTAGATCCAGTCCACCATCAAGGGCTTTGCCTCCTTCTGGGGGCATTCCGCTGTGTGTGTGTGTGTGTGTGTGTGTGTGTTGTGTGTGTGTGTGTGTGTGTGTGTGTGTGTGTGCGTGCGTGCGCGCGTGTGTGTGTGTGTGTGTGTGTGTGTGTGTGTGTGTGTGTGTGTAAGCGTGGCCGCACGCAAGCGCGTGAGTGTTCATGCTCATTCAACTTTCAAATTGATTATACACACAATTACTATTATCCCAAAAGGCCTTTACATCTTGTCCACTTTTTTTTTTCTTTCAATAGTTCCGGTCGAAAGAGCGGAAGAAGGGACACTAATCTACACGGTGTACGCCGAAGACGTGGACAACGACCCGTTGTTATTCCGCTTGAACTATCTGACAGAAGTAGGCCGAGACTGG
>CM065742.1:32452446-32552446 GCA_033310375.1 Conus canariensis
GTTTCAACAGACGACCACCACCTTCTGAAGGTGCGCCATTCCATGGAGACTTTAGGCAGGTGACGACCACCTTTTGAAGGTATGCCATTCCATGGAGACTTTAAACAGACGACCACCATCTTCTGAAGGTGCGCCATTCCATGGAGACTTTAGGCAGGTGACGACCACCTTTTGAAGGTATGCCATTCCATGGAGACTTTAAACAGACGACCACCATCTTCTGAAGGTGCGCCATTCCATGGAGACTTTAGGCAGGTGACGACCACCTTTTGAAGGTATGCCATTCCATGGAGACTTTAAACAGACGACCACCACCTTCTGAAGGTGCGCCATTCCATGGAGACTTTAGGCAGGTGACGACCACCTTTTGAAGGTATGCCATTCCATGGAGACTTTCGACAACCACCTTCTGAAAATACGCCATTCCATGGAAGCTTTTAGAAAGACAACGCCACCATCTGAAAATACGCCACTCCACTGACACTTTATAAAGGCGACGACCCTCATCTGAAAATATGCCATTCCATTAGAAAGACCTCCATCATCTGAAAATAGGCCATTTCATTCAAAAGACGGTAACCACCTTCTGAAATATTTCATTCAATGGAGACTTTGCAGGTGATGACCACCTTCTGAAAATATGCCACTTCATAGAGACTCCAGGGAGATGAACTAACAACTTTATGAAGGAATTGAATTCAATGGAGGTTCCAGAAGGAAGCAGACAACTGAACCTGCTGAAAGGATTCCATTCCAATCCCCCCATCCCCCCCTCCCCACCTTAGTCTTCACTGCGTTATAATTCTGTATCCAATATGGGTGAAACCAGGAAAAAATGAAAAACAGGAAGGCTGGGTCCAGGGAGCTCACAGACCAAAAAAAGAAGGGGAAAAAAAAACAAACCTAGTCCTCCCTTAACTGGAGGGGGTCACTGGGGCAGCTTCCTCCAGCTCTGTTGGTTGTTTTCCCAGGCTGAGGTCTGTAAGTGGTCACAGCATACTCTCAGAAAGGAGATGCTCGGCATCCCACTTCCAAGAGTGCGCCGTGACCATACCACAAGACGGACCTTTCTGAGCCATTCTCATACCACACAATGACCTGTCAAACACACAGCATCAAACAGAACAAAAAAATCTTAACAAGAGGAGAAAAAAAAAATCAGCTTTTATTTTGGAAACAAACTCCAAGGAGCTCCTCCAAGACAGGCGGAGGGACTGAATGGAGAACGCCTAAGAAGCGCTATCACCGTCGGCACACACGCTTCACTCCCACTCACCTCATCCATCCCAACATCCACTGCTTCATCATCAAACAGCAATTCACAATCTTCAACAGTAACAACAGCAATTCAAACTTAACCTCCCCCCCACCCCCCTTCAAACTTAACATCCCCCCTCCTCCCCCCCATCCCGTCTTATGTACTACCATGGATATCTTCAAACTTTACCCCCCCCCCCCCCACCCCACCAAACTACCATGGACATCTTATTTCATAAAGACCAAATCGAAGACAATAATCAAACTGTGCAAGTTCCTTTTTTTTTCCTATCCATAAATAATTGTCCATTGACACAGGAGAAACAAAACTAAAAACAAAAACTACATATAAAATGGGGTATATGTTCAACATCCACAAGCCCTGACAAAAATACAACTGTTCGTCAATTTTCTTCCCTTTCCCTCCACAACTCCTTAGGTCCAGTCAGCGGCCGCTGACATCATTGCCAGAAAGCCACCCTGCCTGGAACCAAACCCACACTGCTGGATTCCTTCCTACTACAAGCCGGAGCCACAGAGGTTTCCATGCCACAGCCGACGAGAGATGGTTCACTTAATTTGCACTGACTGGGCTTCAAGTACACAATCGGCCAGAGTCAATTACACAAAGTAAATGCACAAAAAAAGAAAAAAAACATGCTCAATCTAAGTTCCCTCATCATGGTCGTATCTTTCGTCTGTTCATGTAGGTTTGCAAAACCTTCTCAGTTTGGCTGAAGGAGAGAGAGGGGAAAACACAAACAAAAAAAAAGCACATGCAGAACTGCCAGTACGATGTTTGTCCATGAATATGGAAAAGAATCCATCTACAATCAAGGAAGTTCATCTCTCACACACACACACACACACACACACAAAGCCTCATCTGTCAAGCATGCCTTTTTTCTTGCAGCATCATGTTAAAGGCAAAACACTGCTAATCCCAACACGCCGACACAAGTCCCCTAATCCCATCCCCCTGTCCTCCTCCCTTGTCCCAGGAGCAGATCATCAACAGGAGACTTTTACCCCTGGCTTCATCATGAAAGCATCACACTGGACACTTCTCTTCCATCACACATGAACCATGCACCACTACCAACCAGCACACACACACTTGCTCTCGGAGACTAAACAAGAACAGTCAGAGATTAAACAATGACATACTGTATAAAGCAAGCGTGATGAAGTGCTGGGGACTAAGGATATGGGAAAAGCCTTGCATGCGTACAGAGCATACGCCTACATTCTAACCCCCACCTCACTCGCACCCACATCTCTGGAACTTTCTTCCAGTTTAGTTCCCCCCAAGACATCAAGACACGCACACATACACAACAATCCTTCCACTCATGTGTAACTCATATGCATATGATTGATCTGATATTTGCAGAAGAGAACAAGGTCACACATTGTTTCTCTCACACTGTCTGATCCAACACTGGCAAAGGAGAAGACAAACGGGGCGACATGAGCTTTCCTTCACGCCGCCAAACACAGTTGCACACTCTCTCCCTCACACACACACACTGTCTGATGCAACACTGGCAAACAAGACCAACAACAGTGTCTGGGAACATGATCTTTCCCTCAACACGTCCGTGAAGAAAAGCAAGTCCACCTATTCCAAAATGAAAACAGGACGGGGAATCATGGCAAGTCACCCACACTCACTTCCTATCCTCAAACCCCTTCCCCACCCCCACCCCCACCCATTTCTCCTCTGGCATCCTCCACACTGCCCAGTGCTCTTTATCCCCCAGCAGCCAGTCAACCCTTCCAACACTCGCACAGAACTTCACCTGAAAACTGTGCACAGAACTGGGCTCCGTGTTCTGCCCACTGGGTGCCAACCCACCAGTGGCATCATCAGCAATGCCATGGTCATACAACCTTCCGCCCCTTTCCTCTCCCTCTGCCCACCCATGTCCCACAGTTGCTTTTCAGCTGGCTGACAGTGACAACCAAGCTGACTGCGGGGGGACCAGCACAACCGAAGAACCACCGGCTCGACTCTTCACAGCCCACATCTAGCTTCCCTACTACCGAGGTTTGGTAGCCACAATACCAGCAAATCCATTCAATGCCCATAAAGACTGCGTTTTCCCTTCTCGGTGAACTCCCCCCCCCCCCCCCCCCCCAGGAAACTACTAAATCATGACATGAAAATGAACAATTACAACACTCTCAAAGAGATAGAGTTGACCAAATCACAGGTGACTCCTACAGGCCAGGTCTGATCAGACACAGCTTGGAATGGCCACACTGGAGTGTCGCACCCACACAGATCACCCGTCCCAATCATCGGGAACTATCTCGCGCCACAGACACTTTCAGACACACTGTCCCCTCTCTGGCCTCACTGGATGTTGGGAGGTTCAGGTGGAGGAGAAGGAAATGATGGTGTAGAGGAGGGGAAGGGGGCTCGGGGCACATTAACCAGTCACAATCAAAGAACAAAAAGTAAACATCCACTCTACCCCCTGAACAAACACATATGTCATCCTTGTATACAGCCACACTTGCCACACCCATAGTAGGTCAGTTACATTTTGTTCCAATAATACACATAACACGCACACACATAGTCACGGCATAGATCATCGCATTTTCACTTCCTCCTCCACCCCATAACTAAAATATTCATCAAACAAAAATGGGCAGAGTGAGAAGGAAATAAGTTGGACACACTTGAGCATCTTTCATGCAGTAACAGTGAAGGAAAAGAGATGACAAAGGATCAAGTCGAAGGTTTAAACCAGCACAAGCAGGTGAGCATGGCTGGAAATGGGTCCCTGACAGGTAACCCACCCACCCTCCACAAACATACTGCTTTTCCACCTTTTGTTTTTGTCTGTCTGTATTTTTCTGCATCAATTCTGAATTCAGTAATTTGGCTTGAAGTTTGTTTCATTGGTGATATATGAAAAATCTATGGATTCTCACCAACTGATACCGACTCTTCTATTCAAAAGTGTAAGCATGCTTGCAGTAGACAAAAGACACAAAGAAAGAACTGAACTCAGAAACGACAAAACATGATTATCATCTACAGTACTTGAACTGAACTCGTTAAAATGCCAAGCTTCTCCAGACGAAGAGGTGTTGCACTGTTTCCTCATTTAACGCCATCAAAATATGCAGTACCTCACTAACATGTGCAACAGTAAAGCTCCCTCTTGCCCACAATGGCTTTGGTGCAGAATCATTCACGTGAATTCTCTCTCTCTACACTTGAATGGAACGTATCACTACATTTTCAAAACAAAGTCCATATGAACTGGTACTAAATTCCTATCTATATTACAGTTATTTCTCTCTCTTTGTATTTAGTTTTGTCTGCCTGTACTTTTATCAATAGTGTATGTTTACTACACAAGTAGTGTGAGGACCCTTATTCTCGCACTAGCCTCTTTGACCATCTGAGTATGCATCTCATATGTAGCTGTTCTCATACCCACCAGAGCCCCTATAGTTATCTCGAAGGTTCCGGCGTTAACCACTGTGGCAGAGCGGACCACACAGCGCCAGTTCAGGTGGAGTGTCCCAACCCTCTTCAGCTAGCTAGCTGATCCACTGACATCAGTTCTATATGGCCACGTCCAGGGGCCCAGAGTCAGACGGTTAAAGCATCAGTCAGCACAGGTAATGGTCATGAGGTCACACTACTTTTCAGGTTGGGTATTTTCAGCTTGAAAGCCCTCTCTGTCCACCCAGCGGTAAATGGGTTCGAATTCTGTTCAGAAAAAGTTCAAAGTCAGAGGAATGGGAAGTCTGGGCACCATCTTATATCAAGCTGTGCCCCTGACACAATAAACCTCTGGACAGCAATGGGCTACAGGACTTTGCCTTGTACATGACCCTCCCACAGTTCACTCCCCTGACAGCAATGGGCCACAGAACTTTACCTTGTACATGACCCTCCCACAGTTCACTCCCCTGACAGCAATGGGCCACAGGACTTTGCCTTGTACATGACCCTCCCTCAATTCACTCCCCTGACAGCAATGGGCTACAGAACTTTACCTTGTACATGACCCTCCCTCAGTTCACTCCCCTGACAGCAATGGGCTACAGAACTTTACCTTGTACATGACCCTCCCACAGTTCACCCCCCTGACAGCAATGGGCTACAGAACTTTACCTTGGGCTACAGGACTTTGCCTTGTACATGACCCTCCCACAGTTCATTCCCCTGACAGCAATGGGCTACAGGACTTTGCTTTGTAGATGACCCTCCCACAGTTCACTCCCCAAACAGCAATGAGCTACAGGACTTTGCCTTGTACATGACCCTCCCACAGTTCACTCCCCTGACAGCAATGGGCCACAGAACTTTTTACCTTGTACATGACGCTCTGCCGTGGGGTGGAGGGGGATCTAAAGGGGGTATAGGGTGGCATGGCGTGCACGTTTCCTTCCCTCAGTGGCCAGGCGGAGGGCAGGATTGGTGAAGGGCATTCATTTTCTTCTCAGTTCAGTCCGCACTACCTGAGGATTGTCTCACAATTCCCCCCCCCCCCCCCCCCCCACCCAAGGATTCACCGTGCAAACTGCGTCACTCCATGAAAGAGGCTCAAGAATGTGTCACTACCAGTACAAATGAATAAACAAACCAATAAACAGAGAACGAGGGATGGAGGAGGGGATTGGAGGGTGAGGTTAAAGTAGGGTTAAGCCACCGAAAGCAGAAGGATCTGGCCAGCCTTTCAACTGGTGTCCATGGAAATGACCTCGGTGGTGGTGGTGAGGGCGTCCTTCTGGATGCTGTCGAACATGGCACTCAGCTCCTGTGTGGCCTTCACCTGCTGCAGGAAGTCGTTCATCTGGGGGCTCTTGTCTGTCAGACAGCAACACCACCATCATGGTCACAGTTTAACCGACGATCGCAGGACAGTAAGAAGAAAGCAACAAAACCTTTGATCATCACAAAAGAAAAAAAAAAAAGACACACACACACACACAAACAGTCCATTTAAAGAAAAAAAAATATAATGACTCATTTACAGAAAGACGAAAAAACAAACTTGTTCAGCCTTTCTGGGGTTGTCTGCGGAATAGGACAATAAAAAAAAAAATTTAAAAAAAAAAAAAAGAACAAAATCACAGTGGTTCATCTTGGGTAAAAATGGAGAGAAAACCACTATCTGTCACTGACCTGCAGCCACCTGCCTCCCAGACAGCGAGATCACTACACACTGAGCTGTTCACCTGTCAACACCTGTGAGGAGTTACCGTTCCAGAACAGTCCAACCTGTCTGAAAGGAATCCACCAACAGCCAGGCATTCTTTACAGTGAGCAGGATTCCTGCATAACTGTGCTGATGAAAGGCAAACTTTTCTTGAACCTCCCTACAGAGTCACCAGATTTTCTTTTTTCACTGCCAAACCGACCTCTCCAGAACAAATTATTATTCAAACTACACCAACATGTATATTACAGCTACGCAGACCACAGAAACGTGCACTTGTATACAAGCATACATATTTTTTTTTGGTAGGATTATGTCCAGGCACTTGTTTTTCATTTCCAATCGAACTGCACTTGTTTTCTTTACACCATAATTATGATATCTAAAGAAATATCCGGGATTGTACTTTTCACTGCCAGATGATACAACTTCGCTGACTCACACACACACACACACACAACACACACACACATGTTGTAAGCCCCCATGTAGCCCTTACCATGCCATGCCAGTCTGTGCTGAAAGCTCCAACCCCTGCTGGGAGTGTGGAGTTGAATGTTGTGGTCTGGCTGAAGGGTCCCCTTACTGACCCTGTGCCTGCTGACACCCTTCCTTTGCCTCACGTCTCAGAACACTGACGACCCATCCTGGCATCTTCCTCCACCTTGACACCACAAATACCCCACTCCTTACCCCCACTGTAATCCTCCTCCTACCTCTCCTAATCTCTCCATTACTTTCTGTCCTGTGACGGACAGCGCATGAAATCCTGCATGTCACAAAGACAGGAACAGAAATTTGTGGGAAAGTCTGAAAATTGGGCTGGGGTCACCTACTTACGCCTTTCACAAATATAACCCCCAGAGACCGACTTTTGGTAGGAATTCTGACTACACTCAGAAAATCTTTGTCTGATATTCAGCTTACCTGTATCTGGCACACTGAGGTAAATGTGACAGAAGAGAGAACAGGAGTGCTGTACATTGAGCTTACCTGTGTTGGACACAACAAGGACAGTGCCAGACAGAGCTGAGAACAGAATGCTGTACGTTGGGCTTACCTGCATCAGGCACACTGAGAAGAGCGTAAACTGCCCGTAATGCTGAACGCTTCAGTTCATCCTGTTTCTCAAACTCCTGTTTAACGGAGTGAGCCTTGACCTTGGTAGTGCAGGTGGCTCTCAGTGGCTCCACCAGCCGATCAAGTCCTGTAACCACACAGACAGGGCCGCCTGAGCTCCACTTCCAGCTTCTGTACACAGGGTACCCACCCACACTCTGCTGGCCCTGAAGAACCAGGGCTTTCCCACACATCTTGCCAACAACAGTCTGAAGTAACAGTATGCCTCTTTTCCACTCCAAAACATATGCCAGTATCATTATACATTACACACACACACACACACTTTTATTCTGCAAGAGTGCACTAGCTTAGCTGCTGACTTTCCTGGGTCTAAATGTGGGAGCTAAACGAAAAAGAAGAAAATCTGTCTTTGACCTGAAAGCACTTTGACCTTTGGTTGCTCTACGCCTCACAAAGGAAACCCACCTTCCCATGCATGAGGCTGCTGGCATACACACAGCACCAACCTCCCTAGCAGAGCATAGTCAGCATCACAGGTTCCAGTGGTTGTTAGTTTTATCAGGCAACAAAATGCATGGAACTGAACATTTCCTTTCAAAGTAGATTTTTACTCTTCACTGGCCCAAAGCTACTAGTGATGTGATTGTGAAGAACTTAGTGTTCCAAGCTGTCTCATGATTTTGATGAAGTATCATGAGATCTTCTTCCCTTTTGTTACAAAGTCCCAGATTTTCTCATGACTTATAGTAGGAACCTTACGGGAGGATTCAGTGGAATACAGCGCAAGGCCTCTTTACATCAATTACATTTCACAAGATCATTTTCAGGACCAAAAGGCATGAAAAATCAAATAAGGTATTCTCAAATAGCATTCAAAATTGAAACAGCTATTCTTTCTAGTTCTGCCTTATTCCCAGAGTCGTTTTTAGTATGCGCAACACTAACAGCTAGCCAAAACATTTATTCCAGTTTGACTTCATTTCATGCATGCATAAATGTTCCCATACTAGAGCTTTCAACAGTATCCATGGCCGAGTCATTTCTGTGCAATCAGACACACTTTTATTTTTCCTGTATTGTGAAGCGCTCTGAGGATGAGTCTTCTTCTCTCATCGAAGAGCGCTATATAAGCTCGATTTATTATTATTATTACTGTTCGTTCAAGTAGTGTCAAGTCAAAGCTATATCATACCGACAATGATCGATCACATCTATGTGATAGAAGAGTGTGTCAGTGACTGAGTGTGGATGAACAACAAAGAATGTGTGGCCTACTTCCCTCTAGCCTACACTGTATGTGTGTGTGTGTGTGGTACTGACACTTCATGAGTGATTGAAAAGCATGTGGTGTGACTGGTGTACTCTGCTACTGTTCTTCCTAATAAACAGTGACCAATTTGAATGACCTGTCAAATCAGTTTGCTCTCCTTCAACGAATTTACTCGCAAACTACTTTTTCTTGTGTTCATATTCATTTTGCCAATGCGCACGGGAATGGCCACTGTCTTTATATTTTTCCAATGTGCACGGGAATGGCACTGTCTTATATATTTTTCACAATGTGTCACTGGGAATGGCCACTGTCTTTATATTTTTCCAATGTGCACGGGAATGGCACTGTCTTTATATTTTGCCAATGTGCACGGGAATGGCACTGTCTTTATATTTTTCCAATGGCACGGGAATGGCCACTGTCTTTATATTTTTCCAATGTGCACGGGAATGGCCACTGTCTTTATATTTTTCCAATGTGCACGGGAATGGCCACTGTCTTTATATTTTTCCAATGTGCACGGGAATGGCCACTGTCTTTATATTTTTCCAATGTGCACGGGAATGGCCACTGTCTTTATATTTTTCCAATGTGCACGGGAATGGCCACTGTCTTTATATTTTTCCAATGTGCACGGGAATGGCACTGTCTTTATATTTTTCCAATGTGCACGGGAATGGCCACTGTCTTTATATTTTTCCAATGTGCACGGGAATGGCCACTGTCTTTATATTTTTCCAATGTGCACGGGAATGGCCACTGTCTTTATATTTTCCAATGTGCACGGGAATGGCCACTGTCTTTATATTTTTCTATGTGCACGGGAATGGCCACTGTCTTTATATTTTTCTAATGTGCACGGGAATGGCCACTGTCTTTATATTTTTTCATTCTTAATTCTGTGCACGGGAATGGCCACTGTCTTTATATTTTTCCAATGTGCACGGGAATGGCCACTGTCTTTATATTTTTCCAATGTGCACGGGAATGGCCACTGTCTTTATATTTTTCCAATGTGCACGGGAATGGCCACTGTCTTTATATTTTTCCAATGTGCACGGGAATGGCCACTGTCTTTATATTTTTCCAATGTGCACGGGAATGGCCACTGTCTTTATATTTTTCCAATGTGCACGGGAATGGCCACTGTCTTTATATTTTTCCAATGTGCACGGGAATGGCCACTGTCTTTATATTTTTCCAATGTGCACGGGAATGGCCACTGTCTTTATATTTTTCCAATGTGCACGGGAATGGCCACTGTCTTTATATTTTTCCAATGTGCACGGGAATGGCCACTGTCTTTATATTTTTCCAATGTGCATGGGAATGGCCACTGTCTTTATATTTTTCCAATGTGCACGGGAATGGCCACTGTCTTTATATTTTTCCAATGTGCACGGGAATGGCCACTGTCTTTATATTTTTCCAATGTGCACGGGAATGGCCACTGTCTTTATATTTTTCCAATGTGCACGGGAATGGCCACTGTCTTTATATTTTTCCAATGTGCAGGGATGGCCACTGTCTTTATATTTTCCATGTGCCGGAATGCCACTTCTTATATTCCAATGTGCACGGAATGGCCACTGTCTTTATATTTCCAATGGCACGGGAATGGCCACTGTCTTTATATTTTTCCAATGTGCACGGGAATGGCCACTGTCTTTATATTTTTCCAATGTGCACGGGAATGGCCGCTTAATTTTCCCATGTCACGGAATGACTGTCTTTATATTTTTCCAATGTGCACGGGAATGGCCACTGTCTTTATATTTTTCCAATGTGCATGGGAATGGGCACCGTCTTTATATTTTTCCAATGTGCACGGGAATGGCCACTGTCTTTATATTTTTCCAATGTGCACGGGAATGGCCACTGTCTTTATATTTTTCCAATGTGCACGGGAAAGGCCACTGTCTTTGTATTTTTCCAATGTGCACGGGAATGGGTACTGTCTTTACATTTTTCCAATGTGCACGGGAATGGGCACCGTCTTTATATTTTTCCAATGTGCACGGGAATGGGCACTGTCTTTATATTTTTCCAATGCGCACGGGAATGGCCACTGTCTTTATATTTTTCCAATGTGCATGAGAATGGCCACTGTCTTTATACTTTTTTCCATCTCTTTTTTCGGGATGGTGAGGGGTACAGGGGGAGCCCCTCATTGGTTATTCCCATAAATTATTTCCTGAATACAGTGTTTGGGTTAGCTTCCTGCATGGCAATTTTTGTGCATATTCTTTTTGAACAGCTGGCTGTTCCCGCTGTCCCTGAATAAGCACCACTGTTCATCCAAACCCAGGTGCCAATCTAGGTAGCAGTCATCTACTCCAGATCCCGACTTTGGCACGTCCCCACATTTGGTTAACATCAGTCCTCACCTTGCTACTCACTTCCCCCTCTCTCCCTTTTCCCCTCCTTCCTTCCCTTCTCTCTCTCTTCAAGTAAGAAATATCCTTCATAAAAACAGATGGCCTTTGTGATTTTCTGTCAAGCTTACATTTAATCCTTAAAATATATTTTCTTTTTTTTACATTCTAGGAATCACTGAGCAATATTATCAAATCCCTCCCCCTTCACCCCCTTTCCCCAATTCAACAGTTTTATCACCAACTTTTTATAACTTTTGGAGTTGTCACTAAATTCAGAATTTCAAAAATAATTGTCAGAATACCGCAATTCCTACAAAAATTCAAGCAGGTTGGCTGCTGAGCAGAAAAGCAGACCTGATAATTAAGACAAGCACGAAACTGGTCTTCATTTTGATGCTGCCACACACACAGAGAAACCGTACGTTGTAAGACGGCGTTCGGGCAGAGGTTGGACAGTCTGACCAGCATGAGGTAGGTCAGCATCTTGATGTCGTAGTGATCCTTCAAACCGTCCTCCACATGCTGCAGGAAGTCAAAGATGTCCAGCCGGTCCAGGCACGAATCCAGCAGGGTGTACATGCACTCAAAGGCTGCCTGCCATCACAACACACCCCACAAACCTTCACAACATATAACACATACATAAGACATACACAAAAACAGCAAACTTTAATTAATTCAAGCATCACAGCAGGCAGGCAAAGGGGGAATTCGCTGAATATGACTAGGAGGGCATGTATATAAACTTTATGAACATGCGTGTGTGTGTGTGCATGTATGTGTGTATGTACACTAGATGTAAGTGAATGCTGTCACTGGAACCCAACAAGCCACTGTCCGCCTTGACCCACGTCACCTTCACAAACTGTATTGCCTTGGTATGTGATACCAGAGACATAAAGCAACCAGGGACTGGGCAGATGGTCCAGGCGCTCTGCATACACATTTTTATTTATCAAGGATGCCAACTCTCTATGCGCAGGTTGGGGGGGGGGGGGGGGGGGGGTCAAGAGAGAAACCTGACAATTTCAAAGCATCTAGAAGGGAGCGAGGTGCATGAGTACGGTCAGACAGAATTTACCCTTCTTCTAAAATTATCTTCCCCCTGCCCGACCATTTCACTTAATTCCAAAGCACAGAACTGCTCCAGATGATACACTTGCAAAGCTGATGACCTTCCTTTCCTTTCTATGGTCCCTCCTTCCTGTGTTCCAGCTGGTGACCACCAGGACACCCTCATTCCCCGTGCCCATGCAAGAGGAAGAGAAGGGGGAAATCAGCAGTGGACTGCCTGACCGACAGGCCTAACTCAGGGGCACACAACCACAGTGTCACTCACCTTTCGGATATCCAAGCCGTCATCCAGCGTGTGCTTGAAGGGACCCATCTCCACTTCTCGAATCAGCTCTTTCTGCAATGAGGTCAAGAGATCAAACCATCGTACAAGTAAAAACACAGCAGACACACAGTCTAAGACAATACTAATTGAGAAACTTCGAAGTCTGAATCACATTTACATCAAATATTGGATCATAACATCACCTACACGGTTCATGAGTTAGCAAAGCTAATTTGCATGCTGGGAGACAAAGAGTTTCATTCCCATCAAAGGCATTTCTTTGTGGGATTTTCTGGCCCCTGTTAGCTCCTCCCAACAGTCGTGTGTGTGTGTGCGTGTGCAGAGATAATTATTTCCAAGAAATAAGTGGCTCAGACGCAGCACACTAAACTCATTGCCAAGTTTTCATGGGGCCACTGAAATGTTTGAGGTCGTTCCCATTTTTCCCCTTATATTCTTCTTATTGTGGCTCGACTCCAACAGAAAGAAACATCAATGAGGTCTTCCTGTACTTCATAACCTCCATAAAGCCTCGACATGGGAAGTACAGGGCTACACACCCTGGCTCTGGTTCACTGTAGAAAAGAGGCAGATGGGGGTCCAGCACGTCATGCATCAAGCTGGGCTTGCTGTTGGCAGCAAAGTTGAGATGACCAGTGCAACACACCCACATCCACCATCCCACCCTCAGTAAAGCCTGGAGTTACCTACCCTGACTTTGGTTTCATTGTAGAGGTGAGGGAGGACGGCATCCAGCATGTCGCGGATCAAGCTGGGCTTGTTGTGGGCAGCGGAGTTGAAGGTGACCAGGGCGACACGGCGCACGTTGAGGTCGGGGTCCTGCAGTGTCCTCAGGAAGTCCCCGATGCACAGCTTCAGCATGGGGTCCACAGCCTGGGGCTGGTCAGGACATCAGTCACACAATGCCAGTAATGACAAGTCACAACACATCAGGTCAGGACATCAGTCACACAATGCCACCAATGACAAGTCACACAGATGGGGTCAGGACATCAGTCACACAATGCCACCAATGACAAGTCACACAGATGGGGTCAGGACATCAGTCACACAATGCCACAATGACAAGTCACATGGGGTCAGGACATCAATCACACAATGCCACAATGACAAGTCACAACACATGGGTCAGGACATCAGTCACACAATGCCACCAATGACAAGTCACAACACATGGGGTCAGGACATCAATCACACAATGCCACCAATGACAAGTCACACAATGGGGTCAGGACATCATCACACAATGCCACCAATGACAAGTCACACACATGAGGTCAGGGACATCAGTCACACAATGCCATCAATGACAAGTCACACAGATGGGGTCAGGACATCAATCACACAATGCCACAATGACAAGTCACACAGATGGGTCAGGACATCAGTCACACAATGCCACCAATGACAAGTCACAACACATGGGTCAGGACATCAGTCACACAATGCCACCAATGACAAGTCACAACACATGGGTCAGGACATCAATCACACAATGCCACCAATGACAAGTCACACAGATGGGGTCAGGACATCAGTCACACACTGCCACCAATGACAAGTCACAACACATGGGGTCAGGACATCAGTCACACAATGCCACCAATGACAAGTCACAACACATGAGGTCAGGACATCAGTCACACAATGCCACCAATGACAAGTCACACAGATGGGGTCAGGACATCAATCACACAATGCCACCAATGACAAGTCACAACACATGGGTCAGGACATCAGTCACACAATGCCACCAATGACAAGTCACACAGATGGGGTCAGGACATCAATCACACAATGCCACCAATGACAAGTCACACAGATGGGGTCAGGACATCAATCACACAATGCCACCAATGACAAGTCACACAGATGGGTCAGGACATCAACCCCACAATGCCACCAATGACAAGTCACACAGATGGGTCAGGACATCAATCACACAATGCCACCAATGACAAGTCACACAGATGGGGTCAGGACATCATCACACAATGCCACCAATGACAAGTCACACAGATGGGTCAGGACATCATCACACAATGCCACAATGACAGTCACAACAGATGGGGTCAGGACATCACCACACAATGCCACCAATGACAAGTCACACAGATGGGTCAGGACATCAATCACACAATGCCACCAATGACAAGTCACACAGATGGGTCAGGACATCAATCACACAATGCCACCAATGACAAGTCACACAGATGGGTCAGGACATCAATCACACAATGCCACCAATGACAAGTCACACAGATGGGGTCAGGACATCAACCACACAATGCCACCAATGACAAGTCCACACAGATGGGGTCAGGACATCAATCACACAATGCCACCAATGACAAGTCACAACACATGAGGTCAGGACATCAGTCACACAATGCCACCAATGACAAGTCACAACACATGGGGTCAGGACATCAATCACACAATGCCACCAATGACAAGTCACAACACATGGGGTCAGGACATCAATCACACAATGCCACCAATGACAAGTCACAACACATGAGGTCAGGACATCAATCACACAATGCCACCAATGACAAGTCACACAGATGGGGTCAGGACATCAGTCACACAATGCCACCAATGACAAGTCACACAGATGGGGTCAGGACATCAGTCACACAATGCCACCAATGACAAGTCAAACAAACACATGGGGTCAGGACATCAATCACACAATGCCACCAATGACAAGTCACACAGATGGGGTCAGGACATCAGTCACACAATGCCACCAATGACAAGTCACAACACATCAGGTCAGGACATCAGTCACACAATGCCACCAATGACAAGTCACACAGATGGGGTCAGGACATCAGTCACACAATGCCACCAATGACAAGTCACACAGATGGGGTCAGGACATCAATCACACAATGCCACCAATGACAAGTCACAACACATGGGGTCAGGACATCAATCACACAATGCCACCAATGACAAGTCACACAGATGGGGTCAGGACATCAATCACACAATGCCACCAATGACAAGTCACACAGATGGGGTCAGGACATCAGTCACACAATGCCACCAATGACAAGTCACAACACATGGGGTCAGGACATCAATCACACAATGCCACCAATGACAAGTCACAACACATGGGGTCAGGACATCAATCACACAATGCCACCAATGACAAGTCACAACACATGGGGTCAGGACATCAGTCACACAATGCCACCAATGACAAGTCACAACACATGGGGTCAGGACATCAGTCACACAATGCCACCAATGACAAGTCACAACACATGGGGTCAGGACATCAGTCACACAATGCCACCAATGACAAGTCACAACACATGGGGTCAGGACATCAGTCACACAATGCCACCAATGACAAGTCACAACACATGGGGTCAGGACATCAGTCACACAATGCCACCAATGACAAGTCACAACACATGGGGTCAGGACATCAGTCACACAATGCCACCAATGACAAGTCACAACACATGAGGTCAGGACATCAGTCACACAATGCCACCAATGACAAGTCACAACACATGGGGTCAGGACATCAATCACACAATGCCACCAATGACAAGTCACAACACATGGGGTCAGGACATCAGTCACACATGCCACAATGACAGTCACAACAATGGTCGGACATCAGTCACACAATGCCACCAATGACAAGTCACAACACATGGGGTCAGGACATCAGTCACACAATGCCACCAATGACAAGTCCACACACAACACATGGAGGTCAGGGCACATCATCACACATGCCACCAATGACAAGTCACAACACATGGGGTCAGGACATCAGTCACACAATGCCACCAATGACAAGTCACAACACATGGGGTCAGGACATCAATCACACAATGCCACCAATGACAAGTCACAACACATGGGGTCAGGACATCAGTCACACAATGCCACCAATGACAAGTCACAACACATGGGGTCAGGACATCAGTCACACAATGCCATCCAATGACAAGTCACAAACACATGGGGTCAGGACATCAATCACACAATGCCATCCAATGACAAGTCACAACACATGAGGTCAGGACATCATCACACAATGCCACCAATGACAAGTCACAACACATGGGGTCAGGACATCAGTCACACAATGCCACCAAGACAATGAAACACAGGGTCAGACATCATCACAAGCCAAAGACATCAACAAGGCAGCCACACACATGCCACAATGACAAGTCAAACACAATGGGTCAGGACATCATCACACAATGCCACCAATGACAAGTCACAACACACATGGGGTCAGGACATCAGTCACACAATGCCACCAATGACAAGTCAAACACATGGGGTCAGGACATCAATCACACAATGCCACCAATGACAAGTCACAACACATGGGTCAGGACATCATCACACAATGCCACCAATGACAAGTCACAACACATGGGGTCAGGACATCAATCACACAATGCCACCAATGACAAGTCACAACACATGGGGTCAGGACATCAGAATCACACACCAACTGCCACAATGACAAGTCACAACACATGGGGTCAGGACATCAATCACACAATGCCACCAATGACAAGTCACAACACATGGGGTCAGGACATCAGTCACACAATGCCACCAATGACAAGTCACAACACATGGGGTCAGGACATAAATCACACAATGCCACCAATGAAAGCACCAAGGGTCACACACAACAATCCACATGAAGTCAAAAGGGTAGGACATCAGTCACACAATGCCACCAATGACAAGTCACAACACATGGGTCAGGACATCATCACACAATGCCACAATGACAAGTCACAACACATGGGGTCAGGACATCAGTCACACAATGCCACCAATGACAAGTCACAACACATGGGGTCAGGACATCCAAATGCCATGCACACACAATCAGCACCAGCCACAATGACAAGTCACAACACATGGGTCAGGACATCAGTCACACAATGCCACCAATGACAAGTCACAACACATGGGGTCAGGACATCAGTACACAATGCCACAATGACAGTCACAACACATGGGTCAGGACATCATCACACAATGCCACAATGACAAGTCACAACACATGGGGTCAGGACATCAATCACACAATGCCACCAATGACAAGTCACAACACATGGGGTCAGGACATCATCACACAATGCCACCAATGACAAGTCACAACACATGGGGTGTTCCAGGACAATCAAGTCACAACACATGCCATCACCAATGACAAGCATCACAACACATGGGGTCAGGACATCAATCACACAATGCCACCAATGACAAGTCACAACACAGGGTCAGACATCATCACACAATGCACCATGACAAGTCACACATGGGGTCAGGACATCAAGTCACACAATGCACCAATGACAAGTCACACATGGTCAGGACATCAATCAACAATGCCACCAATGACAATCACACACATGAGGTCAGGACATCAGTCCACAATGCCACATGACAAGTCACAACAATGGTCAGGACATCAATCAACATGCCACCAATGACAAGTCACACAGATGGGGTCAGGACATCAATCACACAATGCCACCAATGACAAGTCAACATGGGTCAGGACATCAATCAACAATGCCACCATGACAGTCACAATGGGTAGGACATCATCACACAATGCCAGTCAAATGACAATCACAACACAATGGAGGTCAGGACATCAAGTCACACAATCCCACCAATGACAAGTCACACAATGGGTCAGGACATCAATCACACAATGCCACCAATGACAAGTACACAGATGGGTCAGGACATCAATCACACAATGCCACCAATGACAAGTCACACACATGGGGTCAGGACATCAATCACACAATGCCACAATGACAAGTCACACAGATGGGTCAGGACATCAATCACAATGCCACAATGACAAGTCACACAGATGGGGTCAGGACATCAATCACACCACATGCAGTCAAATGGGTACAAATCACACAACACATGAGTCAGGGGGACATCAATCACACAATGCCACCAATGACAAGTCACACACATGGGGTCAGGATCATCACCAATGCCATCAATGAAAGTCACACAATGGGTCAGGACATCATCACACAATGCCACATGACAAGTCACACACATGGGTCAGGACATCAATCACACAATGCCATCAATGACAAGTCACAACACATGAGGTCAGGACATCAAGTCACACAATGCCACATATGACACAAGATCACAAACACACATGAGGTCAGGACATCCAATCACACACAATGCCTGACAATGACAAGTCACAAACACATGAGGTCAGGACATCAATCACACAATGCCACACAAATGTGACAATCACAACAAAAGCACACTGGGTCAGGACATCATCACACAATGCCACCAATGACAAGTCACAACACATGGGGTCAGGACATCAGTCACACAATGCCACCATGACAAGTCACAACAATGGGGTCAGGACATCAGTCACACAATGCCACCAATGACAAGTCACAACACATGGGGTCAGGACATCAATCACACAATGCCACCAATGACAAGTCAAACATACACATGGGGTCAGGACATCAGTCACACAATGCCACCAATGACAAGTCAAACATACACATGGGGTCAGGACATCAATCACACAATGCCACCAATGACAAGTCACAACAAACATGGGGTCAGGACATCAATCACACAATGCCACCAATGACATCACACGATGGGTCGGACATCATCACACATGCCAATGACAACCACATGGGGTCAGGACATCATCACACAATGCCACCAATGACAAGTCACACAGATGGGGTCAGGACATCAGTCACACAATGCCACCAATGACAAGTCACACAGATGGGGTCAGGAATCAGTCACACACAATGCACACCAATGGGTCACAAGTCACATCACAAGTAGATGGGGTCAGGACATCGGTCACACAATGCCACCAATGACAAGTCACACAGATGGGGTCAGGACATCAGTCACACAATGCCACCAATGACAAGTCAAACTTACACATGGGGTCAGGACATCAATCACACAATGCCACCAATGACAAGTCACACAGATGGGGTCAGGACATCAGTCACACAATGCCACCAATGACAAGTCAAACACACACATGGGGTCAGGACATCAGTCACACAATGCCACCAATGACAAGTCAAACATACACATGGGGTCAGGACATCAATCACACAATGGCACCAATGACAAGTCACACACATGGGGTCAGGACATCAATCACACAATGCCACCGATGACAAGTCAAACATACACATGGGGTCAGGACATCAATCACACAATGCCACCAATGACAAGTCAAACATACACATGGGGTCAGGACATCAATCACACAATGCCATCAATGACAAGTCACACACATGGGGTCAGGACATCAGTCACACAATGCCACCAATGACAAGTCACACACATGGGGTCAGGACATCAATCACACAATGCCACCAATGACAAGTCACATGGGGTCAGGGCATCAGTCACACAATGCCACCGATGACAAGTCAAACAAACATTTTAACAACAAAAATCCACCCATTTCAAAAGTTGCCTTCTCTATTTGTAAGATTCCACGGATACTTTAATGATCATCTTTCCACCGAAACCCAGTAAACATCTGGAACTCCAAGGTTTCACGCACTCCATACTCATACTTCCAAATGGACCTGAATGCATTAAGAGCACCTGGATCTGACAGTAGCATTCAGAGCTCCTAGGATTCCCACACTCCCTGCTCACTGTTCTCATCAGTGGATCTGACAGTAGTGTTAAGAGTACCTAGGATTCCCACACTCCCTGCTCACTGTTCTCATCAGTGGATCTGACAGTAGTGTTAAGAGCTCCTAGGATTCCCACACTCCCTGCTCACTGTTCTCATCAGTGGATCTGACAGTAGTGTTAAGAGCTCCTAGGATTCCCACACTCCCTGCTCACTGTTCTCATCAGTGGATCTGACAGTAGTGTTAAGAGCTCCTAGGATTCCCACACTCGCTCACTGTTCTCATCAGTGGATCTGACAGTAGTGTTAAAGCTCCAAGGATTCCCCACTCTGCTCATTGTTCTCATCAGTGGATCTGACAGTAGTGTTAAGAGCTCCAAGGATTCCCACACTCTGCTCATTGTTCTCATCAGTGGATCTGACAGTAGTGTTAAGAGCTCCAAGGATTCCCACACTCTGCTCACTGTTCTCATCAGTGGATCTGACAGTAGTGTTAAGAGCTCCTAGGATTCCCACACTCTGCTCATTGTTCTCATCAGTGGATCTGACAGTAGTGTTAAGAGCTCCTAGGATTCCCACACTCTGCTCACTGTTCTCATCAGTGGATCTGACAGTAGTGTTAAGAGCTCCTAGGATTCCCACACTCTGCTCACTGTTCTCATCAGTGGATCTGACAGTAGTGTTAAGAGCTCCTAGGATTCCCACACTCCCAACTCACTGTCCTCCCGAATGGATCTGACAGTAGTGTTAAGAGCTCATAGGATTCCCACACTCCCAACTCACTGTTCTCCCCAATGGATCTGACAGTAGTGTTAAGAGTTCCTAGGATTCCAACACTCCCAACTCACTGTTCTCCCCAATGGATCTGACAGTAGTGTTAAGAGCTCCTAGGATTCCCACACTCCCAACTCACTGTTCTCCCCAATGGATCTGACAGTAGTGTTAAGAGCTCCTAGGATTCCAACACTCCCTACTCACTGTTCTCCCCAATGATCTGGCAGTAGTGTTAAGAGTTCCTAGGATTCCACTCCCTACTCACTGTTCTCCCCAATGGATCTGACAGTAGTGTTAAGAGTACCTAGGATTCCAACACTCCCTACTCACTGTTCTCCCTTCAGGACCCGACTGCAGCATTAGGAGCACCTGGATTTACAGGCAGCATTAGACCTCTAAGCTTACACACACTCTTCTTTCAACGTTCTCTTGCCTTTATCTGGAGCAGAAATCATGCGTCTACTGAAGACTTTTTTAAATCTATGTTTAGTTATCATAATCATTTACACTTTCAGTCTTGCTATGTTCTGGATGTTCTGTTTGTTTTATTTCCATTCCTGCCACGATCTTCATGAACTGATGCAAAGAATGCTAAGGCAGTGAACCAGCTAATCATGTAGGCCCCGTATCTGTCCGCAGTATGGTCTGGATAGCCTGCAGTCACTATCAAGGCCATTAGTGTTGGAGACATAAAAATCATCAGCCCAGGCAACCACAGCTTTGGTTACCTTGGTCTTCACGTCTCCAAAATGATCACTATACTAAGTTTACTGCAATCCTTTCATCTACTTACCTAGTCAAGCAATTCATCAATTACATACTCACTGCTATGCATGTTTATATACATGTCTTCGCAATCTGATTTAAATTAAATTTTCACCGTGTTCCATTTGTTTGTATCCATTCCAACCACTGCACTAGCACAGTGGCATCGTCCTCACTGCGGACACAGAACGCTGCCAGGAGACCATTCTGTCTCTTTGTTACCATCAAAACTGTCACTGCATATTATGTCTGGTGATACAGAACATTGCCTTTGCACAACTCAAAGGTATCACTCTGCTTATTACCTCTGGCTGCTCAGAACATTGCCTCTTCCACAACTCCACATAAGAGATATCACTGCATATAATCTCTCACCACACAGAACATTGCCTCTTCCACAACCCAAAGGTATCACTCTGCTTGTCATCTCTGGCCACACAGAACTTACACTACCTCTTTGCATTTCTCGGGGCACAAGCAGAAATCCTAGAAATGAACCGTGCCATTCAGACAGAAATGAACTGTGCCATTCAGACGGAAATGAGCTGTGCCATTCAGACCATCCTGGAAATGAACTGTGCCATTCAGACCATCCTAGAAATGAACTGTGCCATTCAGACCATCCTGGAAATGAACTGTGCCATTCAACCCATCCTAGAAATGAACTCTGCCATTCAACCCATGCTAGAAATGGACTGTGCCATTCAACCCATCCTAGAAATGAACTCTGCCATTCAACCCATGCTAGAAATGAACTTGCCATTCAACCCATCCTAGAAATGAACTCTGCCATTCAACCCATCCTAGAAATGGACTGTGCCATTCAACCCATCCTAGAAATGAACTCTGCCATTAAACCCATCCTAGAAATGAACTGTGCCATTCAACCATCATGGAAATGAGCTGTGAAATTCAGACCACCCTGGAAATGAACTGTTCCATTCAGACCATCCTGGAAATGAACTGTGCCATTCAGACCATCCTGGAAATTAACTGTGCCATTCAACCATCCTGGAAATTAACTGTGCCATTCAGACCATCTCTGATATGAACTGTGCCATTCAGACCATCTCCGATATGAACTGTGCCATTCAGACCATCTCTGACATGAACGGTGCCATCTTGAAATTAGAACTGTGCCATTCAGACCATGCTGGAAGTGAACTGTGCCATTCAGACCATCATGGAAATTAAATGTGCATTTCAGACCCTCCCAAAAATGACCTGTGCCATTCAGACCATCCTGAAATGTGCCATTCAGACAATCCTGAAAATGAAGACTGTGCCATGCAGACCACCTAGGAATGAAGCTTGCTATTCAGACCACCCTGGAAATGAACTGTGCATTCAGACCACCCTGGAAATGAACTGTGCCATTCAGACCACCCTGGAAATGAAACTGTGCCATTCAGACCACCCTGGAAATGAACTGTGCATTCAGACCACCCTGGAAATGAACTGTGCCATTCAGACCATCCTGGAAATGAACTGTGCCATTCAGACCACCCTGGAAATGAACTGTGCCATTCAGACCACCCTGGAAATGAACTGTGCCATTCAGACCATCCTGGAAACAAGCTGTGCTATTCAAACCATCCTGGAAATGCAAACCATCCTGGAAAACAACTGTGCCATTTAGACCATTCTGGAAATGAACTGTGCCATTCAGACCATCTCTGATATGAACTGTGCCGTCTTGAAAATGAAGAACTGTGCCATTCTGATTCAGACCATCCTGGAAATGAACTGTGCCATTCAGACCATGGTGGAAATGAAGTGTTCCATTCAGACCATCCTGGAAATGAACTCCATCATTCAGACCATCTCTGATATGAACTGTGCCATCTTGAAAATGAAAAACTGTGCCATTCAGACCATCCTGGAAATGAACTGTGCCGTTCAGACCATCCTGGAGATGAATTGTGGCCTACCTTGTAATCCTGAATAGTGTAATAATAATATGAGCCAATCCTGAATCATTTTTTGATAATTGTAATTTCATAAAAATTCATCTAAATATGATAATCAGGCTCTTTAAAGCATACATACACAAATAATCCTTAACAGTGATTACAGCAACAATTAAACTATATTTCTATAAAAGTGAAACAAAACCCACTGTTAGTATTAAATGATACATAAATACGACTCGCTGATAGCTTGAATAGAATAACCTTTTTAAACACAGCAAGGTGAATTGTATAACAGCCCTGGTGCGAGCAGGGGAACCACACAACACTGGGTGGGTTTCATGATTTGGTTGATCTATACATAGCTGCCAGCCTGCTGGACTGGAGTCAACACTTGGGAACCAGGAGATCCTTAAACGTAACTACAACATCCACATGACATTACCTGGGCACTGTTCTGCAATACTTTACTTCAGTATTCAAAAACGACCCCTAAACACCCTGTTTTTACACACAATTTTGAAACACTGGACTTTTCACTACATCTGGGATTTCCGGAATAATTTCCAAGTTCTAAGTTAGGTGAATTCCAGAAAACTTCAGGAGGGTTGGCAACTATGTCAGTATTGTGCTGGTAGCCCAATCATGCTTCAGGTTGAAATGACTGCAGCACAGGCTTTTATGCCCAAGATGTCAACAGCTTTATTTTTTTCCTGTTGGAGCCCAGCTTAGGTGTTCCACCACAAGGAACACAATCAACAACACTGATATTGTGTTAACAAACTCTGTACTCCAACTAACTGTCGCAAACATCAGGCAGACATTTCCTTTCTCAGTGATTTCACATTTAGTTTGTGCCGATTTGTCAAAAAAATATCATCTACTAAGTTTCTTCTTCATGAACCTCATTTTTTTTTTCCATACTACACTTTCACCTAAGTCACTGTAACTGTTTACAATTGCCAGTACTTTTAAAATTTTGCACCAAAAATGAAATAAATGACAAGAAAAGCCATAAGCAATTTCTATTCAAAATAACCATTTCAATTTTCTATCATGCTTTACCAGATAAATCACAATGGAAGACAAACTACAAGCATTGTTAATTAACAGGTTCATAGACTTCCACACTAAAAAAATCTAATTCCTTTTGCCAACTTTGGAGGTAAAATTCAAGGACCGTATCATTAAAAACATAATCCTTTCTGCACACTTTGTTTGCTTCATACAGTTACTTCAGAGGAATCCAGATAGTAACAGATGGTATGGAAGTGGACACTTTTTAGAAATACAAAATACATTAAGAACTGTTTTACATACATTAAGTCTCAGCATAATTTTGTTATTTTCTCACCAAAACATAAACTGCCCTATCAAACTCTTCACTTTCAGTCACTTTCAAGGAGTTTATGACCACTGAAGTCCAAATTTCAAGCTTTTCTTTTAGTCTTTGGAAAGGGATCATTCTCATTCAAGGACTTTCAAGGACTTCAACGACGCCTGATATTGCTTCTGCAATGTCTACCATTGGAAAAGCAGCTGAACAAAATCCTGTTGATCTATAAAACTCTCCAAAGCAATCTGGCCCATCAAAAAACTACCAACACACAAATTTCCTATTTATTCTGAAAGACTTGCACCCCTGCATTTCAAGGATAACATACAGACACACACAAGAAGGTGAAAACACACACAATCTCACTCCTTGTTCCAGCAAATGCATATACATGTTTACTCCAGGTGAACAAGTCTGTCAATTGTCCTGTAGGCCCAAATCTGTCCGCCATATTAATCTTCATACACAGCGGTTATCGTTAGGCCAGTACTGTAGGAGACATAAGGAACTGCTGCCAGGGTAAGCTCTAGCAACAGTGTGGTCCTGTCTCCACCACCTGACCTCTACCTGTTGACCACCACTGTGGTCCACCACCTGACCTCTACCTGTTGACTACCACTGTGGTCCACCACCTGACCTCTACCTGTTGACTACCACTGTGGTCCACCACCTGACCTCTACCTGCTGACCACCACTGTGGTCCACCACCTGACCTCTACCTGTTGACCACCACAGTGGTCCACCACCTGACCTCTACCTGCTGACCACCACTGTGGTCCACCACCTGACCTCTACCTGCTGACCACCACTGTGGTCCACCACCTGACCTCTACCTGCTGACCACCACTGTGGTCCACCACCTGACCTCTACCTGTTGACTACCACTGTGGTCCACCACCTGACCTCTACCTGTTGATCAACACCATACCAAATTCTTGCACCACACCCTCACGATGGGCCACACAATGTCTTTATTTTCAAACATCGACGTATTTTCTTCTTTCCCTTCCTTGTTTACCTCATTTCTCATCCTTTCCAGTCCATATGATATCTATAAACATACCTAGTGTGGAAGTGCGTTAGTAATCACAAGCGTTGCAATAAAGTTAATGGGAACTAATCCATCCTCCTTGACAGACTCTCTTACGTTTAACTCCTCTGTTTTCAATATTTGTACCAAAATTACACTGAAAAATAAACTACAGAAAAATCAGAACTTTAATTGTTGCACTTTTTTCACAGCATGGAAGGGGAGTGACCAGATGACTGATCAGAAGTGCACAAACACTTCACTTGTAACCCAGAATCGGCAAAATTATTAGCAGCAGCATCACCACATAAAACATAAGGGCAAGGGGAGGTTCAGAAATGACTGCATCCCCCCCCCACCCCCCCAAAAAAAATAAAAGAAAGAAAATGGGTACCATTATCATGGCAACCCCATCCTACACTACCTGGTCGGAAATGGTGAACTTGACGGCTGTGACCACAGTGGAGCGAGTCAACGGAGAGTCGTCGGACAGGTGCTGCTGCAGGTTGCTGAGCAAGGTGGCGGGGTCGATGAGGGTCAGCTTGCCCAGGCACTCGGCCACCACATTGCGTGTGCCTTCCTCTGGGCACTCACAGTTGTGAAACAGCATGGTCCTGCACATCACACAGCCCCACCTGACCTGACTGCCTCCCTCACTTCTCTCCAGCTGGAGCTCCACACACAGAGAATCTGAATGAGCAGGAAGTGAACGAGTCTTTGTGTGTGTGTGTGTGTGTGTGTGTGTGTGTGTGTGTGTGGTGTGTGTGTGTGTGTGTGTGCATGCAAACGTGTCTGTGAGTGAGTGAGTGAGTGATGTGTGTGTGTGTGTGTGTGTGTGTGTGTGCGCGCGCGAGCGTGCGTGCATGCGTGTGCATATGTGTGCATACAAGAATGTGTGCGTTTGCAAGTGTGTGTGTGTGTGTGTGTAACAGTGTGCCAGTGCATGTGATGTGTAAGTGTACCTGTATGCATTCTGAGAGTGTACGTTTTGCCTGTCTCCAGGTCTGTTTCACTAAGCCTGTATCTTTTTGAGTGAATGTACTCACAGGACCTCCCCACACTTGCACAAACAAACGAAAAGTCTTTCTCGATGCATACTTCCTCTAACTCCTGCCCATGTGTTTCTTTCACCAAGTTAAGGACTACGAAATGAAGCCAAATGAACCAGGGGTTCACAGACACACATGGCATCTCTGCTGTCCCATAGACAAGGGACCACACACACACACAGATCAACCCTCACCAGATGGTGTTGATGTAGGACTTGAGGATCTCCACGCCTGTTGGAGAGCTGGACTCGCAGCTGATGATCTGCAACACCAGGTCAGACCACAACTTGACACACACTCCCTGTGGAAAGCTGCAGCATTTTTTAAAGGCCTCTGGTCACAATGATGCCAGAGTTTTACACACAAAACATGATTTTATTCTCCTGCCTCTTATACACACAATGCCACCAGCTGGGCACCTGCAGAAAAATCTTCAAACACATGTCCAACTGCAATAATCAGTGTAGGCCTGCACATCACAAGATCTAGCCATATTCTGTGTTACAGCATGCACGCATTAGACATTTTCTCTCTTTCTGCTGCTCTTTAAAGACTATGTTTTAAATTACTGTCCATCATGAATGGAAGAAACATGAACTTTGTAACTGCTCTTTGATTCCCCTCATCTCTTGCCGGATAAAACAGCCCTTCACGAAACACACTTCCTCTTCCAGTCAATGTACACAATATGAAAACATTCAGGACGGGCATCATACAACACATGTTCAAGTGATACACTCCTACTTCCTCCACTGACCTGCCAAGACACAACCTTCCATGCCTTTCTTTGCATTAAAAAAAAATGTTAATGAGCCTGACAGAAGTCATGGCTGAAAAAAAAAAGTTTGATTTCCAATGGCCTATCAACCTGAATTAAGAGCAGTAACTGTCAGAGGTTCACTGTGTCTAAGGCATGGCATGATGGAAGCCAGTGCCCATCCCTCTCCTTCCACCACCCTTTAACCCTTCCTGAACTGGATCAGGTACCCATTTACTGCTGGGTGGACCGAATGGGTATGTCGGCTCTGCAGGCAAACACTGTAACTATTGACATCATGCCTCTCTGGAGTACATGGCTTCATTACATATTTTCTGTTTGCCCCAATCCAAGGGCCAGACCTCTTTACCTTACTTTCACAAAACTTGAATACAGTTCATTCAGGAGAGGGAATGGTGAACTTGTCACACAGTTCAGTGAAAAATGGCTTCATAAACTCATATCTTTGGTAAACCTTACTTAAAACAAATGTACACAATTGGAAAGAACAAGGAGAAGGCACAATTACCAACATCTTTGTTGCTAAAACCAGAAATTAACCAAAGGATGTCTGGGTTAATGCTAGAGAGGACATGGACTCCTGGTGGGTTCACAGCCCCCAGAAGAGCAGTGCCCACCTCTTTGAGGGAGTGCAGCAAAAGGTACTGTCTCTTGGCTGTTCTCAATCTCTTGCAGAACGTAGGGCAGGAACTTGGGAAGTTGCCACACTGACGTACCTGCAGGGAGAGCGGTCATCAGTATGGACACCAAGACACACACACAAACACACACCTATACATACAGAGGTGCACTCGCATACAAATGAAATGAACATTACATACTTTTGTTTCTAAAACACAGCTAGAATGTTCACATTGCCATTATTCAAAAAACTATGACACTACTTTTGTTTCCTGTTACACACCTACAATGTTCACATTTCCATTAAGTCACAAAAGTACACCACCATTTTTGTTTTCTGTTACACAGCTAGAAGTTCACATTTTATTAAGTCACAAAAGTACGACCACCATTTTGTTTTCTGTTACACAGCTAGAACTTCACATTTTATAAGTCACAAAAGTACGACCACCATTTTTGTTTTCTGTTACACAGCTAGAACATTCACATTTCTATCAAGTCACAAAAGTACGACCACCATTTTTGTTTTCTGTTACACAGCTAGAATTTCACATTCTATCAAGTCACAAAAGTACGACCACCATTTTTGTTTTCTGTTACACAGCTAGGTTCATAATTCTATCAAGTCACAAAAGTACGACCACCATTTTTGTTTTCTGTTACACAGCTAGAACGTTCACATTTCTATCAACTCTCTAAATTCTTACAGGAGAAAAGCTAACCCTCCTGTCCACAGTAAACTCTTAACTAGTCATCTATAAACCACACACAGAGGTGCACTCTATAGCAAAACTGAGTGAAGCAATGAGATCAATAAATTCAGGCCTCGTTCTGACTTTCAGAAAATTATTTCAAGGCTTGGTTCACAGGAACCGAAAATGAATGCTGGCACCAAAAGGACTTTAAAATCATGAATGATAAAATCCCTCTGCCTCTCAATCTCTCTCTCTCCACCACAGAAACATTATTTTGAAAGGTACTTGCCTAATGCATAAGAAGCTGCAGTCTTGACCTCTTCATTAGGAGATGCAAATGAGTCCATGATGACTTTCTGAATTTCTCCCTGACCACTCAAATCTCTACAGAAACCAAACAACACTTCTTCAGCAATCAGATGTACAGCAACAAGCCAGCAAACACACACACACACACACACACACACACACACACACACACACACAAATACACACACACACACACATTCTCATGCACAAACACATACCCCCTTTCTCTGTCTCTCACACACACACACACTTGTGCTGTCCCAAAAGAAAAATTGCTGTCAAAACTGACTGTCAAGTAAGCCATACCACTTGTTAATAATAATAATAACCACTCAGCACTAGCTTTCAGGAACGCTTCTTTCACCAAAAACTTTGGCAGGTACATCATCTGTGCTTCTTTAAAAAAATAAGTGTGCATGATGAGATGCACATTTTTAAATATTGCATTTTTTATTCTAGTTATTCTACGAACAGTTTAACATTCAACTTTTAAGCCTGCTGCTTTACTGTGCTAATTGTACAATGAACACACTCTGGGGAAAAAAACACAAAATCATGTCCATATTTTGGCTTATTCTCCAAATGTTCAGAGCCATAAAAGTTAAAGAAACAAAACAGACCACAGACTGCAAATGTACCTACAAAAACCCTCAACACCAAAATCATAACCATCCACCCAAAAACTGAGATCACCTACAGTGGACAACTGCAAACTTGCTGGACTCAAACCCTCCTCCTCCCACATATTAGCCTCATGATCAACATTGAAACTGATCTCGCCTCTCTGCTGTGTGCAGTGTGAGGAGAGATGCACATAATTCAATTCCCCACTGTAGCATACAGCTTTGGTCACTGCATGACATGCAAATTGACAAGACCTTGGTTTTGTTCAGTAACAAAAGATTTTCAAGGGCTGCCGCTCCTACAGTCTACTGACAGCATTCACAATGCAGAAGGAAAAGGGGAAAGAGTTGATTCCGAGTGTTCTCGGCAATGAAACCGGGCAGAAAGAACACATAGCATACATCCACAGCCCAGGCTAACAGCGAACTCAATGGCGCTGTGCTGACATACAAAGTTAGATGCCCCTCTCACAAACTGAGGTGCCACAGTTATCACCTCAGCACTACACTTAAGGGTTTTCTTCTTCCTTTTTTTTAAACATATGAAAGTTTCAAAAAGGAGTGACTGAGGGTGGAAAATGAAGCAAAATTTAGAAAGAGAGGGGGTTAGTTACCGCCAAGGACACAGACAAACAAAGGACAGGACAAAACACAATTCATGTCAACCTCTTGGGTCTTCAAGCAAAAACAAATAACATTTAGGACAGTGAAAACGAAGAATGAGAAACCACCTATCTTCTCATATTCGGCGCAAGTTCAAAATGGCCGCTGGACACAAACGAGGCCACCCAGGAGGGAATCATGGGAGCTGAACTAGTAAAAAGGGGGGGGGGGGGGGGGGGGGGGCGGTGTGTGAAACAGTGGGGTTTGTAGTTTGTTTTGTAGAATGGTATATTGGTATATTAGTGACCGTAGTGATTATGGTGGACTGCTAATAGTGCTTAGGGGGAAGGGAATAAATAAACACATAAATAGAAAAATAAAATAAAATAAATGATAGTAGTAATAATAATGATAATGGTAATAATAAATAATTTAAAAATATACATACATATAAATAAATAAAAATAAAAAACTTTAATGGGTGGTGATTGTGATGATAGTAATGTGTGGGTAGTTGTATGTGGGGGTGTGGGTAATGCTCATCTGATTGGTAAGGAATGGAAGTGATCAATGGGTGACAAACTATCGTCGGAGGAGCGGGGGGGGGGGGGGGGGGGGGGGGGGGACATTATTCAAGTTACAACAATGATCATCATATAGTACTGTTGTTCTCAAATGGTGACCATCCATCAGTCCTTTTTTTTTCTCAAGTGTGTGTGTGTGTGTGTGTGTGTGTGTGTGTGTGTGGCGCGCGCGCGTCTGTGTGTTTTTCCCCTAACACACGATACCCCTTTTCTCATTGATCATTTCTATCTCTTCTCAACCAACAGGATCATATTAATGCCAACACATTATTTCACCTTCTACAAGAACACCATCCAACTGTATTATTTACATTTCCAACAATACTGTGTGCATGAATTTCCCATCCCCCCACCCCACACATACTATGTGTGGATGAAGAGATATGAGCTTCCTTCCCCCCTTTTCCTCCCCCCCCCCCCCCTCCCCCAATGACAGCTTATCACCCATTGATCACTTCCATTCCTTTCCTATCATTATCAGCATTATCCATATACAACTACCCACACATAACTAGTATCATCACAATCACCACTCATTAAAGTTATTTATTTTTATTTATTTATTTCTTCTGTTTTTGTTCTTAAGTTATTTATCTACTTATTAACCATTATTTTCATTATCGTGATTACTTTCATTTATTTATTCATTTATTTCTGTTTTATTTTTGTTTTCACCCCCCCCCCCCAAAGCACTATTATCAATCCACCATTATCACTACCGTCACTAATACACCATTCTACAAAACACACTACAAACCCCACTGTTTCACCCCCACAAGACCCCCCCCCCCTCCTATTTCGGCTCCCATGATCCCCTCCTGGGCGGCCTCGTTTTCGTCCAGCGGCCATTTTGATCTTGCGCCGAATATGAGAAGATAGGTGGTTTCTCATTCTTTGTTTTCACTGTCCTAATGTTATTTGTTTTTGCTTGAAGACCCAAGAGGTTGACATGAATTGTGTTTTGTCCTGTCCTTTGTTTGTCTGTGTCCTTGGCAGTAACTAACCCCCTCTCTTTCTCAATTCAACATATGAAAGTTTAAAAGACTAGGTTAACTACATTGGTAAGTAGCGTGACCATTCCCCACTTTTCAGTTCTTCCAAACAGCGAGACTGAAAGTTGTGCAGTTTTTTTCACTGATAAAATTTACTTGGACAGAAATCAGAGGTTACTCTTTCTCCCAGCAAGATGGCCAAACAAAGACAACTTTCATTTAAAACACTGATCAAACTTGTGACATTTGAAGTATCGGACAATGAGCATGACAATCGTCTCAACAAGAACATTGATGGGGAAATCATCTATATCTTCCCAGTGCATTTGGTGACACGATAGAAGAAACAAGTCAACTTAAGTACATGTACCTTTCATGATTTTTCCTTTCTTTAATGTAGACACAAAATTTGTGAACATGATCAACGTTCAAATCATGCACAGGTTGTACATTCTGGTCCTTTTGTGCAAGTCACTGGATTTCTATACAGATGTGGCCAAAACATTATGTCATGACATTGACGGGAGCCTGCTTTTAGAATGTCAGTACAGAGTTAAAAAACAATGCTAACAGTGATACTTACATATGTCTACCAATTTCCCCTAGTGCCAGCAGTGCAAACAGTGTGATCGATTCTGTTGACTTGGAATTCTGAAAACAACACACAGAACATATGTACTTTCTAAAACTGGCAGCCAAAAAGCCCCTTCAGAAGGTAAAATCTCTAGCACAACTTACACAAACACATTGTAACCACAAGGTCCAATCATACAATTTTTTTAAAAGTCTGCATATATACACACACACTTCCTTTTTTCCCTATTTCTTTCCACCCGATCTCTGTCTTACAAAAAGGTTCCAAGCCGGACAACAAAAGCACCAGCACCTCCAAGAGGTACCACAGACACCAATACTCTCCCCTTCCAACAAACCAGCTCAACCCACTTTCCCAATGCTTTCAACAGCAGCTGACCTTGATATCGCTGACGAACTGTGAGACGACGTTGCTGGCCTCGGCTGGACTCATGACAGTCAGGGCGGCCACACACTTGGCAATGGAGTGAAAGGCCTGCACAGACAAAGCACCAGCATCCTCATCCTCCACCGTTTCACCAACACTAGATGCATGGATATAATAACTGCCCCACTGCACAAGGCACAGCAGGTGGGATTAGGTAGAAATCTCCATGCGTAAAGACACACACACAAGATCAAGTGATTTAAGGAAGATTACAATCATAGCTTTTTCCCCAACTTCACGCCAATGCACCCATTTGGGCAATGTTGAAATATAAAGAGAGTGTGAGCTAGCTATCTATTCCAATTTCTCAGGAGGAAAGGTAAGGTAATGTTGCTTATAGCCCAGCCGACCGCAAAGGGCCACATCAGGGCTGAATTTCTCAGGAACTGAGATCTATCAACATATGTGACATTGAACACATTCTGAATATACTTGGGCAATTTAAGGGTGGTTATTTATTTATTTATTTTATTTTTTTTTTTTATCTATTTTCATTGTCTTGTCACATTTTTCAGCTTTCCAAAGGCTGCAGGTGAAAATTTTTTTTTTTCCGTTGCCGTATGTCTTCTGCCTGAAACTGGACAAAGAAATGTTACGCATTTTACACACACACTCAAGCATGCACACACACAGAGATCACACAGGAAAAAAAGAAACAAATTCAATTAGGAAAAAAACATACTTTCCCCTAATTACAATGGAGTACACATATTCACTCAAACATTGAAGCTAGCACACACACACACATAAAAGAAAGATAGCATACACCCCACCTGTCTGTGAATGAGGTTCATTGAGCCTGCCTGGGCCTGCACTGGTGGGTTGTAGATCGGCGTCAACAGCATCTGTACACCAAACCAACATGTTCAATGGATGTACAAACTCTTGGGCCGCAAACCGCAGCTATTTTTCTTTTATGACTATCTAGATAGATTTTCCTCCAACAACAAAATTTTCTTTTTAAAATGCGCAAGCTGTGATCTACTGTACTGTGGCACTTACACTGCAATGTCTCCAACACTGTTGTTTTAACAACCAGACCAGAATGCCCTGGCCCAGTGCCACTAGTTTTGGTGTGTCAGCTCTTCTGGCTGTCCTATCCATGGGCAGTTTCCTTTGGTGTGTCAGCTCTTCTGACTGTCCTATCCATGGGCAGTTTCCTTTGGTGTGTCAGCTCTTCTGGCTGTCCTATCCATGGGCAGTTTCCTTTGGTGTGTCAGCTCTTCTGGCTGTCCTATCCATGGGCAGTTTCCTTTGGTGTTCAGCTCTTCTGGCTGTCCTATCCATGGGCAGTTTCCTTTGGTGTGTCAGCTCTTCTGGCTGTCCTATCCATGGGCAGTTTCCTTTGGTGTGTCAGCTCTTCTGACTGTCCTATCCATGGGAGTTTCCTTTGCTGTGTCAGCTCTTCTGGCTGTCCTATCCATGGGCAGTTTCCTTTGGTGTGTCAGCTCTTCTGGCTGTCCTATCCATGGGCAGTTTTCCTTTGGTGTGTCAGCTCTTCTGGCTGTCCTATCCATGGGCAGTTTTCTTTGGTGTGTCAGCTCTTCTGGCTGTCCTATCCATGGGCAGTTTCCTTTGGTGTGTCAGCTCTTCTTCTGGCTGTCCTATCCATGGGCAGTTTCCTTTGGTGTGTCAGCTCTTCTTCTGGCTGTCCTATCCATGGGCAGTTTCCTTTGGTGTGTCAGCTCTTCTTTTGGACTGTCCTATCCATGGGGAGTTTCCTTTGCTGTGTCAGCTCTTCTGGCTGTCCTATCCATGGGCAGTTTCCTTTGGTGTGTCAGTCTCTTCTGGCTGTCCTATCCATGGGCAGTTTCCTTTGCTGTGTCAGCTCTCTTCTGGCTGTCCTATCCATGGGCAGTTTCCTTTGGTGTGTCAGCTCTTCTTGCTGTCCTAACCATGGGCAGTTTCCTTTGGTGTGTCAGCTCTCTTCTGGCTGTCCTATCCATGGGCAGTTTCCTTTGCTGTGTCAGCTCTTCTTCTGGCTGTCCTATCCATGGGAGTTTCCTTTGGTGTGTCAGCTCTTCTGGCTGTCCTATCTATGGGAGTTTCCTTTGGTGTGTCAGCTCTTCTTCTAACTGTCCTATCCATGGGCAGTTTCCTTTGCTGTGTCAGCTCTTCTAACTGTCCTATCCATGGGGAGTTTCCTTTGGTGTGTCAGCTCTTCTGGCTGTCCTATCCATGGGGAGCTTCCTTTGGTGTGTCAGCTCTTCTTCTAACTGTCCTATCCATGGGCAGTTTCCTTTGGTGTGTCAGCTCTTCTAACTGTCCTATCCATGGGGAGTTTCCTTTGGTGTGTCAGCTCTTCTGGCTGTCCTATCCATGGGGAGTGTCCTTTGGTGTATCAGCTCTTTGTTACCTGGCCCATCCTAGCCCTCTGTGATCAAATCTGTTAGTGGCTGTCCACACACCTGGCAGTCTGGGTGGGGGGACTTTGTCACCTAGCTCATCCTAGCCCTCTGTGATCACATCTGTTGTGTGCCTGTCCACACACCTGTCAGTCTGGGGGGGGGGGGGGGGACTTTGTTACCTGGCCCATCCTAGCCCTCTGTGATCACATCTGTTAGTGGCTGTCCACACACCTGGCAGTCTGGGTGGGGGGACTTTGTCACCTAGCTCATCCTAGCCCTCTGTGATCACATCTGTTGTGTGCCTGTCCACACACCTGTCAGTCAGGGGGTGGGGCTGGTGGGGGACTTTGTCACCTAGCTCATCCTAGCCCTCTGTGATCACATCTGTTGTGTGCCTGTCCACACACCTGGCAGTCTGGGTGGGGGGACTTTGTCACCTAGCTCATCCTAGCCCTCTGTGATCACATCTGTTGTGTGCCTGTCCACACACCTGTCAGTCAGGGGGTGGGGTTGGTGGGGGACTTTGTCACCTAGCTCATCCTAGCCCTCTGTGATCACATCTGTTGTGTGCCTGTCCACACACCTGGCAGCGTAAAAGGAACTATCAAAGCACACCTGTTTTTATTTGTTTTTCTAAATACCCTGCCTCAAACCCTCTTTCCCATCCTCTTTTTGACCCTACACAAACCGCTCCAAGCACAGTATCCCTCAAGTCAGTGACAATTACACCTACCAAGACCACACAGTGTAACAACTGACCATCACAGTCCTCCGACTCCTTTGACTGCGCGCGTGTGCGCGCACACACAGCCCACATCCCCCCACCCCTCCCTCTCCCCAGAATGGTATCCCTCTACTCAGTGAATTATTGACACCTGTCAATACCACACAGTGTTATAACTGACCATCAAAGCCCTGTCTGCTCCCTCTGACTGACACACGCATACACAGACACACACACAGACACACCCTCACGCGAGAGCCCCTCAGGGCAGTATCCCTCTCTTCTGTGACTCAATGACACCTGCTAATACCACACACTGTAATCACTGATCTTAAAAAGTCGTACCTGCTTCCTCCGACTCTACACACATACGCACACACATCAAACAGGTCACACACATCAAGACAGACTGGTGACACAGGCAGAACAGCACTGTGCCCCCCGCCCTCCCCACCTGCAGCAGATCTCGGAAGCCCAGCTTGTTCAGCCCCAGGCGCACAATGGACTGCAGGAACTCCAGCAACGCCTGCAGGGCGCCACCTTGCAGCAAGGGGGACTGCACCAGCAGGAAACACTGCGGCAAGATGTCCGTGGAGATGGACGCCATGTTGGCTTTGGAGATGTCACACAGCGAGGTCAGCAGGTTCAAGGTAAGCTGCAGGTGAGAGCCAGAAGTTGATTTTTAGATTAAAGAATGAGCGCCAGTGTCGGCTTGTATGTGTGTGTGTGTGTGTGCATGTGCGTGTGTACCTGCTAGTTGCTATGGGGGCAGGAGAGGTGAAGGTGTGCATGTGCAGCATCAGCATGCAAAAATGCCAGTCAGCATGCAAAGTTACTGAAAGCTTATGATTGCAATTCATTTAGAATATCCATTCCTGATTATGGATATCTCAAACCTGTCTTTGACATTGACAGCAGGGTATCAAAGACTAAACACATGACTGGATTATCTACTCCTGATACGGACATACATATCTAACCCTTGAGAACAGTATACTGAAAGATTCAACTAGTGATCTATTCTGATGATCTACTCCTGGGACACATTTATTGTGTGGTTACTTCCCTTCCTTTCCAAGGAAAAATGGTCCAGGTTTTGCCAATTCAATCATACATTCATTCAAACGCAAAGAGGAATTATACATCAAAAATCATACAAATGATCAACATAATAAACTACATGCTGATCAGCAAGGCTTGAGGCACCTTCAAATGCATCACATCATGGTTTTATTGCTTTACTGGGTGTAGATTTATAACAGACTGACCAAGCACGCCCACAAGGTACAGCCACGCATCCATGCCAGTACTAAAGCCTCACTGTTTGACCGCCTACTTCTGAGCGACGCCTAAGTGTTCAGTAACTCACAGTGATGACAATGTCTTCACCAGAATCACTGCCATCCATGTCTCTCTCCTGTGTACAGCCAGTGTGAGAGTACAAAGCCAGGCAACAGGTCAACAGTGACCAGGACAACATCACAGTGCGTCGGTCCTGTGGACAGTGCACACTGTGGTTTCCACACTACTGGTCCAACAATCAACCTATGTATGTGAGCTGCTGAATCATGTCAATGACGTTAACCCTGGACACGACAGCTGCATTCCAAGTTCTGTGTTACTGTCTGTTAGCAACTTACTCTGCCAGCTACACAATGTACGAAGGTAAGAATGTAGTCAGCTTCTCCATTCTGTTAAACTGCTTTCTGAACAGCAGAGACGTCAACACATAGCAGCAAAGAAAAGGAGGGGTGGGGAGATGGGGGCAGAGGGCAAAACCATATATGTATGTATGTGTGTATGTAGAGAGAGAGACATAGAGAGACAAGACAAGACAAATGTTTTATTGTCATAGCATTACAGCCTTAAGACAAGGGGGTGAACATGAACAATTGTATGCACATATCAATATTATTTACTGATTTCACACATGCATAAACATACACGCACACACAATGCGCGCGCGCCACAAACAGCACCCACCCACACACACACACACACACACACACACTGATACAGGATCATCTGAATAGTTACTTTTTTTAAAGTTAGATGTTACGCACATTAATTCTAACTTACTCTTCTTATCTTCATTTCTGAGCTATAAATTTAGCGACGATTTAATAACAGTTTCACTACTACTGGAAAGGATTTTATAAACTTTGTTCTGATCGGAATGTTGGGGAAGGATTCCAGTATGGCACATTTTTTACGGATATCATCATAAGTGGTACAGTAAAATAAAACATGAGTTTCATTTTCGAATCCATTTCCACATGATGGCAATTGATATTGTTGAGACACAGAGAGAGAGAGATAGAGAGAGAGAGAGAGAGAGAGAGAGAGAGAGATCGATCGATAATAGATATAGATATATATGAAATGGTGAATCAAAATTATGACAAGCGAAGGTATGCAACAATGAACGCATGATTTGGTGACGAATGTTTCCCCGAGACTTCACATGACTATGAAAGAAGCATGAAGGTATGGTGGGGTGGGCGGGGGAAGAGATGGGAAGGGGGGGAGGGAGGAGAAGTAAAACACTGCTACAACACTGACCTGTGATACATGTAGATCATTTTCGCTGATTAGCGGAGGCATCTCCTTCATCATGTCGTTGATCATACTGGACGTTAAGCTGCTCCCTGTTGCACACACACACACAAACACACGCTGCGTGTAGTCACGTTAAAGACCTAACCCTCCCAGCAACACATGATGACTCTCCCATTCTGTCCCTGGTGTCCATCAAAACTGCTCTACCACCACAGCAATGGAAGGAAACAGCCCCACTTTACTATGGCACCTTCTCTCTTTCATTTACAGTTTTCAATACAGGATCAGAGATACAGGTCAACTCCAACCATATCAACTTCTCTGTTTCATGTACCCAGTTGTGTACATGGGCCCAGTGACCCTAGTCAAATCCAACCACATCAAGTTTGTTTAAGTTCTTCAAGAGTCAGGCAATATAGGCAAATCAAGTACCTGAACAAAATTGTTAAAAAATCAAAACAAAAAGAAAGTAGATCCAAAATGCCAAAGCCTGTCAAACAAACAGAAAAAAAAATGTCTCTCAGCTACGTAGTTGTATATTTCTTTGTATCCTTTCAAAGGTGGCCACAGTATTTTTACACATTTAATCGTCATTCTGAGGCATGAACATCTCAATAAATCCAGCACTTGGGTTTTCCATCCTTCTGTTTCTGATAGGCATTACTCTAACAACTAACGTACCATAATTCTGAACAAGGACGTCCAGACACTGGAGGGTGGACAGCTTCAAAGCACGCTGGTTCTTCCTCAGGAAAGACGCCAGAATGGGCACGCCTTCCGTCTGCAAGTGTTCAAAAACATCAACCCATGCACAACATAACACACAGAGCAGTCAGACAGAAAACTTGAAATCCAAACAGAAAGCAAGCATGTTTACCCAATATCCCCAATCCTTTCGCAACAGAACTACCAACTTACTTCACAAGCACCTGTATGCGTGCCGCGCGCGCCACACACACACACCACACACACACACACACACACACACACACAGGCATGCATACACACACACAAACCACCCAGCACACACTCAATGGAAACACTGGAAACAAACAGTTAAGTTTCATCTGCTAAATGAATGCACCCACCAAAGGTATTGCTCCAAATGACCAACACTGCTAGTAATTGTCTCGCTGCAAGCCTGATCAATGCCAAGATATAAAATAAAAGGAAGCATAGACTACAGCTCTGTCAGTCATGTAGTCTCAAAATAGAACAGAACTCCACAGTATCATGTCCTTCAATGTCATCTTCACTGATAACTCTTCCCCTCCTCCAAACACCCACAATATACTGACATAATCACCCACAAATTTGTGACATATCTTATCTAATTCCCCACCATCTCAACCATCCCACACACAAAAAAATGGGGACGACCAGGACTGTGTCGGCTACCATGGGGCGATGAGGATGAGCCTTGGTCTTACCAGTCTTGCTTTCCTGATCACCTTGTGGAGGATCGGGAATAGAGGTAAGAGGCTGGAAGACGGAGGCCGAATAGGGAGGCAAAGAGGTCGATCATGGGCCTGACCCAATGTTTCCACACCGAGAGGAGGGTAGCCTGCTGAGGGTCCATTCCGTGTGGAGGAGGGCCTTGGAACGACTGAGGGAGTCCGCTAAGTTATTGAGGGTTCCACTATGTGCCTCACGCGGAGAGGTATTCCCCGCGAGTGGCACCAGCGGAGGAGGGCCTCTCATCGGAGAGAGAGAGCGAGACAGGGAGCGAGGCCCCCCCCCCCCCCCCCCCCCCTTTTCTTGACATGCCCTGCCACCGAAGTGTTGTCCGAGAACCAGAGAACAAGTCGGTGAGAGAAAGGAGTATCATGTCCTTCCATGTCATCTTCACTGATTACTCTTCCCCTCCTCCAAACACCCACAATATACTGACATAATCACCCACAAATTTGTAACATATCTTATCTAATTCCCCACCATCTCAACCATCCCACACACACAAAAAATGGGGAGTTTGTATTATACTCCCTGTTTGGCTAGTATACCTACCATGTCAGACCATAGCATTCAACGGCAGTTAGTTAGCTCTGAAAGGCCGAATTTTTGTGGCTAATGCAGTAATAAGACTATCACGTGACTCCCAGCCTACTTCCGCCAAGGAAGAAGCCAGTGACAACTTCCTGTTTCTCATTCAGCGAGGCATATGCGCAAGGTTACCCCGAGAACCATAGCGCTAGAGGGGAAGGTTGGGTGGGCATTAGAGTCTGACATGGTAAGTATACTAGCCAAACAGGCCGAGTGCCCTAATGGTTCTTGGGGTTAGAAGTGGAAAAGATGTAGCTGCGTTAGCCGCAAAAGAAATCCCTTAGAACCATCAGCCCTGGTCATGCAGATATCCCTTGAATAAAAGTTTATGAAGGGATTTTCCGAACGCCAGTAGGCTGCCTCCAGGAGGTGGCGCAAGGGGACAGAACGCTGGAACGCTGCGGAAGTGGCCAGCGCTCTGACCTCATGGGCGCGAGGAGATACGACGGGGAGATCCATATACGCCTGGGCGTAAGCAGATCTGACCCTCTAGGAAAGCCCCCTAGAGATAGTGCCAGAGAGAAGTTTTTATGATGACTGGGGGTGATGGAATGAGGAGACGCCTCTAGGCGGAGCGCCTGGGGCGCGAGCATTCCCAGTAGTATCTAGACCTAGAAGGGCGCAGGTCCATGTTCTCCCACTTTCCCCTTTTCCCCAGATATCCACGAGTGAGTGGATGACAAGGGAGGGAGAGGCTGTGCCTGGTTCCTGATTCTTGGCTAAGAATTTGGGAAGAAACTTGAGAGACAACCGTCCCTGTGGAAGGCAATGTCTCTGGGGTCCCCAATAAGGGGTTTTCATAGAGCGTCAAGAAGAATGAAGAGGTCCCAAAGGGGGACCCGCCTAGGGAACAGTGGCTCATATTGAGCTACCCCCTTAGAATCTCTCCGAGAAGGGAGTTGTTCTAAAAAAGGGGGGGGGGGGGGGGGGGGGGGCGCAGAGTTGGCAAATAGTGGAACAGATAGCTGGCCTGTAGCCCCGAATGGAGCTAGCAGCTATCCCCTTAGAATCTCTCTGAAAAGGGAGGTATTCTAAAAGGGGGGGGGGGCACCGAGTTGGCAAATAGTGGTACAGATAGCTGACCTGTAGCCCCGAAAGGAATTAGCAAGAGAGCCTTAGGGAGAGGGTAGGTGGGATAGAGAGTTGCCTAACTGGGTGTTGGGAGGACAATCGTGGGGAACAGAGTTATCTGAGCACCAGGAGAACCATCTCTCCCAACGGTAATAGTAGAGAGACTAGGTGCTGGCTCTGCGCGAGACAGTAGGCGAGTCCCAAAGGTCTTGCAAGGCCCCTGCCAAAGACAGTATGTCTAGGACGGACTGGGATCTGTCCGATTGTGAGGGAGAGGCAGATGTTCACAATTGGGCTGGCACAGAAGCCAGGCGTGCAGGTGGAGCATCTGGGGTTGGAGTGGGGGCGACCCGAGCGAGGCTGTCTGAGCATGTCCAAACGTGTGCCCCGCTGGAGAGGGGGAACATGGGAGAGAGACTCGGGGTGCAGGATCCAGGACTGGGTCGGCCACCATGGGGCGATGAGGATGAGCCTGGGTCTTACCAGTCTTGCTTTCCTGATCACCTTGTGGGGGATCGGGAGTTGAGGGAAGGTGTATACTATGCGGCTCGACCAGGGAGGGGAGACAGCGTCGATTGTATACGCTTGGGGGTCAGGGAAGGGAGGGACATATACTGGAAGACGGAGGTTGAATAGGGAGGAAAAGAGGTCAATCATGGGCCTGACCCAATGTTTCCACACCGAGAGGAGGGTAGCCCGCTGAAGGTCCATTCCGTGTGGAGGAGGGCCTTGGAACGACTGAGGGAGTCCGCTAAGATATTGAGGGTTCCAGTATATGCCTCACGCAGAGAGGTATTCCCCGCGCTATAGTGACACCAGCGGAGGAGGGCCTTTGATCGGAGAGAGAGACTGAGGGGGGCCCGGGTAACCTGAAACACCGGGGGGGGGGGGGGGGGGGGTTGCGAGAGAGCGTGGCCTGTCGCACCCCCCCCCCCCCCCGGAGAGTGCACTGCCGCATACACTGCCCTGGTGGGATCCGTAAACAACCCCTATGGAGAAGGGGGGAGCGGTGGAGGGCACAGCAACCGAGCCCTCTATCCACCTGTCTACGGGTTGGTGTGGCTGCAGTAGCAGGTCACACCAAGGTCCTGATCGGACAGGTTACCCCTGGTCCCACTGGTAGATATCCCCCCACCCGAGAAACAGGACCGTGGACGTTGCCCAAGTGGGGAATGGAATAAGTCCGATCCCCAACGTCCTGTACCCCCTAGGGGAAATGTCGACAATCGATCAGGGTACATCGAATGCCGGGGGTCCATGACACAGGTTTGGGCGTGGCGGTGCCTGCGGCTGACGAAACGGAGTTATGTCCAGTGTGAAACCAGGGAGTGGACATAACTCCGCCACCGGAGGAAGGATGCTCCTCGTGCACTAGTGGTGGCTGCACTTGTGCACGGTGGGGAGAGCGCCATGAGCCTGCGTGCTATTATTGGGGGGGGGGGGGGGGGGGGGGAGCTAATAGCAGCAGTCTCATTGAGGCGAGTGATGGGTGCTCATTCCGCAGTCCTCCCGTCACCCGTTCCGGTGCGTGCCTCGGTAAGACCCCCAGGGACTGAAGGTCACGTGACGCGGCATGATAGGGAGTGAAGACGGGGCGGCCAAGCGTCGAAGATTCGCGCCAGTCGCCCGCGTGTTTGTGCGTCTCACCGTGCGTGCGAAGGGGAGAAGGCAAGCCAGCATTAGGTAAAATGGGGGAGAAGGAGAATTCGAGTGCAAATTCTAAAACAGGCCTTCCCTTTATGAGGGGAGCCTTGCCTTTAGTTTTAAGAGGGATGTAACAGAAAGGCACTTTGTAAGGAGGCAGCTTGCCTTTTGCCCTTCAGATGCAGTGATCGTGCATCCACCGGTCGGTTAGAGGAGGTATCAAAATGACTGTCGAGCGTCCCCTCTGCGGACCCCCCTCTACACCAGCCGTACGTTCTTCCGAAGAAAGAACGGTTTGTTCCATGGAATCAGTACGTGGGTCCTCCGGGGCAAAGAGCGACTTCTGGAGAGAGACCTGCTCAACCAGTCGTTACCCTTCACCATTTTGGGCTAAAGTGGCGGAACAAACACGGAGCACACAACCACAAAGTGGACACAAGGTGGTGGATCGAGAGATCGGGAGGAAAACTCGATCGACCTTAAGATAATTACAATAACTAATGTGCAGGAAGAAAGCTCCAGCCCACTAAACCTAGTAACAACTAGAAGAGGACGAACACGAGGTGAGGCAAGATGGCAGATCGAGAGACCGGGAGGGGTATTCGATCGCCGAGCGCTACAAAATAAATAATAAAACGCCATGCGGAAGCCTCACGCGACTATAGTACAGTTTAGTGGAGACAAGGAGGTGGATCGAGAAATCGGGAGGAAAACTCAATCGACCTTAAGATAATTACAATAACTAATGTGCAAAAGGAAACCTCCAGCACAAGTAAACCTAGGCACAACTAGAAAGAGGACGATCACGCAGTGAGGCAAGATGGCGGATAGAGAGACCGGCGTGAGGTGAGGCAAGATGGCGGATAGAGAGACCGGCGTGTGGTGAGGCAAGATGGTGGATAGAGAGACCGGCATGAGGTGAGGCAAGATGGCGGATAGAGAGACCGGCGTGAGGTGAGGCAAGATGGCGGATCGAGCGACCGGCAGAGAACTCAATCGCCGAAAGCAACCAAACAATAGAGCACGAGAATAAAAACTAGCGCCCAACGAGACCTCCCGAATCAAGAGGCCATGAGGCAAGCTTGATCGAAAGAGAATTAAAATACTAAGGAATGGAACAACACACGAGAGTGTAAGGACCGTTAATGATAGATCGTTAATGGAAGCATGACAAACCAAAAACTCATGCGAGCCCTCACTCAACAGAGCGTCAAAGAAATTAATGAAACGCCAACCGTAAGCCTCAAGCAACAATAGTACCCAGGGTTTAGCGTAAGCCACAACAGAACAAGTAAAGAAGGCCAACACAAGCAATCTTTACACAAAACAGAAGTATAGGCGAGACAAAGCAAGAAAACCTGTCAGGTGGAAGGCCGAAGGCGAATGAGGAACAGGAAGTTGTCACCGGCTTCTTCCTTGGCGGAAGTAGGGTGGGCGTCACGTGATAGTCTTATTACTGCATTAGCCACAAAAAAATTTGGCCTTTCAGAGCTAACTGCCGTTGAATGCTATGGTCTGACATGGTAAAGTGTATGACGCCAAATAGAATACAGCTTGCAAAATCATTATTCAAAACATATAAACTTTAATCCAACATATACAAATTCTCATATTATTTCTGGCCACACACAGACATACATGCACACACAATTCTGCAGAATTAAAAACAAACAAACAAAAACATGATATTGTTTGGTAACGACTCACTCCGGAAACCTATATTAAACATGTTGTAACATTAAAACCACAGACCACCTGCTCAAAGCATTGAAAAAATAATTGTGGTATTACAGTAACCCAACCGACTCTTCTTTTTTTCCCCACAGACCCTACACTTTTTCCTCTTGACAAGTGAAAAAAGAATGTTTAGCAGAAAAGACAGACAAAAACTGAACAGAAAATTAATTCTTTCAATCTTCACTGATCAATTCGAGTCTGATTTGGGAGGTAATTTTTGAGTGATTTCAAGTACAATGGTGCACACAGCCTTGCATGCACAAGGCATGTTTACAGGGCAACTACTTTCCACCAAATCACAGAAATTTCAAACAGAAACACAGCAAAGTAAAAAAAAAAAAAAAAAAAAAAAAAAGGGGGTGGTGGTAAGTGGTGGGGGTAATCAGTGATTTCACGTAGCATTTTCAATACTGCAGCACATGATACTAACATGAGACCTCGTGTAGATTTCTTCGCAAGAGAGGGCAGTCACCTCTTTGTCTGCCCACACTGGCAAAATGCTATGAAAGTAAAAGTAACCGACAAAAACCACACAAATGGTCCAAGTCCAGTATGACTGAAGAAAAGGACCCTAACTCCTTGATGCACAGATGTTTTACACCACTTTGATTAGATGTCTCACATTTTTCAAGGGGCTGGGAAGGGGAAGAGGAAAGGGTGGGACTGGGGGCAGGGTAGGAGGCAGATGATTTTTGCTTTTTTACCAGGTTGAAGTCTTCATTTGACTTAAGACCCAGACACAAAAGCCAGCATTGTGTAGCACTGGCTTACATGTGTTGGCCATCACAGAAAAAAAAATGTCAAGTGATCAACCAGCCTTTTTTTTTTCTTTTTAACCATGTTACCATAACCAAACTCTTTCTCTCTCTGCGCATCTTCAGCATAAAACACTGTCTACTGATCACAGGGGGCTGAACTCACCAATATGGGCCGGATGTCCACTTTCAAGGGGGAGCTGCACATCAACCACACATATTTTGGTCAGTCACCAAACTACACGTATTTTGGTCTGTCACCCAAACTCCACATATTTTGGTCTGTCACCAAACTACACGTATTTAGGTCAGTCACCACACTGCACCCACTTCAAGCAATCACCAAACTGCACACACTTTGATCAATCACCAAAACACAGATTATTTTGATCAGTCACCAAAGTCAATGACTCTTCCACGTCCATGACAATCGAGCAGATGATGGCTAGAATCAGAGTAACGACTTCGCCATGACTCACATTTCTGTCATGTTTTATCGATGTAACACGATTGGTTTTGTTTGAACAGCATTTAATCACAATGAATTTCATGTCCATGATTTAAATTTATCCCACACATCCTCTATATTCAGCAGCAAAAGGTCATTCACCATGCAGTCATGACCCACTTAATGGATGCTGTTCTGAAAGTGTTGATCAAATTTCCTATCACTGCAGGTATCTGTATCTCTCAGACCTGGTTGACACACTAGGATATATTATAAAAGCTAGCTGTCATGCAGTCTCAGACCAGAATGGAGCTCTACAGTATCATCTTCATCATTCTTATACCCACTGAGTAACATTAAAAAAAAAAAAAAGTCCTCCATTCTGTGGCCCTCTATGCTCTGTTCTTGTGGTGACCTCTGTTTTGATTTCCTCTTGACATCTATGCCCTTGGCCAGTGCCTGTCAAGGCTGCCGGTATCAGCATGTTCACAGGGATTGTCGCTGGACGGACATATGGTGCCCTCCAGAGGGGGTGCTCACTCACTCTCGTTGCAACTGACCAAACAGTCACTGTGGTCAGTCAGGGGCTTAGCAGAGGAGACCTGTGTATGATGGATCAGAACAGACCTAACTGCGCACCAACAAAGTGACTTGGCAGCACTGCAACGTCTCCTCTGGCGGGATGCCTCATGTCATCCTGAAACTGACCTTCCCATGTGGCTAGCTGGTGCCAGGGCTGCAGCTGGAGAAGCCAGGGTGAGACTGTGGACAGGGCGCCAGACCACGCGGCGTGGTGGTGATGTCAATGGAGTGGCACAGAGAACAGGAAAAACATTTCTTCCTTCCCTCATCTAATATCACTTTAAATGGGAGAAAAAAAAACTGAAGGAAGGAAGAATAAACACACACGCACACAAATCCTGACCCCTGCTGACCTGGCGATCATGGTGAGGGCTTTGACAGTGGTCAGGCGGGTGATCTCATTCTTCAGACGCTCCAAGAACAAGGGCAAGCACTCACTCAGCTCCATCTGCAAGGAATCGCCCAGGTGGGTCACAATCTGGCCCCTGCAAAACACCAGGCAGCAGACTGAAAACCTCTCGATACATGCCAACATGACCTTTCTTCTCCAGCTCAATGAACACTGGCAAGGGCTCTTTATCAGGCATGAAAAAACAAAAACGCAACATAGGTTGAACACCATGTAAAGGGGAGGTTTTCCTCCAGCAAAAGTTTACAAAAGCAGTGGGGAAGGAGGGGGTGAAAGAGCAGAAATGGTGGGAATTTAGCATGCCTATGCATCAAGTGGTATCATTCACTTTCAGGTTCAGGGCCTGGATAATGTCCAAACATGGTAACAAAATTCTGTTGATGTCCAAAAAGAATGAATGAAAAGGTAATGAGAAGCAGCTACTGGAATGATGATGTTAGGATTTAATGTCTGAATGAGGAACTTACCACACACTAACAACTGATTTGGAAGGTTCTTGGAAATATGCTATAATTAATCTTTTAATTTTCATTTAAGATTAGCAGCTCTCTCTCTCACCACATGCACGCACAAAGACACGCGCGCACGCACACACACACACAATCAAATTCAGTCTCCTCTGTGAATTCCACAACCATGGTCAACCAATGAACTACCACTGCCACACAATGGGAGGAAGGACATCCTCATCCCCTTTGAGGAACCCATGCTGTAACTCACATGCAGGAGATGGCCCGCTCCTTCACCTCCTGGTCGATGTCGGCAGCCTTCAGACGCTTCAGGGTGCAGCTGTACAGGTCCTTGACGTAGGGCTTGTACTCAAACGCCCCCTTCTGGGCTTCTGTGGTCACAAGGCATCACAGCATACCGACTCACACCAAAGGTCTCCTGTCATGCCTTTTCCTCATTCTTGCACTCTCACTCCCTGTCCCACCCCACACCCTCTATCCCTGTCTCTCTCACAGGAATCTTTCTTTCTTTCTCTCTCACACACACACAAACATGCATGCACACACACATTCACCCACACACACGCACACACACACACCCCTGTCTGTCTCTCAGAAATGTAGACACTCACTCACACACCCAAGTGCATACAGTGACTAAAATCACTAGCTTCTTTCCATCCAAGCCCAACAGAGTGACCAAACCAAAGAGCGAGCTGACATTTCTGCATCCAGCATGGAGGGAGGTCTCTCTCTATTCCACTACACCCTAAAATCATACAGCGTGTTGATCAATTCAGGTTCCGATACTTCTACACTAATCACGAACCACAGAGCTGCACTAACTTGTCTTTCAGACCAGACAAGCCGAGTGCCATTAAACCACCCAAGACAGCCACACATTATATTCCCCCTGACAAAATCTTACAGAAAAACACACAGGTGAATGTGTTAAACGCTTTGTGACATTGTTCCTTCCTAAGTATACCTACTGACAGAAAACAGCAGATCTGTGAGCAAAACAAAAAGAAAAGTCCACCATGATATTGCTCACCTGAAAAGTGTCTATGAAAAAAAATACCTCCACTATAATTCTGTCCAGCATACTCTTTTTTTTCTGACAATAGCAAGCAACTCGCTTTACTCTCTCTGTCCACATCATCATCTGACCTCCATTTCATGACAAGAGCTGATGTGAATGTAGGTTACATACAAAAACCAGGTAAAGGAGTACAAAAGAAAGACGATCCACAACAAGAAGTTGATACGCTGTCTTGGAATCACATACAGATGCTAACCCCTACATCAACAGTAACATCCATGCTTATTTTCCTATTGTTTTTAAATCAAAGAGAAAAGACAGGCAGAGGAGAGAGAGAAGAAAGAGGAAGGGCAGAAGGGAGGTACAGGGAAGAGCCCCCATCTCACCGAAAGGCCTGAGCACTTTGACTAGCTGCTGTGTGACCAGCAAGGCCTCCGAGGTGATCTTGTAAAAGGGGTCGCCCACCGCGTTCACAATGGGCTGAAAGCACACGGGGAGGGCACAGAGACATCACTACACCAATACAGCCTTCATCAAGGCTAACTGGGGAGAGACAGGGGAAAGCGCATGTGCATTTCTATGTGCATTTGTTTGCCTACGTATGTGCAATGTGAGGGGGGAAAGGGGCAGAGTGTGTATGTGTGTGAGTGGATGTGCCAGAGGTTGTGCCGACAGAGCCTGTAGGAAAGCGCCAAGGGCTGAATGTAGAGCGGCCAGCCTTCTGATGTAAAAAAATTCCACTGTCTGGACAACACAGGCAGTTGGGTTTTCTCACTAAAACCTGTCAGGGGTGCTGTCACAGAATCATTTAAAAATTCCAAAACCTTTTCCACACTTTCAAACCTACTCACTCAGAAATCAAAACTAAGTTTCAAATGCCATCCCTGATCCACGATTTAGTATTTTTCCTTCTCCAACCAATTGTTGGCAACCCGACAGCTTTGTAGCTTACAGCCATGTGACCACAAAACTCCGGATGGTCGAAAGTAGTTAGCAATGAGAATAGACAATGGCATAAGATCAGCTTTTTTTTTAATGATTTTCAATCACAACATATTTCTGCATTGCAATTTTTGTAGCCATGTGCTGCATATGCTAATCAGCTTGTCAATTTTCCCAACTTTTCAACCATCCTTTTCCACTTTTCCCAAACTAATGAAAGTCCACAAATCATCTGCCTTTTCTAACCTGTCTTCTCAAAACTTTATAAGCCCTTACCACCATCGCCACCCCATGCCTAACCTCTTAATGGAGGACTGGCAAAGCAAGGTTTCTAGTCACAGCATTTTGGATTTATTCACTATCATCTACCTCCACCTCTCACCACACAAAAAGGTCACACAACCACCACCACCACCCATCCCTCTAACCCATCTCCCAAGTTGCACCAGTAAATGATGCTGAAATCCACATTTTCCCACTAAACCAGAGATTCCACTCACAACTTCAGATGGCCGACAGCAATGCTGCACATGTGACAGTGAGAGACCCTGACTAAGACCTGTGGACTGGTAGACAGGACCATCTGCCATGTTTAAGGCTTGTACTGATGTGCATGCACAAAGAGGAAAGCACAAAAAAAAAAAAAAAAGGTTAAGACAGGACTTACCGGGACAGGACCTTCATGTGGGGGTGGAAGACCGCTGGGTTGTGGTGCACCAACAACGTGTTCAGGAAGGACAACGTGTCAATCTTCATGTTGCTGCTCGAGTTTTTGTCCCTGAAACAGCACCATCATACCCAAGCTCCCTCACTCTTCATCCTCACTGCACTACACAACCAGCTGGCCCGTCGGACAGTCCAATGGACAAAGGGAAGGAAGCCAATGAGGAGATCTGTCAAGATGTCTGCAGACTGCTGGAAGGTCTGCTGAGGCAGTCCGTGGGCTCATGTACCAGTCGGTCAGTCTAATCACTTGGAAGTGGAAGGTAAAGAGGCGGGATGGTCATCCAATTCACAACCACTGCATGGGGGAAATGCCAGTCAGGCACAGCCCCCCCCCCCCCCCCTCTCTCTCTCTCTCTCTTTTTCCTCCTCCTCACTTTACTCTACCCTCTTTCCTCGTGCCCTATTCCTCGAACTCTACTACTCACCCTCTCTTCCACTGTCCCTCTGTCAACTTCATTCACCACTTTGGCTTCACAAGGGGAGTATTGTGCATGTTGATGTCTGTACTGTTTTTATTTTTTTGTCGCTGAGGAAGGCATAATGCCGAAAATTTCGTCCCGTTTTGTGTCGTGCATTAAAACTGCGTTACTTCACACTTTGTTTTGTGTGCTCTTCTGCTTTTTTGTCGTACACAGACAGTGAACAAATCTTGAAAATGTTGGTAAAAGTGGGGGAGAGACACTCCACATTCACCCTGGAGGAGGTAAACCATTCCCCTAGGCAGTACTGGTTCACAGACACCCCACATTCACCCTGGATAACACAAAAACCACCAGTCTCCCTACAGAGTGCAGGATACCACACACCCCATATCCACCCTGGACAGTAGCAAAGAGCACTCACCCAAGACCACCACTCTCCGTTCAGAGTGCAGGGTACCACACACCCCATATCCACCCTGGACAGTAGCATAGAGCACTCACCCAAGACCACTACTCTCCCTACAGAGTGCAGGATACCACACATTCCATATCCACCCTGGACAGTAGCATAGAGCACTCACCCAAGACCACTACTCTCCCTACAGAGCGCAGGATACCACACAACCCATATCCATCCTGGACAGTAGCAAAGAGAACTCACCAAAGACCACCACTCTTCCTACAGAGTGCAGGATACCACACACCCCATATCCACCCTGGACAGTAGCAAAGAGCACTCACCAAAGACCACCACTCTTCCTACAGAGTGCAGGATACCACACACCCCATATCCACCCTGGACAGTAGCAAAGAGCACTCACCCAAGACCACTACTCTCCCTACAGAGTGCAGGATACCACACACCCCATATCCACCCTGGACAGTAGCAAAGAGCACTCACCCAAGACCACTACTCTCCCTACAGAGTGCAGGATACCACACACCCCATATCCACCCTGGAGAGTAACAAAGAGCACTCACCCTAGACCACCACTCTTCCTACAGAGTGCAGGATACCACACACCCCATATCCACCCTGGACAGTAGCAAAGAGCACTCACCACTCTTCCTAAAGAGTGCAGGATACCCCCCCCCCCCCCTCCCCCCATATCTACCCTGGAGAGTAAACTAAACCACCACTCACCCTAGGGAGTACTGGATGCCGGGCACGAGGACCACCAGGTGGTCGGAGAGGGCCCCAGGCAGCACCAGGACCAGCTCAGTGAGGAGACTGAAGCAGCCCTGCCTGGTCTTGATGCTCTTCTCCCGCAGCTGTTTGTGGATGGCCCGCACAATGTCCCCGATCTGGGACTGCAGCATCAGCACCGGCCTGCTCACACATACACACATGCACAGAAAACACACACACACACCATACCAAACCACAACACACCATACCATAAAGCTTTAGATCATGTAGAACAAGCGGATGTAGTACTCTCTGAAGCTAAACATCTCGGAGACAGATCATGAAAATGGAAAGAACTTATATTGTACCATTTTCTAGACTCTTCATCAGGGATATAGTACCCTCTGAAGCTAAACATCACAGAGATAGATCATGAAAATGGAAAGAATTTACATTGTACCATGTTCCAGACTATTCATGGTACCAATGAATGGCTGTGGAGGTATGCAGTTTGAACAAGGTTTCATCTTCATCAGACTGGCAAGACTTGATTTGTCTTTAGGCCACAGGCCACAACACTGTCAGTCAGCCAGCCATTAGTGAATGCATACACTGGCTCAATGAAGAAGTTTCGCCACAGCTCCATCGTACCAGCTGACTGTTCAGGACCATGAGAGTATGCTCCCTTTGAAAGCTTCCCACTTCATCTGACATGACAATTAAAATGCCTGCGATGGCTAGGCAAGCAAAACTTTCAGCATTGTAAAAATAAAACACACACACACACAACACACCTCTCTCTCTCTCTCTCCCCTCCTCTCTATATATATATATAGATATAGGTATAGATATATATAGATAGATTGATACAGATAGGTATATTCAGTTCACTCCTTTACCTGAAAATTCTTGCTTAAAGCTGGATTATTCCCTACAATTCTGAAAAAAAAAGGGTATGAATTCACCAGTCTGAGACACCCCTCAAACGCTGACATACACAAACCAACCCTCTTTAATCTCATAATCCCTCCCGTTTTTTTTCTGGTCATTGATGCACAATGCCAACCATTAACTAGGCTGCAGGATACTGAAATAAAACACTTTCAAAACCAGGTTATTTTGTACACTGGCTACTCTCATCCTTTCATTCATTTCAAAAGGTTCCCTAGCCAAAATTCACGCCCATTCACCCTAATACTATTCAACTCCAAATTACTTCAACTTTAAAAAAAAAAAAAGTCAGTCATCCTCAAGGACACAACGGTTATCAGACAAACTGAGGTGCAAAACAATATGAAACAATCAATGATAACCACAAGACTCATTAATGACAGTAATGGTACTAGACATCACCATGACAATGGTGGTGTCCTATTCCCATTCCCTCCTGACTCCAGGCATTCCAGCCACTAAACGTTAGTGCAGTGCACATTCTATGCCGGCGTCAGACCTACCCTTCCTCCGTCTCCATGCGGTCAGTGCTGGATGTGGCCACAGGTCGGGTCTGGCGCAGCAGGGAGATGTAGGCATGAAAGATGTCGTTCTTCACATTCTCCTCCCGCTCTGAAAACACAAGTCACAGCACCACATTCATCACTTTCTGACCTGCAGTGTGTGGTGACCACAGATAATAGCCTTCTTTTACAACTGGGGAAAGAATTTTTTAAGTCCTGTTTAAGTCTCACTCATTTCCTTCCGAGACAACCAACGTGACTTCAAGAAATGTAGGTCAAAGCTGTACTACCAAACCTCTGACTTGAGACTTTCACAGCCTTCACCTTAAATGATACTGATGTTGGGGTCAACAAGATACGGCAGCTCTAAGCTCTGCAGTCAGGATGGTTATAATTAACTTGACATAGCCAGGTCTAAGTGAAAACAGACCTAAACAGCGTTATTAACCCTCTTCAGTATGCACTTACCTGAGCTTAGTTACGCCGAAAACCATCGGCAAGATAAGTAACTCCATAATTTGAACATGGTTACCCAATTTAAAAATCAATTTAAAAGAGAGGAAAGGAAATAATGAAATGAAAATAATTTTTAAAATTCCTACGAATATATATATGTTGCTATATCATAAGTTTGAAGAATGTCACATGAGCCATTTACTCGGGACAAAAAAATCTTCTTCAGAACTTTCTTCCGAATCGTTGTTTATCATATCTGGAACCTCATCCCAGTCGAAATCTAGGTCACTGTAAGCTTCATTACCTAGCACTTTCACCAAGTCTTATGCCGTAAATCCTGCATCAGCCTGACGACTGGAGGACAAACACAAATGGCCAACATCAACTGGACCCAGCGTACTTGCTTCTGGGTCAGCAACACAGGTTTTCAAAATGCGACACCTTGTGTTCAGGTGCAGTGTGGTGAAAACCATACCGGAAAATCTTATTTCCATGGTCATTTTGACATGAACGTAAGTAGTTCTGTTGCAGGCAGTGACTTAAGCAATAAGCAACTAGTCCTAACTTGCAATGGCATTCCATTTCTCAAAGACCTTCAAGGACGCCATGGAACAGTAAATACAAGAAAAAAAAAGAGAATTCTCTCTCCCCACTGCCTGCAGTATCCCACCTTCACCGATCTGCCCCTCACCTTTGAACCTAGCGATGAGGGCTGGGGACACAGAGCGGTAGAATTCCGCCAGCATCTCATGACGGGTGCTGATGATGGCCTCCAGGCATTTGGCAGCAGATCGACGAACTTTCCACGACATGTCGTCGTCATCGCTGTACTCATCATCACTCTCCCTAAAACCATCAAATCAACCACAGCGGAGCTTCAGTCTACTTCATGTGTGCATGTATAGGGGGTTTTGTGCACTGATCTGTGTAGGCTTGTGTATGAGACAGAGCGAGGGGGAGAGAGAGAGAGAGAGAGAGAGAGAGAGAGAGAGAGTGTGTGTGTGTGTGTGTGTGTGTGTAATCTGTCAACTAGCACTCTGTACATCTGTAGAGGGGTGCATTCTTCCCCCATTACTTCACCTTCCTTTTAGTCTAAGTATATGCCGTTAGCCTTATAGAACAGGAAATTGTAAGCACTAGTATCCTGCCAGTTTTTCAAATTACCAAACAAAGTTGTACTGCAATGGTCCAGCTCAATTTGGGACACACACACACACACATATAAGCACGCACAAATCCGCACATAATGCCTACACTCTGCAATGATCATATAATCTCATTTTGGTTACACAAGCAAGTCCAAACCAAACAGCGTAGTTTAAATTTTGCTCACACACAAGATTCTGTGAACAAAAACATTCTAAAAAACAAAACAAAAAAACAACCCCCCAAAAACCCTGATTTGACATTCATGATATATTACCAATTTCTACCACATTCACAATATACAATCAATTTCTACCACATTCACAATATACAATCAATTTCTACCACATTCATAATATACAACAAATTTCTACCAAATTCACAATATACGACCAATTTCTACCACATTCACCATATACGAACAATTTCTACCACATTCACAATGTATCAACCAATTTCTAGCCATTTCAACTGGTTGTACATGGTGAATGTGGTAGAAAATGAAACGTGCACACCATCACATCCACATATATTCCTGACCACTGCCACTCACTCTTCCTCCTCTTCATCAACTTCAGTGTCCATGGCCTCCTCATCGTCATCATAGTTGTAGTTGGGGTCATGACAGATGTACTTCAGGCAGATATCAATAATCTGCAAAACGCATATCACTATCATCACCGAGGGCCCAGTCATGATGCTGTCATGTGCACGCACACCTCTATCAACAGACCTAATCGTAGAGAAGTTTCTGATGTCATTACTGTTTCACCTCCTTAGTTTACCTCATCCTGCCTTCATGACAGGCAATGAAAATTGCCAACCAAACTGTACAGATCAATACATTTCCTCTCTCTCTCATGCAGACACTGTTCCAGACAGTTTTCAACTTCATTTGTTATCATCATCATCATCGATCGAATCAGATCTATCTGTCTTGGGGTTTGTTGTGACATTTGCTTATCAAACGACACGTGCACAAATTTGGCAATGATCTTGACCCATGTTAACCCTTAACCTGAGAAAAGGTCACTCTATTTGCTATGGAAAGAATTAACGTTATCCTCAGCTGAGGTATTGCTCTATCTTCACGTCCTGGGTCTGCTGTGATGCTTGTTTACCAAATAATGCGCACACAATCTTGACCCACACACTGACAAAAAGGTCACTCTATTTCAATGGAAAGACGCGCTGTCCTCACTCACTTTACTGCCGACCCCATTCCTCCATACCCCGTCTTCATTCCCACCCCTCCTTTCCTGGCCCACCTCCAAACCTACAACATGAACCACAGGGCTGAGGTTTGATCAACGCGGCCCCTACCCAGGGAAGCTGAAGCCACCCCACATTTCTTCATCCAGCCTACCATTCTGATTCAGAACTGTGGTCCTGCACTGAACTATACTTAACACTGCCGCTGACAAACAAAACAATGTGGTAGCAATGGTCAGAAAATGTCGCTTGGGCTGCCTAAAAACTGGTGGGAGCAAAGCTAAAGCTAACTCAGCCAGTGCAGCCTGACTCATGGTGTGGGCATGGCATTTGCTGATGACAGGTGGCACTGGAAGCTGACCAGTGCTCTCCGTCTGAGGGATTGATGTGGAAGGTACCTGTGTGTTGTGTGGACTCAATTCGCATGGAATGTGTCTGTGTGCGGTGCTGACTCTATATCCAGTCAAAGGAATCTCTACCGCAAGTGGAAATTCTGTAATCACCACAGATGTGACCAGAACTGTAAACTGAATTTGCCCGGCGCTATAGTACAGGGTCACTGTCAAGTTGACAAACGTTAAGTGTAATCCCTGAACAAGACAGAAAAGGCGTGGAAGGGGAGAACAGTGTGAGGCAGAGGGTGTCCAGACCTGGGGAATGAAGTGGGACACCTCCTTGGGACAGCGTCGCACGAAGGACTCGAAGGCCTGCAGGCAGTACTCCCGCAACTCATCGTCCTCCATCTGGCAATACTTCACCACCAGGGGCACAATACTCTGCAGGTACTCCCCAAACCGGTGCCCTGCCTGCCGACTGAAACACATGGCACAATGGACCACTACCTTCACCACTCTCCCTGCTTCCATCCAGTGGAAAGGCAGTCTTCACTTCTAGGGTCTCATGATTCACCACACATCTTACTTCAACCATGTCTACTGTGCCGGGTGTAATGAACATGGCTCAGACTCAAAACAGGCCCATAATTCATAAACTTTTTACAAACTTTTCAGACCCATTGAACAAAATTTCCAAACTTCAGATATATGCAGTGAAAGCTGCTTATCAATTCATACTGGAAACATACGCTTGTATACAACCTTACCTTTACTTCAGAGCAGTGGCTGTCCTCTGTGATCAATAAAAGCAAAACACACTCATCATGATGCTACTACTGGCAAGGTCCAGTTTCCCTTATGTTTCCCCTTCACTGACAATTTCCAGTTGTTAGTTTTTGAATGCACGCTGGAAACTGAATTTGGTGGCAACAAGTACAACATCATTCTTTGTTTTTTGTTGTTTGTTTTGCTGGGGTCATCAAATGTACTCAACTTTACAAGCCAAGGCAGCTTGCAACTAAAAAAAGTAATGATCCCAGATTTTCTTTTTTCCTCATACCATCCTGATTTCTATCCTTCACATCCAAAACACAGCATCTACTTTGGGGGGGATGGGGGCGGGGGAATGATTATCCAAGTAACCATGCCAAATATTTCAAAATGTGCTTTTACACAACTGTCTGTGAAATTTCTTTTCATTCTCATGCACATGCGCTCAATATGCGTGTGTGTGTGTGTGTGTGTGTGTGTGCGCGCGGCGAGTGTGCATGAAACTGTTTCCCCATCCTAAGAAGAACTACTTTCCGTTACATGTACAGTATCCTCAAACTGTCTCGTTCTGAGAAGGTTTGAAAGTTAAAAAGAAGTGTCACAACGTCCAATCATACACACAGCACTTTGAGATTCTAGACTTTTTTTTTCTCAGAATGAGACAAATCTTGAGACTTTAACATCATGTTCCTACATAGCTACAAGATCAATTCAGACTTTGCAACTTTGCAACTATCACTTTCATGCTCTCAGAAGGCACCCCAAAATGGAGACATTGTTTGACACTGTGTCCTCACAAGGTATGCCCTACAAGCAGAGGCAAATGCCAAGAGTGCATTTAGGTGTCTGGGTGTATGTGTGTGTGGATGCGGCATGGTGTGTGTGTGTGTGTGTATGTGTGCTTCTGTGTCTGTGTGTGAGAGAACAAAAAGCGATTAGCTAACCTAAATGGGCCAAAAAAAAGCGGACAGTGAGGTAAAGTACCTGATGGCCCCCACACACTGGATGTAGGTGCGGGTGGTTGACGTAGAGGCATTGGCCATCAGTTCCTTGAGCAGGAAGTCAATGAGCTCTTGGAAGAGGGAGGCATTACAACTCATCACAAGGTGACCTGCACACACAGCAGCTTACCCGACTGTGCATCCGTGCCCGTCAGTCACAAACCTTAGCACTCAAAACATGTGCTTAGGCCTATGCACATCCAAACACCTACACTTATTTATCACACACATCTCAAGATACACCACACACATTCCTTGATTTCAAAACAATAGCACAGGTACAGTCAAGTCTGCTTAACACCCTGATGAGCTAACAAATAACTTTTCAAAAAAAGTATAGTCCCGAAACCCGTATTAGAACAAATGATGACTGAATCAGTGATGTACCGAGGTTGTAGAAGTAATAGGACAGACTGTCCTGAAGGAAAGAAATCAATAGGCCATAATGTCCTGAACCTTGGAAAGCAATAGGACAAATTAAACTTTGAGCCAATGCTCCTGAAAGTGACGCGGACCAGTTGTTTGTTTCGACGAAGTCAATGGATGATTGTCCAGCGTATTGTCTGGAGGCCTAGCAATAGCACTGTCAGTGTCACTTTCACCAGTTTCAAGTACAGCCGCCGCGTCAGATTGAACAGTTGATCCACCACTTGAAGACGAAAAAAAGAGCCTATAATCTTTTGTCCCTTGTCGGGTTCGAGCTTCTTTTTCGGTGGCATTGTCGTTTTTCAATCGTAAAGCGTGATTCCTAGCAGAAACAAAAAATGGCGAAACGAAGACACGAGAGTTGTTTCCCTTACCTTGATTCAGGGTAAATCCATACTGTACTTTTTCCAAGTATTTCGATCAGCACCGTCTACTTTTGGTTTTGCCTAATAGCAGCTGTGGCGAGTGAAATAATGTTGAGCACTGCAGTCGAGAATCTGTCTGGGAAAATGCAGATTGACGTGTCAGCGAGTGACGTGAAACGATCGGACCGAGGCCGCCAGCGCTACATTTCGATCGGACAATGAGTCCGGGCTGGGGAAACACGATCGGACTTTTCAGTTTTTAATAGGCCATTGGCCGAAGGCCGATGCCTCGGTGCAACACTGCTGAATGTGAGAAGGCCAACATGTTCAGACAACAGCACGAATTTCAGAAACAGCCATATCCACAACCACACAACACCAGATTACAAAGAAGCCCAAAGGACATTCACACCTTGATTTCTATTTTTGTTTGCATCCAAACCTACGACCAATGGTTACAATAATAGTCACACAAACTACATGTCAATCATTCAATGATGGACAGACTCTCCTGCAGTAAAATTCTTTGACTTCCAGTCTGCTTGTGTTATATTTATCACTGTTGTAGAGTTCCACTGACGGTTATTTAACATCAGTACAACACCAGCATTACTTTCAAGATCAGCGCCAATTTTCTTTCCCTAACATTTTGCATTAACTGCGATCACCAGCTGAAGAGCTGCCAAAGCCAAACAACACAAAGTGTGGCATTTTAAATATAACATTCCAAATTTAAGCATAGCACCCACACGTGGTATGACAAGTCAGACTCCGTACTTTCAGTTACACAAGACATAGTGACAGACTCGGACAACCAAAATCTTACAAATTATCAAGTAATTTTGATTTGACTTACAAGAGAGCAAACTGGAAGACAACAAAACCAATCACTAAAGCAGCAAAATCGTGATCATCTTCAACTTTTTTTTTCTACTTTTTCCTCTTCTTCTTCTTGGCTTGACCATTTCTTAATGAAACGAGTCTACTATCTAAAGACTGACACAATCTCAATTCAGCTAATCCGCCGCTAAGTCCATGAGGAAGGGTTCTTTTTGTTTGTTTTGGGCATAAAATTTCGTCACATAGTGATGTAGCACTGTCGATGAAATGGCAGCATGCTATACCTAAAGTGTACCAGATGGCAGCTCTGTCTTTGGCCAAGTTTCCCCAGACCAACAGCCTGCTCTTAGATGAGCTGTCTTCAGTGCCAACAGCCACTTACACATCAACACACAGCAGGAATTTCAAAGTAAGCATTCAAACAGATTTCTGAGCAAAAAATTCAATCATCGCTCACATCCAAAGCCATACACATAGACACACATAAACATATTAAAAAAATTCAATCATCAGTCACATCCAAAGCCACACACACACACATAAACATATTAAATACCATTTATTCAAAATTTGTAACATGTACTGTCAAACCATGACAGCCTTAAAACTACTCAGCCATTCTATCACGAGGACAGACACAAGAAAACTGTTGGTACATGCGAAGACCAGCAACTGACCAATGGCAATGATGGCACGTTTGCGGACAGCCAATCGTGGGGACGCCAACTGTGGAAGAAGGGCTTGGCGTATGCTGGTGTGGAAACTCACCAACAGACCTGAACAACAACCAGGTGATGCCATCAGTACTTCTACCTTTAACAGACATATGTATAAATTCTCAACCAGTTCTCTGACTCGATCTCTCACTCTCCTTCAAATGGATAATTTTTTTTTTTTTTTTTTTTTTTTTTTTTTTTTTGCTGATCTGCTAAATTGGTGATTCTGCATGGAAAGGCCAGGAAAAAGCAACCTGTGTTTTTTTTTTATATCAGCATAACCTAAACATCTGCTATTACCGAGAATCCAAAGCTATCAAAGACATGTCCTTCAAACTGTTGAATCATATACCTCTGTAGCCAACTTACATTGAATCGCTCGCTCTCTCTCTTTCTCTCTCATGCATGCATGCATGCACACACAAACATACACTTTTTCAGCAAGTCGACATAGATAAATAAAGAAATCTCATGCACCAGCACAGTTCCAGCTCCAGCCCATTTAACTCTTTCCCCCTACACCCATCCCATACGAACGCATTTGGCCACCTGGTCGGGCATCTCCATTCAAATCTAGCTCACTGAGCCCTTATTCCACACGTATATAAAAAGAACAGAATTCTAGAACTGTTTCCTTCATATGTCATGTGCTGCTCTGAGTCAGTGAATGATCTGGTGAGTTTTTACTCCTTTTCTTTTTCTTCTTCTGCCATTGATCAATGAAATACCACTACAGTGAGGTGGCACATAGTACAGTTCAGACAAGGACCAGCATGGTATGCAGCTTTTAAGGGGTCAAAATACACAAGTTAAGATCCAAGGTTAAAACAAAAAATGAATTTAACTCCCATACACAGAAAGCCAACATCTACTTAAACACAACATCTCACTGGCTTCCAATGCTTCAGATAAATCAAAGACAGTGCAAGGAGGACACATGAGTTCCCTCACCGCCAAATCTGCTCAGCAGGTCCCCAAGAATGTCCAGGGCCTCCAGCTGAACCGACACATCCTCTTGCTGAAAACAGACCACAAAAACATCACCTGTCAGTCCCCCACCACCTCCTGGCCAGAAAACACAAAGGCTGTGTAGGATTCACACACCTGTTGACCCTACCACTGCTATCGCTACAGACTTTTCACAGAAATGAATAAGGGATTCACACACCTGTTGACCCTACTACTGCTGTTGCTACAGACTTTTCAACAGATCCATACACCTGTTGACCCTACAACTGCTATTGCAACAGACTTTTCCTGAAATAAAGAAAGGATCCACACACCTGTTGGCCCTATAACTATTATTGGCAGTGACTTTTCAAAGAATTTAATGTACTTGCTGTAAAGAATGTGTTCAAAACTTCCAAATTTCTGCAAAAGCAGGGAGAGGGGAGGGGGAAAAGCGTGCAAGCTTACCAAAGTCAGACTAGAAATACCCACACTGTAAACTTCCCTTAGTCATACCATGAAACATTCCTATTGTAAGCTTCCCTTAGTTATACTGTGGAACACCCACACTGCAAGCTTCCCTTGGTCACACCTTGAAACAATCATTGTAAACTTCCCCTTAATTATATTGTGGAACACCTAGCCTGCAAGCTTCCCTTAGTTATACCATGAAATATTCAAACCTTTAGTTATACTGCAGAACACCTAGCCTCCAAGCTTCCCTTAGTTACCATGAAACATTCATATTGTAAACTTCCCTTAATCATACCATAGAACATTCATATTGTAAACTTCCCTTAATCATACCATAGAACATTCATATTGTAAACTTCCCTTAATCATACCATAGAACATTCACATTGTAAACTTCATATTGTAAACTTCCCTTAGTTATACTTTATAGTGTGGAAAACCCAGACTGTAAGCTTCCCTTAGTCAGACTATGAAACATTCACACCGTAAACTTTCTTTAGTTATACCATAAAACAGTCACACTGTAAACTTCCCTTAGTAATACCATGAAACACCCACAGTGTAAACTTACCTTAGTTACACCATAAAACAATCACACTGTAAACTTCCCTTAGTTATACCATGAAACACCCAAACTGTAAACTTCTCTTAGTTATACCATGAAACACCCACAGTGTAAACTTACCTTACTTACACCATAAAACAATCAAACTGCAAACTTCCCTTAGTCATATCATGAAAAACCTATACTGCAAGCTTACCCTGCTCAATAACCGGCCCCTGAGACCCATACAGAGCAAACTAACCTTGCTCAGTAAATAAGACATGACACAGGGAACTTACCTTGATGTGCAACTGTACCTCACAACCTTAGGGTAAATTTACCTTGGCCAGCTCACTATTAGCTTGCTTAGTACGCAATTGTTCCTTGACCCTTCCTGTAAGCTTGACTATACCCGACAACTTACTCTTTACTACACTTGGAGAACAGCTGTAACTCAAGATTCTCATCTTGGTGAATGTCGATTCCTCAGACCTTTTCTCTGTGCTTATCTTGGTGAATATCTATAACTCAGATCTTCTCTGTGCTTATCTTGGTGAATATCTATACCTCAGAGCCCTCTATGCTTATCTTGGTGAATATCTATACCTCAGACCCCTCTATGCTTATCTTGGTCAATATCTATACCTCAGACCCCTCTATGCTTATCTTGGTCAATATCTATACCTCAGACCCCTCTATGCTTATCTTGGTCAATATATATACCTCAGACTTTCTCTTTATGCTTATCTTGATGAATATCTATACCTCAGACCTTCCCTCTATGCTTATCTTGATGAAGATCTATACCCCAGACCTTCCCTCTATGCTTATCCTGATGAATATCTATACCTCAGACCTTCCCTTTATGCTTATCTTGATGAAGATCTATACCTCAGACCTTCCCTCTGTGCTTATCTTGGTGAATATATATACCTCAGACCTCCTCTCCGTGCTTATCTTGGTGAAAATATATACCTCAGACCTCCTCTCCATGCTTATCTTGGTGAATATATATACCTCAGGACCTCCTCTCCATGCTTATCTTGGTGAATATATACACCTCAGACCTTCTCCCTATGCTTGTCTTGGTGAACACCTAGACCTCAGACCTTCTCTCCGTGCTTATCTTGGTGAGTACATATACCTCAGACCTTCTCTCAATGCTGGTCTTGGTGAATATATATACCACAGACCTTCTCTCCGTGCTTATCTTGATAAGTATCTATACTTGGACCTATGTTTACGCTGGTGAATATCTATGCCTCAGACCTTCTCTCTGTCCTTATCTTGGTGAGTATCTGTATCTCAGACCTTTGCTTACATTGGTGAATATCTACGCCTCAGACCTTCTCTCTGTGCTTACCTTGGTGAATATCTATGCCTCAGACCTTCTCTTTGTCCTTATCTTGGTGAATATCTTTATCTCAGACCTGTGTTTACATTGGTGAATATCTATGGCTCAGACCTTCTGATGAATATCTATATCTCAGACCTTCCCTCTAGGCTTACCTTGGTCAATATCTCAGACCTATGCTTACGTTGCTGAATATCTACACCTCAGACATTTCCTTTAAGCTTCCCTTGGTGAATATCTATACTTTAGATATTGACTTTAAAGTTACCTTGGTGAATATCTATATCTCAGACCTTCTCTCTATGCTTACCTTGGAGAGTATCTATACATCAGACCTCTTTATGCTTATCTTGGTGAATATCTATACATCAGACCTCTCTATGCTTACCTTAGTGAATATCTATACACCAGACCTCTCTATGCTTACCCTGGTGAATATCTATACCTTAGACCTTCCTTCTATGCTTACCTTGGTGAATACCTATACTTCAGACCTATGCTTACATTGGTGAATACCTATACTTCAGACACTTCCTTTAAGCTTCCCTTGGTGAATAAATATACTTCAGACATTCCCATTAAAGCTTCCCCAGAGAACTATAAAATAGGCATTCTGGCTCACCCACCTCCGCCAGCTCCAACCGGCTGAAGCCGGTTTCGCTGTTGCTCCGCCGGCTTACCCAGAATGCCTATTTTATAGTTCTCTAATAGTAAACACTTTACAAACATACATAATGTGTAGGATTATCTGTTTTTAACACTAATTTAGAAAACTTTTGAGACTTAAGTTTTTGCTTAATCCTTCGTTTTTCTTGATCGTTTTCAATAACATCATTTTCTTTCATACATTCATCAAATGCGTCTCTGTCTTTCATGTGAAATAAAACTACAGTCTTTAACTGTTCTCTAAAGTCTTTTAAAACTGAGTTATATTTTTGACATAGAATCCACACACTTATCCCAGCATGTCTTCCACTGAAAGCCAGTTTTGACAAAGCGTTTCTTTTTTTGACTATATCCTTTTCTGCTGAACAATCATCTATAATAAATAGTGTCTGAGTTCCTTCAAACTGTCTAAAGAAATGTTCTAAACACTCACTCAGTTTATTGCTAGGATCAACTAAATATATGTCATCATCTGTCCATATAAACCTTCTGTCGTGATATGCTTTGTTCCATTTAAGTGTTGGGCAGAAAATTACTATATGATCAAAATTATAACGATAAACTGTTTGTAATAGGTCGAGGACAAATATTGTTTTTCCACAACCAGTCTGTCCACAAATCAATGAACAATGAGGGGTTTTTGTCATAAAGTTTAACATCGGCATTGACACCAAAGTCGTCTGCTCCATAGTTTTAAAACAGAATTTAATCTAATCCAGTTATTGTTTTTATCATACTCTCTGTCAAAACTTGTTCAGTATAATAAAACCCTATAAGGCCCAAATGTGTAAGATTAATCCAGTTCAGTTCTGTAAGATCGTTTCTATTTAAACTAATATCAATTTTGTTGCTTGTTGTTATGACCTTAATATCCTCGCCATTGTAAAGAACGACGACAGTAACTTTAAGTTTGTCAACGTCTAAGTTTTGCCAGCTAATAAGAATTCCTTCCATAAGGTTGTCACTGACACCCACAGCTCCATTTCTCACCTCATCTTTTAAGACAGAAATTTTAAATATCATAGTGAACGTGTCTCCTAATTTTGTGCGTGGAATGAACTGTAATTTTGTAGAAGCTTTCTTTAAAACCGATTCTCTTCTGTGGAGGATGTACTGTTTGTCCCCAAACGGCTTTATTTCGATTTCTTTCCGACTGTTGTCCTCTGGCATAAGACTTACATGTAAAGGGCCAGAGTTCAATGCTTTTCTGAAACTTTTTTGACGGTCGAAAAATGTAAATGGGCTTAAGAATTCAAATTTTATGTCCCATTCTAAATATGGTTCTAAGTGCCATTTGTTGTCAGTTTTTCGAACTATTTTATATTCATACTGACCTGTATTATTTGCTTCTAGATTGCGTAGTTGTTCTAGTTTAGGAAACCTTTTGTTGTCGTCAACCTCTTTGCGTTTATAATAACCATCTTTAGTGTACTCAAAACCATATAAAGTGCCTATCTCACCGTTTTGTTCAAAGTCCTCAACGTCTGCAAGGTCTTTTAATTCTAAAGTTACACACCTCTCAGGCGCTAATGTGACCCCCGAATCGTCTGGCCCACGTGACATTTTTTAAAACAACGTATTATTTTATTTCTAAAACAATGTGCAGGCTGTCACATTTGACGACTTTTCCTGTTTGGTCTTTGATTTTTATATTAAACGATCCGACCCTCCCACAAGCTAATCTTTTAAACTGTAAATTAGGGAATCGTATAATTTCATAATCGCAATATGCAGCTTTCCCTGATGGAAGAGCTCTTAAAACAGTTGAGGGCCTTCCATCATATAAGTTTTCATCAGTGCTCAGCTCGTCCAAATGAACATAGAGTAATGGATATAAGGCAAGATCGAGCGGATATTCTCCCTCAAAAGTAGTTTCGTCTGGTGCAACTCTAAATTTATGATAGACATTAATGATTTTAAAGCCTAACATTTTAGCTAGCTCTACATCAAAAAAGTAATGGACTACTTCTTTTTCAGGTTTGAATGTCAACATTGTTTTCAGATTTGCATTGTTAAGTTTGAGAGTAATGTCGAAGTTACTCATTGCTTCTTTTAGTGAGCAAAACCCGTAATAACCATCAGGTATGGTTAACTGGCTAATTAAGTTTCCTCTGTCATCAAGTTTTCGAATCTCATTATTCAGCTTGGATTGACTTATATTAAACCATACGACTTTGTAGAATATTTCATGGAGTGCAACCCTTCGGGTTCCGCAGTTATTATCAATAGCATATTCTAAAAACGAAGGACTGTCTTGAGTTGTTATTGTTACAAACATTTTTAAAACAAATTTAAAAATGAGTGCATTCAAATATACTAATGCAAAATATTCTGTTGGACCGCACTACAGTCCTAAAGATATAACAACTGACACCCTTGACATTTCTGTGACTCAAACTGACGCCTTTCAAGTAAAGGTTAGTACTCCATTGGATCGTTATCTTAACCCTCCTATCAAAAAAGACTACATCCCGAAAGTGTGGTTCAGTCATCCGATGCAGTTTTATCAGAACCAGTTAAACTTTGCTGTGTTTTGTGCATCAACTGGGTGTGGAGTGTCGTATGCTGATCATTTAAATCATCCTGATCCTTTGGTGAGGTCAGTGTATAGATTTCATTTTTATTACACCTTCAGACGTATTTTGTCTGAACTGCAAGCGCCATTACCAAATGACAAAACGTTTAATCCATTCAGCAACAGAATAGATTACAAGGCTTTTGAAAGGATCTGTAACGAATTTGATATTGACCCAAAGACAGACTTTAGACAAAAGTTGGATCTTAATCATGGTTTAGGCACTCTTTATTATTGGGGCGTGCACAGAAAGTATAACTATGATTGGAATCCTCCTTACACATCTTTCTCTTCAGGCACAACTGTTCACCTCGGGTCCATAGAGCAAGAGCATAAAACAGCATGGACAACATTTATTTTGGATACTTCTAAGGGCCTAACAAAAGCAGGAATAGAACGAATAAACGACTCTATTCGTACTTATGTTTGGTGTTTGCTAGGTTCGCAAGCACAAACGAGATCAAACATAATTGATCCTTCTACTGGCTTTGACGCCCAAAAACAATATTTAGCAAATTTAGAGGATTCTATTAATTCTGCAATTGATTTGCCTTCAAGTATTAAAAGGTACCAAAATGTTTTGCAATACGCAAGATCGAAAGTAGACTTTGCTGTTGGCACTGGTTTATACATGCTGCCTTCTGACCTCAGACTCCAGATAGGAACAATAATAAACTATAATAATGAAATCCTTGTGGCTGGTAAAGAAGAGAAGGTCGGAAAAAACGACATAAATTCTAAGCCAGCAATAGCAATAAAAAAAGAAGCCCCACCAATCCCCGAGCCCCCCAAACCCCCCTCAAAACCCCATTCAATCCCTGTGGTCCCAAGAAATAATGACCATGAATATGAAAAGACAGCACTTGTTATTGGATTAACTGCCCTAGGATTACTTGGTCTTTATCTTACTATAAAGTAACCCAACTATTAAGACAACTAATGCCCATAAGTGCTCGGTCATAAAGCCAACTACTTTACTTGCAGTAGACAAAAGCCAGCTAACGATCCCCCCTATTATACCAGGCAAAGAATCTATTGCCTTACTGGCTAATTTTTTTAGTAAGTTTGCAAGGTGATCGAGTTGTTTTTTTACCCATGATTTATCTGATGGTGGTCCTGGTGGCACTGCTCCCCCACCACCGCCGCCTGTAATAGCCAACACCAGTGTACTTATTGCAAATCCTAAGGCTGTTATAACACTTGCTAATGTGACACCTTGCTCTCTAAACAGTGTTTTTATTCGTTCTGCTAGCGTCGTGTCTTCATATAAAATTCTTTGGATAGTTTCTCTTATTCTGCTCACTTGAGTTCGTAATTGTTCTCGGTTATTAGACAACACTTCTAGTCTTGCTGATCTCTCTTGTTCAAGATCTTTTAGTCTTTGTGTTATTCTTTCTTTAACACCAGGTCCTAAGTTGTGGTCATCAGCCTCAACTAGTTTTTCTTTTTCTCTTTTTATATGCTCATCTAGTTCACCCAGTTTTGCTAAATTGTTTGTTAATTCGCCTCTGATGCTTTTCAAAGCATGATCAAGGGCCGTTATTTCTCTCATAGGTAGCGGCGGATCGTGCATAGTTTTTAATGCTTCTGAAAAACTGGTTTCTATTATTTCGTCTGCTGTTGGGCTTAAATCTTTAAGGGGTATGTTTTGTATTTGGTTATCTGTTGGGAGTTCTTGTAGTGTGTTTTGAAGTTTAGCAACTGCCTCACTGTCTAATCTTCGCGGTTTAGCAATGCCAAGGCGATTTTGATCGCTCACACTGAGCCTTTGTCTAATTGTAGTCTTTGCTAAAAACTTTGATGGGTCTGGTTTAGTTGTAAGCTGAACAAGTTGTCCTTGCTCGTTTTTCACAAACAAATGGTCATCTTTTGTTTCAAAATCATTAGGGTCTATAAATTCGGGAGGTTCTTGGCCTAAACTTTGATAAAATGATTTGACCTTACTTTCTGTTAATTCACGCCGCAATGATTGTAATGGATGTGTCAAAGGCGTCATTTCACTCATGTCGTCTCCAGGATCAAAAACATCATAATCTTCTTCTGCCATGTTTTTAAATAATTAACTTTTTATTTTGTTTTATAAAAAAAATGTCACAAGCATATGGTTCGATTCTTGACCCGCATAGAAGACTGAAAGAGCCCTTTGGCGTGAAGGGAAATAAACAGAATATTATTGTTCCAAATAATCCATCTACTATTGATTCAGATCAGATTCTTACTGTCAAATTTCCAGACCTAGGAGCAGATGAAGTGATTGTGCCGGGATCTGCACGGCTTACTTTTAAAATAGAACTTGATTCAGCAACAGACGTAAACAGGACAGTTGTACAGAATCTGGGACGGGCAATCGTTAAGAAAATTTCTATAAAACTTGAGGGGCAAGAAATATTTTCTTTACACAATGCAGACATATTTCTAATCTATTCTGATCTATGGCTAACCGATAATGAAAGGGCCGATCTTGCGTTTCAGGGAATCGAAAATAACGAAGCACTAAAACACAGAATAGACGCCGAAGATGCTAAAGACGGTAACAAGTATGAAGCTGTAAGTTATGCGTTTGGAAATCGCTTTTCTATACCCTTGGATTTTGAGTTGTTAAAAGCGCATGCGCCATACTTTCAAGGAGCATTAAAAGACAGATTGTCATATGAACTAACTTTTAATGAATACAAACGTGTCATTAGATCGACAGACACTGATTCCAAGTACAGCATTTTCGACATCTCGTTAGAGTTTGACATTGTTAGCAACCCTAACTTAGCAAGGCTGATTGAGCAACAATATCAGTCAAAATTAGCAATATATTACGAAAGAGTGATTCATCATACTAAATATCCTAAAAGCAGGGCAGACACTATATGGAACTTTAGTTTTAGTGCCGCAGCAAGATCCCTTAAAGGTATTTTATTGCTGTGTGAAGATGAAGAACCATTCAAAAGACAAAGTGAAAAGTTTATCAATCCTAAAATAACGAAAGTACAATGTTCAATTGAGGGTAGTCCTAACCAAGTCTACGGTAGTGGGCTTAAACCTTATCATCATTTTGATGAAATAAGAAAATTGTTTGGAGGCGGGAGGTCTAGAAGTCCAACAGTAGACCTTGTGTCTAAAGATCTACACCTTCACAGTGTTAGACTTGATGAATATTTAACAACGAAATACGGTTTATGGATTGACCTAAGGTCAACAGAGGATAATCAGTTGCATGGGAGTGGGAGAACAGTTAAAGACGTAATAAACATTCAAATTGATAAAGAAAAAGAGAGTGATAAACCACTTAATGTACATTTGTTTTTAATATATGATGCGCAGCTGAATATTCAAGATAACAGATTGAAAGATATCCAATACTAAATTATTTTTATTTTAAAAAAGCATGTCTGTTACGACTTATCCAAAAGTGCCCAAAGAAGAGATAGCTGCTGCTGTAGACATAAAAACTTTCAGATTAACCAACATTACACAAATGCAACAAAAACTAGAGCAGGACCTTTCAAAATACAGTAAAACCAAACGAAGGTATTCTGCTGTCTTTAATGCTGTTACATATGTTAATACTGAGCATCGATCACTAGTGCTCTATCAGCAGGAACAAGTGTAGGTCTCTTAGCAACAGGCGTAGGTGCACCGGCAGCTTTACCTCTAGGTGGTTTGTCTTTAACTCTTGGCCTGTGTTCATTGGCTGTAAGTGCTGTCAGCAAAAAAATAAAAGCTAAACTCCAAAAGCACACAGCTATGGTTCAACTAATAACAGCTAAACTTAGTTCCTTCAAACTGACAATAAATAAAGCACTTGCTGACTCAAACATCACGGATGAAGAATTTAGTCGCCTACAGGCTGATTTTGAGGACTACAAAAGACAAAAGTTTGATCTTCAAAGAAAGGCAAGGGCAACTTTTTCTCAACAACCAGACACCGACCAGATAAAAAAGGAATGTTTAAAAAAAGTAAACGAGACATTAAACTCTGTTCTAAACAGCTCACATTAACAACCCCAAAGGGCGTTTATACTTTAGTTTATGAGTCCAAGCACAAAAAGACCGTTGATATTGATTCTGATTAACTTTTATTTTTTTGATTTAAATAAATATTTTGAGTTAGAAAAGAAGCTCAACATGGATAAGATATATGAAGGTTCAGATGAATTGTTTGAAGCAATGCTCGAGGAAGAGCGTTTGTCAAAAGCTTTAAATGAGGTCGTTTTAGAAGTTATTGATCCAACAAAGGTACAGGCAAGCGTTGTACACGCTATTTCTCAAGTTCCAAGTAAACTAACAATAAACCCTCCAGTTAAAGTAAGGTTAGTTGTTTTAATCCACTATATAACAATAAACGAAGAAAATCTAGAAGTCTGGGTCTCAACTAAACAGCAGACTATTCTTTCTCATAATGACTTAACACCTGGTTGGGCAGATCAACTTCTTACACAGTTTAATGAAGCCTCTGAAGCAGCTAAAATGAGAGGCTCTGGTTGGTCAGAGGGTGAAGTCCTAGACATCAGATTAAGACAGGCTAAGTATGAGCCGATTGTTGGCAAGGCTTACATTCCACTGCCTCCAACATTAGTTGCAAAGAAAGCAGTTTTGAACATAAAAAATTCAGATGACAAATGTTTTATGTGGTGCGTTCTTGCTAGGCTGCATCACGTTGCCAAAAATGCAGAGAGAGTATCTAACTATTTACAGTGGGCCAATGATCTTAACTTTAACGGCCTTGAATTTCCTATGGCTGTAGACAAAATTGATCAGTTTGAAAAACAAAATCCACCAATAACTGTTAATGTCTACACATGGTCTGAAAAAACCAACCTTCTGCCAATTAGAGTGTCAAAGAACAGTCCAACAATAGGCGAACCAACCAGGAGTCATGTAGACTTACTCCTAATGCAAAGCCTTAATGGGTTGCACTACACTCTAATACGCACAATGAGTAGATTACTAGTGCATACTACAAAACAACATAGCAAACAAGAATTCTGTAGAAAATTTTTAACAAGAATTCCGTCCGTTCAAGCTGCGAGCGAACATATAAAACATTGTATTAGCCCAGTTGACTGTGATACAGAACTAATTACGCCCGGAGAAGGCAGTAAAGTTAGTTTTAAGAACTGGAAACGGTTGCAAACTAGTCCATATGTTGTTTACGCAGACTTCGAATCACTCATTGTTCCTTATGAAGGACCAACCCCACAGAAACTTCCTAAAACAGTCTTAATGAGTAATCATCAGATTTGCTCATTTGCCTTCATCATTGTTAGGTCGGATGGCGCCCATTCAAAGCCAGAATTATACAGAGGACCAAATGCTGCAAAATACTTCTTAAAACGCATGCAGCAAGTGCGTAATGCCTGTTCTAATAATCTAAACTTATCTGAAATCATAATGACGCCTGAAGACCAACAACAGTATGACTCAGCCACTCACTGTTGGATTTGTGGTTTAGACCTCTCCCCAGAGAATCCAACAGTAAGAGACCATGATCACATTAGCGGAAAGTTTAGAGGAGCAGCACATAACAAATGCAATCTTCAACTAAAGTTTGAACCAAAGACATGGAAGCTGCCTATATTCTTTCACAACTTGCGAGGTTACGACTCTCATCTTATAATGCAAGCAGTAACTAGCGCCTTTAGGGTGTCATGCATTGCGCAGTCATCAGAAAAGTACATGTGTTTTACTTTAAATAACATGTCTTTCTACGACTCTATGCAACACATGATGGGTTCATTAGAGTCACTGGCTATGTCCTTAAAGTCCTGCCCAATAACAGAAGAATATTTTGACCCAACTCTTGTTAGAAAGGGCGTTTACCCTTATGAGTACATGAACAGTTGGGAAAGGTTTGATAACCCAGCCCTTCCGCCTAAAGGCGCGTTCTTTTCTAGTCTCAGAGGAAAGGACATCAGTGATTCTGATTACCAGCATGCTCAAGATGCGTGGCAGAAGTTAGAGTGTAAAACGATGGGAGACTATCATGATTCCTATTTAATGGCGGATACCTGTTTGTTGGCGGACGTCTTTGAAAATTACAGAAAGACCTGCATGAAACATTACAGCCTGGATCCTGCGCATTACATTTCTGCGCCTGGGATGAGCTGGGACGCTTTCTTAAAATTTACTGGAGTACAAACTGATTTATTGTCTGACCTGCCAATGCTTCAGATGATTGAAAACGGATTGCGTGGGGGAATCAGTATGGCGTCGCACCATTACTGTAAAGCAAACAACAAATACTTGGACGACTATGATCCAAGTAAAAGGTCTAACTATCTTATGTATTTAGATGCAAACAATCTGTATGGATGGGCAATGGCGCAATCACTTCCATTACGCAACTTTAAAATGTACACAGGACTCAAAGACATTCAAAAGTTTTTAAAATGGCTACCTACTCTAGAAGCTGATCGTAAAAGAGGTCTCATTCTAGAAGTTGATTTAGAATATCCTCATGAACTTCATGATTACCATAATGACTATCCATTAGCGGCAGAAAGTCTAAAAGTGTCAATGACAGAACCACCTAAACTTGTGCCTAATCTTCGTGACAAAAAAAATTATGTCTGTCATTACAGACTTCTTCAATTTTATTTAAGACATGGTTTGAAGTTGACAGCTGTTCATCGTATAATTGCTTTTGATCAAGAACAGTTCATGAAACCATACATAATGAAGAACACTGATCTCAGAACTAAATCCACAGATGCTTCAGAAAAAGACTTTTTCAAGTTGATGAACAACAGCTGTTTTGGAAAGACTATGGAAAATCCGCACAAGCGTAAAGATGTTAGATTGGTCACCAGAGAAAACGTTGCAATTAAGCTAACTTCAAAACCTAATTATCAGGACTTCAGAAGATTTCATGATCAGCTTTTTGGCATAATGATGAAAAAAAAGAAAGTCAAATTGGACAAGCCCGTTTTTATTGGGTTTACTGTTTTAGAGCTGTCAAAGCTTTTGATGTTAGAATTTCTTTATGACTACTTTAAACCCTTGTATCCTGAGTCCAGAGTTCTGTACACAGATACAGATTCATTTGTTATAGATATCCCTACTGAAGATTTTTACAAAGACATGGAATTAGAAGTAGCTAAAGGGCATGCAGGATGGTACGACACATCTGATTACCCTAAAGATTCGCCTTTGCATTCAGATATTAACAAGAAGGTTTTAGGTAAGATGAAGGATGAATTATCTGGAGGTGTGATCAAGGAGTTTGTTGGTTTGAGGTCGAAAATGTACAGTCTTTCAAGCCAAAAAAAAGTTGTTAAAAAAGCAAAGGGAATATCTCGCAGTGTTGTGCAGTCAAGCATATCCCATGACAACATATAAAAAAGCATTGTTTGACAATAAGACTTTTCATCATGACAACGTAAAACTACGATCTAATCTACATGAGATCAACACAACTGTTGTAACAAAGAAGTCATTAGATAGAACAAACACAAAACGTGTGTTTGTTAATCCAGAGTTTTCATATGCAATCGGGCATTGGAGAATAGTATAATCATATGGGCTTATATTTTTCAGCAATCGCACGTTCAATTATATCATCATCTAATTTAGCAAAATTAATATTATTTATTAATGCTAGATGTGCTTTAATTTTTTTTGTCATTTCGCAATATTCATGTTCCCATACCCATAAATCAAAATAAAAGCTTTGGGGTTTAAAGCGATTGTCTGGCGATTGTTCTAGCCAGGGATTGTCAATCTTCTCAAATACTTCTTTAATGATATACTGATACTCAAATAAATCTTGCATTAATTTTAAAGACTTTTCCTTTGCCATTTCTGCCATTTCCCTTTGAGCTTCCATTTTAAACCCAAATGTATTTGCGTAGATTAAAACAGTTCGTTAAGCTTAACTATATCATCACCCAATTCAACCAAATTATTTTTCATTACTGCTAAATGCGCTCGAATTTTTTTAATATATTCCCAATCAAAATTTGAGGTTTTGTCTAGCATAGCATAATCAATCTTCTTAAATATTAGTCTAATAGCAAGATTATAATCAAATATTTTTCGCATTATTTCTAAGGTCTCTTCCTTCACCATTCTTGCTTCCAGTGCCATTTTACGTAAGGATTCTTCCTTTTCCATTCTTGCCGCCATTTTAATTTAAATTAAAAAATAATTAAGCGACTGGAACTGTGTCTGGAGGGATTATCTGCAGTTCTTCCTTCACAAAAGATCTTCGGGGGGCTGGTCGTTTTGTTGTGTCAGTTTCTCGTAAATAATACACGGGCGGATTCATTTTCACAATTTTTTTTATCTCATATGGATCAACACTCCAAACTGGATCTGTTGCCCTGATGCGGGTGTCCCCTTCTGCTTCTCCCGGCGAATAAAGGTATCTCACTTTCAAACCAAATGGTAATAGTTTGCTTGATGAAGACTCTCCTTCAACAACATTTATTGTTTGTTTTCTGATTGCTTGTACTGGTTTTAGACCTTTAAATTCTTCATTATTCATTGCGCGCAAAACTGAGGGCAGCCTTCTAACCCATTCTGTGTTGCGAGAATTGTCAATCAGCTCTCTGTGATACTGGTAGGAAAAAAGCCTTTCAGATAACTGTTTGTTAAAGTTTTCAACCAAACCCTGTGATCTGTGAACACCCGGAATGCCCCTTTTAATGGTAACTCTATGTTTTAACAATAATTGATTTACTTGACCTTTAAATTCTTTTCCATCATCGACTTGAATCATGCGAGGATAAGTTAACGGGCCTCGTTGATATATCAGTTGTAAAGCGACAGCAACAGCAGAAGCACTCTTTTGTGTTAATGGTTCAGCATCTTTGTATCTTGAAGCTATGTCAATGACTGTAAGTGCGTACTTAAATCTTTTTCGTCTAATCGTATCATGGGGTAAATATAGAAGATCCATTTGATGGGTGTCGTTCGGTATTGTGTTGACAAAGTGTGGTCTTTGTATTCGTTTAGGCGCTGGTAAATAAATTTGCCAAATCGCTTGTTTAGATAACCATTCTTTTGCTGTTTGTTCACTGACTCCCGCTGCTTGGCTAAGCTTTTTAATTGCCGTTATTCCCTTCCAATATCCTTTTGGAGAATAATAGATTTTGTACATTTTTATTCAGCCAATACTTTGTGCAACAAAATACACAGCGGTCATGCCAAAGACAATAAACAATATTTCTTGCATCTTTTGTTTTTCTGATGGTTGATAAAAGTCGCTAAATTTTGGTGGGGGCAATGTTTCAACTTGTTTGCCTGTTACTAGAAAATATTCTTTTATTGCCTGGTCAACATCTTTAAATGTGTAAGCTGCATGTCCCTGTTGTTTAAGTCTGTCGTTAATAAAATCTAACTGCTCCATTCTTTGCTTTTCATAGGTGTCTTGTGCAGCAGCTAGTTGCTCCATAGCTTTGTTATGTCTTTTTCTCTCGCCGTCATCACGTAGTTTACTAAATGCGTAATTACTTCCGCTAAAAGCAAGCGCATTAACCACAGCGCCACCAATCATCATTACGAGTGAAGCCATTTTTATAAATGTATTTTTTTAATTTTACATATTGATACTGTCTGGAATTATTCCTTGTTTAACTAGAAAATCTTTCGTAGCAAATGAAGCTGTAATAACAGCAATCAGCTTTGCTGAGTCTTCAAAGTCTAGTTTGCCAAGATCTGCTGGTTTTATTTTTAACAGGCTTTTACCAAGCATTGTGTATCCTACACTTAGGCCTCCAATAACAGCAGAATGGTATACAAGGTTAGTAATAGTTTTTTCGGTGCTCATTTTTAAAAAATAAAATAATATTTATTCATTAATAAAACATGAACTGCGATGATTTACTTCCTGAACTTACAAATGATCAAGTTGATGACCAAGCTATTATGCGTCAAAAGGAAAGGCTGTATTCTTTAGCAGCATGTGGAAAAACAAAACAGTACCTTGGAAATGAATTCAGCATAGAACAGATTCAACAGATGTCGACGCAAGACATTGTAAAGTATCACAACAGGTATGAAGCGCAACTGGGGTCAAGAATGGTAAAAAGTGTTGGGCAAACGGTTCTTAGTTTGTACACTAAACTAGTTAGTAGGTTTGCTCCCATTGATTCTGAACAAGATTTTATGTATGATTTAACACAGGATCCCGTTTTAACAAAGTCATTAGAGTCTCTAGGATGTGATCTATATTACAGATTTGGAACATTGTTATCGCCATTAATCATGGGATTAATTACTTTTAATCATATAGATTTGTTTCCCTTCAAAATGACCGAGCCAGAAAATCAGCAGAAAACATTGATGGAGAAAGTGACCAGTAAAAAGCCTCCTCATCCTGGGCGTGTTGCAGCAGGAAAAAAATTAGCAGAGTGGAACAAACAAAAAAAATTAATGTTGCAATCACAGAATATAACTCATAATGAAAACATAACACCGCCAACAGTTGTTTCAATGCCAGCTGTAAATACACAAGTTGATTCAAGACCTACAACACCAAAGTCGACATGGATTATTTGGATTAAAAGAGTTAGCATTTTTGGCGTCATTGCTGTTGGTGGGGGTGGTTATTACGTTTATAAAACATATAAACAACGCCAGCAAAAACCAAAGCAGTCAAAAAAATCTCAACCACTAAATACAGAAGCCAAACAAAAAAGCATGCCAGAACCGCCAACAACAAAAGATCATTTTGATCCATTTCAGATGGAATAATATTTCAAGAACTTAATAAATAATTATAAGTGACTTGAATAAGAACTTAATAACGACTTGATGACGACTTGATAAAACTTAAATAAGAACTTAATGACGACTTGATAAGAACTTAATGACGACTTGATAAGAACTTAATGACGACTTGATGACGACTTGTTAAGAACTTGAATAAGTACTTGAATAAGAACTTGTTAAGAACTTGATGTTGACTTGTTAAGAACTTGAATAAAAACTTGTTAAGAACTTAAATAAGAACGTGATGCCGACTTGAATAAGAACCTAGAACGACTTAATGACGATTTTTTTCACATTAATTTACTTCTTTCGGGAACAACTCTTCATGCCTTATGAGTATCTAGGTCAGACATTTCTGGCCCGGCTTCTATCTGCACAATAGTCCGAGTCGACATGGCCGCCCAAAAGGCCCGCACTGTTTCCGGGTTCGTGTCAAGTTACACATAAGGGCGCCGGGCCGCCCACGCGGCATTGTATAAATTTAGCCGGCTAAATTCCCCACCGGCGTCGTTTAGTACAGGCGTTAGACGTCATTGTATAAATTTAGGCGGCTAAATTCCCCACCTCAAAATAATCTTTTCCCAATTTTTTGTATTAAAAGCAGCATTTTTATATTTAAATCTAATAGCATTTAAAACAAATATTTATTAAAAAGTAGTGACTAAAAAGTAAGGTAAGATGCACTTTGTTATTTAGCTTTTGGTGTTGTTTTAACAACTTTAAAAACAACTTTACTCTAGGCAAATAAAAACAACTTTACAAGTAGACACCATGTAATTGTAAAGCGTTTGTTTGTGTACAGTATATATATAAATCTTGAAGTTAACAACATTGGGGATATGCCTGCAGTAGTTTTAAATACTTGGTTGTCATGGCATTGAAAAGTCTAAATTTGCCCTCTTCCCTGCCCTCAAGTGATCCTTCCTACTTTCGTATTGGGTCACTGGCGCGGCTATAAACGCCCGTAAACCCAGAATATGGTCACTGGCGCGGCTATAAACGCCCGTAAACCTAAAATGGTCGCCCTGGTGCGGCTATGGGAAGGACCACTAAAATGGGGGTGAGGGGATTGCCCAAATTAGACAAATAGAAAGCAGTGCCATAGGGTCTCAAGTGAGATCCAGAGGTGATCAGTAATGCGGCCAGATGTGAAGAGTTTTGCAGAAATTTATTTCACATTTGATGAATGTATGCGGGAAAATGATGTTATTGATCAAGAAAAAACTTAAGTCTCAAAAGTTTTCTAAATAAGTGTTAAAAACAGATAATCCTACACATTATGTATGTTTGTAAAGTGTTTACTATTAGAGAACTATAAAATAGGCATTCTGGGTAAGCCGGCGGAGCAACAGCGAAACCGGCTTTAGCCGGTTGGAGCTGGCGGAGGTGGGTGAGCCAGAATGCTGTTATTGATCAAGAAAAAACTTAAGTCTCAAAAGTTTTCTAAATAAGTGTTAAAAACAGATAATCCTACACATTATGTATGTTTGTAAAGTGTTTACTATTAGAGAACTATAAAATAGGCATTCTGGGTAAGCCGGCGGAGCAACAGCGAAACCGGCTTTAGCCGGTTGGAGCTGGCGGAGGTGGGTGAGCCAGAATGCCTATTTTATAGTTCTCTTCCCCTGGTGAATATGTATACCTCAGATATTCCCTTTAAGCTTCCCTTGGTGAATATGTATACTTCAGATATTCCCTTTAAGCTTCCCTTGGTGAATAAATATACTTCAAACATTCCCATTAAAGCTTCCCTTGGTGAATATGTATACCTCAGATATTCCCTTTAAGCTTCCCTTGGTAAACAGGCATGGTACTGGAGTAGAATCATTTTTCCCTGAATTTTTTTTTGGGTCCAGGGGGCAACGCCCTCTGGTGGGAACAAGAGGCAGAGCCCCTTGTGGGGTTCTGGGGGTGTTGCCCCCTGAAGCTGAAGGTTTTTCAGCAATTCTAGCCTGTAAAAAAGCCTCTCCTTGAACTAATTTCAGTTCTTCATACTAAGCAATTTCTGCTAGAATCACTTTATCAGTCATTCCTTCAACCCAAAGGAAGTTTTAAACCCAAGTAATCACATAGCAAAAATGAGTACATATCTACATTGCTTTAAGTGGCATACATTAACTCAGCTTTTCCAACTACGACGAAAACATTTCATTTTCGGGGCTCCTGTTCAGCCAATCCCATCGCCATTTGTTTGCCACACCAGCATCAATATCTTCTGTCGGAAAATTTTGCGGAACTATGTCTGTTCGCTTTGGCATTTTTATTTTTTCCTTCTTTTTCTTTGCTCTTGTTCAAATTTGATTACATCAACCCAGAGCGGAAAGCAGTGGCGAATGCCTCGAAAGCACATGCGCAGAAGTAGTCCTACTCAATGCTACTTTTAGCGGGACGAAGACCTGAAGCGAACGACCTCAAACGAACTAAAAGGGCCGGTCTCGGCTCGCTTCTTTATTTTGCTTTTGTTTTTGTTTGTTTGCTTTTCGCGGATTTCCGCGAATTCACGGGTATGTACCATGCCTGGTAAATATCTATATCTCAGATCTTTCCTCTAAGCTTACCTTTGCCACTAACTGATATTGTAAACCTATCCTGTAAACTTAGTAAATACCTGTAACTCACACTCTAGCTGTCAGTTTACTTTAGTGAAGTCCTATAACACACCCTAGTTGTTAGCTTACATTAGTGAATACCTATACAACACACCCTAGCTGTCAGCTTACATTAGCAAATACTTATACCTCTCACCACAGCTGTCATCTTACCTACGTGAATGCCTATACATCACACCCTAGCTGTCACCTTTCCTAAGTGAATACCTATACATCACACCCTAGCTGTCACCTGTCCTAAGTGAATACCTATACATCACACCCTAGCTGTCACCTTTCCTAAGTGAATACCTATACATCACACCCTAGCTGTCACCTTTCCTAAGTGAATGCCTATACATCACACCCTACCTGTCACCTTTCCTAAGTGAATACCTATGCATCACCCTCTAGTTGTCACCTTACCTAAATGAATACCTATACCCCACACCCCAGCTATCAACTTACCGAAGTGAATACTTATACATCACACCCTTGCTGTCACCTTACCTAAATGAATACCTATACCTCACACCCCAGCTATGAACTTCCCTAAGTGAATACCTATACCTCACACCCCAGCTATCACCTTACCTAAGTGAATACCTATACATCATACCCTATCAGCTTACCTTAGTGAACATCAATATCAGACCCTGTCAGCTCACCTTGGCAATGGCATTGGTGAGGCGTCCTGTGATCTTCTTGCAGATGCTGGCTGCTAATGTTGTGGAGGAGGGAGGTAACTCACCAATCACCGTTTTCAAACCTACGATAAAAACCATTTCCGTCAGTGAAAGAAGAGACCAAAGGTTCTACAAGGGACCCAAGGTTGGTATCTCAAACCCTGGGTGTACAGTTCATCCTCTCTCTTCTCTACACACACACACACACAATAAAAAACACAAAAAATTGGAACACTTAGCCTACGCGTGACCCCTTTCAAGGAGCAACTAGGGCTCCTAACCCCTGATGTCAGAGTTGTTCAAAGTGTTTTCCAGTTGCCAAACCTGCTGCTTAGAGAATGCTGCCTGTCTGGCTATGAAAACTGGGACCTTCAATCCTAAAGCAAAGCAAGTCTTGCGTGACTTAAAGCGCAGGCACGATGTTTGGTGATAACAGATGGTGCCAGAAGGTGACTTTTGTTCGCTATCAAATTCACTCTGCAGGTGTGGTGCATGCGTGCTGTGCTGCTCATGTCTAAGTCTACGTACACTGTAGGGAATCTCCACCGTTCACTGTAAAAATTCACCCAATGTGGTTTTAAGGCACAACTGCTAATCTGGCAAACATTAAATCTCAGACCCTCATAAACTTAGAAAATTTGGAACACATAATCCTGGGACTGCTCAAACCTTAATGACAGCAGATCAGTGTAAAGACCTGAAGGGTGATAACTACTCTTTGCTTTTCCAAGAGTCCAATTATCTTGTCCCGTAAGACATAAAACACAACAGACTGAGGTAGCTGGTCGCATGACCTGTCTGCCTCATCTCCTGACAAGGGGCCCTGACTGGTCCAGTGAGCAAGGTGTTCAACTTGTTTCATGATCTGCACCTCCAGACAGCCAGGCTGGAACAGACTTTCTCTTCAAGGCTGACATCCCCTCCCATTCCTACGGATGACACTTTAAACTTAAGTCCCCTGCATGAACTCATGTATAAAGAAAAAATCCTGGATGCATGTTCAATCCTATTGTACTTTTGCGAGGGCAGCAGGCCATTGCATGCCAGTGGGACAGGTGACACAGAAATAAGAATGCATGCACACTGGTGTTGTATGTAGACATCATCCTGCATTGGCAATGTGACTGCCTATATGGCAGGATTAAAAGCAGTGGCAAAGATATCATCCTGCATTGACAATGTGGCTGCCTTCATGGCAGGATTAAAAGCAGTGGCAAAGACGTCATCCTGCACTGACAATGTGGCTGCCTCCATGGCAGGATTAAAAGCAGTGGCAAAGACGTCATCCTGCACTGACAATGTGGCTGCCTTCATGGCAGGATTAAAAGCAGTGGCAAAGACGTCATCCTGCATTGACAATGTGGCTGCCTTCATGGCAGGATTAAAAGCAGTGGCAAAGACGTCATCCTGCATTGACAATGTGGCTGCCTTCATGGCAGGATTAAAAGCAGTGGCAAAGACGTCATCCTGCATTGACAATGTGGCTGCCTTCATGGCAGGATTAAAAGCAGTGGCAAAGACGTCATCCTGCACTGACAATGTGGCTGCCTTCATGGCAGGATTAAAAGCAGTGGCAAAGACGTCATCCTGCACTGACAATGTGGCTGCCTTCATGGCAGGATTAAAAGCAGTGGCAAAGACGTCATCCTGCATTGACAATGTGGCTGCCTTCATGGCAGGATTAAAAGCAGTGGCAAAGACGTCATCCTGCATTGACAATGTGGCTGCCTTCATGGCAGGATTAAAAGCAGTGGCAAAGACGTCATCCTGCACTGACAATGTGACTGCCTACATGGCAGGATTAAAAGCAGTGGCAAAGACGTCATCCTGCACTGACAATGTGGCTGCCTTCATGGCAGGATTAAAAGCAGTGGCAAAGACGTCATCCTGCACTGACAATGTGACTGCCTACATGGCAGGATTAAAAGCAGTGGCAAAGACATCATCCTGCACTGACAATGTGGCTGCCTTCATGGCAGGATTAAAACCAGTGACAAAGACATCATCCTGCATTGACAATGTGACTGCCTACATGGCAGGATTAAAAGCTAGAGTAAGTGCAAAAATCTTCTCAATAGTAAACCTTGGAGTTCTAGCCCAGCACCTCCTTGAAAGTAGACTCTAGTTTCTCATCAATAAATATCAACCCCTCAGCAGCAGTGAAGGTGTTCATGTCATGAGCCTTCTGCTTCAATACAAACTGGATACCTGTGTCTTCATTCTCATATTAGGGAAAGGACATGACGTAAACCTTATAATGGTGAACAAGGCGCAAATAAAACTAACTTCATTTTATTGCTTCCCCCCTGCACTAATATCCTAGGGACTCGATAATCCCTTGGTTGCAGCATTTCTGTATCATCTGGCCCAATAAAAGTCAGTCCCATTTCTCCGCGAATCCTCTAGCATAGCAGAGTGTATGCACTTTGCCATTCTGTCAACTAAACATCATGACTTTACGCTAAGGAACTTCCAGTATGTCAGCAACAACACCCTCTAACACTCTGAAGCATCTTTGATGCTAGGACACACCCTTCATCAAGCTGCTTTTTCACAAAAAAAGAAAAGGAACCAGCTGCATGGGGCCATGTTGGTGGTGAACGACCAACTGTCCTTTGTCCTCATTCAAAAACTCCAGTCTGAGTAGCAGTGCGAGCACTGGCACTGTCATAGAACATCAACATACCCTGGGTCCCACGGGTGACTGCCATCTGAACCAAGCTTCCATCACTCTAGACATCCACTGATTCAAACCATTCAGACACCACTGTTTTCCCTTTGGTACTGTTGCCGAGTGACCAGTTTTTTTTAAAGAAACAAGCAACAATTGGCTTTGCATGTTCCTTGCATGTTTAAATTTTAGAGGTGAATTTTTATCTAGGATTAGTCAAACTTTCCTGACTTTCATCTCTTGTGAGAATGTCTTACTTAAGTTTCATACTGCCTTCATCAAATCTGCATAGCATATGCATGCACCATATTACCCTTGCCCTTTTTGTTGTGATGAGAGACTGTGACGGACCCAACAGGCGCAACGCTTCCCGACTTCGAGGCATTTGCTCAAAATTTGAGTAAGGCCTCATGATGAGATATCTACAGTATACTGCACCTCTTGAAAGTGATCCGCGGGCTGTTCTGAATAGCTGCCAAGTGTTGATAACGTTTTGTGGCATAACAGATGTTGATAGGACCCCTACAAAAGTTTTCATCTTCAAGACTTTTCCTTCCAATGAGAAATTCTGTACCACTTACAAACTGCTGTTGTCGATGGAGACTGCTTCCCAAAACAATCCCATGAACTTTCCAGACACTGCTGAGGGGATTCCCATTCAAGAATAACAGCATATCACTGCACGAAAAAGAGGATTTCTCACATCCATGTGGAGTCACTTGAAAGGTTGACCCTTTGTATTCCTTGCTCACTGGACAGGCTGGCTGGACTTCCTGCTGCAAACAGATTTTCTGGAGTCTTGACATCATAGTCCTTTCATGATGCATCCTTACTTCTATGGTGATGACCGAGTTTTTCCCAATGTGAGTAGCCCTCCAACTATCATGGATGATTAACGTGCAATGTTTAAACAGTAAGACTCAAACGCTTTCGACACAAACATGTTGGCTAAACATCTCTGTCTGCAGAGGCATGGTGGTGGGGGATCAGCAATGCCTGAGAAGCGTTTTAAACAGCTGAGGTAGCAAGAATTCTCACTTGCTTAGCATGTGTCAGCATTTTATAGGATACCCTAGCAGCCAGCAAGGTTAGTAAAAGGGGAGAGTTTGCGAGACTGTCTTGGGGCCCTCTCCAATGCCAAGGAAAATGACAAAACAGTTACAGCATCTTGTGACTGGTGCACAAAAAGTAGCAACAATTTCTAAATGGTATGTAAAATTATCAAAAACGCTGACCCTTCAGCACCAAGAAGAGCTTGGAGAACCAGTCACACCACTGATTTCAACTTTTTGTCTTCCACCTGTTTCTTTATTCCCCTCACCTCTCGCATCCCTTTCAGGCAAGGATAAGCTAGCAACCTTGCGAGTTCTCGCATTTATGATACTCATCTCTGGTTGATTACTTCAAACTCAGCAAGAGAAAGGGAAGTGAAGAGAGGGAGAGCGAGCGCAAGAGAGATGAAAGCCAAGAGAAACAGAGACACAGAAAGAGACAGATAGACAAACAGACAAGCAGCAGAGGGAACGCACGCACACAAAGAAAGGAGCCCTTACCAATACTGGAGATGTCTCTAAGCTGCTCCTTCTCAGACACCATGTTGGTGCACAGACTGTCCACAATGACTTCCACCTGAAACTCCTTGACCTTCGTCACCAGGGGACCCAGGCTGAAACACAACAGTCCACCTCCCTGTACCACCCAGAAACTGCAACCAACACACTGCACTTGCCTGAAATACTACAATCTACTAAATTCATCTCCTAACTACAACAGAAAAAACATAGTCGTGAGACACCTGGCTGAATACTACAAGTACAATCCATCTCCTTAAAAAAAAATTTTTTTTAAACAAAACACTAAAGCATTACCAATCCTCTTGCAGCTTCAACAATTATTTCACTTTAGAACAAGCAGAGAAAAAATGGGCAGCCATCAACCCTGTCGGTCTAATATTACTTCTAGTACTCGGCTGATCCATGATAAAGAGGAGAAAGTCTATAGAATAACATTCCATCACATGTGCGGGTAATGACAAACAGGAGGATACCTCAGGACTGATATACCATGACTTATGTTAGTCAGTGATAGTCTGGAGGATATCTACAGATCAACATACCACTACTAGGACTGGTCAATGAGAGGATGTCTTCAGATCGACATACTACTACTTGGGCTGGTCAATGATAGACAGGAGGATGTCTACTGATCTACATACCACTACTAATGCTGGTCAATGATAGACAGGAGGATGTCTACAGATCGACATACCACTACTATTATGGCTGGTCAATGACCAACAGGACGATGTCTACATATCAACATACCACTACTTTGATTGGTCAATGATAGACAAGAGGATATCTACAGATCAACATATCACTACTTTGGCTGGTCAATAACAGACAGGAGGATGTCTACAGATCGACATACCACTACTAGGGCTGGTCAATGATAGACAGGATGTCTACAGATCCACATACTACTACTAGGACTGGTCAATGATAGGATGTCTACAGACTGACAGACCGCTACTGGGGCTGGTCAATGATAGACAGGAGGATGTCTAACATCATACCACTACATATATACATACATCATACCACTATTTAGACTGGCGAGGGACAGTCAAGTGAAGACTAGATCTACATACCACTTGACAGCCAGGTTTTGCACCTCCCCATTCTTGTCCTCCAGCAGTTTTAGCAGCATCTTCACCACCTGAAAACACCACACACATATTCATGTTTGTGTCAGTTTGTGTGTGTGTGTGTGTGTGTGTGTGTGTGTGTGTGTGTGTGTGTGTGTGTGTGTGTGTGTGTGTTAATCCTGCATCGACTTTTTCTTAAAAACATTAAACAAACCATTAAGTACTATCTTTTTTAACTCACTGCTTCCTCAGTGGACAATTCCAAACTAAGCCCTTTTCTGAATACCCCACTGACCAAGATCGACTGCACGATGGCATATTAGTTTGAACTGTTTTCACTTCTGCCTATCCCACAATGCACAGTTTGAATAATTACTATGCACATGTCCATGTTCAGGCCTCCATACAGCACCTTTTCTGTAGCTCCTGCTAAAGCAGACCCGTCAACCCTCATCCCAATACAGGAATCATGCATTTCAACTTTCACACTCACCCAACACTTTTTCAAATTGGTGTTATCATTTCAACAAAGATTTTTTTACAGTACAACAAGACTGTAATAATACTAATGTACTGGCACAATTAAAACCTTCAATAAAGAGAGATTTCTTTTAAAGGCTGCACTTAGTACACTTTCATGAGCAGACCACTTGATGATCACAGTGGTTTTAATGCTACCCCCTGTGCATTCCTGGGTGATTTTGCCAACTGGAAACATTCAGACGCATTTGAATTTTTCTGCCTGTATTACACTCAATTCTTCTGTTGTCTGCAATCTTGATAATTTGGTGTTTTGTCGGTAGTATTTGCTAGCTCAGAGTGTTGTTTTGTTCTCAATTGTTTCTCCATGTCCAACATACCTGCATGCATGATGTTAAAATCCATGGATACAACAGTTTTTACAACAGAGATAGTGAATTCCTACGTTTGAAATCCTAATTCATGGAAGCCATTTGAAACAGACCTTGAATTTTTATTGAACTGGTGATTTCTTTTTGATAAGCACATCATTATTTTCCCCATCTCTGGTTAGATCTTTTCGTTTCAAAATAGCGATTCTCTACAGTGAGGGAATATTAGGCCTTCACCTGCAAACTCGCTTTTGACACAATAAAAAGGTCATTGGCTGATGTTGACTGAAGAATATGTCTGACTTACATGCAGCTATCTTTAGAAAAAGGGCATGCCTTGCCTTTGGAGGCACGTGTTCACCATCCAGCCATCAAGCACAAGAGAGTAAAATGTGCACTGCTAAAATTAATAAACACCCCTCAAAAAAAAAAAAAAAAAAAAAAGGAGATATCTTTTCAGCCACTCCTGGTTTTACTGCAGACAAGTGTAAGGGGTACTTTTTCTACCATACTGAATTACACCAAACCATAAGAATTCACTCAACTGGCTAAAGAATAAAGAATTCACCTTGTAACTTATAAGAAACGTTCCACTTTTTCTTCGCTTCAAAATGATGATAAAAGAGTTTCTGGTTTGCAACATAAGCAACTGTGATGCAAAAAAAAAAGCAAATTTAACCAGTTAACTCTTGCAGAAATCACAAAAGACCTATGAAGCCTTGACCACCAGAACAGTCAATTAATGGACGAATTTGAATTGTCATCAACTTTGACACGCGGCAGTGACCAATCGAAATGGGATTCATCCGGAAGTTATTTCATCTAGTGCAATCTGGCTGAAAAAGACAGAACAGAGCTTCACCAACTATTAGAAATGCAGTTACAGTGAGAAAGAGTGATCCAATCCTGCGAGTGAAAACTACGCCTTTAACTGACATGAAAAAGCACCTTGGGCACCGATGATGTAGATGGGACAATGACTGTGAGCAAGTTTCATTATTTGAAAGTTCATGCTTGCCATTTCAGTTCTTTTGACTGATCATACGACTGAAGAGTGTTGAGAGAAGACTGGTTGACGAAACTTACTGTAATATTATGAAAGTCAGAAGGCCAAAGCAGACCATGAAGTATGACAAGCACTGGGCACCAAACAAACCTGGGAGATGATGCTCTTCATAAAAATTCAGTACTTGTTTGCCGTTTACTGCCTCCTAGTAGACAGTATACTGAGGCAAGTCTCTTAGCAGCGAGAATTCCGGAGTACTCAAACTGTGCTTGTAGGGATGAAAGCGAGAGACAATAGCACCAGTGAAACAAGCGCTACACACATTCAAATCAACGAAATGACCACTTCACAGAGCTCTTCTGCTTTGATGTAGAGCCAACATTCTGTTTCATCCACCAATCACAGAACGTCAGTACTTTACATGCATCAATCACAGGATGATACAATTGTCTGCAATTTACTGTTATATGCAATACAGCCCCCACCCACAGACACTAGCGATCTGTTGCCAATGCCTTGCCTTGATTGTGCCCAAATGTGCAATGAAATGCTGCAACTCACCAACCTTGAAAGAATTTCTAGATCTAGCCGTTATGAAGCCCAACTTGGGTCTACTGATCCTCTTCTGAACGTGCCCCTTTTTTTCTCTCATGTGATGAGAACACAGAAGGAACAGTTGCCTTTTCTTAAACAAGAAGAAAAACTTCTAAAACTAAAATTATCAGTACATCGACCTGGACTCCTCCTCCTTGCTATGGGCCACATCAGTATGTGATGCCACAAACGAAATCCCAAGAAAGAGTCAAATGTAACAAATTGTGGTTAAGATTTTAAAAAGAAATAAAAATGCTGTTGAATAAAATGCAGAAAAACAGTTTCTGTAACGTTTTTAAGTCTCTGAGATGCTGTGTTTAAACTTTGAGGTGATCTTACACCGACAATTATCACACTGAATAAAACTCGCTCTGGCAATTTATCGATGATTTTTGCCTACAGACACAAGTACTTAATACAAGGATATGCGCACACACAAGCATAAGCACTTACATGTACACCACAAAGACCATGCATACCCATACCCATAAATCTGATTATACAACAGTTGTAGGCAACCCACCTTACAAGTGGCAACCAGGAAGCTTACCAACCAAACCACCAACCAAGCAACCAAAAACGTCCAGCTGGCCTGCTTACACTGAACAGATGTAACCATGTTAACGTTAATCTCTAAGAGCTAAAACCAAACATTGATGGGTGTTTTCAAAGCATGTTTAAATCTGGCAAGTAAACATGATCGCCATGTACCTTTCTCTCACTGTCATCATCCAGCTTGATGGAATCCTTTTGGAGTTCAGCCATCAGGTCATTGGTGGCCATGAAGCGGAAGTCCTTGTCACTGGATGTCATCTGAAAGAAAATCTGCTTGTCAGCTCCGTTTAATTTCGTTGAAACAACAGATCATACCCATACATTATCTTAGAAGTGATAAGTCTGTTATGTGTACACACATGCCAAATCATAGAACGTATGCAGGACTTGATATGGAATCACTGATGCTTAAATTCTATGTCACTTTTTTCCCAATCACCCCTTATCACACAGATCTGTAAGAGGTTGTCGGATCTATGCCTATCCCAAAATCTTTCTATCAGGTGCACATGAAAAAATCATGATCAAGTTAAAATTTTCTAGATTATTCCTGATCACACATATTCTTAAATATACAGATGTGTATAAAATATATATATATATATATATATATAGTGCGTTGGCACACTGACATCATGAGACCACAATGACTGCCAAGTAGAATCACAGAAGCCAGAATTTGCACTTGGACAGCATCCACAACCAAAGTTCCCCCTTCTGTCTTTATCGTAAATATGGCTACTGATCATTGCATTATTTTCTTTAAGGTCTGGTGGAATTGATCTTTTTTTTCTTCTTTTTGTTTTTAAGGTGAGGTATGCTGTCCAACTTCTTCATCAGTCTTACACATTTCTGATCTGCTCGCTACAGCTAGCTAGCTGTTCTGCACTTTCTTTTTTTTACTTCGGCTCAGTTCGGTCTTGTCTACATCCAGTTCTGGACTAATGTGCACAATTACAACATCCCGTCTGCCGTCTGGTTTGTTCACCAGTGAGAAGAAGTTGATGATATTGTATTTCGGGATGAAACATTTTTTCTTTTTCTTCAGTAACATGCAATCCCTAACCGTAACATCAGATGACCACTGATTTTCACCTTTTCCCATAACACATGACATACCTTATATTTCTGGACAGTGGGCCTCACTGGATTGTCTGAGATGATTTTTCTTTTGTGAACCTAAGCATCTTAGAGAAGATAACCTGAACGTTGTGACTGTGGTGTGTCTCTATTTGATGCCAGGAGCACAGACACAACCAGCCGTGTCTCCCTGATGAGTTCCGATCCAGCAGACGAAAGGCCTCGGAGCAGGCAATACAATACAAATATACTACGCACAAAAAGTTAAGGATCGGTATGTGAAAACAGGTGCGTAATAAACTCAGTTCGCTACTGTTATTTATTTCTTAGTCCAGCCAAATTGTCATGAATTCTTGTTCAGCTGTAAGTGGGCGATGTTGTGTTAGTGCGAAAATTGCACGGGATTCTCTACTACTGAGCTGGGCCGCAAACGGAAAAGCGGAAACTTGCGAAAAATGACCTTGTTTTGGACCATTCTGCCTGAACACATTGCACTTGCCAGACGGAAAAACCATTATGCACGTGCAAGCACTGCTGTTTATGTGTGAGATGCTGTCGCTCGCTTGGCTATATAAGAAGACATTCCACCAGTAGTAGGCCTGATCTGACAATGCCTCCACGACGAAAATTAAGCGAGTTGGATAGGGGACGAGCTGTTGCATGGTTCCAAGATGGTGTTCCCAAGCGAGAAGTGGCCAGGCGACTTCATGTGTCCATCTCAGTCATTGTCCGACTGATTCAACGCTTCACAGCCACTGGGATTGTCCATGAAAGACGCAGATCTGGTCGACCGAAGAAGACAACCCCACATGACGATCGTCTCATTGAACGACAAGCCCTGCAGACAAGAACAGCCTCTTCCAGCATAATTCAAAGGCAGTTCAGGGTGGCTACTAACAACATCAGCCAGCAGACCATACGGAACCGCCTACATGGGTTTAATCTCCGTTCTCGTCGCCCAGCAGTACGGCCACGCTTAACTCCAGCCCATAGGGCAGCACGCCGCGCCTTCTGCGCACGTCACGTGAGGTGGACATGTCAGCAATGGTCCCAGGTCCTGTTCAGTGATGAATCACGCTTCACCCTTCACCACAACGATGGCCAACTGAGGGTCTGGAGGCGCCCAGGGCAACGCTTTACTGACGCCACTGTCCAAGAAAAGGTGGCCTTTGGTGGAGGTTCTGTAATGGTCTGGGGGGCCTTCAGCCTTCACCACAGAACACCCTTGTATCATGTACAGGGTAACCTGACTGGCATCCGATACCGGGATGAGATCCTTCGACCGCTGGCTGTGCCTACACTGCAGCAGATGGGACCGAGGGCTGTCTACCAGGATGACAATGCTCGCCCCCACAGGGCAAGGGTGGTCAACGACTTCCTGCAGCAGTCTGGAGTCAACAGAATGGAGTGGCCAGCATGCAGTCCCGATCTCAACCCGATTGAGAACCTCTGGGATGAGCTGGATCGCAAAGTGAGGAGCCACCCCCCTCCCAGGGATGCCCAACACCTCTACCAGATGCTGCAGGCTGAGTGGCAGGCGCTTCCACAGAGGATCTTCACCAACCTGGTCAACTCGATGAGGACTCGCTGCGTCGAGTGCCAGAACAGCCATGGTGGTTACACGCATTACTGAGCTTTTGGGAGCATCAGTATGCCCTGTCTTGTGATTTCAATGACTTTGGGAAGTCAAATTTGGATACGTACCCACTTAATCAAATGTACACACCAAACGATTGCTCAAGATTGAAGGCAGTTGTGTATCGTTATCACTAAAGAATGGAATTAAATGTTGGCCAAACTTCAACGCATTGACTTTCTTATTTTGACAGTTATGAATGTTTGTGAAAGTGATCCTTAACTTTTTGTGTGTAGCTTAGATCTGCCTTCGAAAGGGATTACGATGGTTCCCTTATGCTGCTAGTGAAGAGTTTTCATATCTACAATATATTTTCTTAATTTCATGTTCCCAGTTTCTCCACCTTCAACCTTCCCACCCACTCCCCTTAAGTCCAAATCTTTGCGAAGTCATTACTATGAAGACAGCTGAGTTGCTGGCCTGCGCTTGTTTTTTTCCCCCACTATTAGATTGTCTATGTATTTGTCTGACTTTATTCAAGTTTAAAAGGCTGTGCCAGCCTCGAATAAAAGTTACTCTGTGTTAGGTTTTCTTATGGGAGCAAAAGTTACCCTACTTGTTTACTGTTTATTGTTTACTGTTCCCTGCCTCATTTCATTTTCAATTTTGTTGTAAAAAAGTTTCCTCTAAAAATTTTGATTTTCAAAACATTATCACATGGCTTAATATGCAAAGCCTAATCACACCCAGAGAACGTTGAGTGCCTCCAGCAACTACTTAACAGTTTGAAAAGAGTTCTGTATGACATATACATCTGTCTCATCTCATACACTGTTTTTTCCTGTTGCCAACAATGGTCAATTCTGGTCAATGCATGTATGGTGAAGAAAGGCTTAAAAACCCTATAAGATACAGTAATGGCAGTTTGGCTTGTTTCAAGAACACCTTGAGAGTGAAGGCATCATCAAAATATCCTATTTCAGCAGTCCCGCACTACCCATCTTTCCATGTTCTCTCAACGCCTTCCTTGCATTTTATTTTTTTCACAGTACTCTTCCTTTGTAATATGTGAAATATCAGAAATACAGAAAGAAACATTAGAAAACATTTGCAGAGAAATGCATGGCTGACAATGCACAAAAAAAAAAGAAAAAAAAGAGGGAGTTATATGTGAAGGGGGGTGAGGGGGTGCTAAAGCAAGATTTTGCCAGGGACATAATTGCTCTGCATGAAGAAAAGAAAAAAAAACATCTGAAGGTGCAGGTGGGACCCAGAGAAGTACTGTTTTCAACTGCCCAAATCAGCTACGACCAATCCTGCACCACCCTTGGAAGCCTGTGCTGTGTTCATACAGGGTGCAGGCACGCACAGTTCATTCCGTTAAAATGTCAAGGGACATAATTGCTCCCTGAATCAATCAAAATTTGATGCTCAACCATTTTATCCAAGCATGTACACAGCCTGACCAGTCTGGTCTGATCTGCATGAATGAATGGAAGAGATGCATCACTTCAACTTCAATAAAAAAAAATAAATTAAAAAACGCAAAAAATTAAAAAGTAATTTCTTAAAAACTATATTCCCTCAAAAGGTTAACAATTTCATTATTCTTGCAAATAGCCAATGTATCAAAGAATCTTTACATTTTACATAATATGAAACACTGTTCACCTGTTAATGTTTTGACAAACTCTGACATTTTAGTTGCATTTAACTCCTTCTTAACTATAGCATATTTTTTGCATAATACTTCTTGAATTCTCGTCGCTATCTAGTATTATCACCTTCTTAGCAGTAGCATATTCTTTGCATAATACTAACTGAATTCTCGTCACTATCTAGTATTTATCACATCATAACTACTTAGCACAAGTAAGACTCAGTAGTGTTTAGGTTACTGTAAAAATAAATGTATAATATGCACCCTTTGACTTGAGTTTGACACAAACAAATCAAAGAGAGAAAAATCATGAATGGGGGTATGAATACATATCATTTTCCAGAAGTCTCGTCACGTACTGGTTTCAATAGCTGTTGGGTACACGTTTAACAAATTTCATCCACTCCATCAGGCTTGCAAAATTTTTTTTTTTTTTTTACTGCTAGACCATCAGTCACCGAGTCATTAATGAACATTTATGAACAAAACGCTCGCTTAACCCTCTTGCATTTGCATTTTCCAGCCAAAAACTACTCCTAGTGTTTGTATTTTTTGAGAAATCAATGGAATGCGGTCGTTCACGACCCTTGTCTTTTGAACAAATCGTTTCCCACACCCCATACTACTGCTAAGATTTCACTTTACACCTCTCAGGGATGCCCATTTATTTTGGCCAGCCTCGACTTAAAACAAGGCCGCAGTGTGTGAGGGAAAGTAACGTGACACTTGCGGCTGTAACAAACACCAGGGGAGACAAACAGAGCAGCCGGATATGGGCAAAACAAATGCAATGAGAGTTAACAAAAGCAGGTTGGCCTTGACTCCTTCACACAGATGACAGTGTTGAGGAATGAGAATACACTACCTTAAAAAGCTCCAACCTCATTTGATATTTAAACTGTCCTGTATGAAAATGCCAGGGCTACTTTTGACACTGAAAAAGTTTCAGGTCTATCCATTCCCCTGAGATTCTTGCAGGTGTGATTATAAACTCCTAGTTTTGTAGAAGGATATGAACATATCTTGCACTGTGGGGGATCTGAAACACAACTATGGACACATTTTTTTGTGGAGATGCTTCAACTGTTGTAAAACGGGCAAAATCCCAGTTTTGGAGCCCTTGCTTGTTGACCCTTTCACTGGCAACCTGGAAGCAGGAAATCCATTCTTCCTGGTTAACTGGTATAATGTTAACTGTAAGCAAAACGATGCCAATTAAAAAATATAATTCACTAAGATATTCAGCAAATTTGCCTTTGATTCCTCATTTCCAGCCTCAAATGTTTTTGTTTCATGTTTCAGTTTTTTTGTTCGTTTGTTTTTTTTGGTTACTTGTTTTTTTGCGCATGTGCCAGGTATTGGGTATATGGGAATGCATGGAACTTTTTTCTTGTGGATGTCTCCTTTGTTTTGGAGGCTTTGTAACCGAGTCTGCATTGTGCTAGGCAAAATGGTGCCGTGAGCAGTGTTCGTTTGGAATTGTAATTATGGACAGTTCATTGTCTCAAGAGCTATCCCTATTCGTTACTTTCTTACAGGTGTCAGTGTGGGTAAGCCATAATTTACACTCCATAGCAAGTGTGGTCATAAACATCGAGAAAATTCAATATGAACTTCTACTGGATCTTTCCACTTTGCAGTCACCCGGTGATGACGGTTTCGATTTGATGGAGCAGCCATGCTTTTGCATTGCTGACTCAACTCTTCATACTCACTTTTTCCAGCAAGTTTGCAATGTGATAAGATACGCTCGCCATCTTGAAAGGCTGAATCACCCGTTATGTTCACAAAAAAAGCCTGTTTCTCAGCCGAAAATGCACAAAAATAACACCAATGCCGGTAGCATTCGCGAATCTGTACCGGAAACTGCTGAATGCAAAACCAGCTACTGACATGCGCAACATGAAAGCGCCACCTAAATAAACCTGGACACTGAAGGGACATGATTGGAGCAGATGGGGGTTGTCGGCTTTTGAAGGATTTGATGCTTTACATCCCATGGGCACTTTATCATCTGGACACAAATTAGTCGTTTGGGTCGAGTTCAATTTTTGTCATTTTTCTGAGTTAGGCATCTTTTTGACTGCAAAGCAGGAGGAAGATTCGTTGTGGGCTTGTTAAATTTCAGTACTTGAGCCGGCAGACTCACCGTATGCAGTCGGCCCTGTATAATGCTGTCTGAACCCACAAATGTTACTGTTGCTAATCAACTTTTGGCAAGATGTACATTTTCCCCCCAGATTATTACTGGCTACAGTAGCTGCAGTGCTTTAGCACAGGCTGGGATCCCTGTTCGTAGTTCGAATCGCATCAGAGGCATAACACTTAGGGATTTTCATCAGAGGCATAACACTTAGGGATTTTCAATTTGGTCCAGGGTGACTGACCCAAATTCGAATAGATGTGCATTTGGTTTCAATGCGAACATTGACACCACATAGTTTAGGTTCAGCCACTGAATTGATCCAGTTCAATTTGCTTACAGCCCAGCCGACTGCAAGGGAACATCGGAGGCGCTGTCACTCAACGAATGCGTCTCTTGTAAGATCAGGTGAAAAATATTTATGTCTCCGAGAGTGTTGCTCGACTGAATTTCACGTCTAAAACTGCTGGTCGCTGTGTCTTTCGGGCCTGGTGGACACCACAGTATCAAAAATAAATAAGAGTAAATTTCCTTTGCAAGACACTCATTAACAAATAATGATGTACATTCAGTGCATTGTTCGAATAATGTGCGCAAAGTGCTTTACAATGGACAGAAGAAAATCCATTTTCTCGGTCATCTTGGCCTTTTCCAGTCAGCCACCCTCAGTTCCTTCATCGCCCATCCTTGTTCTTTCCCCTTACTTGTGGATATACGCACGCATATTCGCACTGACATACTGAGTGCGCACACAGACACGCTTGCGCGCGCGCGCGCACACACACACACACACACACACACACACACACACACACACACACACACACACGGAGAGAGAGAGAGAGAGAGACGCACGTTTGTGTATGTTCATGTGAGAGAGAGATGATTGATTGATCTTTAATACACAAGGATGGAGATTTTAGGCCAAAGCCTAGTCTTACAATCTGTCCTTGTCATGCATACATTATTTCAGCACATATCATTCATACTGACAATTCAACATAACAACATGGTAATCTAATTCTACAATGATAAGCAAACAATTCATAAAAGCACTAATGAGTTGGGGGATGGTAAAACAGAAGGAAACTTACAAACAAACGAACAAGACTACAGAGAGAGAGGTCAGAGGAGGGTGGGGAAGAGAGAATGGTAGATAGGGGGAGGAGAAAAGGGATGGTAGACAGAGTGGGAGTTTTTTTTTTTTTTTTTTTTTTTTCACTATTTTATTTGCTGCCGTTCTATGGTAGATTCGTATGGTAGTCAAAATAATGTTTTTTTGTTTTTTTTTAGCCGCAATTCTGTCGTAGCAATTTTGTCAGTTCATTCTGTAATATTTCTAAATTTCATAAGCTATAATTTGCAAAATTTACGGGGGTAAACTAAGGGAGAGTTTTTATGGACAACCCCTCATCTCAAAAGTGAGAGGATAAGACAAAAGGAAAAAAAAAGGGGGACAATCTAGAGTTGAAATGTTATGTCAGTTATAATATGTAATGTGTGCGACGTTACTCTTACTCAGACTGACTTCCCCTCTCTTTTCCACCTTCAAGACTCTTCCCCTTCCTGGTGACACCTCCCTCTTTCTTTCTTTTTCCACCCTTACCGTTCAGGTTTTCTGTATCACTGGCTTGGCTTTACTTTGGTATTTGTTTTCTGTCTATATTTCTCTCCCTTCCCTGTAATTCTACCTTTTGACTATTTTTTTCCCTTTCTGCCACCCTTTCATCTCCTGCTTGACATATTGTGGAGTCCTATTTGTTTTTGTTTCTTTTTCTTGACCACTGACCTCTGTACTACCTCCCCACTGACTGACCACTACAGTCAACGGGCTGAAACATAATTCTAATCGAGGCTTTAGGGCTTGTTTTGTTCTTGGGTTTGTGTGCACGTTGGCCTGCACACTGGGCGTGTGCGGTCCTTCCTGCCTCTCCACTGGGAACCGTCTGAGTGGATCGGGACAGCCGGGACGGATCCAGCAACCGTGCGGTCCGCGATCCGGAAGACTGCGACCCGTTTGGCTCCTTCAGTTGCGGCCTCTTCAGTGACCTGGTCTTCTGTGGGGCCACCCTTCAGTGACCTAGCCCTGGTTTGCAGCCACCCTTCGAGTGACCCTGTCAATATGTTGGTGGCTACTTAAGTGACTGTCAGCCAGTTATGCGTTCGGGGCCACACTTCAAGACTTTGCCTGGGCATTTCTGGGAACGTTGGAGCCAGGCATAAAGACTACTTGACGCTCCGAAAGATAAGTGGTGGACGGATTCTGTTGTGTCATGTGAGCGTGAGGATACATGTCAGTGTGTCATTTTCTGCTTTTCACTTAAATTGATTTGTAGTTTTGTTTTTTTTTTTTTAATCTGAGATTAGGCCCTGTTCTGTTGATTTATTATTTTGTTCCTTTTCTTCTTTCTTCTCACCTCATTTATAGTAGCGGGTTAGGAAGGGAGATTAGCTGGGCAAACCCTGGGAGTTTGGGTTTATTTTCATTTGTTTTGTCCCTAAGATTAGCTAGCCTCTTGTAATCCAGTCTTCTTCTTTACCCCACTTTCTGTTATTCTGTCTTTCTTCCCTCCTCTTGTATTTATCCCAACCCCACTTAGAGTGTGAGTGTGAGTGAAGCGATTGTTTTGTGTAATAAATATTATCTGTGTGTGTACGTCCTGGGTTCTTGTGCTTTCCGGTGAGTGTGGTACGAGTGCCTGACTCTACTCTCCCTGTGGTCGGACAGTCGGGACATCCCGTCTTGACAATAATGATGGACTGCGTTGATGCTGTCACCTCTGATGAACACAACCATGAACACAATCCACACATCAGACTCGCCCGCTGACTTCATGCAGATTTCAGCCCGATAGAAACTTGTTCTTACAAGACTCAGACCAACAGGACGTAAATCACACCCTTTACTATCACCACAATCCCGCAACGTGGCCTTTTAGCCCAGAATGGCATCCAGCTTCATGTCCTCATTCTCACTGATCACTGGACGGGTATGGATTCAGGTAAGCTTTGGCGAAGGGTATGCATGTGTAACTGGTCACGGTGGAGGCTTCAGACCCAGAATTTGAAGCCTTCAGTTGAGGATGGGGTGGGAGTACCTCAGATGGAAGACTGCAGTTCCTTCGTTGATCGTGTGTGGGGATTTGGAGTAAGGCTTTCAGCTGTTTGTTTGCAGGAAGGGAGACGGACGAATGTCTGTCAACCAACATGTGGTCCTCGTCTTCTACTTCTTCACTTAGCCTGAGGCCCCCTCCCTGGGAACTGAACACCGGGGTCCTGCAGTCCTGTCGAATGTGATCCATGGCATGGGTCTCTGCAAATGGTTTCCACGTCCAGTCTGCAATCCTGTTGTGGTTGGGTTTTTGTTTGTTTGTTTGTTGTTGTTGTTTTGTGTGTGATTGGTTTGGTTTTGTGTGTGTGCGTGTGTGTGTGTGTGTGTGTGCGCGCGCGCGCGTGTATGTGTGTGTGTGTGTGTTGTGTGTGTGTGTGTGTGTGTGTGTGTGTGTGTGTGTGTGTGTGTGTGTGTGTGTGTTTTGAGGGGAGGGGGACACAGTCTCTTCACGTCCACCTCTATCCTCCAACAGTTCC
>CM065742.1:32557446-32579946 GCA_033310375.1 Conus canariensis
AATTGTTTTTGTTCATTGTATTCATTTCCAGGTGTCTGTTAATGTTCTGCCATAGCATTCATTCAGAAAGGTCTGTTGCTGTTTTACCATTGCATTCATTCAGAAAGGTCTGTTACTATTTCACCATTGCATTCATTCAGAAAGGTCTGTTGCTGTTTTACCATTGCATTCATTCAAAAAGGTCTGTTACTGTTCTGTCATTCCATTAATTCACTGTTTTGCCATTGCATTCATTCAGAAAGTTCTGTTACTGTTTTGCCATTGCATTCATTCAGAAATGTCTGTTGCTGTTCTGCTATTGCATTCATTCAGAAAGGTCTGTTACTGTTTTGCCACTGCATTAATTCAGAAATGTCTGTTACTGTTTTGCCATTGCATTCATTCAGAAAGGTCTGTTGCTGTTTTACCACTGCATTCATTCAGAAAGGTCTGTTACTGTTTCACCATTGCATTCATTCAGAAAGGTCTGTTGCTGTTCTGCCATTCCATTAAGTCACCGTTTTGCCATTGCATTCATTCAGAAAGTTCCGTTACTGTTTTGCCATTGCATTCATTCAGAAATGTCTGTTGCTGTTCTGCCATTGCATTCATCCAGAAAGGTCTGTTGTTGTTTCAGAAAGGTCTGTTGCTGTTTTGCCATTGCATTCATCTAGAAAGGTCTGTTGCTGTTCTGCCATTGCATTCATTCAGAAAGGTCTGTTGCTGTTTTGCCATTCCATTAATTCAGAAATCTCTGCCACTGTTTTGCCATTGCATTCACTCAGAAAGGTATCTTACTGTTTTGCCATTGCATTCATTCAGAAATGTCTGCTACTGTTTTGCCATTGCATTCATTCAGAAAGGTCTGCTACTGTTTTGCCATTGCATTCATTCAGAAAGGTCTGCTACTGTTTAGCCATTGCATTCATTCAGAAAGGTATGTTACTGTTTTGCCATTGCATTCATTCAGAAAGGTCTGTTGCTGTTTTGCCATTGCATTCATTCAGAAAGGTATGTTACTGTTTAGCCATTGCATTTATTCAGAAAGGTCTGCTACTGTTTAGCCATTGCATTTATTCAGAGAGGTCTGCTACTGTTTTGCAATAGTATTCATTCAGAAAGGTCTGCTACTGTTTTGCAATTGCATTCATTCAGAAAGGTCTGTCACCAAGCTGGGTAAGTGCAGCCTGTAAGCACGTGCTGATATGTATGAACGAGGGGTTACTTTGACCCACTACCCTGACAGTAGTTTGAAGGTAGTGGTAGTGAAAATTGTACGTGCTGATAAGTATGAACGAGGGGTTACTTTGACCCACTACCCTGACAGTAGTTTGAAGGTAGTGGTAGTGAAAATTGTACGTGCTGATAAATATGAACGAGGGGCTACTTTGACCCACTACCCTGACAGTAGTTTGAAGGTTGTGGTAGTGAAAATTGTACGTGCTGATAAATATGAACGAGGGGCTACTTTGACCCACTACCCTGACAGTAGTTTGAAGGTTGTGGTAGAGAAAATTGATTTATTTTGCTCCTAAATTAAGCGGTTAAAAAGACTATGTAGACAAGTGTCACATGATTATTTTGCGTGGACATGCCCAAGACCATTACGTGTGTTTAACAGAAGAAAAAGAAGGGAGATAAACTCTGCCTCGAAATCTACTGTGGCAATCTCTCGACTATTTGCGAAATAAATGGACAAATAGCCATAGTGTCCACGAAGTTCTCATTCTAGCATGATGATCAGGCTTTTTTTTTCTTTTAAACATAACATCATTTTGCTTTCAAATGGGAACAGGACTTTAAAGGGCGTTCCATTTTGAGAAAATGATAGAAAAACGTACACAGATGACAAAGGACATTAAGAAAAGCAATGAACTGGTTAAAACTTAAACATGACATGAAACTTTTTAAAAAAGCAAACTGTGTTTAAATCTTAGCAGGGCAAGGAAATCCGAAAAAAAAAGAAGTACAGTGGTGAAAAAAGAAACCACTTACAGATGACTGCGGGCTCTGCAGAGGTAGAAACAATACCAAAGAAAAAGTAAGAAGATGGATGGAAAACGGCGACCTTTCCAACCACAGGTTCTCTCATCGATAGCCCAGGGTTCCAAAGGTCGTCCTTGTCCATCCCCCGGGGCCAATGGTCCTACTTGTTCTTCGGCAGTGTGGACAACTTTCATGACAATCCAGGGACATGTGCAGGCTTTCCATACTTTCCTTCACTCTGAGATTCATAGTGGAAAAAAGGACGTCCTTGGTGTTGGCTTATATTGGGGAGGGGGAGTGGCCAGAAAGAGTACCAAGGGAGTGCTTCACGTGAGTGGTCCCGGGAAACGAGAGAACCAATAAAAAAAAAAGCCACAAGTTTATTTTAGAACCGAAGTGAACGTGAGTGGTCCTGGGAGATGTGACAGCCAATAAAAAAAAGCCACAAATTTATTTTAGAACAGAAATAAACATGAGTGGTCCTGGGAGATGTGACAGCCAAGACAGCCAATAAAAAAGCCACAAATGTATCTTAGGACAGAAGTGAACGTGAGTGGTCCTAGGAGAAATGATAGCCAAGACAGCCAATAAAAAGCCACATGTCTTTTTAAGAACCGAAGTGAACGTGAGTGGTCCTGGGAGATGTGACAGTCAATAAAACGGCCACAAATTTATTTTTAGAACCGAAGTAAATATGAGTGGTCCTAGGAGATGTGGCAACCAAGACAGCCAATAAAAACAACTCACAGATTTGTAGAACAGCAGTAAACGGTTCATTTTAGCTTCTGACGTGCACGTTTGTCATCACCGAAGTTTCTCTTTCTGGAAACAGGAATGCAAAGTGGGAAAGCATACAACAAACTCACAAACACAGAGACTGGTTGTATGACTTTACTTTTTACATGCTACACATTTGAGGCGTGTAAGCCCTGTCAAATGCGTTGATCTCATCCTATGGAATCATAACATTGATTTGGTACGTCGGTCACTGCCAACTATGTGTGTCACGTATTTGTGTATGTGTGAGCATGTAAGCGTGTACACACTTACACTTAAAGATCATCTTGATATGCTGATCCGAATGCTCCTGTAGTTTCAAACAATTCCCATAAAGTTAACATTATTGTACCTAGAAGTATTTCCACTTTTCAACTTGTTCAAAGCTGTACATCAAAGTTGCTTAGAACAGACACCAAATAATCACACCAGTTACACTGAAACACATTCGAACGAAACTGCACTAAAATGTCACACCACTTTAAACGTAAAGAAAACATGACCAAAAATCACCTTTAAAAAAAAATCACTGACATAAAAGATTTCTCTAGAGTGCGATTGGAAACTGAAGAAGTCACCAAAAAAACAAATCACAGGGAAAACATCTCTGAGAAAACTCACAGTAACACGGGTCTCTTGAAGGATTTGTCAGTAGCAACAGAAAGCCTTCAGAACATGTTATCACGTGTGAGTGAGAGTCTCTCTCTCTGTGCCTGAACTGGGCGTATTCTAAAAACATGGACTAACACATGAAAGGTGCGAATGGCTTCTTCCTGTTTTTCCACCCATGAACTGAGTAAAGCTGATTTCAAATCCGCGTTTTTGTCATACGACCCCTAGATAATGTTGGAGCCCATGACTTCACAAGAGCTCATGTAGGAAAAAAAAAAACCGATAAAATCTTTCAAATGCAGTTTAAGTTTGCTGTGATCAGGCTTCTGTCAGATTGTTTCTCCAGTCATCTCGTAATTTTAATCTCTTGGACTGTTTCTGTGCGTGATTTGGAATGTTTTAAGAGCAGCGACGGTGGTCTTAAACTGTGACATACTGGGTTCACGTGCATTTATTAGTTCATGCTGAAAACCAGGATGTGGCGGACAAATAACAGACACTGCAGAGTTCATTGCAGAGGAAGCCTGAAATTAGATCTTCAACCGAAGACCCCTGATACTGGGCCAAACACCACCACCTGCTGACGCAAGTCAATAGGGTCTTGCCAAAGGCAGGATATCAACCAATTAACAGGCTGCACGAACAAGAAACAAACCTGTACACATTTTGGCTCGAGTTAATCAGTCCAATGGGGAACTTTAAGCGTTTCTCCCCCTTTCTGTTGAGGGTGAGAAGTCTTCAGCGTCCAGTTCCTCCAGCACCTTGCAGTTTCCGGGGCTCTGGTGAGCTTACCTATGACCTCACAGAGCTACAGGCCCGTGGGCAGGCTCGTTGGTTCTCTGTCACAACGGCCCACGCAGCAATGACGTCCTGCACTGTTTTCAGCTGCTGCAGGCCTTCCGCCCCTCGCTGCACACAGGACTTCCTTCAAAGATGTCACCTTGCCATGGCGTCTGCCATCTTTACGTCACTGGTTTGCCTTATGGTTCCTCTGCTTAGAAGGTTAGCCAAGCCCCTTTCTGCCAGCAACACCTTGTGTTTCCTATGAATAACTAAGTGCGCAGACTTGACCTAGGGATGGACGTCACAGACTGGGCAGGTACTGTCCGCTGGGCTGCTGTACCTGTCTTTCACAGTGAGGTCAACAGCCGAGGGTGCTTGCACCACTTGTCTCCATCCACGCGGCACAAGGTTCAGGAGTGCGGCTTCGCTCCACAATAACAAGCAGACCCAAACATCCGCTTGTTCTGTAGACCTGTCCTGCAGCCACAGCCATCTTCAAGAACGGACGGATTTCCCAAAGATCTCAGTTCCAGCTCGTCCTCCTGAAGGAGATCTCTTGAACTGCTGGACAGGACACAGGTCAGTAGATACTACTGTTCCCTGCGGCAAAAAGGTCTCTTGGAGTACGTCATGAGCCTTCAACCTTTGTTCCAGAGGTCTAGAACGTTCAGGAAGCCATTTCCGAGAATCCCTCCACACAGAGCGCATGGAGGATGGAACCGAACTTTCTACATTGGAGCTGGACACGGCCTTCTATCAGCGTGACAAACAACTGGACGGTTTCATCATAAACGCTTGTTCAACTAAGGAACTAAGGAGCCAACCAGCAAAGTGCATGAAGTGACGCTACGTACCAATGCAGGGATGATTTAGAAACCTCTGTGTTGCACCGAGGGATGGGAGTAGACTTTTGGGGAGCTGCTGCGTGGTGTTAGATGGAACACCAGGATGAACAAAGGCCTCGGCATTCAGTCTGGATACCACTGTTGATGGTAACACTGGAACTGTGCGTTAACATTGGTCTGTATTGTCCTGTACTACACTGTTGTGTAGCTCTTAATACGTGCTCTATGCACATTGACCAAATAACCACTCGACCATCTGTCAGTCATCTGAACTTTGTCAGAGCCCGGCTAACACGGTAATTTGGAATTTTTACCAACCACCTGCAGTAACTTTTTCTCCACTATTTCTTTTTTCTAGACTGTACATTAATCAACTGTCGTCAATCATTTCACGAACAAAAGTGCACGTGCACTGCGCCGGTTTTAAAGACAAACAACTGGTCCCCTAGGAATGGCAGCAAACTGTGCGGTTGCAGCGTCGTGAAGCCTACTGAAGGCGCCTTCATGACCGCACCATGCACTAACTCCCAACAAGTCTTTTGACACAGGCTCGCTGAACACAAACGGTATCACAAGGCTCGCCGCTCCACTCGGCCCATCCAACTACAACCGCTGAACCCCAGCCCCCTTCCCCATCATCCCCACTGCCCGTAACCCCTCCCCCCCCCCCACCAATTACCACCCACCACCACCACTTCCACCCCCTTTCCCAATCACCAGCCTGACTTGTTCCGCTTCATGATGATGGCGTGAGCGATTCTCTCCCTCTGGTCGTCCGAGAAATGAAGAATCCTGACGATGGCTCTCAGGTGCTCGTCACTGGCGCTCTTGTCGGTGGTCAGGTAATGGAACACGGAGTCTTTGAGGAAGCGCAGAGTGGTTTCCGCTTCGGTGCCCGGGATGGGCATGGTGTGGTAGCTCTCGTGGCGCTGGATGGCCTGCCACTTGGCCAGCTCCGCCTGGGTCTTCACCAGCTTGTGGTACAGCTCCTTCTCCGTGGACTCCTGACTGCGGCCCCCTTTGCGCCGGATCTCCACCTGAGGGACACAACAGGCCAGCAGTGCACAGGCAGGTCAGTGAGGTCATTTCTGTGCACCGTTCTGCACGCCCACTCCCTTTCACTTCCCCTTTATTTTGTAGAACACAACTGTTTATATTGTCATCTTTACTTAACCCTAATTCTCTTCTGCTGTTTTCCTTCTTTCTCACAAACTATTTTTCATTTACAAGTACTAAAAAAGTTACATGGCCGTTACAACAGAAGGGTAACTACTAATAATGACCATTCTTAAGGCATCTGATAAATAGGAGGGAGGGGAGGGCGAAACCTAGAGAAGACCACAAGGAGCAAAATAAATAAAATAAAATAAAACAAAACAAATAAATCGAAGAAGAAGAAGACGAAGAAGAAGAGGAAGAGGAGAAGAAGAAGGGGAGGAGGAGGGGGAGGAAGAGAGGAGAAAAAGAAATTATGTGAAAAACGAGAAAAAAAAACGAAGAAACCCGCTGCATTCCAAACATGATTTCATACATACTTTGAAAAAAATAAACAATCAAACCTCCAATCTTGGGAACTGGTACAGTTAATGTATGTACACTTTCTCTTTTTTTGTGTACCTCTAATACATTCATCTACAGGAGCAGGCGGCAAAGAAAGGAGCAGGATTTTTTTTTTACTGATTTCCACCCAGCATTCACGTCGCTGTGCATTCTTTTCCTTCTGCAGAACCCATCCAAAGCTTACTGTCAGGTCCAAAGGCAGGTGTTGTTTAAACATCACCTAGTTTTACCCAATGACGGAGGGAATAAAGTGGGGGGTGGTGGGGGGGGTGTGGGGGCAGTACACACACAGGAGGAACGCCAACATCACACCAAGGATCTGCTTGCTTCCCTAACTTGGTCAGTGCATTTATTAACCATTATTAACCCAAGCCTTGGCACACACGCGACTGAAGTGGAGGAACCTGTTAAAGATGAGTGATATCCATTAAACGACTCCCAACGGAGTGCCAAAAGAAGACGACGTGAATCCGCTTTTCACTGCAACAATAATGTTCTTGCCATCTTCAGCAACTGCCCAACATGGCTGTTTCCCTCCTGGAGAAATACAGAACAAGCATTGCGCTATTACTTTCACCAACGCACTGCGCGCGCGCACATACACACACGTGTTGATGTTCTAGCAAAGAGATGAGCAAAACGATCATCAGATTCGCATTTTTTTTTACTTCTCTATGTCAGTGCAAGAATGCTATACTTGGACAGAAAAAGTCCAATTTTCTAATTTTCATTTGATAGAAAGAGAAACTGGGTGTTTTGGTTTACACGATGAAATGAAAAATATTCATGAAAATTTATGTAAGTACGATCAAAATATTTATCGTAGACAACAGATAAGTTCCTTGATTTGTAGTTGGAAATGGATTGTTTTAAAACAAAGTAAGTCAGAAATATACATTGTATATGTGGTCTCAGCATATCAGCTGATCACATTCTTTTGTGTAACTTAATGAAAAAATTCATTCCAAATACGTCTGTACAACCTATTCCAGATGTTTTCCTGTCAGCAAGCGAAACATATCTTTTCTTTTTGTACTTAGCTAAAAGTCCAACAGGAAATACTTGTAATAGATAACAGTCAGTGGTGAGATGAGACAGAAGATTACATGTTGGTTTTTTTTTAATCTTTAATTTAGTGGATTTTCTATTTTTGTTTATAGCTGTAGATAAGTTAATTCTTTTGACTCGTGTTAACTTTTCTCCCGTCCCCGTTTTTTTTTGGGGGGGTCTAATATCACGCATTGTGGAAAGACGTAAAACAAAACAACAACAAGAACAACAACAACCACACACACACACACACACACACACACACACACACACACACACCACACAAGCGTGCGCGCGCGTGTGAAACAAATGAGTGGCGAGGGAAAACAAGAGCAAGCAGGACAAGGTCTGGGCACATATAGAGAGAGACAGTGGAGGGGGGAAAGGGCTGGGGATGGTGGAGATGACGACAATGTCGTTAAAGTATAACATGATACCCTTCACTAACGGCGTGTATGGACCGTGCGGTTTTGTCTTGCCAATAGAAGCATTTGCTACGCCTGTCTACAGTCCATATGTGCCAGTCCATCTGTGGTATCGACCAAAGATAGACCACCTATAATTCTGTGCTATTCTCACCGCCACACAGAACACATCACGATCCAACGGCCCCTGCACAGGGTAGGCGTGATGAACGTCGCCTTGACTCTGACCTTTAAGGTCGGGTGAAAATAGCTCACTTAACCGTCACATGAATGTGATGAAGAAAGAACAAATGGGGAGCAACGTGCTTCAACATAATTGTCTTCTAATGGTAAGTTGAAAAATACGGAGCAAAGAAACAAGCCACAGCTTTGTCGTGCATTAGAAGATAATTTTGGAAAATAATGTGTACTAATGAAGATTCATATACGCGCTTGCCTAGAATCTCAAATCAGGGTGCTCAAGGCATTTACAAATTTGGGGGGAGTGAGGGGAGTAACACAAAATGGAAAAAAGATGGCTGAAAACACAAACTCTACATTTCTTTTATTCCCCACCTCCACTCAGCCTCTCTGCCCCCTACCCACCCCACCTTAGACTCATCCACTCTATTCTCCCTACCCAGCACACACACACACACACACACACACACACACACGCGCGCATGCACGAATACACACATACACATGCACACCACACACACACCTGCGCGCGTGCGCGCGCTCTCGCACATACGGGTGCGAACAGACAAGACAGGAACTTGATGTTCAGACTCTGGGAAGGAGACAGGGCACATATCTTGCAGGGCTTGGTTACAGTATGTTTTGTGGAAAAGACAGGTTTTGAGGGCTGTCTCACCCAAGCAGTGACGTGCGGCGTAGCGAGCGAACGGGACGGGACAAAAGCAAACAGAGGAGAAAGCAAAACAAGACACTGATCTCCTCCTGTCTATACTTTGACTAGATGCTAAAATTTTTTTTCTTTTTTTTTTTTTTTAGTGCACAAACTGGCTTACCTCTTCCTCGTGTTCAAACATGGCGGACTGTCTTCCTTTGTTGTACATCTCCAAGAAGATTTGTTCCGACTCCGCCAGTTTATTCCTCATGGCTTTCTGCACGTTTTAACACACCATGCTACATAGGACATTCCACACAATCACCTCTGTCTGTCTGTCATTCTGTCTGTCTGTCTCCCTCCCTCTCTCACTCCTCTCTCTCTCTCTCTCTCTCTCTCCTGCAAGCAAGCGAGCGTGCGTGCAGCGTATGATAGATAAGATTGGAGTTGAAAATAAGATAGGTAAGACTGGACTGCCTGATAATGTTTTTTTTTTTTTTTTTTTTTTTTTTGGGTGCTATTTTAGAGCATTCAAATCGCTGCTGCAACAGAGAATGCACCTTTCTGCAATCACGAAAGGCAAATTTCAACCAGCCCCTGTACAATTTTCCCTAGGAATATGTGACTTGACAAAAGATGTGACAGAAAATCAAAGAATTGTCAGTTCTGTATAAGACAAGGGATCTCCATTTTCTGTTCGAATGTATGAAATACACGTGTCTGAGGGAGCACACGTTCATCCTACTGCTGCTTTACATGGGCTGAAGTGGACTGAGAGGGTCTGGTCTTTTTACTGTGGCCTGCAGCACTCTGGACTGCGGACAGGAACTCTCCCGGCCCATTCAATGCCACAAAAAATGACTGACTGGACTCGAAACCTGCGGCGGTTTTTTTTGTTTTTGTTTTTTTTGTTTTTTTTCTTCTTTTTTGCCTGGGTAAGATTTCATTGATCTGTCAAAGTGGACTTTCGTCCAGAACCTTGCCAGAAATCCGTCTTTGATTGCATTAGACCGTTTTTCGGCCAGAAATCATTATGTGATTGCAGTAGGCCATTTTACGGCCAGAAATCATTCTGTGATTGCAGTGGGCCGTCTTACGGCCAGATATTACTCTTTGATTGCAGCAGGCCGTTTTACCGCGAGAAATCCCTCTTCGATTACACTAGGCCGTTTTACGGTCAGAAATCATTCTGTGATTGCAGTGGGCCGTTTTACGGTCAGAAATCGTTCTGTGATTGCAGTGGGCCGTTTTACGGTCAGAAATCGTTCTGTGATTGCAGTGGGCCGTTTTACGGTCAGAAATCGTTCTGTGATTGCAGTGGGCCGTTTTACGGTCAGAAATCGTTCTGTGATTGCAGCAGGCCGTTTTACGGTCAGAAATCGTTCTGTGATTGCAGTGGGCCGTTTTACGGTCAGAAATCGTTCTGTGATTGCAGCAGGCCGTTTTACGGTCAGAAATCGTTCTGTGATTGCAGCGGCCGTTTTACGGTCAGAAATCATTCTGTGATTGCAGTAGGCCGTTTTACGGTCAGAAATCATTCTGTGATTGCAGTAGGCCGTTTTACGGTCAGAAATCATTCTGTGATTGCAGTGGGCCGTTTTACGGTCAGAAATCATTCTGTGATTGCAGTGGGCCGTTTTAACGGTCAGAAATCATTCTGTGAGTGCAGTGGGCCGTTTTACGGTCAGAAATCATTCTGTGATTGCAGTGGGCCGTTTTACGGTCAGAAATCATTCTGTGATTGCAGTGGGCCGTTTTACGGTCAGAAATCATTCTGTGATTGCAGTGGGCCGTTTTACGGTCAGAAATCATTCTGTGATTGCAGTGGCCGTTTTATCGTCAGAAATCATGATGTGATTACAGTGGGCCGTTTTATCGTCAGAAATCATGATGTGATTACAGTGGGCCGTTTTACGTCAGAAATCATTCTGTGATTGCAGCAGGGCCGTTTTACAGTCAGAAATCATTCTGTGATTGCAGCAGGCCGTTTTACGGTCAGAAATCATTCTGTGAGTGCAGTGGGCCGTTTTACGGTCAGAAATCGTTCTGTGATTGCAGTGGGCCGTTTTGCCGTCAGAAATCATTCTGTGATTGCAGTGGGCCGTTTTACGGTCAGAAAGTCATTCTGTGATTGCAGTGGGCCGTTTTGCGGTCAGAAATCATTCTGTGATTGCAGTGGGCCGTTTTATGGTCAGAAATCATTCTGTGATTGCAGTGGGTCGTTTTACGTCAGAAATCATTCTGTGATTGCAGTGGGTCGTTTTACGGTCAGAAATCATTCTGTGATTGCAGTAGCCGTTTTATGGTCAGAAATCATTCTGTGATTGCAATGGCCGTTTTGCGGCCAGAAATCATTCTGTGATTGCAGTGGCCGTTTACGGCCAGAAATCATTATGTGATTGCAGCAGGCTTTTACCGCGAGAAATCCCTCTTTTATTACAGTAGGCTGTTTAACGGGCAGAAGTCCTCGGTGATTGCAGTGTGCTAGTTTACGGCCAGAAACCACTCTGTGATTGAGAAGGTCATTTTACAGCCAGATATCACTCTGCAACTGCATTAGGCCGTTTAATGGCCAGAAATCACTCTGTCATTGCATTAGGCCGTTTAATGGCCAGAAATCACTCTGTCATTGCATTAGGCCGTTTTATGGCCAGAAATCACTCTGTCATTGCATTAGGCCGTTTTATGGCCAGAAATCACTCTGTCATTGCATTAGGCCGTTTTATGGCCAGAAATCACTCTGTCATTGCATTAGGCCGTTTTATGGCCAGAAATCACTCTGTCATTGCATTAGGCCGTATTATGGCCAGAAATCACTCTGTCATTGCAATTAGGCCGTTTAATGGCCAGAAATCACTCTGTCATTGCATTAGGCCGTTTAATGGCCAGAAATCACTCTGTCATTGCATTAGGCCGTTTAATGGCCAGAAATCACTCTGTCATTGCATTAGGCCGTTTAATGGCCAGAAATCACTCTGTCATTGCATTAGGCCGTTTTATGGCCAGAAATCACTCTTTGATTGCAGCAGGCTGTTCCACGCGCATTGAAAGAATGCAGCGCACAGGACATCCGTATGTCATCTCCTCTGAAAGACTGTTTTAGACGTTAAGGTCTAGCGGACACGGATGGGAAGGCGACGGGGAGTGGGAATTACGACAACCACCCTACTCAAGTCTCAAAACGACGATCTCCTTGCTTCCTAGCCGAGTGCATTACTTTCCGCGGGGCCACTTTCCCACCTGTGAAGTGGTCATGTCACTCTTCAGAACTGACGGATTCACAGGAGGGGAGGGGATGGCTGGAGGAGGGTGAAGACAGCGGGTGAGGGTTGAGGGGACAGTGGGGGGGGGGGGGGGGGGAAGCTTGGAGGATGTCGCGGCTGTCTACGATCCAAGCTGATTCGGTCCGGCTCATCGACTTACAAACGGTCTATATCTGTGGTCCCGCTCCGCGACTAAGATGATTGCGATGAAACGGAACAGGGACTACGGCGCACTTGTCTAAGTGACCGGGTGCATGGTCTCGTTCGGTGGGTGACCTGCTGTAATCTAAAGGAATAGTGAGCTGTCAAGACGGGTGTCCTGACAGTGATGCCAGGGACAGGGTAGATGAGGTGAACCAAAAACTATCAACAAGAAAGGAAGAGAAGCACGGCCCTCCTTAATGACCAAGTGGCTTTACAATCGGTCCGGCAATATATACAGACAGACTACCCTTCATCCATCCCCCACCACACATCACCCTCTGCGTACACACACACACACACACACACACACACACACACGCACGCACGCACGCGCACACACTAACAAACACATGCACGCACATCTACCGTACACACACACACACACACACACACACTGACACACAAACACACATGCTCTCACCAGCTTTCCCGCTGCACTCCCACGCTCAATCTCGTTCACCAGCCCCTCCTTCCCGTCCACCCTTCCGCCACCCCTACGTCCACCTCTTTCTCTCACTCACTGCCTTCCACAGAACTATGAGGAAGGGGTAAGTGGCGAGGAGGGGGGGGGGGGGGGGGGGGGGCAGGGGGAAAACTCAATACGCACCTTGACCTCGTCCAGCTGTTGCTGCAGGGTGGCCCCTTTCTTCAGGGACTCGGTGTGGGCCTCTTGCAGCGAGGCCAGTTCCTTGCGGGCCGCCTCCGCCGACTCGTTCGCCTCCTCCAACTCTTCGCGAAGATCCTGCTGTATCTGTCCGGTGTGACAACAACAGCACAATAGTCATGGTCATCATTACTGTCATCATTTTCATCCTGCTGTATCTGTCCGGTGTGACAACAGCATAGCACAATAGTCATGGTCATCATTACTGTCATCATTTTCATCCTGCTGTATCTGTCCGCTGTGACAACAACATAGCACAATAGTCACGATCATCATTACTGTCATCATTTTCATCCTGCTGTATCTGTCCGGTGTGACAACAACATAGCACAATAGTCATGATCATCATTACTGTCATCATTTTCATCCTGCTGTATCTGTCCGGTGTGACAACAACAGCACAATAGTCACGATCATCATTACTGTCATCATTTTCATCCTGCTGTATCTGTCCGGTGTGACAACAACAGCACAATAGTCATGATCATCATTACTGTCATCATTTTCATCCTGCTGTATCTGTCCGCTGTGACAACAACAGCACAATAGTCGCGATCATCATTACTGTCATCATTTTCATCCTGCTGTATCTGTCCGGTGTGACAACAACATAGCACAATAGTCATGGTCATCATTACTGTCATCATCATTACTGTCATCATTTTCATCCTGCTGTATCTGTCCGGTGTGACAACAACATAGCACAATAGTCATGATCATCATTACTGTCATCATTTTCATCCTGCTGTATCTGTCCGGTGTGACAACAACATAACACAATAGTCACGATCATCATTACTGTCATCATTTTCATCCTGCTGTATCTGTCCGGTGTGACAACAACATAGCACAATAGTCATGATCATCATTACTGTCATCATTTTCATCCTGCTGTATCTGTCCGCTGTGACAACAACATAGCACAATAGTCATGATCATCATTACTGTCATCATTTTCATCCTGCTGTATCTGTCCGCTGTGACAACAACATAGCACAATAGTCATGATCATCATTACTGTCATCATTTTCATCCTGCTGTATCTGTCCGGTGTGACAACAACAGCACAATAGTCATGATCATTGATCATCATTACTGTCATCATTTTCATCCTGCTGTATCTGTCCGGTGTGACAACAACAGCACAATAGTCATGATCATCATTACTGTCATCATTTTCATCCTGCTGTATCTGTCCGGTGTGACAACAACAGCACAATAGTCACGATCATCATTACTGTCATCATTTTCATCCTGCTGTATCTGTCCGCTGTGACAACAACATAACACAATAGTCATGATCATCATTACTGTCATCATTTTCATCCTGCTGTATCTGTCCGGTGTGACAACAACAGCACAATAGTCACGATCATCATTACTGTCATCATTTTCATCCTGCTGTATCTGTCCGCTGTGACAACAACAGCACAATAGTCATGATCATCATTACTGTCATCATTTTCATCCTGCTGTATCTGTCCGCTGTGACAACAACAGCACAATAGTCATGATCATCATTACTGTCATCATTTTCATCCTGCTGTATCTGTCCGCTGTGACAACAACAGCACAATAGTCGCGATCATCATTACTGTCATCATTTTCATCCTGCTGTATCTGTCCGCTGTGACAACAACAGCACAATAGTCACGATCATCATTACTGTCATCATTTTCATCCTGCTGTATCTGTCCGCTGTGACAACAACAGCACAATAGTCACGATCATCATTACTGTCATCATTTTCATCCTGCTGTATCTGTCCGGTGTGACAACAACAGCACAATAGTCATGGTCATCATTACTGTCATCATTTTCATCCTGCTGTATCTGTCCGGTGTGACAACAACAGCACAATAGTCATGGTCATCATTACTGTCATCATTTTCATCCTGCTGTATCTGTCCGGTGTGACAACAACATAACACAATAGTCATGATCATCATTACTGTCATCATTTTCATCCTGCTATATCTGTCCGGTGTGACAACAACAGCACAATAGTCATGGTCATCATTACTGTCATCATTTTCATCCTGCTGTATCTGTCCGGTGTGACAACAACAGCACAATAGTCATGGTCATCATTACTGTCATCATTTTCATCCTGCTGTATCTGTCCGGTGTGACAACAACATAACACAATAGTCATGGTCATCATTACTGTCATCATCATTACTGTCATCATTTTCATCCTGCTGTATCTGTCCGGTGTGACAACAACAGCACAATAGTCATGGTCATCATTACTGTCATCACCATTACTGTCATCATTTTCATCCTGCTGTATCTGTCCGGTGTGACAACAACATAGCACAATAGTCATGGTCATCATTACTGTCATCACCATTACTGTCATCATTTTCATCCTGCTGTATCTGTCCGTCTGACAACAACATAGCACGATAGCCTTAATCATCATTACACTCATCATTTTCATCCTGCTGTATCCGTCCGTGTGACAACAACATAACACAATAGCCATGGTAATGCTGATCATTACTGTCATCATCATTACTGTCATCATTTTCAATCTGCTGTATCTGTCCACATGACAACAACATAGCACAATAACCATGATGATCATTACTGTCATCATTTTTCAGTCTGCTGTATCTGTCCTGTTTGACAACAACATAGCACAACAGACATGATGATCATAACGGTCATCATTTTCGTCCTGAATCTGTTCTTGTGACAACAACATAGCACAATAGCCATGATGATCATTGCTGTCATCGTTTTCACCGCTGTCACTTGAGAATGTAGCAGGAGGTACATTTTTGGCAATGGCAACTACAGCAAACAGCAGTGACAGAAATCAGAAAATGACTCTCTCTCTCTCTCACACTCTCTCTCCCCCTGTGTGTGTGTGTGTGTGTGTGTGTGTGTGTGTGTGTGTGTGTGTGTGTGTGTGTGTGTGTGTGTGTGTGTATGCGTGTGCTCACGCTCATTCGAGCATGTATATCTATGCGTAAGTGCGTACGTGTCTCTTCAGGTTGGGCTGTGTGTGTGTGTGTGTGTGTGTGTGTGTGTGTGTGTGTGTGTGTGTGTGTGCGTGTGCGCGCGCGCGCGTGTATGTGTGTGTGTGTGTGTGTGTGTGTGTGTTTTGTGTGTGTGTGACAATTCAGACCCACATTTCCACATTTGTATATCTGCCTCATGAAGTCTCCTAGGCAAGCCCATTTTAGAACAGCTCTCTTCCCACAGACTGCACACCGCCATCAGGCACGTCAAAGAGGACAGACTGTGCGACCACATGGGACAGATTATTTTTGCACTGTTGCCCATCTTTCTTCCTAAAGAGTGCAGACCCCCATCAGTCACATCAAAGGGGACAGACTGTGACCGCACAGAACCGACTGTTTTTACACTGTTGCCCAGCTTTCTTCCCAGAGAGTGCACCCTCCCTCCCCCCTCCTCCATCTCTCACGTCAAAGAGGACAGACTGCGACCACATAGGACAGAGTATTTTTGCTGTTTTCCAGCTTTCTTCCCACAGAGTGCACAACGCCTCAAATTGTAAGTGGGACACCACTACATGATCCACGCAGTCAGATCTCACTGTTGACCGCTACCTGGATGTTTTTAGCGATTCCATGAGCTCTTTAAACAACCCGAAGGTCCAGCCTCTCTCTCTCTCTCTCTCTCTCTCTCTTAATACAATTTCTTTTCTCACCATTTTTTCTGACTACAGGTTCGATTTTCATGGTTGCTTTCATAGTTTGATTTCCTTTTGCGTTCCGTTTTTAATTGCCTTTTATTTTACCAGTGCATGTTTTTAACAGAGAGAGAGAGAGAGAGAGAGAGAGAGAGAGAGAGAGAGAGAGAGAGAGAGAGAGAGAGGAGTGCGTACTATTCTTTTATAATTACTATTCTTATTATCATTATTGTATTATCATCCTTGTTGCTGTTGTAGATTAATTGCTTCATTCCTTTTGTTACCATTACCATGTTTGGTCTTACTCTGTATTTCAATATAACGTTGTAGAATAGCAAGCCTGGATGGGAAAACCAGGCATCACCTAAAATCTCTATCCCCGAGGAATAAATCTCTCTCTCTCTCTCTCTCTCTCTCTCTCTCTTTCTCTCTTCATTTCTTTCAGTCCACCCCCACATACACTCCTCCATCCTACCCACTCCTACAACGCCCAGAAGTGACCGTACCCGGAGTTTTTCTTCCACCATCAGCCTCTGCAGGTCCTCGATCTCTCTGTCTTTGTGTTCTAGCTGTTTGCTGAGCTCTTTCACTTGCGCCTTGAGCTCTTTCAGGGTGAGATCCATTCTCTGGGAAGGCGTCAAGTACGTCCCTGGGGACTCCATGCGACAGTGGTCATGGTGATGCTTCTCAAAACGAAGCCGGCTTGAGATGTTGTCCCTGGAAAATGAAGGTGTAGAACAGACCATGAGTAATTAAGGCAGCCAGGGTTCACGTTATCCCAGTGGATGTATGTGGACAGAGGCCAACTTATTCTCAGGTCAGTATCAATCTCATCGCTATAATAACCCAGTCGACTACTCGTGGCCCTTTCAACTTCAAGGCTGTCACCACTTACAGAAAGTCAGTCCGGTCTTTAACACAAAAAGTCACACATGCAAATACTTACCTACGCATGAGGCCAACAAATTGTGCACATCAATAAACAAGATGGCGGCGGGGTTTCGGCCGTTAAAAAAAACATACAATAGTCGCCTTAATTACCCAAAGATCTCGGTGTTCGAGGAAGAAAAGTGAACAACTATCCCTGTAGAGGGAATAGAATGAAATGTCCCACAAGAAAAAAAAGATGGAAGAGATGAGTGGCGCTGTCCTGATGTTTACACATTCCATCTGACAGGCCGGTAACATTTTTACTTCTCTGGCTTTATGCTCCTCTGCAGTCAGTCCACTCCAACCTTACTATTAGGGAACTATTCATGACATGTGGGCTATGTTTCAGTGTTCAGTTTCATGAGTTGACCTCGTCTAAAGAGGGTCATATAAAAATGAAATATTAACACTCAGCTAATTTCAGGAGTGGTGTATCGGACAAAGACATACAACGTCTGTCATAATGGTCAACGATAAATGAGGTAGGTCTCTTTTGTAGTGAACCAACTGAACGTCTGTCTTAAGAGTCAACATTAAACGTTGTTGTTCTAGACCTCATTTAAATCAGACTGATGACAGTGACCTAGTAACCTTGACGATGAATGTCATGTTTAAAAACAATTATTGAGATAATGTTGCTGGTAATAAAATGCGATAAGAGTAAAGAAAACAGACATATGCCGATAATTACAGTGACAGCAATGAAACTGAAGGGGGGGGGGGGGGGGGTCCGTTCCCAAAGGATCTCACCTGCTCAGCGCCACAGGCGGACAGGACACAGCCGATGAACAGGAGCATTCACACTGACTGGCACTTCTCCGGAGCTTGCTGGGAGCTTTGACCGGGGAGGTCGGGAAAGATCTTGGCGACGTTCTGCTGGGCGAGGCTGAGGTCCACTTTGGCAGGTCGTAGTCACCGGCCGAGTCCAGGGTCAGGCTCCGGCGAACACGTGCCGGGCTGTTCTGTGGGGTGCTTCTGCCAGACGACAACACCGTGATCATGGACTGCGTGGAGTTCTTTCGGCGAGGGATGCCGGAACGTCTGGAGGGCTTCGGCGACGGGTCGGTGCTGGACTCGTTCGTCAGGCTCCGCGATTTTCGGAGGATGAGTTTGTCCTCGTGATCTTCAGAAATGACGCGAGGTTCTGAATCGGTACGAGAAGCTGTCGAAGGCTGAAAATCGCCCATCTTGTGTGCAAGTTCTTTGGAGGCAGCAGGTGTGTCTCTCAGAGTGGCAGACGACACCAGCGATTCTGATTCCGCTTTTTCACATTTCGTTGTCGTCTGTTCGTCTTCATCTCGCTCTTCCGATGACGTCCGACACTTTGTCTGTTGTTTGTCAGCGCTGTGTCCATCGCCATCTTCTAATTCATCATTCCCTGGTGGTTTGGATTCTGAAGATTTATCATCTTCGCATTTTGAAGGAACAGCCACTTCTGGAACCCGGCAAAGAGTTTTAGGCCTTGCTGGCGTCTCTTTATGTTCGTGGAGATACCAGCCGTCTTTACTACTGGAATATTTCTGCATTTCGGAATGTATGATCGCCGCAATCGGAACCTCGATCCGCTGTTGTTCTTTTACTTCTTCTTCTTCTTCCTCCAGAGAATCTATGGTCAAAGATGTACTTCCTGCTGCCGAAGCTGCGTCATCAGATTTGTCTTTTACGTCACTGGAAAGGTCAGCGTCATTATCACAGCAGCTGGAACCCAAATCAGATGATGTCGTGGACAGCTTTTCGCTGTTTTTGCTGTTTTCTGCCATGTTGCTTTACTCAGTCTTGTGATTTCTGAAACATTCAGAAAAAAATGTATGATGATGTTGATGAAGTAATTATAAGCACTTAAAACACCTGTTCCGAAATAATGATGAAAAAAAATCAAGGGAAGATAATGCTTGTCTTTCCATTTCAAACAGTCATTTTTTTGTTTCCTCAGTTATGGGTCAAGCAAAATAATAGATATAGAGAGTCAAAAATATCTTATTTAAAGTGCACACCAGGATAACGATCGGAATATCGACTGTCCTGTACTATAGGTGCACTGTTTCACATCCATAGTTTGCCATCTTCTCTCTCTGATTGAATAGCTAAGCTAACTAGGCCTACTGATGCAAAATTGCTTTGGCTGTGCGCATCAGCGGCATCTGTCTCGCGAAGACGGCAGGGTCACTCTTGCTGAACACGATCTCTAACACAGATTACCCCCCTTGCAGATTTCTGACCAGTAGAAAGAAACTCGTGGAGAGCGTGGCAGCAGAGAGTCCTCAGAAGAGAAGCCCCCTTCAAGCAAGTGTTTCGGCCCTTATCTCCTGACACTCTAGGGGGGTTGGGCCACACCCGGTTCATGACTCCGGATGTCCCTCTGCTGCCCCTTTTTTTCCCATCTTGGGACGAGCCATGGCTGGGATTCGAACCCATGACCCTCTGGACATGCTCATTTTCCACTTAATGACTCGCGCTTTAACCACTGAGCCACAGGGACACCTGATATTTGTAGGGAAATTAAGCCTTATGAAGTTCACTTTTGTTCCTCCTTGACCAGATCCAGCTTGAACACCTCTCTGCCGCTTCTGCCATTGCTTTCAGGGCTCTGGTTTTTTCCTTCCCTGCAACTGAGAGCTGTTTCATGAGGCTGTATACAGACGTTCCTACAAACCCCCTAGCTCCAATTTCTGCAGTGAGGACTTTGACCTGATAGCCTTCTCTCCTCAGGCTGTTTGCCAGATCAGCATACTTTTCAGTCTTGTAGATTTGAGCTGCCTCCATTCTGTTCTCATATGGCACCGTGAGCTCGATCATGATCAGCTGCTTGGTTGACTTAGAGTGGACTACTATGTCTGGTCTCATGCCACTCTTGCTGATGATCTCTGGGTGACTCTTCCATTCTGGGAGGTCTGCAGTGCACTCCCAGTCATCTGCCCCGTCCAGCAGACTCTGCCTGCATGTTTCGAGTGGCACTGTTGTTCTTGGCCATGATTTGCTGCCTCCTGCCGTGAAGAATGTTGCGGGTGCTTTTGGAGTCCTGATTTTCCCTTTTGTGGTGTTGGTACTAGCCCAGACTACTTGTACAATTTCTTTGAGCACTTGGTTGTGCCTCCATGTGTACCTTCCTTGAGCCAGGGCTACTTTACATGAGCTTAGGACATGCTCCACTGTTTGTTTTTCATGGCAGAGGGGGCATGCAGGATCGTCTGTTTTCCCCCACTTCACCAGGTTTGCATTTGAGGGCAGAAGGTCATATGCAGATCTGAGAATGAAGCTGATCCTGAGAGGGGCCATGTGCCAAATGTCATTCCAAGTGAGACTTCTTTGGAGTGCATTCTCCCACGTTGTCCATTGCCCTTGCTGGCTCTGCTGGACTGCTTTTTGGAGTCTTTTTTGGTCTTCTTCTTTTCTCATCTCCTGAATCATCATGTCTCTTTTGGCTTTTCCTTTGGCCTTTGACCACCATTCAGTTTTGGTCACCCCCAGTCCCTGTCTGTTGGTCTGTGTGTGTCCTGTTATTTCTCTGATCTTGAGACTTTCTTTTGCAGAATCCATCGCCTCTTGAACTTTCCATTTTCTGCCTGTCTTCAGCTGGGGCTTAATTGCTTCTACCACCTTGTCTCCTGAGTCCTCCAGCATGCTTTGAAGTCTGATCTTCCCTGCTTTGTATTCCTCCAGGATGGATTTCAGGGGTAGTTTCAGCTTTGCTTGGCGACAGTACAGCGCTATGTCAGTCAGACAGGGTGGGACACCAAGCCATTTCCTTGTGAACTTGTTGATTTTGGCTTCCATTGCCTCCACTATGCTGGTGCAGATGTCGTACATCATCAGAGGCCATAGCAGCTTTGGTATCAGCATGAACTGCAGACACCAGACCTTGTATTTGCCAGGGAGCCCACACTGGTCAATGGTCTCCAAGCCTTCCTCCGCCATCTGCTTGGTTTCTTTTGCTCTTTGTGTGTCTTTCAGCGTATCATCATACCATCTTCCAAGGCTCTTGACTGGTTCTTCTGTGACTGTTGGAATGGCCTGGTTGGCAACACTGAAGACCACAGATCCGGCCACTTTTCCTTTCCTCAGTGAGAGACTCCGTGATTTCTTTGGCTTGAACTTCATTCTGGATGAGGCAACTATGTCGTCCAGCCTCTCCAGCACATGACGTGTCTCGTCTTCTCTGGATGAAATCACTGTAGTGTCATCCATGAAGGCCTTGAGAGGAGGCATCTTGTATCCATCGCCAAGGTCTGTTTGTCTCGCGTTGTTTGTTGCTGCTTTCAAGATGAGTTCCATTGCCAGCACGAACAGTATTGGGGAAATTGCACAGCCCATTGCAATACCCACTTCCAAGTTGATCCAGTCTGTTGTGTACTCCTTGGTAGAGAACCGCATTGAGAAGCCATTGAAGTACTTCTTGAGCATGTCGCGGATGTTCTTTGGCACATGGTACATCTCAAGAGCCAACTGTATCATCTCATGGGGCACAGATCCATATGCGTTTGCCAGATCAAGCCACACTACGTCCAGGTCTCTCTTTTCTGTTTTTGCTTTTTGGATTGCGTCCCAGATCATTGTGGCGTGTTCTACACAGCCCGCCACGCCTGGGATGCCACCTTTCTGGACTGACACATCCAAGTACTTGTTTTCCATCAGGTACTTGGTCAGCCTTGCTGCCATGACAGAGAAGAAGATTTTCCCTTCGACGTTCAGTAGTGATATTGGCCTGAACTGGCTAATGTCACTTGAGTTTTGCTCTTTGGGGATGTACACACCATCTGCCGTCATCCACTGGCCGCTGATCTTCTGGTTTCTCCAAGCCGATCGCAGCAGCCTGTGGAGCCACTCCAGCACCTTGGGACATTTCTTGTAAAGCTGGTAAGGTATTCCGTTTGGCCCTGGTGATGATTTGGCTCTGGCTTTGTCGACCACCTTCTTGATTTCCGCCAA
>CM065742.1:32584946-32669946 GCA_033310375.1 Conus canariensis
ACAACGAGAACAACAGAAGGGGCACTCCAAGGCCCTCTACATCCCCTCCCATCCCCCCATCCATCCCTCACTTCTGCTTCGGTCCAACCGATCGCATCAGTCCCAATGTGTGTTTCCTTTAACAGATGCGAGAGAGAGAGAGAGAGAGAGAGAGAGAGAGAGAGAGAGAGAGAGAGAGAGAGTGTGTGTGTGTGTGTGTGTTGATGCTGTTGTGTTATATATATATATATATATATATATGCGTGCGTGCGTGCGTGCGTGTGCGTGTGTGTGTGTGTGTGTGTGTGTGTGTGTGTGTGTGTGGCTGTTGTTATTGACATTGTTTTTGTTACTGTTCTTGTTACTAAGTCATCTTCTGAACATTCATATCCCACAAACAATCAAAGGCGCACGCACGCGCATGCCGCGCGCGCACCACACACACACACACACATACACACACACGCGCGCGCATGTGCTCGCGCTTACGAGCACACACATGCACATCCGTGCATGCACAACACACACACACACACACACACATACTACGTGCGCACATATATGCACACATCACACGCGTGCGCGCACACACACACACACACGCACGCACACACACACGCACGCACATGCGTATACGCCCACATGCACAGGCACACACACACACATACTGTGCACATGCATTTGCACATGCATGCGCGCAGGAGCATGCTCACACAGACCAGGCCCTAAGATCACACATACGCATACACATGCACACCTGTACACACACATACATACACGCGCGCGCACCCACGCCACACACATACACACACAAGTGCGCATCGCGCGCGCACACACGTATATGCACACGTATACACACACATCCAAACATACACAATTTACCCATACATATGTACTCGCGAGCTGTGTACACTGGCACAGACACATGGGCCCGTGCCACACACCCATGCACACACACAAACATACGCACGTGTACACTCACCACACGACACAGACAGTGATGATAATGGCACAGCCAATGTTAGGTAGGTTACTCAAAGTCTGACCAGCGTACTGGGCTAATGCGTAGGTCAGACATCTGCTAAGTCGTAACCACGGTAGTACCCTCTTCTTAAATTCTCTCACCTAAGCTATTCATTCATATACCCACCAACTTTAAATCATCGCAGTGTGATCTCGAAACTTAGCGCATGTAGTGTGCATATATGGACTAGTCCGCACGCAGTGAGATGAAACTGAAACCGAAACTGAAACTTTAACACTCCCTCAGAGCTGTGTGTAGAGTCCACAGTTCACGGGTCAAATGTTTCCCTCAAAGATGTGTGTAGAGTCCACAGTTCACGGGTCAAATACTTCCCTCAGAGCTGTATAAAGAGTCGACAGTTCACGGGTCAAATATTTCCCACAGAGCTGTATAAAAGAGTCGACAGTTCACGGGTCAAATGTTTCCCTCAGAGCTGTATAAAAGAGTCGACAGTTCACGGGTCAAATATTTCCCTCACAGCGGTGCGTAGAGTCACAGTTCACGGGTCAAATATTTCCCTCACAGCGGTGTGTAGAGTCCACAGTTCACGGGTCAAATATTTCCCTCACAGCGGTGTGTAGAGTCGACAGTTCACGGGTCAAATATTTCCCTCACAGCTGTGTTAGAGTCGACAGTTCACGGGTCAAATATTTCCCTCACAGCTGTGTGTAGAGTCCACAGTTCACGGGTCAAATATTTCCCTCACAGCTCTGTATAGAGTCGACAGTTCACGGGTCAAATATTTCCCTCACAGCGGTGTATAAGAATCCACAGTTCACGGGTCAAATATTTCCCTCACAGCGGTGTGTAGAGTCACAGTTCACGGTCAAATACTTCCCTCACAGTAGTGTGTAGAGTCCACAGTACACGGGTCAAATATTTCCCGCAGAGCTGTATGTAGAGTCCACAGTTCATCGGGTCAAATATTCCCTCACAGTAGTGTGTAGAGTCCACAGTACAGGGTCAAATATTTCCCTCACAGCTGTGTTAGAGTCACAGTACACGGGTCAAATACTTCCCTCACAGCGGTGTGTAGAGTCCACAGTACACGGATCAAATATTTCCCTCACAGCAGTGTGTAGAGTCAACAGTATCACGGGTCAAATATTTCCCTCACAGCTGTGTGTAGAGTCGACAGTTCACGGGTCAAATATTTCCCTCACAGCTGTGTGTAGAGTCACAGTTCACGGGTCAAATATTTCCCTCACAGCTGTGTGTAGAGTCGACAGTTCACGGGTCAAATATTTCCCTCACAGCTGTGTGTAGAGTCACAGTTCACGGGTCAAATATTTCCCTCACAGCTGTGTAAGAGTCCACAGTTCACGGGTCAAATATTTCCCTCACAGCGGTGTGTAGAGTCGACAGTTCACGGGTCAAATATTTCCCTCACAGTGTGTGTAGAGTCCACAGTTCACGGGTCAAATATTTCCCTCATAGCTGTGTGTAGAGTCACAGTTCACGGGTCAAATACTTCCCTCACAGTGTGTGTAGAGTCCACAGTTACACGGGTCAAATATTTCCCGCAAGCTGTATAAAGAGTCCACAGTTCATGGGTCAAATACTTCCCTCACAGTAGTGTGTAGAGTCCACAGTTCACGGGTCAAATATTTCCCTCACAGCGTGTGTAGAGTCAAAAGTTAACGGGTCAAATATTTCCGTCACAGCGGTGTGTAGAGTCCACAGTTACGCGGGTCAAATATTTCCCTCACAGTAGTGTGTAGAGTCAACAGTACACGGGTCAAATATTTCCCTCACAGCGGTGTGTAGAGTCCACAGTTCATGGTCAAATATTTCCCTCACAGCGGTGTGTAGAGTCCACAGTCACGGGTCAAATATTTCCCCACAGGCTGTGTGTAGAGTCCACAGTTCACGGGTCAAATATTTCCTCACAGCGGTGTGTAGAGTCCACAGTTCACGGGTCAAATATTTCCCTCACAGCGGTGTGTAGAGTCACAGTTACACGGGTCAAATATTTCCCTCACAGCGGTGTGTAGAGTCACAGTTCACGGGTCAAATATTTCCCTCACAGCGGTGTGTAGAGTCACAGTACACGGGTCAAATATTTCCCTCACAGCGGTGTGTAGAGTCCACAGTTCACGGGTCAAATATTTCCCTCACAGCTGTGTGTAGAGTCGACAGTTCACGGGTCAAATATTTCCCTCACAGCGTGTGTAGAGTCAACAGTTCATGGGTCAAATATGTCCCTCACAGCGGTGTGTAGAGTCAACAGTACACGGGTCAAATATTTCCCTCACAGCTGTGTGTAGAGTCCACAGTTCACGGGTCAAATATTTCCCTCACAGCGGTGTGTAGAGTCCACAGTTCATGGGTATTTCAAGATGCATGCGCTTGATTACGCCGCTCCATGATTCTTCCTGATCCAGCGTGTTGACACAACCACCAGACAAAGACGAAAAAAAAAAAAAAAACAACGGGAAGTAATTATTATAAAAGGCAATAGTCGGCTATGGGGAACCGTCGTCAAGGATGATTTTTTTTTTTCAGTATACAAACCTGCTGGCTGTTTGATCCTTTCGTGTTTTGTGTGCGGCCATCTGTTGCAGCCCTTGCAATCTCTCTCTCTCTCCTCTCTCTCTCTCTTCTCTCTCTCTCGGGGGGGGGGGGGGGGGGGAGGGGGAGGGAAGGAGAAGAAGCACGCGCGCATCCATGGCAGCGTCTGTGTGCCTGTGTAGGTCGTGAGTGTGTGTGTGTGTGTGTGTGTGTGTGTGTGTGTGTGTGTGTGTGTGTGTGTGTGTGTGTGTGTGTGAGCGCGAGTGTGCGTGTATGGTAGTAGAGGGGTGTGTGTGTGTGTGTGTGTGTGTGTGTGTGTGTGTGTGTGTGTGTGTGTGTGAGCGCGAGTGTGCGTGTATGGTAGTAGATGTGTGCGTGCGTGTGTGTGTGTGTGTGTGTGTGTGTGTGTGTGTGTGGGGGGGGGGGGGGGGGGGGGGTTAAATGATAGGAGTATTTGAGCAACTCAGGTCTGATTCATGGCTACCTACATGCGCAGGAGAATCCGTGTAAAGTCATGTCTTCTGGATATCTCCACACACACAGAGTATAGAGAGCAGTTCTCTCTCTCTCTCTCTCTCTCTCTCTCTCTCTCTCTCTCTCTCTCTCTCTCTCACACACACACACACACACACACACACACACACACACACACACACACACGCACACACACACACACACACAAACACACACACAGAAAGACACATACACACACACACACACACACACATACACGCACGCACAGAGAGAGAGAGAGAGAGAGAGAGAGGAGAGAGAGAGAGAGAGAGAGAGAGAGAGAGAGAAAACACACACAAACACAGAAAACACACACACACAAGAGAGAGAGAGAGAGAGAGGAGAGAGAGAGAGAGAGAGGAGAGAGAGAGAGAGAAACACACACACACAATATCTCAATTTCATGGGGGAACTCAATAAATCAGTACGCACCCACCCACATAGACAGATCGGTAGGTATGAAGGTAGGTAGGCAAGTAGAGAGAGAGAGAGAGAGAGAGAGAGAGAGAGAGAGAGAGAGAGAGAGAGAGAGAGAGAGAGAGAGAGAGAAATCAACACCTGTTCTCAAATGCAACAACAAATAAAATAAGAAAAGCAATAAATCATTCAGAGCAAAATCGCACGACAAAAAAATTACGTCTCTGGCCGTCTTCCTCTCTACGCGTCTTAGTCTTTTCTTTAAAAAAAAAAAAAAGAGCTTGACGGGCTCCCTGCACACTGCTGGTGCTAAGGTTTGCAGCTGGATGATCCGCGTGTGGCTGTGCGCGGGGGGAGCCGCAGTGAGCGACCTGGGATCAGTCACAGCTGATCGATCAAACCGAAGATGAAACTTAAAAGAAACTGTGGTCACTTACACACCATGCTGGGTGTGTAATTTTCACTCAAAACTGGTTTTCTTTCACCCAACCACGGATAATTGTTAATGTTAACCTTTCTATCGCTCCCCCCCCCCTCCCCTTTCTCCTACCCTCTACCCCTATCCCTGATCTTCCCCTCTTTCCCCTCCCCATCGCTATATTTCTCTCCCACACTCTTCTGGGGGCATACAGAACGGGACGTATGGAAAGGAGACGCACAGATGGGGTGACCAGTTAGAAACGAAGCGAAGCAGATGGGTGGGGGGGGGGGGAGTCGGGGGGGGGGGGGGGGGGGGGGGGGGGGACACACACATTTGACTGATCTCCAGCAGATCATGTGTAAATCATCAATCTCTTTCAGTTCGGGAAAAAAGGGATGGTGAAAGGGAAGGGGAGAGAGCGGGAGGGGGGGGGGGGGAGGCAAAGCTCTCCAGGGCATCATTAAGAAAAACGTTGTGGAGGAGGCAACTGGCAAACTGTGTAGCTGAATGTCACTCAGCTCCCGGCAGTCAACTCCAATAACGAGTCAGTTCAAAGTCGGGCTTCTTTTTTCTTCTTCTTCGTCTCGTCGTCGTTCGTCGTCGTCGTCGTCGTCGTCGTTCTTCTTCGTCTTTCTTCTTCTTCTTTTCAGACAGGAAGCCCAGAGGCACTGACGAAGGCTGCTGTACGGCGGAGGCCCACCAGAGATCCATACAGCTTCTACCTCGTCGATGTGTTGACGGGCCAGGTCTCTGCTCTTAACTTTTGTGTGTGGGGGACAGTCCTGCAGGCAGAGTTCCACAGTCGTTTGCGGTACCGTATGAGCAACCTGAAGACTCACTAACGTGAAATTTTGTGAATACGTGATGTCTCAGTCTTGAGTGGCCTGTCCTCAGACTCACAATGCTCACTTGGTCTGGTCTGGGCAGCAGGTAGTATGCATCCTTCTTGTTGAAGTCTGGGTGCTTCTCAAGCCATCTTTTTTTTGCTTCTCCTTGATAATACTTTTGACTGCTTTAAAGGAGACTTCCCGCTCCAGCTTGAGCTACTGTCCTCCTTCGTTTGCCAGTTGGTCAGCTTCCTCATTGCCACACATACTGCAGTCGGGCTTAACTGTGCAGCTGGGATGTCAGTCGGCCCCCTGTGGTCAGTCAGTCCATAGCTGACTTGTACAAACTGTGGAGGAGGGATGTCCATTGTGCCCAGCAGTGAACTTTTATGATGATTCCATTCATTACAAGGTCTAGGCCTGCGTGCTCTGTCCGAAGCTTCTCTGTCATCTTCCGGTGTAGTCTTAGTGGTCAGTTGTCGGTATCTGATTTACTCATTTGACATGATTTAGTTCATTGATACTGTGTTCTGGTTGTAATCTTCTTCTCCTTCTTCCTTAAGTCCGTGGGAAGTTACCTAGGCACCACACCGAGGAACATTTCACCAGGTTCCTCCAGTTCTGCCGGTAGTGTGCCGAGGCTTGGATCTCTGCAAATGTTTTCTCTTGTCCACCCTTTTGTCTGTCTCCCTCTCCGTCTCCCTCCTCCAACAGTTTCCTGGACATTACTTTCGCAAGGTGATTACATCTTGATACTTGGCAATACCAACATGGTGTTTTATGTGTGTTTGTTTTTCAATTGATATCAGTGATCTTCATGTAGTCCTACGTGTAGCTTGACGTTTTGACGCGCTTGTTTACTGGTGACAGTGTACCTGGTGTCTAGCACTTTGTGATAACACCTCATTACCACGTGTTGAAGTCTTCTGTCCAGATCCGCCATGTCTCCGGGTCCATGCATGGCATACACACACACACACACACACACAGCACAACAAATGGACTATACCTGCGCAGGAAGCAGGAGTCTGATCCTGTGTTGCATGAAGATGTTCTTGTCCTTCCGTACAAGGGTTCAGTCTGGACAGAGTTAAGTATTGTCTCTGCTGCTGCTGAGTGGACTTCTGGAGTCGACCCCTCACTGCGAGTGATGGATACCAGACAGGTAAACCGTTGAGCAGTTTCTAGGCTTTTGTCCATGGGCGGCTGCATTTTTATTGATGGAGTTGTTGCTGAACATAAACCCGACTCGTCTTGGTGCTGATTTCATATCTTGTTGCATGTTTCGTTAAAGTCTTTCAACGGACTTGGCGAGTTCTTGTCAGCTGCCTGCCCAGCCATCAACATCAGCTGCAGATCGAAGGTTCGTGTTGGCTATTCTCTAATGATGACTGTGCTGACATGATCTTCAAGTGCATCTGCCATGATACGTTCCAGGAAGAATGTGTGGGAGATTGAAGCCAGCCCTGGCAAACTCAAAGTGAAGTATGGAAGCATTCCCCAATAGCACCATTACTCTACTCGTTCTGGTGAACAATTGCAGGAAGGTGTGGGTGAGCTAATTTTCATCATGTTAGCACATGGCAGTGCGGTGTCTCCTCTTGCGTGTTGTCTCATGAAGACTTAATTGCTGACTGGGTTTTTCCGCCAGTGTCGGAATAGACACCTGGGTGTAGCTGTGTTGGGGGGCAGCAGGAATGAGCGCAGTGCGCTGCTTCTCTCATGCTAATCTGTGCAGCCCCAACAGAGGTTTTGCTATTCATGCACTAGTTTGTTGTATTACAAATATTTTATTTATCGGTGTACATTTAAAGAGGTGTGTGTGTGTGTGTGTGTGTGTGTGTGTGTGTGTTGTGTGTGTGTGTGTGTGTGTGTGTGGTGTGTGTGTGTGTAGTGTGTGTGTGTGTGTGTGTGTGTGTGTGTGTGTGTGTGTGTGTGTGTGTGTGTGTGTGTTGTAGTGTGTGTGAGTGTGTAAGGAGGAGGAGTGAGAGAGAGTGGTGTGAGGTGTGTGAGTGGTGGTGTGTGTGTGTGTGTTGTGTGTGTGTATGAGTGCGCGTGAGCACGTGAATGTTTGTCTGTGTGTGCTAGAGAAAAAGAGAGGCAGGAGAAGAACAGAGAAGGGGGCGGCGGGGCAGAAGGGTGAGAATTGTGTGCAGAATTTTTTCATGTTTTTCTTTTTCCTTTTTTTTTTTTTTTAAACCTGATACTAGCTTTGTTTATGCAACTGTTTCCTTGTATTGCCGAATTCCACTCCTACATGCACCTTGCATTCTTCGTGCGCGCATGTAAAAGAACTGTCAATCTACTTTTGGAATTCTGCAATAAGTTCCTTTTCTGAGGACCGGATGAAAAAAAAAAAAAAGAACAAAAGCCACCTGGTACTCATTCTGTTTTTTTTTTTTTTTTTTTTTTTTTCATTACTGAAAGAACGTTTGTTCGTTTGTTCATTCTCTTATTACTTCCTGCCTTGTATGTGCACAGCGAACAACATCTGCTGACCCATTTATCTGTGTCATTGATAAACGCAACTTGCTTCTGTCAGCTGCAGGCCCCGTCACAGCATTTCGTTTTGCGTATCACAGCTGAAGACAGGGTGAGAAGAGAGAGAGAGAACTAGAGAGTGGTGTGTGTGTGTGTGTGTGTGTGTGTGTGTGTGTGTGTGTGTGTGTGTGTGGTAAGTGACAGAGAGAGAGAGAAGAGAGAGAGAGAGAGAGAGAGAGAGAGTGTGTGTGTGTGGTGCGTGTGTGTGTGTGTGTGTGTGTGTGTGTGTGTGGTGTGTGTGTGTTTGTGGTAGCATGTATTGCTCGGTTTTCGTGTTTTCTCTGTCACACGCACGCGCACACACATACACACACACACACACACACACACACACACACACCCCACACAGCACACACGCGCGTGCGCGCATACCCTCCCCCCCCCCACACACACACAACATCTGCACCACACACACATACATACACACACAAACGCGCGCGTGCGTTCATGCATGCGCGCGCGCGCGCGCGCGACCACACACACACACACACACCACACACACACTGAGATCTCCTAAAATACGTTACTAAAAATGCAACTGTTGTGCAGTATGCCGATGATCTGTGCATGTGGATAAGTGCTTGTATAAGAAAAAATACACCAAAAAGATCAATGAATTATTACAAACAACAACAACAACAAAAACTATCAGGCAGAACTCGATGATCTTAGCAGGTATCTATTGGGAAATGGTTTAACACTTTCGCATTAAAAAAAAAAAAAGCGTGTTTTTTTGTTTTTTTTTTTCCAACAATGGACAAAAAAAATAAAGAGGCCGGGTATGCTTTTGTTGTTCCGTCACTTAAAGTAGAAAAAAAAATCATATTTCGTCGGAAAATATAGATCTATATTCGCTGCTGAGGTGATAGCCATATTAATGACTTTGACATATATCTAACTGACTTACCACGGTCAATTTTTCAAGTGGTGTTCTGCCTAGATTCGATGTCAGTATTACAATACCTTCAGTCTTGCTGATCGAATACAGATAATTCTATTTTACAGGAAATTTGTCATTTAATTCACGTCTTGATATGTAAAGGATTTGACTTAACTTTCTTTTGGATTGCTTCACACAGGTGGAATCTCAGGTAATGAATTCGCTGAAAGATGTGCGAAAAAAGGTGCAAGAAATGAAATGTGTGCACAACAATTTTTAACTGGCTTGGGACTGTTTCGAAAATAGAACAAACTTAGTTTTCATGTTAAAACAAAATGTAGTCAACTGTTCAGTACTGATTCTGTCAAAGGCCTTCAACACCTGCAATGTCGTGATATGTAGACTATCAATACAGAAACTTCGTTTCAACGTTTTCTCGACTAAAACTGGATGCTCTCAGAACTAGATATAGGCCTAATGTTTCAACAAAATGTGTATGTGGCGAAACAAACAAATCAAGACATCATATTTTGTTTGAATGTGTGCCCCTTATGAGATACCCACCATGTTCATCAGGCATCTTTGTAACTGACTATTTTTCTGATTCTGATCTTGCTTTTAAAGTTACCTCTTGTTTGATATATAGTCCGGTTAGATATTTACTTTAATGTGATATTGGCGGTCTTACTGTAATTATGTATACACACCTGCAAACACATACACGCACGTACGCATGCACATACACATGCACGCATGAGAGCACACACACATTCTCTCTCTCTCTCTCTCTCTCTCTCCTCTCTCTCTCTCTCGTTTAATATCATATTTTTGTGAAAAGACGTAAAATGTACTACTACTTCTGCTCTACTACTACTACTACTACTACTACTACTACTACTACTATTACACACAGAGAAAGAGTTACATATGCACAGGCGCAAGTCCGTCTTACCACGCTTTTCGCAACGCACAAGAAGTGTCTCCACATAGGCCATAGTGTGTGTCACCGGCTCACGCGCCTGTGGCCCGACCCATCTTTATCTCGTGCAGCACAGTATAATCTTTATCAGTCCTGCTCTCGAGGACGTCCTGTATGGGCTGGATGTATCGATACTGTCTAGAAACCTGATCGCCGCTGGTTGAAATCTGTACATTTACGGATCGAGAAAAAAGCCCCGATGCTCACGCGTTCCCTTTCAGATTCATGAAGGCGGTGTCACTGCGCGCGGACTAGTCCATATACGCTTCGCCGTATCTGTTACACCATGAGACGCTACTGCACATGGTTGACTAATTCAGAAATATTATTTAAAATGAAGGGGAAAATATCGAGACGAAGATTTCATGAACAAGACAGCAGATGTGTGACCTGCACACTGCGCAACGCGCTGTTTTGAATACCTATCAGATATTGCCTGCGCCTCTGTTTGAAGTGTGTGTGTGTGTGTGTGTGTGTGTGTGTGTGTGTGTGTGTGTGTGTGGTGTGTGAGTGAGTGAGTGAGTGAGTGAGTGTGTGTGCGAGAGAGAGAGAGAGAGAGAGAGAGAGAGAAACAGAGAGAGAGAGAGAGAGAGAGAGAGTGTGTGTGTGTGTGTGTGTGTGTGTGTGTGTGTGTGTGTGTGTGTGTGTGTGTACTTGCGTGTTCGTCCCCGTACGTGTTTCGCCATGTTGTACGTGCCGACATGCGCACATATGTACATGTGTGCGCATGTATGTGTCTATTTGCATACGCTTGTGTATACCTGCGTGCTTGAATGCAAAAACTTCGATACCTGTAAGTGCAGAATAGCTGTTCAGATGATGCCGATGGTAATTAAACTAACGATTAACTTGGGCAAAATAATAAGAACAATTCGACAGAAATGAATTAAAAAATAAAATAACACGTACACACATCCTCCATAGCTGCGCTTGATCTACAATTCACTGACACAGACATACCATATATACGTATTAAATCTGAAACAAATACAACGAATAAACATATATTAGTCATAACCTGATCTTGACAATGAATGTTAGATCACACACACACACACATACGCGCGCGCGCGCGCGCGCGCGCACACACACACACACACACACACAAAACGCATGAACGCACGCACGCGCGCGCGCACACACACACACACACGTACACACACAAACGTATGAACGCACGCACGCGCGCGCGAGCGCGCGCATCCACACACACACACACACCACACACACACACACACACACACACCGTACACACCGTACACACATGCATGTTATTGACAGACAGCGACATATTGAGCGACAGAGAAGAAACAGACCGACAGACTAGCGGAAAAAGTGGAGAGAGCCGAAACAATGTGCTGCTGGCGAAAGCGAAAACAGATCCATCTGTCCACATGCTAGGGAGACCGACTCAGGTAGAAAGAACCTTGCCAGCGGGCCCCAAACGTACGTACCGAGTCAAAGCAGGTACATCCCGTCGACCGGCTTTCGCTTTTTCTCCGTCATGCCTTCGTCACACCAGTCGATCACTTCAGCAAACCAACACAGTCAAAATCACAATCGAACCAGCAGGGCATCCGAACACTTTACAGGCGACGCGTTCGCCTTCTTGAAAATGTCGTCTGCTTGTTGCCTCGTTTTCGCCAACGGTTGACGTGGTAAAACCGTGTGTGCGCATGCTTTAAAAAACAAACGTCGGGTACTGATCGATAGGGATGGAGTCCTTTATCATAGTTACAGTTGTGTTCAGGAAAATCGGGAAGAACAAACCAACAAGCTCAGTTCAAAAGGCCTGCATCTTAGAAAACGGATGGTTGGGAAGATGTGGTTGGCGAAGCTGTTTTTCACTTCCATTCAAGTTGTCACCGTGACATTTCCTAATTTGAGCAGATGTTTTTGTTTATTTTGGTTTAAGATTTTAGCCTAAGAATCGCCGAGCCAGAGCAGTTAATTCAAATGCTGGTGTCATTTTTTTAAATCTTTTTTTTTTAATACCAGGGCTCATATCGCACTCATAATTATCGGTCAGATTAACGCAGAGATGCAAATTCACACAAAATACCCATAGATCCACTTGCCATATAAAGGATATCAAAACTGGTATAAAGCACACGTCTACCAAACATAAAGCATGCCTCTGGAGCAAGTTTCACCCTTCGCTCACAAATACACGTGACAGACACACCCAGATTGTGTTTCTCTTCATCTCTGTATGCGTGCACGCGAAGCGCGAGCACAGTGCGTGCACATGCGTAACGTGATGCGTGCTGTCTGTATCAGCACCCCCCCCCCTCTCTTTCTCTCTCTCTCTCTTTCCCCTATCCTCTCCACCTTTCTACAGCACACTATTTGTGACGTGTGTGTGTGTGTGTGTAGAGAGAGAGAGAGAGAGAGAGAGGGAGGAGAGGATGTGACGAGTCTGTTTCATCACCAATACTATAATATGGCTTATCATTGCTGTCTTTTCCTAATAGTTCTATCTGGAATTAATTCAGATTCAGTCGAAACTGTTTTCATATTTCTATCGCGGAGAGAGAGAGAGAGAGAGAGAGAGAGAGAGAGAGAGAGATGTGTGTGTGTGTGTGTGTATGTGTATATATGTAGTGTGTGTGTGTGTGTGTGTGTGTGTGTGTGAAATGTAACAAATATAACGACATCAGAAATCAGTTTATACCTAGAAAATTTACATATTATTTAACTATTGTCGTTTGTTTTGTGGTAGTAAGAAAGTGTTGCTAAACTTAGCGAAGTTTTTGAAACTTAGTAAAGTTGTGTAACATTATTATTATTATTATTATTATGAACATTTATGACGCCTAATCAATTGAATGCCCTAGGCGTTTACAATATCACAACAGACATCAAATCACACAATATATAACAATCATACATGAGAAAAAGGCATCAAAATCCAAAGCAAGGACACAAACTCACAAGCATGCATACACGCAAACACACACTCACACAGACACGAACGCACACAAAGCAGACACTCGCATCACACATTGCAAACGTCGGGTCACAGGGAAGACGAAGTTACCTAGGAAACAGATGAGTTTTGAGAAGGCGCTTGAATGTGGGCAGTGGGGTGAGTATCTGAGAGAGCGAGGCAATTGATTCCAGGTAGTTGGAGCTTGATAGGCAAAGGAACGTTGACCAAAGTTTTAGTGCGAACAGTGGGATACTGTAGATACGAGTGTCACATGAGGAACGTAAAGCTCGAGATGGGGTGTAAAGATGTAACAGGTGGGTGAGATACTCAGGACAGGAAGACTCGATAGATTTGAAGCAGAGAGAGGCAATCTTGTAGGATATTCTTAGCTGAACAGGGAGCCAGTGGAGAGAGCGGAGCAATGGGGTAACATGGTTATATTTAGAAGTGCGGAAGATGAGACGGGCAGCATGATTCTGAACTCTTTGAAGTTTGTTGATGAGATGAGAGGGAGAGCCAGACAAAAGAGCGTTACAGTAATCCAGGCGGGATAGAACAAATGCGCAGACAAGAGCTTTTGTTGTGTTTTCTGAGAGAAGATGGCGAATAGAAGCAATTCGACGGAGTTCAAGAAAGCAAGTGCGACAGACATTGCTGACATGCTGCTGGAAGGACAGGGTTTGATCAAGAGTTACACCGAGGTTGCGGGCAGAATGAGAGAGAGTGATAGGTGAATCAACAAGTTTGATGGAAGTCGGAACAGAAGGGTGGTTTTGAAGTTTTGGTGGGGTGATCAGGATCAGTTCAGACTTATCTTCATTTAGTTTTAGTTTGTTTCGGGTCATCCAGTCCTTAAGGTTGGCTACACAAGACTGGGTGTTTTGGATCATGAGAGGAAGGTCAGAGAGAGGCCCAGAGACATACAGCTGATTGTCATCAGAGAAGGAATGATGCTGAAGTAGGTGTTCTTGGACGATAGAAGAGACAGGATAAGAGTAGAGAATGAAGAGTAGAGGGCCCAAGACAGATCCTTGTGGCACGCCGTAGGTCAGACAAGAGGGATTAGAAGAAAGGCCGTTGACAGAAACTACTTGTTGACGATCAGTGATGTAGGAATGAAACCAACTCAAGACTGTGTCATCAAGCCCAAAAGAGTGATGTAGGCGGGAAATGAGGATAGAGTGGTCAATAGTGTCAAAGGCAGCAGATAGGTCCAAGAGAGTCAAAAGTGATACATTGTTACAGTCAAGGGCAGTCAGAATGTCGTTACAGATTTTGAGAAGAGCAGTCTCAGTACTATGTCCAGAGCGGTTAGCAGACTGAAGGGGATAGACAAGGCTGCTGGAATGAAGGTGGTCTAACAGTTGGTCAAGAACAACTTTCTCTAAAATTTTTGAAAGAAACGGAAGATTTGACACAGGTCTGTAGTTTTTCAAATTGTCAGGGTCAAGAGTAGTCTTTTTCAAAAGAGGTCTTACAATTGCAGATTTGAAAGAAGAAGGAAAGAAGCCAGTTGAGAGGGAGTGGTTGATGATGATGGTAATATGAGGGAGTAGAGTGTCAAGGCAATGGGTGAGGAAAGAAGCTGGTAGTGGGTCAAGTTCACAGGTTTTAATGCCAGATTTCATGATGATTTTCTTTACAAAGACCTCAGAAACAGGATGGAAGGAAGTGAGGAAAGTTCCCGAGAAAGGGGGATCGGGAAATGGTGCATGAGTATTAGTCAGGGAGTCCAGTGAAAGCCTAAGATTAGTGATCTTGTTGACAAAGTAGTCAGAGAAAGCCTGTGGAAGGTCAGAAGGTGGGAGATTGGAAGGAAGAGGAGAGGAGTCAGTTTTACCAAGAAGAGTGTTAGTAATGTTATACAGCTGTTTGGATGTGGAGCATGCAAGAATTTTGGCATTGTAATAGGCAGATTTTGTAGCGTGAACAAGGCTGTTAACAATTTTGTTGGCAGTTTGGAAAATTTGCTTGTGAACTGTCAGACTGGACTTGAGCCACTGTCTCTCGGCTCTGCGTCTTTCACGCTTGGCTTCTTGCAGCTGAGGCGCAACGGAGGAGAACCAAGGTGATGGTGGCCTCTTGGAGACAAGACGGCCACAGGCAGGAGCGTACTGGTCCAGGAGCCGAAGGAGAAGGGAGTTGAGGTCATCTGGAGTGGTCGGCGGTGAAGTAGACAGGTGAGAATGGAGGACAGCGTTGAAGAGAGTCATGTCGACTGCGGAGAGGTTTCTGGCTTGAACGTACGTTTTGCGAGGTGGAGGGCGGAAAAGGTGGAGATCAGCTACGAGGCAGACATGGTCAGACGGGAGGGTGTGGTCGATAGTGACAGAACTCACCACAGCCTGGTCAACCCTGTGGATCATATTATCCAATGTGTGTCCACGAATGTGAGTGGGAGCGTGGACACACTGAACCAGTCCATAGCAGTCCAGGAGGTCGATGACTTTGGAGGTGGTGGAGTCAGAGGGGCGATCAAAATGAATGTTGAAGTCACCAGCGATGATGTAGGAGCCATGAAGAGAGTTGCAGTAGGACAGCAGATCGGGGAGTTCATCGAAAAAGGTGGAGTCAGTCAAACGGTTCTTAGGGTTTGGAGGGGGACGATACAGACACAGGAGGTGGAAAGTTTGGTGGGGAAAGGTGAGGGTGAGTTGTGCCAGTTCGAAGGAGGTGTGGGTGAAGGGGAAGGAGGACTTGGTGGAGAGGAAAGGGGAGAGTGAATCAGCGACGACAAATGCAATGCCGCCGCCACGGGACTGACGGGGAAAGGAGATGGTGTGGTGGCCGGGTGGAGCGATGTCACGGCACTTAGCTTCGTCACCTTCAGCACGAAACCAAGTTTCGGTCACAGCGAAGACATCAACGTTGTTGTCATGGATGAAGTAGGAGAGGGCAGACCGTTTTTCAGTTCCAGTACCCAGAGCTTGGGCATTGAAAACACATAGGCGGAAAGAAGCAGATCGGTCCAAGAAACGGTTTTCAGCAGAGCGAGTGTTGATGCGAATCAGATTTACAAGATTTCTAGAAGAAGGTTTGTTATGTGGCTTCTCAGTCAAAACAGATGGAGGAGTGACACAAGCGCGAGTGGAAGTTAACACTGGAATGGGCTCACCTTTCTTCAGTTTTCTGCGGCCACCACAAAATGGTCGCCGTTTCTTCTTCCACGAGGGACTCCGTGCAGCGTTCATTAATCCAACATGGCAAAGTGTGTCACAAACTGTTGGGGGAAATTCAGAAAGAGCATCCTTGAGCGAGAGCAAGTCTTCTCTACTGTAGTGAATACTAGCGGGCGGCGTGGCGACTGAAACAGTGAGTTGATTTGCACGTGCGAAGTCGCGGATGAATGGGCGGTAGCCAAACAAGCCGGACTGACATTAGTATGTTAATTATATGGAAAATTTTGATGTTTGATTTGTTTCATTTCTATTTGTTTGATTTGTTTCAAGTCCTCCATGCCCCAAAAGGGGTCGCAGGATTAAAATCTTTGAAATCTTGAAATCTTTGTGTGTGCTGAACAATTTACTAGTGGAGGACTATCAGTGCAGGCTAACAATTTCTCTATCACTACATTCATGACTCGCAAAGATTCAAAAGAAACGGAGGAGGAGGGGCCGGGGGGGGGGGGGGGGGGGGGGGGGGGGGGGGGGGGGGGGGGAGAGAAGAAAACCGGAACGAAAATCAGAGCAACAGATTATAAATACAAAATCCTTCGCTAGCAGCAGATACGGACCATTGCAATCCATCTTGAAAACAGAGCCATTCATAACGCCTGCTACTGAGGGCTTTCGTTCGCTGACTCGGATTCGTCTGGGAAACACGGTAATATATATATATAATATATATATATAATATATATATATATACTATATATATATATAATATATATATATATATATATATATATATATATCTATATATATATATATAATATATCTATCTATCTATCTGTCTGTCTGTCCACACACACACACACACACATACACACACACACACACGCACGCACGCACGTATGCACACACAGACGAGAGAGAGAGAGAGAGAGAGAGAGAGAGAGAGAGAGAGAGATGACGACAGAGCAGATCTTTAACAGCAAAAGAAAGAGGGACAGACGGAGGAGTGTGGTGTGGAGGGTTAGAGAAAGACAGAGTGAAAGACAGTGACATCATGCAAGCGCCTGAGAAAATGAACATGGAAATGAAGAAATCAAGCGTTTTTAATCAAGGGCTTGGTGGGTAGAATAGCTTTGAAGTGATCAGATGCAGGTTGTCGGAAGTGGAAAGGAAAACATCAAAACAGATACTACACCTCACCAAATCAGTCACAAGCAATCATCTAACACGTACACAAAGTCATTTAAAAACAGCACCAACGCACTACACACAGTACCATGCCCGGGCACCTGTATTGCCCACTTCTTGTAAAATTGTGCATTCACTCATGTATGTCGCTATTGTTCTATTTTATATCATTTTTGTAGTTAGTGTGGTTTATGCATATCTTTGTTAAAAACAGAGAGTAACTTTCAGCGTTAGTTTACGAGTACACGGGTGTACGTTCCAGGGAGGCGGGAAGGTGGACCAGAGAAATGTGAGATAGTCTATTATTACCTCCCATTTCTCCGAGGTGGATGGAGAGGAGGAGGAAGGCGTGTAAAAGGCGGAAGGGGGTGGTGGAGAGACTGAGCAAACAAAGTCACTTCCCTTCCACCCATGAAAGGACTAAAGACTGACGAACACAGCACTGTTCATTACATGGGTGAATAAGAAAGCCTCCATGCTGCTACATTTCCAATGGAAACAATCCTGGTGAAAGGGAGAGGGACACAGAGAACAACGGAAGGAAAGGAGAGGAGTTGAAAGAGAGGAGGAAGTGAGGAATGCGGAAGAGAGAGAGAGAGAGAGAGAGAGAGAGAGAGAGAGAGAGAGAGAGAGAGAAGAGCAAAAATTTTTATTCAGATAAAGGCCTAGGCCCCTTACTGAAGGGGAATGAGAGAGAGAGGGGGAGAGAGACAGACAGACAGACAGACAGAGATGGAGACAGAGAACGGAGGGGAAGAGAGAGAGGGTAGAGAGAGAGAGAGGTGGGGTGAGGTGAGATGCTGACGATTGAAAAAAAGAAATGTGAAAAACACTCGCATTTCTATGATTAGTAGCAATCATGATCACTGATGGTAAATATTAGACTGGACTGGAGTAATTTTTGCCGCGGTATTCATACAGTCAATTTGTGAGTGAAAGTCTTTTGGAATTTATTGCAAAGACTGGAGTAAGTCCCGCTGGGGTGATAGCACAGTTTGTATGTGAAGGTCTCTTGAAATTAATTGTCGAGACTGGACTAAGTTCGGTCACGGGATATGGGGTGGAGATCTACCGCGAAAACCGATCAGGATTGTTCATTTGTTCGTCCATTAGAATCATATCCTCCACTTTCACGACTATGGTAACGAAAACAAATTCTGGTAGAAATGAATTTTTCTTTTAATCGCCGTGATTCTAATTATGGAGAAAACGAAATTTCATTGTTAAAGGTTAAAGTTCCCATTTGCCCACAGGAGCAGTGAACTGTCAGAACCCACCTCTCTCCTTCGGCCATCTGTAACCTTCCCTATACTGAATCAGGTGCCCGTTTACTGCTGGGTGGTAGAGAGGGTTTTCAAACCGAAAAAAAAAAAAAAAAAAATCCGACGCCGTGAGTGGTTGAACTGACAGTCAGCTCCGCAGGCAAACGCTCTGACCATTGGACGACAGCCCCCGCTATATGATTTCCACAGAAGAACAAATAACGACGGTTTTTGTTTCTTTTCCAATCTTCTTCTTGTTCCATTGTGACCTTGCTCTAAGATTCCATGTCGTCACTGTCCTTTCCATTGCCTTTGTCTTTCTACATTGTCCTGCTCCGAGACTCCACAATACAATCACCCATGGCCTCTATTTTTCTATGGCGTCCCTGATCTCAGATTCCACATTCTCTTCGTCTTCTCCATGGCATTTTGTTTTCCTGTGGTGTCCCTGCTCTGAGATTTCACATTGTCATCATTTCTGTAGCTTTTTTCCCCACTTCAGTAGTGCTCCCAGTTTTCACAGTGTCATCAACATGTCTGTGGCGTCCCCCCCCCCCCCCCCCCCCCCCCTTTCATTAGTTTTCGTGTTCTGAGATTTCACACTGTTATCATAACTTCTGTGGCTTTTTTTCTCTTCTGTAGTGTTTTGAGATTTCACATTGTCATCATCATTTCTGTGGCTTGTTTTCCCTTCCGTAGTGTTCGTGCTCTGACATTTCACACTGTCATCATCATTTCTGTGGCTTTTTCCCCCTTCCGTAGTGTTCGTGCTCTGAGATTTCACATTGTCATCATTTCTGTGGCTTTTCCCCCTTCAGTAGTGTTCGTGCTCTGAGATTTCACATTGTCATCATTTCTGTGGCTTTTTCCCCCTTCCGTAGTGTTCGTGCTCTGAGATTTCACATTGTCATCATTTCTGTGGCTTTTCCCCCTTCAGTAGTGTTCGTGCTCTGAGATTTCACATTGTCATCATTTCTGTGGCTTTTCCCCCTTCCGTAGTGTTCGTGCTCTGAGATTTCACACTGTCATCATTTCTGTGGCTTTTCCCCCTTCCGTAGTGTTCGTGCTCTGAGATTTCACATTGTCATCATTTCTGTGGCTTTTCCCCGTTCAGTAGTTTTGAGATTTCACACTGTTATCATTTCTGTAGCTCTTTTTCCTTCAGTAGTGCTCTGAGATTTCACATTGTCATCATCATTAATGTGACCTTTTTTTTCCCCCTTCAGTAGTATCCCTGCTGTGAGATTTCACATTGTCATCATCGTTTCTGTGGTTCCCCCCCCCCCCCCCCCCCCCCCCCCCTAGTAGTGTTTATGCTCTGAAATTTCACATGGTTATCGTCATTTCCGTGCCCCCCCCCCCCCCTCCCTCAGTAGTGTTCGTATTCTGTGATTCCACATTGTCATCATTATTTCTGTGGGTTTTATTTTTCTAAAACATGCAAAGATGACGAAGAAATGACAAATGACAAAGAAGTTTTCCTAACCCTAGAATCAATGTCAGCTTTTACAACAATTTTTTTTTTTCAGTGTAATATTCTTTTCTACCCTTGTCGAAAATTTCAGAACTACAATTTCTCATCAGTGTGATTTCTCTGGGCCCTTCTCAGTCGGGCGAAAGTTCCACGAACCATTATCTTGTGTGTTTTGCTTCTAATTCTTCTTTCTTAAGACTGTTTCATTAACACTGTAAACCATGCTGTGTGCATGCAACCTAGCTTTCTCTTTCAGGATTTCTCGCTAATGGTTAGTCTTTAGTCAAAACTTAAGTGAATACTTCATAAAGTAAAAGTGATCAACATTATTTATTAAAACTGAGAGAAACCTTCGAAAACGCTTGACAGAACACAAAAGGAAATCATCACCAGTAGGCGCCCACCTACACGCCCAGCAACATCAGTTCGAATATGACAACATCAGCGTTCTCGACCGTGACAATAGATGGTTTCAGCATGGGGTGAAGGAGGCTATCCATATTGCCGCCAACAACCCCACACTCAACCGGGACCGGGGCAGACACACCTTGCCATCGGTGTACAACACCCTCATCGTTCAGTCACATGACCAGGGTTCGACCCGTGGTCGTGTGCACTGAACTCCAGTTCACTCAGTAGCAACACCACCGCTGACGAAGACGGACGGAGGTCTGTCGAAAGCTCCAAGTAAGTGCTTATTTCCCAGCTGAGTGATCTGTCTAAATCCGGTAGTCGTTATATTTATCAACAGCTGTATCGCTGGCTGAATTCTGGGGCACAACAGAAAAGAAAGAGCCCACAGTCAAGGAACTGTGGAGACCGCTTCCACAGCCACAGAGACGGATGGAGTTGTCTTGTCATGGCTTCCAGTGCCAAACGGCACATGGAGACTGACTTAACATTCTCTGTACTGGCATCACAGTTCCCGTCAACAGAATATAGGCTATGACTGCCTGTCTGCCCGAATGTAAAAGCTGTCACAGAGATAATTAAGTGGAACAAGTATAATTTCGGATCAGTTTCATGTGTGGCTGGAATGAAAACCTGTCACAGAGATAATTAAGAGGTGTAACTATCTTTTCGGACTATTTTCATATATGCCATTTAGTATCACTGCTTTTTTCCTACTTGTGTATGTGTGTGTGTGTGTGTGGGGGGGGGGGGGGGGGGGGGTTGGGGAGAGGCTCCTTTGGCACTTCGTGTTTTAATTTAAGTTAGTTTCATTCACCAGCCGCCGTGGCGAAGTGGTTAGCGTCGCGGACTCCCGGCTGGGAGGTCGTGGGTTCGAATCCCATCAGAGTCATGTAGGTTTTTCTGCCCTGACTGGCTCCTACCCAGAGTTGAGTTTGCTGCGGACTCAGTTGGGAAGACTGGGACCACACGGTCGAGTTTCATCCACTTAATGGATGCGTTTCTGAGAGTGTCCCTGACCGACACTGCAGGTGCCTGTATCTCTCGGGCCTGGTTGATGCCGGGATATATTATGAAAGGAAACGTAGAGTACAGCCCTGTCATGTAGTCTCAGACCGGAATGGAATTCCGTAGCATCATCTTAATCATCCTCATTCTCATCGATCAGCATAAAAAAAATGTCTCAAATTCTGTGGCCCTTCATGCCCTGCTCTCATGGTGACCTCAATTTCGATGTCCTCTCCATGTCTGTGGCTTTGGTTTGGTTCCGTCGGGGTCACTGGTATCGGCGAGTCCATGGGGGCTGTCGTTGGACGGATGTGGTGGCGCCCTCCGGAGGGAGAGCTCACTCACGCCGGCTCCGCGACTAAGCAATTATTGTCGTCAGTAGGGGGCTTAGTAGGTGGTGTCCTGCGTATGTTAGATCAGAACAGGTGCCACTGAACACCACTGAAGTGACTCGGCAGCAGTGCAGTGTCTCCTCCGGTGGGTTGCCTCTTGACGACTTGACATTGACTGCTTCCTGTGGATTGCCGGTGCCGGGGCTGCGGCAGGGCTGACCGGGCTGTGGCTGTGGACGGGGTGTCGGAATGAGCGGCGTGGGTGCACTGCCTCTGAGGTGGCGTAGTGGTTGGGACAGCAAAAAAAAAAAAAAAAAAAAAAAAAGTTAGTTTCATTCACCTGTCAGACATGAATCACGTTATCTCCATTTTCTATTTGAAACAAAAGAACCTCTTCAATAAGAATTTCAACGGAATGAGCTGTTTGTTACAACACAAAACTGTAGTTGCTTATGTTAATTAAAACACTTTTGAAATGGTCGTTTTCAAACAATCCCTGGCAATTTTGCCATTCTGAGAGAGAGAGAGAGAGAGAGAGAGACAGAGAAGAGAGACAGAGAGAGAGAGAGAGAGAGAGAGAAGGGAGAGAGTCATGGCATGTGCTACAAGAAACAGATAGCAATGCTTTTAAACCTGTACTCGGGTGTCCCTGTAAACAATACTTATGCATGTGTGCGATGAGCATGTGTTGGTGGCTCTGTGTACATATGTGTGTGTGTGTACGCACTCGTGCATGTGTGTGAGTGTGTGTGTGTGTGTGTGTGTGTGTGTGTGTGTGTGTGTGTGTGTGTGTGTGTGTGCGCACGCACGCGCGTGTGTAACGTGCATAAGTATGACTTCTGCATTCCCAGGCATGTTAAGCAGGCAGTCCAGCGCTGTGGGCCAGGTCCGCCACCAGGCTGAGCAACATGACCAGTCCGCATCGTCTCTCCCCAAGGTCTACAGTCATGGCTGGACCCCTCTGAGGCCTGAGGTCAGCTGGCACCAGACAGAACAGGCACCACACCATCAAATACCCTTCTGCACGGCCATGGTGGCTGGCTGCACACATGTCTGGTCTTCTGCTTAACAGTGGGCCTAGGGTACAGGTCTGTCCACTGCCCTTGGCCAACAGGCTCTGTCTTCGGGGCTGTTCAACCATGCTATCTGACCCACAGCTGGCTTATGGTTTAGCATGTGCCAGGGTGCGTCTATTTGCCCATGGACTTGCACACAATGCCTTCTAGGGTGGCAAAACTCCCCCCCCCCCCCCCCCCAATCCCTCATTTCTCTCTGAGGTTTACTCCTCTTGAGACATCGTGTTTGGTTCAAGCACCATCTCACAGAGATGTGGCCCTTCACCTTGTATGGATGGTGCTGGGTTGGGACAGGCTATGCTGGGTAGAGGGGACTTCTGCCACAGTGGTCTTCTCTTTCATGTCAGAGGCCAGGGTCAGGAGCGACCGCAGCCCAGCTATCAACGGAGAAGGTTTGCTAGCAGTTTGTACACACACTGCAGACAGAGCATGGCTACCACCATAACCACGTACCAAAACAGTAGATTCAGGAGGGGGGAGGGGGAGGGGGGGGGTTAGACCCAATGATTCAACAGTGCCCACACTATCAATGCATCACCGTCCCTGAGCACTCATCCCATCAGTAGCGACTGAGCTACCTTGGTCACCGTCAGTCATCCAAGATGATGGCCCACACTGTCCCATCTTGGAACTGGAGCCACGTGTGTATATGACATCCAGATGTATCTGTGTATGAATCTGTGTGATGAATCAATGAAAACCAGAACCAGCATGTGTGTGTGTGTGTGTGTGTGTGTGTGTGTGTGTGTGTGTGTGTGTGTGTGTATGTGTGTGTGTGTGTGTGTGAGTGTGTGTGCCTGTGTGTCTGTATCTGTGTGTGAGTGTGTCTGTGTCTGTGTAAGTGTATAACCGTGATGCTGTACTTGAAAATCATGGATATATCTTAAATCTTAGAAAATTGCTCATAAATTTCATGTAGAAATACAAATAGAGAGAATTTTTAACAAAATGCAAAACAAAACCCAGTATCAGCTACATTTGTAAGTCTGGGATGAGTGCATTTAAACTTTGAGATAATATCACGATGAACATTAACATGCATTGAATAATGTTTTGTTGAAACTTAAACTGGAGCTCATGATATTCATGATTAGGCATGCAGTCTATAGTTTGATGAAAACCAGCAGATGGTTTACAGACACAATGAATGAAAACCCACAAATGATGAAAACATACACATTTAACCACCAAGATTCACATTTGAACACTGCTGTCACACATAATGATGCGCACAACATCACAAGTTTGTGTTTGTTTGTTTGTTTGCCTTGGATGATCAATGGAAGTAGAAATTTGTCAGTCACGACTGGGCAGGGTCTGGTTCGCCCTGTGTATGCATCATGTACGCATACCTGTGTGCATCAACCAGGTATTTTGAAAGTGTTATAGGAATGAAAGAGAGACAGACAGACACACAGACAGACAGACAAAGGACAGTCAGAGAAGCACACGCAGACAGAGCAAAAGGGGAGCATACATGAGGGTGGTGAGATAAAGAGACAGAGGACAGACAAACACTTACACACTGAGCAAGAGGGGTGTGTACATGGGAGGGAGAAAGAGACAGGAGGTGGGGGGGGGGGGGGGGTGGAGGCACACAAAAACACATACACACAGAGCACGAGGACTGTGTACATGGATCTTATTTACCAGTGCTGTCACGCCTGTCGGGAACTATGATCAGCATGACTACAACGGCAGAATCTGGATTTTGTTTTCAATAAACAAGAATAGCAATCCGATTCTAAATATATACAGACGCAGCCATCCCACCCCTACCCCCTCCTTCCCAACCAACCCGCCATCCTCTCCCCACACATATGTACACAAAAAGAGTCACGCCTTTAAGCATGCACAGTCATGTATCACAGAGAACATCGCTGCAAGCCTACAACTTAGAGATGAAACGTTCATAATCCTGATTCTTCAGACTCAAGACTTTGCCCGATATCAAAATGCCATGCTCCTGCAACTGTTCTAGACGATGCCGCAGCGTTTCGGTGCTTCGTGCCAGAATTCTAGGCCATTCCCTGATCAAAGACGGTGGGACGCGGAACTCCAGCAACAGCAAGTCCAGGTTACTCTTCAGTTTGGGGAGTCGGACGGACAGAAGAACTGGGAACTTTTTACACAACCCCTGCAGATCTGTGAGGGAGCAGTCCAAACGGGAACAGATGTAGCCCGCCTTGTCTTTGCAGGCGCTGCAGTCCAGAATGTCCTTGTCCACCACCAAGCGCTCCTGGAACTTGATGAACTTGTCATCGGAAGATTTGATGGCTATGAGGTAGCTCTTGGGGAAGTGGTGATAGGCAAGTCCTGCCTGCTTCATGGCCTCCAGCCGTGACCTGATGGTGACAGTTGGAAAGGCCAGCACCCACAGTCTGTCTCTGATGGCTTCAGAAGGCACACCGTAACTCCAGAACAGCTCGATCTTCTCCTTCAGGGTGCTTAACTTGGTGTTGTTCAGCCACAGAGATTCATCGACGATGCGCACCGCTTCCTCCTCAGGGAAACCCAGTTCCCGTGACAACAGATCCAGCGTGCTCCTGTACGTTTCTGCCGCTTCAGCATCTAGGATGAGCTTCCCGTACTTTGCCTCGTACTTTTTGTACGTTGTGTTGATCATCCGCAGCGTCACCGGCTGAATCTTGCCTTCCTCTAGCTGCCGGATGCGACCAGCCACAGTTTCGTATTTGCGGCGGTAGATGTTGGGGTAGATGAAGAGTTCCTTCTTGCTGATGCCGTGCTGAGCCAGCAGTTGTGTCAGCCTGCAGAACTTGTCCTTGCCCATGGTCACCAGCCGCTGATTGCAGCTCAGGAAGTGATGCATCTCCGTCTCAGAGCCCTGGAACTGGCTGGCCAGGAACTTGGAACGCCACTGAAGCTCCTCCTCCGAGTCTGAGGAACCCTGGCGGCGTGAGTACTGCTGACAGGGCTTCATGTCCACACAGGTCCTGGCTTTGGGCACCAACAAGCCTGCTGGATCTGTTTGTCTGCACAGTCGCCATGGTGACAGCCCACCAACCAGAAGGTTGGCCAGAGGAGAGGCAAACTTTCTCAGTGCCATGACATGGATACTCTTTCTGAAACACGATAACGACACCTGTAGGTGATAATGACAACAGCGGCAGCAGCTGTAAAACTATGATGCTGATTAGATAAACAAGAATAACAATACTAATGATAATCATCGAAATAATACATCAATAATAACAACTATAACAACAACAATACCAGAAGTGTATAATCATATAGGAATGGTAACTGACCTGGATCACCCAACATTTCAACCCTGAAGACTGAATGTGGCTACCTTAATGATGAAATGAGAAGGGGGGGAGGGGGAGGGAGCAGAGGAGGTGAGATGGGATGAAAAGAAAGATGCTAAAGTGAGATGGGATGAAAAGAATGATGCTAAAGCGTAAACATTAAACTCCTAGCTGACAGCATTTGTAACCACTGAGTTCTCTGTTCTGAAGAGAACATGTGTGTCCAGTTATCTTTTGTCTCTTGGGTGAGAACTCTTTAGTGGACATTGCTGGTTGTGGCTGTGGCAGTTCCCCCACAGGCCCCATTGTACGTAATAGATTACCCCAAGGAACACTGTGTTTTCCAGTTTGGCTTCACCAAAACTGACATATTGATCTCTGTTTTTCTGTCAAGAGAAGAGGTTTATCCCAAACTGCCATAACCTTCAAATTCACTTACATTTATCTTTTTTTTTTTATGACTGCGTGACTCTGTCTTCTGTTCTTTGGAGATCCAATGTTTTATTCATAATAAGAACATAACCTGCTATGTGATTGCCAGTTCCTATTACTACCAATGCTTACACACACACACACACACACACACACACACACACACACACACACACATCACACGCACTTCTGCACACACACACACACACACACACACACACACACACACAAATGCGCACACATAATAATAATAATAATGAATACTTATATAGCGCCTATTCTCAGCTAGAGACCAAGCTCTAAGCGCTTTACATTCAACACTCGTTTACACAACGGGCTGCCTACCTGGGTAGTGCCGACTGAAGAGCTGCCAGCTGGCGCTTCATTCAGTCGTTTCCCGTGTCATCCAGTCAATATCGTTCAATATCGTTCACTCAGTTTCTTTACTTCCTTCATTCTTTCCATTTCTTACGCAGGGTGCATGCTGTGTGTAACGTGTCATCCATACCAACGGCCAAACTGGCCTACTCTTCCGAAAGTTGGTGATGGGATTTTACGTGTGTGCAAGATATTATGCGTGCGTTCACACACGGAACCTCGGTTTATAGTCTCATTCGAAGGACTGTATGGGAAATGGAGTCAGAACTAATGTTAACTCCGAGGGAAAAATCCCCCTGTACCGAAACGCCCCGGCGGAGATTCGAACCCGCAACCCCAGGATCACCAAGATTACGAGTCAGGCGCTCTAACCAACTGAGCTATTCCGGCTCCCTGCACACACACACACACACACACACACACACACACACACACACACACACACACACACACATATGCGCCCATGCACACACATGGGCCCATGCCCATACATCATACACACACAAATACATTCACTACACACACAAAACAAAACAAACAAAAAAAAACATGGTAGGTAGGCACTCAAGGTCTGACCAGCGCGTTAGGCTAATGTGTAGGTCAGACATCCAATGAGTCGTAGCCACAAGATCCTCTTCTTCTATTGTCTCGTCTTAGTTGTTAATTCATTTATCCATCAGCTTCAAATCATAGGTAGTGTGGTCTCAAACTTAGCGGATCTGGTGTAGCGTATATGGACTAGTCCGCACGCAGTGATGCCTCCTTGATGAAACCGAAACTGAAACCAATGCTATATAGACACTTTATAATATCACTGTGACTGACACAGTGACACATATATTTGTAATATCACTATGACTGACACAGTGTTAAGAATCTCAAAACCACGTAAGTGAATGCCTACATGTGTTTGTGTGTTCAACTACAGTACTTTGAACTGTACATGGAAAGGCAAAAACTCCATGTGCTCCCCCTGAGTCCGCAAATCAACTACTCAACTAAATCAACACAAAGTAGGCTCTTTGCATGATTTGGTTAAGTGATCAATAAATTAATGACATGAAAAAGACTAAGAAAATGTTACTTCGTACACTGTAAATGTCACTATACTGGACAGAGTAAAAGATCAGGGAGCCTCTCACCACTTACTCAGGCAGTAAAAGCAGTTGTGTTGTTGTGATAAGAAAACTAATGGATGACCCCAACAAACAAGATCAAAAGCACTATATCACAGTCCATCTCTCAGAGCTCAGTATCAAGACCAACACTGCAAAGACTCCTAGAGAATGGGGCACACTTATACTAGGCCTTTCCAATGACAGAAACAAATAACCAAACAAACATCAACCGAGATGAGACTTTAAACCTCTCAGGATGCCCTGTTTTTACAGTAAATATATGTGCACTGGTAAGTGTGCAATCGATGAGGCGATGCAAGACTGTAAAGAGTCCATAGATATGAGTGTGTATGCGCTGGTATCTGTACAGTTCTGTGTATGGGTATGAGAGAGAGAGAGAGAGAGAGAGAGAGAGAGAGAGTGTGTGGTGTGTGTGTGTGTTGTGTGTGGGTGTGTGTGTGTGTGTGTGTGTGTGTGTGTGTGCGCGTGCGCATGTGCTCATGTGGTTGTTGTTGTCACTGAAATATAAAAACATGTCATCTTCTGAACATGTGTTTCACACAAATAATCAAAGGGACATAAACACACATGTGTGTGCTTACACACACACACACACACACACAAACACATGCAAAAAGATGCATACACACACACACACACATAAACAGACACAGACACACACACGTGTGTGTACGCCCATATAAACAGGCACACATACATACACACATATATGTACACATACATGCGCACAAGCATACACAAAGGAGCATATTTACACAAGCCCACAGATACACATGCATACACACACATATACACTTACAGATCCACACCACAATTGCTGGCCACACCACACACACACACACACACACACACACATGGGCTCATGCCCACCCATCCATGCACACACATATACACAAACACATGTACACGCACCACACAGACATACAATCATGATAATGGCACACACAATGTTAGGTATGTACCCAAGGTGTCGGTCTGACCTGGGCTAATGCGTACGTCAAACATCTGTCAAGTCGTAGCCATGAGACCCTCATCTTAAATTCTATCATGCCATCTTAGTCATTAATTCTCTTTCCCATCAGCTTTAAACCGTGTGGAGTGTGGTCTAGAAACTTAGCAGATGTCGATGTCCGCATAATGAAACCGAATCTGTTATTGCTTTAGTTGTTGTTTTAAAGAAAAGTTTTAGACATAGATCTGGTCAAAAGACACGCTTTTAATGTAATCAGAATCAGCGGAAAAGCAGTGCTGCTCCCCGGAAAATTAAGGATCGGTAACAACCTGAACAGACGACACACTGCAACATTTGGGCAGGTCACCCAACACCAAGACGGTTGAAGACGGAGTCAATTAGACCATCAATCATACAATATACTTGTTCCCGCTTCGGCTTCAACACAAGATAATTTGTTTGCTATCGACGTTAGCCCCTTCATCACACTGCATGCTTGATATTACAGAATAAAGTGCAGTAATAATGATGGCAAACCTTACTAACAGCCCAGTACGTCTGCTCTCAACTTTTGGTTTTGACGCGTGCCATTTGAGAATGTCTTTTTAATCGTAATCCAGTGAAAAAAGATCTCCACGAAACAAGATCGGTATGAATTTTGACATTTTAAAATTTTTACTTGACACTAGCATTAGGCCCTCCCTGTCATCAGTTTTGAACAGAAGCCCCCAAATAATGAGGCTAGATGAAGTGGTGATATCTTGCTCGTGTTTTTTAAATTTTTTATTTTTACCCTCTTAATCCTGGTGCTTGTGTTTCCGTTTTCACCGTTATTCTTATTTACTTATTCTTTGTTTCAGTTATCTTTTGTCTTATTGAAAATAATGTGATTCTTTCTTGGCTTTTCCTTTTTTCTTTTTCTTTCCTTTTTGTTGTTGTTCTTCTCAGTTTAGTATTTTAGGAGCTAATATTTATCCAGCATGTACAATAAATACAGAAAGTCAAAGCAATGTGGAGAGGTGTGTGTATGTGTGTGTGTGTGTGTGTGTGTGTGTGTGTGTGTGTGTGTGTGTGTGTGTGTGTGTGTGCTCCCTCTTCCCCATCCTTTCTTATTCCTCTGACCTCCCTCCCCCCTCACCTCTCCCCCCCCCCCCCCCCCCCCCCCCCCCACACACACACACACACACATTCTCTCCTTTCTCTCTCCTTTTCTTGAAAAACTGTAATAATATCTTGTGGACTCTTTAGCAGCCCAGCAGAGATGAGTGACAGAAGCAACAGCAAGTTGTGGGGCGGGGTAGAATGGTGTGGGGTGTGTGGGCGGAAGTGGGATGGGGAATTCTATTCAACGTGTTGCAATATATGTGGTTTCACAATAACATTTAGTATGTCTCTTAAACTGTCAATGTATGTATGATTTTCAGCGGTGCATATGATGAAAAAGCTGCAAAGAAGTCTTCATTCAGGTCAGGAAAGACCCACTGACCACAGGGAAAGTCCTGTTGACAGTGGGAAAGACTACAACTTTGGATTCTCTCTTGAGGGCACATAAGACCGTATGGCGAAAGCTTGGCTGTGTCTGGAGTGGCACTGTCTTCATCTGTCCGTGGGCAGGGGTGGTTGGGTCTGTGGGTGTGCTCGGCAGCTGGAGGGTGGTGTTTTTCGCCGGTGGGCTCTGCAGTCATGAAATACGGGCTGGTACACCCATGGGGATGCTACTTTAAGGCTGTTATGAGCTGCATCCTGTAGTCTGATTTACCTCTGTTCAGGAGCAGTTATGTCCCTTGATATCTTAATGGAGTGTCCTGCGCGTGCCTGTACCCATCGTCAACACAGCGCAGGCCTCCAAGGGTGGTACAGGACTGCTCTAAAGGCAGGTGAAGACAGTGCTTCTCTGGGTCCTCCCAGCACCTTCGGGTGTTTCTTTTTCATTTTTGCCTTAACTAGGCTGATGGATGAAAGGTCCAGTGACGGTGAGGAAAGACCCACTGACCACAGGGAAAGTCCTGTTGACAGTGGGAAAGACTACAACTTTGGATTCTCTCTTGAGGGCACATAAGACCGTATGGCGAAAGCTTGGCTGTGTCTGGAGTGGCACTGTCTTCATCTGTCCGTGGGCAGGGGTGGTTGGGTCTGTGGGGTGTGCTCGGCAGCTGGAGGGTGGTGTTTTTCGCCGGTGGGCTCTGCAGTCATGAAATACGGGCTGGTACACCCATGGGGATGCTACTTTAAGGCTGTTATGAGCTGCATCCTGTAGTCTGATTTACCTCTGTTCAGGAGCAGTTATGTCCCTTGATATCTTAATGGAGTGTCCTGCGCGTGCCTGTACCCATCGTCAACACAGCGCAGGCCTCCAAGGGTGGTACAGGACTGCTCTAAAGGCAGGTGAAGACAGTGCTTCTCTGGGTCCTCCCCAGCACCTTCGGGTGTTTCTTTTTCTTCTTATGTTAGTGTGTGTGTGTGTGTGTGTGTGTGTGTGTGTGTGTGTGTGTGTGTGTGTGTGTGTGTGTGTGTGTGTGTGTGAACGTGGTTCTGGTGGTAGTGGTAGAAGAAATGTGTGTGTGTTTGTGAGTGTGTGTGTGTGAGTTTTTGTGTGTGCATGTACTGACTATATATTTCTCTATGTCTCTCACCCCCCACCCCCCCTCCCTCACATCCCAGTGCACCCTTCCTCCCACTGCACACCCAGTCTTTCTCCCCCCCCCCCCTTTCCCCTCCCACCGCACCCTCCACCCTGTTATCCCCTCTTTTATCTTCTCCTCTCCTATGAACAACTCCTGCACTCTTTTGACCGTGTTGAAATGCAAATTGCTGATCAACATAGACATACACTTGCACTGACTTCAGCTGTATTCAGCAAAGAATGATTTTCACATTAACATTGCTATAAGACTAAATCTGTACTTTATTGATATTAACACACTGGTCATAAATTTACCATATGGGAAAAAAAAAAGGATGATTTTCTGCCTCCTGTCACAAAATCATGTCTTTAAAAGGGGTGGGTTTGGACAAAAAAAGTAACCCCCCCCCCAAAAAAAAAATTCATATGTGAAATAAAGGTACCCTTTATCATAATAAGAGAAATAAACGTATACGAGAGTAGTTCGCAGCAAATTTGGCAGCTGTACATCCAATATGAATAATGACGTTTAAGAATAAGTTTTGAGTTGTGTCTGAATTGCCGGAAGGGAGACAACTAACTCAGTGCAATGGCTTCACTGCACTCCCATTAACCATGCACAAACTGCTCGTAATATCAGTCTGAACAGGTTATTGTGTACACAGATAGAGAGACTCTTTTGTCTCACCACCTTTTTTCTTTCACTTACGGGTGATCCTAAGAATTTTCAGTGTTTTAACTGGCTTATCATCATGAAAAAGCGACTTTTTAGGGGAGGTACTTCAAATTAATGTAAAACATTTTTGTCACGTCTTTTCTCTTTCACTTGGGGTTGGTTCCAGTAACTTTTAGTGTTTCAAACTGACTTATCATCATGAAAAAGTGACTTTTTTTTTTTTTGGGGGGGGGGGGGGAGGGGGTTACTTCAAAGTAATTTTTAGTTGTCACGTCTTTTCTCTTTCACTTGGGGGGTGGTTCCAAGAATTTTCAATTGTTTCAAACTGACTTATCACCATAAAAAAGTGACTTTTTAGGGGGAATACTTCAAATCAATTTTTTTTTTTTTTTGGTCACGTCTTTTCTCTTTCACTTGAGGGTGGTTCCAAGAATTTTTAGTGTTTCAAACTGACTTATCACCATGAAAAAGCGACTTTTTAGGGGCGTGGGGCTTTAAATTATTTTTTTTGTCACATCTTTTCTCTTTTACTTGGGGGTGGTTCCAAGAATTTTTAGTGCTTCAAACTGACTTATCACCATGAAAAAGTGACTTTTTAGGGGATCTTCAAAAAAAAATTTTAAATGAAAGTAAATACACTCTTTCCAGCCTGTACTTATCATGACCATACTGTGTTTAAAACGTGTTAGTAAAAAAGTCGTGGGCAAGTGCTTCAATGGCCAGTGCCATTAAGATGCAGGCAAAAATTGCGAATGGGCTGTTGCATGATATCACAGAGCTAAAAGTAGGTGCTTTCAAAGGACTCACAGGCTCAACCAAAGTGGGTAGGTGCCGTGTAAACTGTTCAGTTGAGTTGGACATTGATTGTAGCTTTTCATGTGGGCATTTTTTCTTCAAAGGAGTTATTGAAAAGTTGTCCACAGGCTGCACACCAAAAATTAATGTGCCAAGGCCTTGCTTAAGGAGTCGAGTATCAATAGACTGGCACAAATGGATTGTTTTGAGACTTTTTATTGTGGCTGAAAGTTGATTCTCGTCCTTTTTGTTTCATATGGTCATCAAGGTGGTTCCAAGCAGACAGACTGAAATCAAAGGAATTGGATTATTTTATGATCGTGCAAAGATAGGATCACGGGTGAGTGTAAAGGCCTGAAATGTGTATCAACTCAGGTGAAGGTCATATATTTGAAGATTGTTTGTTATTTCATCGGTGAAGATCCCCCCAAACAAGGGAAATAATTGGTGGAGAGATATTCTTTTGATCAAGTATCAGTTTAACATTAGATTCTGGCTCAAATTTATGGTAGGCCTCTAAGTGCTTTTGTGGATTGTAATAGTGTTTTAATGCAAAATCCTCATGGCATGTGGCCACAATTTATTTTCCTCCTTTCCCTTTGCAAGGGAACACACCCTCTTCTACATTTGCACGTGTTTTTGTTTGTTTGTTTGTTTTCTTTTTTTTTTCCCTTTCCTTTTTTTGTCTCAGAAGTAACTTTAACACACACTTGCCTGTCCAAACACAGGATGGCTTCCCATCTCCCCTTGCATAAATAGGTGTGGAAATTGAACCGTCTACTCAGATTTGAATGTGGTATGGGCATCACTTTACAGTCCAGTAGACATGGTTAGCTCCCTTGCTCTCCCAGTTTAAGTTTTAAGATGATTCTGATACTTTGGCGATGTTCCGTGCCATATTGGAATAAGGTATTTGTCTGGACAGGTAAGTATTTTAGTAGAACTATTTTTAGCAGTGACATTCCTGACATTTGTAAGAACTATATGAACTATGGCATTGTTTGTTTCACACAGCTTTTGCAACTATAGCCATATCTTCTTCCTGTTTGCTGTTCTTCTGCACAGCAGGAGAGAGAGAGAGGGAGAGAGAGTGTGTGTGTCTGTGTCTGTGAATGTACTCGTGTGGACACGTATGTAATCATATATATATACGAAACCTGCATGCAAGAAACCAGCTCTACTACTGTTCAGAAGTGGTTAAGAACACCAGCTACTGATCTCCGTACTGTGCATGCATCCTGAGTGACATTCTGTTCATAATGGCTTTGCAGTTCCCTTGTTCACAAAGAGCAGTTCTTGCGTGCTGCATACATCTTTCTTTTCAGACAACGTTTTCAGACCTCACTTCTTCATTCCTCTGTAAGAGCCAAACAGCTAAGACGTTTGTTTATGCAATGGCTTTCATCATTCTGTCTTGTCTGTAGGTAGCCATGTCCTCTGTATGAACCAATCAGCTAAGATGTTTGTTTGTGCAATGGTTTTCATCATTCCGTCTTGTCTATAGGTAGCCATGTCCTCTGTATGAACCAAACAGCTAAGATGTTTGTTTGTGCAATGGTTTTCATCATTCCGTCTTGTCTATAGGTAGCCATGTCCTCTGTATGAACCAAACAGCTAAGATGTTTGTTTATGCAATGGTTTTCATCATTCCGTCTTGTCTATAGGTGGCCATGTCCTCTGTACGAACCAATCAGCTAAGATGTTTGTTTATGCAATGGTTTTCATCATGCCGTCTTGTCTATAGGTAGCCATGTTCCATCTTCAACGCCAGTCTGCATTAAGTCTCTGTGGTTTGTATGTAATCTTCCCTCGCTAGAACATAGCAGCCAATTCTAGCAAGGATATGGAAAGGTATTTAGAGTGCATGCAAATTCCCTTTTCCCTTATTGGCTTTGTGCGTCACCATCAGACCCCCTGGTAAGTGCTAAGAGTGACAGACAATCAAACACCATGGAAACAAACCCCACAGCTGTAACATCTGTGATACAGTGTTTTACTTCAATTCAAAGGGCTGTGGATGGGGGTAGAGGGTGACGGGGGGGTAAAAGTGGATAGGGTGGGCTGAATACATACTTTGTATTCACATTTGTTTCTTCAGTTTGTAAACAAACAACCAAAAACAAAACTTCTTTTGCATGATTTCTGGACAACACAGATGAAAATAACTCAGAGCAATAAATTATTTTTGAGAAATAAAAGTAACAGGACCATATCTGTAACACAAGGAAGACAAGAATACTTTGCGTCAACAGTAATTATCTTTAACCGACATTTTCTCATCAGTTTTGTGCCGTCATTTCTCATTAGTTCATACATATATTTGGCAAAATTTCTATTAAAAAAAAAGTAAATCTAATACAACTGCATCTAATTAACATGTTCATAAAAATCTGTTCATTTTCATACCAAATCCACAACTTAAAAAAAGACATCAAAACAAATGGCTTTCATTCTGCACAATTTACCCATTACGGATAATTTCAATGTTGTCAGTACAACTTGCATTAGTATGACTTGCACAGTTGCAAACCATTACAAATTTTCCTTCATCTGTATGGACGTAAATTTTAACAACAATTTACGAATTTCAAATTACAAATTTCTCCCCCCTTTTTTTTGATGGCTTACTTAATAACAACATAAAAAAAACAAAAATCATGAAATCCAAAAACTCAACCCGCTTGCTGATTCCATATACCAATCCATGTTTTTTTAGTTCAAAATTCTCCCCCTGCACATGGTCCTCATCTGTTTTCACCAAAATGGCCAAAAAGAATGTGGACTGCATGCCTATGACAAAATATACACATAAGCCCTTTAGTCTGCAGTATAAGGAATTAATAACAACAACAACAACAAATGGCATGTTTTGCTGCATCCACATGTTATGATAGAAGTACAGTATTCTCTATACAAGTGTTCAGGGCTATTTCCCTATAACGAAATGGTGTAGTGTCAGTCGATGACTGTCCAACATCATTCTCAGAAGGGTGGCACTTCTCTCCTTAGCCCTCCAACCCACCCCCACTCACTCCCTCCAAGGATGACAAATTTAGTTTTCGAAACGTTGGCAGCTGTGACCTCAAGAGCATTCTCCCACCCCAAAAATCCATCCACCCTGCACTGCATAGATCGAGAATGGAGCACCAGACATTGTGTCATCACACAGGGTAAAGACAATGGATACCATTACCTAACAGACAATGTCTGCTTCAGATTGACAACAACAAAAAGAAAAACAAAAACAAAGAAAAAAATGACAAACACAAAATGAAAATAATTTGACAAGTTGAAAAAAATGGGGTTGGGTTTCTACAATCAGCTAAAACAATAATCTGTAACAGAAAATGTTAGCGCCTGTTGACACTAAAATATTAAGCAATATTAATGATGGTCTACCATAAGCATAAAAGTACAATTAAAAGACAGCTGAAAAATGTACAATTAAAAACATACCATGTTGACAGGTCCAACACAATAAAATTATGTGAAACAGTAACAAATACATTTCACAACGTATGACATGCTAAAATTAAATAAATGCCTTAGACGTTAGAAAACCTTCATGGGAACAACTCTAAACAACAGTGCCAACTGCTGTAATAAACAACACTGGCTCTTCACCTGCAAAGAAGGCTCACTGCACCTCAAACATGCAATATAACCACAAGCAAACGACGATCAGGATTAGAAGCATAGGCAAACGACATAGGGCAAATTCACACACTGGTCAGGGAAGGTCCTACACACATGCACACCAACACACACCGCATGCGTAGAGACTTCCACTCTCCTGTCTTGCTCTCCATTTCCCACAGACGATCACATCTGCCTCCCAAAGTACTCTCAGAGTGATTCCACACCAATCAGAAGTCATGTCAGCAGATTCCTGCTGCTCCTACGTCTTCTGAGGCGGGCTGTCTGACGCTGTTGTGACATCAGCCGATGGTGAGGGTGATGTTGGATCTTCAGGGAGAGGGGGGTTGTCCTTGCTTGGATCAGACATTGTCTCATCACTGGCAGGCTTCACTTCATCAGCTTTGGGTTTCAATCTGTCAGAGCCATTGGGGTCCTCTTCCGTCTTCTCCTGCAATGAACACTCTGCTGTCAGTCTCTCAGACACTTCATCAGATCTCTTTTCTTCTTCTGTTAATTGATCCTCCCCTTTTCTGTCTTCGCCAGTTTGCTCCTCTTTGTTCTCCTCCTCTGGAAATTCTTCTTCCTCCTCATCGTCCTCCTCATGATACCTGTCTTTGACCATCTTCTTCCCTTCTTGCATGTCCTCCTCCTCCTCCTCTTCTTCCTGTTCGTCGTCGACCTCGGTGATGGTGAGGGGTTTGACGTTGAGGGCCTCTCTGAGCTGCTGCAGGCTGCCGGGCTGTCCCTGGAAGGGCTGGATCAGGCCGTGCTCTGTGGCTGTGTCCAGCGCCGACTGGGCGCACTGCCGGATCTCCTCCATCTCCTCCCCCTCCAGCTTGGTGATAGCCATCAGAATCTCCAGCACCTGCACAGAAGGAAGGATCGTCACTAGCACCGAGAGCCCATGGCTGTCTCCAGCTCTCCTGACCCAACCACGCATGTGCAGATCATTTGATCATCATAGGCCTTAGCGATTTTAGGTCCAAGTTTTCCTCTTTCCCTGTGACAATACTAAATCAAAAAACAAAAGAAAAAAAGATGCGAAGCATATAAATGTACTCCCAGTTTTCCAAACCGCTTACAAATCGGCCAAGTCCTTTGTGAGATAAGAAATAAAGGCAAAATAACGGTTTTAAACGGTTATTTAACCGATGTACACTTTTGAAACAGGTATTTTAGTCCTCACTGGGCTAAAGCCTGTGTACATACCAAATTTCATCCAGATCAGACAATATGTCAAGAATAAGTTTTTAACGGTCAGATTTTGAAATACTACATGGAAGTGCCATCTGTGTGTGATAACCTTTCTATATACAAAATTTCATTAAAACCCACCAATATATGAAAAACAACGGCAAAATAACAGTTTATATCGGTTATATAACCGATATACACTTTTGAAACAGGTATTTTAGTCCTCACTGTGCTAAAGCCTGTGTACATATCAAATTTCATCCAAATTGGACAATATGTCAAGAATAACGGTTTTTAACGGTCAAATTTTGAAACACTATATAGAAGTGCCAATTGTGTGTGATAACCTTTCTATGTACCAAATTTCATTAAAACCCACCTATATAAATATATAAGAAATAATGGTAGAATAACAGTTTTTAACGGTTGTTTAATCCATTTTCAGCATTACATCACTTACATATGGCCAGAGGCTCCGATTTGTCACAAGATCATCCAAACCGCTTATCAATTGGCCAAGTACTTTCTGGGATATTCCATAAAGAAGAAAAACTGTTACAGGCCATTACAGCCGTTAGTAACGGCTATAGTGGTAAACTAAAACATCGGGCATCATCCGTGGCCCATAATGAACATACCTACAAATTTTCAGAAAGATCGGCCCAGTAGTTTTGTCTGGAGCGAGTGGAACACATTCTGACCACGGACACACAGACAGACAGACAGACACACACACAGACAGCATTTCTTCGTTCCCATTCTAAAGTACTCCCTGTTCTATAAGAACTGGGAGTACAAAAAGGAAACCACCCAAACAACTAAACATAACAAAACAAACACATAAATCAAACTCCTTGAAAATCAAACCCTGTGCAAAGAATAAGACTGTTTGCTATGCTATAAGACTATTGACAACACCTTAACACTTCACTGTAGCAAAAGACAAGACAGAAAGGCAGCCCCTGCCAAAGGCACTTCTGCTCCAGTGTGTCTTCCCCACACTGAGAAAAATAGTACATCAACCACAAATACATCTTTCAGAAAAGAAATGAAATAAAAGTTGTTGGACAAAAACCCATCTCCACGTTAGTCATCTCAGCTGTCGGCCAATGACCAATGCAATCCTTTCGCCCTTTTAAAAAAATTTTTTTTTTATTAAAAGCATCAAGCAAATTTCAGTGCAATCATTTTCTGTGCTCTAAGTAATGACATTGCAATCATTTCAACGGCTTTCTCCGCCCAGCAGTAATGACTAAGGCCAAGTACACACTGGGTGTAGCCACCTGGATACGGTACCACAGGGACAATGTCAGTGAGGAGAGACGTGCTGGATGACACAGAGCACGTGACCCACTGGCCCTGACCTTATGCCTGGTCAGTGTCTGAGACACTCAGAACACCCACACACTGCCATTCACCTGATGGGCACAGCGCAGTGTGATGTGCTGATGATCTTCACCCAGGGCAGGTTCACAGCTGCAGAAACCCTTTCTCCTTACTCCCACATGTTCCAAAGCTGATGCATGCTTGACAATGTGCAAGGCCAAAAGTCCACAATCCTCTACCCCTAATAAAACCCCAGCCATATTCTTATTTCTGAGGATGCACACACCCCACGGGTTTTTAACTTTTTTGCTACAATCCATGCTTATAAGTAGGGAAGACCAAGCTCCAAAGACAATGGGTCACTGGGATCAGTGTGCATGTGTGGTTCAGTGTTTGCCAAGCTGAATGGCGTGCTTGTTTACTTGAGCGGCTGCTTTGTTAGGAAAAAACAAGAAATAAAACATTATGGAGTAACAGCAAAACCACTGCCCTTTCTAGCTATACCAGCCACTCATACTGAAGTGGTCAAAACAGCCAAGAAATAGCCTGTTGAAATGTAGTAAAAATAACATGTCTTCAGGCAACCGTCGGCTTCGCAGTGACATGTCTCCGCCAACATCAGCCCAGCACAGCTACACAGTCACTGTGTTAGCAGGGGAATTACAAACTATAGGCCACAGAGGAGGGGCCTACCTGCTACTGGGCCATCGGGGTGGCCATGTCTTTGTTGACTTCCTGCAGGTTCATCGTCATCACATAATGTCAACCCAAAGACAGGCCTACCTGGGGCTGGGCCAATGAGTGGCGATGCCAAAGGGCATCAGGTTGAAGGTCACTGAGCTAACAGGGGAACCCCAGCCTGTGAACAACAGAGGGAGGACATACCTAGGACCGGACCAGTGAGTAGCAATGCCAAAGGGCATCAAGCTGACCTCAGATGAAGGTCACTGAACGACCAGGGGAACACCAACCTGTCAACAACACAGGAAGGATGTACCTGCGACTGGACCAGTAAGTGGTGATGCCAAAGGGCATCAGGTTGACCTTAGGTTGAAGGTCATTTAACGACCAGGGGAACACCAACTTGTGAACAACAGAGGGAGGACGTACCTGGGATTGGACCAGCATCGTGGCAATCTCCTTGTCGACGGCCATCAGGTTCATGGTCAGGTGACAGGCACGATGCTGGATCTCCAGGTTGTCCGTCACCAGGATCTGCTGCAGGATCTCCAGCCAGGAATTCACCTGGGTCACACACAACACACACACACACACACACACACACACACACACACACACAAACACACACACACACACACACACAAACACACACACAAACACACTCACTCACACACACACACACACAAACACAGACAGACACACACACACACACACATACACACACACACAAACACACTTTACTGCATCCTGTGCCTCCTTCTTCCACTCCTTTGCTGTTTTCGTGGATTAGTGCACTCATATCAAAAGGTGGGCTTACCAGTACATGACTAAGAGACTCTGTGTGTGTGCATGTGTGTGTGTGTGTGTGTGTGTGTGTGTGTGTGTGTGTGTGTGTGTGCCCGTGCATGTGTATGAGACAGAAACAGTGCGTGCAAGTTTGTATGCATGTGCACATGTGTGTGTGTGTGTGTGTGTGTGTGTGTGTGTGTGTGTGTGTGTGTGTGTGTATGCATGTGTGTATATGTGTGTGATGTAATGCGTGTATGGCAGTCTGTGTGTATGTGTGTGTGTTTGCACATTTGTGAAAGAAAATGTGTGCATGTGTGTGTGTGTGTGTGCGTGTGTGTGTGTGTGTGTGTGTGTGTGCGCGCGTGTGCATGTGTGTGTGTGTTGCATGTTGTGTGTGTGTGTGTGTGTGTGTGTGTGTGAGTGGATGACAGAGGAGAGAGTGTGAGTGTGAGGGAGAGAGATGGAAAGAAAGAGAGCAAGTGCAAGTTCCTTCTGCTATTGAGCTGAGCTGAGCACACAGTCTCACATGTGAAACTTTTGACTTTATTTGTCTGTACTCATCAGTCTGAATGCTACTCCTACATGAGGGATGCCAAATCGGCAAGTTCAACCCCAATTCAGAATGCTTTTAATACAAACTGGGCCACAAGATCCATAACAACCAGTTTGTGAAGTGAAGTTGGGATCATCTTCAGCATTGGTAAGCTGTCATCATAACAACCACCTCCATTCTCCTAGAAAGATGTCCAGACCTCTGAAGGTATTACTACTACCCTACTCAAACTGGGTCTAGTAACTGACTGGGAAAAAAAAAAAATCAAGTGATAACAGAACTAACCATATCCAGAACTAACAGCTCAATATTCACAAACATGCAGATAATTTTTTTACCAGACTGAAGCTGAAGAACTTTATGTCTTCCAGTGATGCAAACATGGTGAAAACCCTAACGTCAGTCAATCAACCTGAACTGCTCTAAGATGATTGCGTTAATCCTCATTTTCTACCGCTTTATTCCCTATCCAAAAGCAAAAAGAAAATGAAGGACCAAATATCGGCACTTTGGAAGTATACAGGCTGATTTTGTAACCTAAAACTTTAGAAACGTTTCTTATTTCTTCATCTGCTTGCCAAAAGTTCAAGTCTAACTCACACAAATCTGAAGGTGAGCAGCTGTTGGGATACACTGTGCAGGAGACAAAACGGCACCAGCCTCACCTGTGTCATCTTGTGGGCCAGTTTGCAGTTGGAAGACAAAACGGCTAGGGCCCCTGAAGCGGCACGCACCAGGTGGAGGTCTTCATCCCCGGCAAACAACACCATCATCTTGACGCGATCGTTGTCTCCCTCACACCTCTCTTGAACCTGGAGCACACCGTGGAGTAAGAACGACGGGCAGGCTCCACCCACAATAATGCATGCACATATCACTCACACACACTGACATCGACATCTGCTGCAACATTTCACTCACACACTCACATCGACATCTGCTGCGACATTTCACTCACACACCTGCCAGAGGCAGCTCCACCCACAAAAAAGCATGCACATTTCACTCATACATTGACAATAATGCATGCACATATCACTCACACACACTGACATCAACATCTGCCGCAACATTTCACTCACACACACTGACATCAACATCTGCTGCAACTGGCAAGCTCCATCCACAATAATGCATGCACATTTCACTCACATATTGACAGCAATACATGGACATATCACTTGTACACACTGACATCAACATCTGCTGCAACTGGCAAGCTCCATCCACAATAATGCATGCACATTTCACTCACACACTGACAATAATGCACGGACATATCATTCGCACACACTGACACACTGCACGCTGACAACTGCTCGAGTCAAGGGATTTGTCTGTCAAACAACCATGTATTTGCTACAAAGCATCAGGCTGATCAAGTCATATCTCTGTGCATGTTTCACACATGTCCATGCCCAATTGTACCAATGTACACACAAACACAGCCACACACAAACTAGCAGACACAAGGCCGATGTCAGTATTAGTACACACAAAGACAGCCACACAGAGACTTGCAGACACAAGGTCAGTGTCAGCGTTATGAAAGGAAGTGTGAAGTGCAGCCCTGTCAAGTGCCATCAGCATCATGTCCACCATCCTCTTTAACCCCATGAACAGGACGGAATTCTGTTGACCTCATGCCCTGCTCTTACCATGACATCAATAGGCCATGTTTGGGAATCTGCAAGGGAGGTAAACTGTGTTACAACTTGCATTTAATGAGAGGGACATCACTGTATTCGTGAGACAGATGGTGCTGGTGGGCACACCAAAGTAGTTTTCTCCCCATCAGTCTGCATTTCTTACCACTTCAGTCACAGACAGACCACGTGACCAGGGTTTGAAATGGTGCGCCTGTAAGGCAGACGGTCGGTATCCCGGTCATAATCGTAGTGGTATTCTTCAAATCAAATATCTGACTCCCTTGATCTAGTGGCGTGGTCCATAACTGATCACAGGTAATTCTGTTTTTAATGGAAAGAGAGATGTTGTCTTCCACTGATTTATTCCATGGAACAGGTCCACTTCAATTTCCTTTCCATGAGCATACCTGAGGCAGTGTGGTGTCAAAGTCACTGGTATTGGTCATTTCAGGTGGTGTGTGTGTGTGTGTGTGTGTGTGTGTGTGTGTGTGTGTGTGTGTGTGGTGTGTGTGTGTGTGTGTGTGGGTGTGTGTGTGTGTGTGTGTGTGTGTGTGTGTGTGTGTGGGGTGTGTGTGTGTGTGTGTGTGGTGTGTGTGGTGTGTGTGTGTGTGTGTGTGTGTGTGTGTGTGTGTGTGTGTGTGTGTGGGGTGTGTGGGGTGTGTGTGTGTGTATGTGTGTGTGGGGTGTGTGTGTGTGTGTCCTTGAATGGTAAGATACTGAGGTTCTACGCCCTCCCCCCCCCCCCTACCCGTCTGACCTCTCTTCCTTCCCACCCCCCTCTTTTATTTCCTTCTCTTCTTCATTACATGCATTTGTGCTATGATTTCATGAAAAAATGCAAGAAAATTTTTATTTGAAAAAACACACACACATTTGAAAAAAAAAAAATTGAAAAAAAAAAATGGTGAATTCAATCACAATGGCTTAACGACCAAGAATCTATTTTTGTTAACAGAGTGTTAATAAGGCACTGCCCTGCCCACACTGGATCGGAACAGGCACCAATGAACACCACTGAAGTGACTTGGCAGCAGTGCAGTGTCTCCTCCGGCGGGTTGCTTCATAATACCAAGTTACCCACTGCACTGCCAGTACAGAGACAGCAAGAACGAGGCTGTAGGTGAGTAGGAGGAAGCTGGAACGAGCCGTATGGCAGCGATATTGCTGACGACAACACACAAGATCAGACAGCAAAAAAAAAAAAAAAAAAAGAAGAAGAAGAAGAAAGAAAGAAAGAACAACAACAACAAAGAGCATGCGGGTACACAGAGCTACAACTTTCCGACAAACTCACAAAGACCTGACTAAACACGGTCACTCCTCGTCATCATGTTACGCATGCACTCTGTAGCTCTCTCACCTCATTCATCATCATGTTACACATGCACTCTGTAGCTCTCTCACCTCATTCATCATCATGTTACACATGCACTCTGTGTCTGTCTCACCTTCTCACTCATCATCATGTTACACATGCACTCTGTAGCCGCTCGACGTATCATCTGGTGATCCTCAAACATGCAGCGCTCTATCGACTGCAGGCCGTTGTCCGACAGAATTCGATTTCTGAAATCACCAAACGCACCAGTCAAGGCACATCAATAGCATGTGTCAACGGTGCCAGATGCAGACTGGAAACAAGTCCCGCTACCCTTCCATCCTCACTGATCATCACAAAATACAGAACAAATTATCTGATACATTCTAACAGCTGCCTTCTATAAGACACCATAAAAAATGTCCACAAGACGATAATCAAGATAAAGCCAAGATAGTTATCTTCACAAGGAAGAAGGCAGAGTGAGAGAGAAATAGAAAGATGGTGGGTCAAGTGGGAAAGGGAAAGTAAGAGAGAGTGGAGAAGCCGTGTGGGTAAAGCACCGAGGCCTACCTGACACTGTCGGTAGTGGAGGCCAGGTTGGTGAGAGACAACAGCGCCTCAAAGTTCTGCAGGCCTGTCCTGTCGTTATGGAGCAACGAAATGAGGGGACGCACCACCTCGTACACCTGCACACAGGACAGGTATAATTAGTCAACGACATGAGGGGATGTACCACCTCGTACACCTGCACATAGGACAGGTATAATTAGTCAACGTCAAGAGGGGATGCACCACTTCATACACCTGCACATAGGACAGGTATAATCAGTCAACGACAAGAGGGGATGCACCACTTCATACACCTGCACACAGGACAGGTATAATCAGTCAACGACAAGAGGGGATGCACCACTTCATACACCTGCACATAGGACAGGTATAATCAGTCAACGACATGAGGGGATGCACCACTTCATACACCTGCACATAGGACAGGTATAATCAGTCAACGTCAAGAGGGGATGCACCACTTCATACACCTGCACATAGGACAGGTATAATTAGTCAACGTCAAGAGGGGATGCACCACTTCATACACCTGCACATAGGACAGGTATAATTAGTCAACGACAAGAGGGGATGCACCACTTCATACACCTGCACATAGGACAGGTATAATCAGTCAACGACAAGAGGGGATGCACCACTTCATACACCTGCACACAGGACAGGTATAATCAGTCAACGACAAGAGGGGATGCACCACTTCATACACCTGCACATAGGACAGGTATAATCAGTCAACGACATGAGGGGATGCACCACTTCATACACCTGCACATAGGACAGGTATAATCAGTCAACGTCAAGAGGGGATGCACCACTTCATACACCTGCACATAGGACAGGTATAATTAGTCAACGTCAAGAGGGGATGCACCACTTCATACACCTGCACATAGGACAGGTATAATTAGTCAACGTCAAGAGGGGATGCACCACTTCATACACCTGCACATAGGACAGGTATAATCAGTCAACGACAAGAGGGATGCACCACTTCATACACCTGCACATAGGACAGGTATAATTAGTCAACGACAAGAGGGGATGCACCACTTCATACACCTGCACATAGGACAGGTATAATTAGTCAAAGACAAGAGGGGATGCACCACTTCATACACCTGCACATTGGACAGGTATAATTAGTCAACAACAAGAGGGGATGCACCACTTCATACACCTGCACATAGGACAGGTATAATTAGTCAACGACAAGAGGAGATGCACCACTTCATTATCATACACCTGCACATAGGACAGGTATAATTAGTCAACGACAAGAGGGGATGCACCACTTCATACACCTGCACATAGGACAGGTATAATCAGTCAACAACGAAATGAAAGGACACACCACTTCACATACCATACATAGGACACGTGTTATCAGTCAATGAAATGAAGGGACACACCACTTCGTACACCTGCATACAGGACAGGTAAAATCAGTCAACAATGAAATAAGTGGACGCACCACTTCATACACCTGCACACAGTACAGGGATAATCCATCAACAACGAGGCAAGAGGTCACATCATTTCATACACCCGCACATAGGACAGGTATAATTAAATCAGCAAGGAGACAGGAGGTCACAACACTACATAGGACTGGACCTAGTTGATTAAGTATCATTATTCAGTAAGCATTCAGGAGGCATAATTATTTAGCAAGGAAACAAGGTCATAACACTCCATACACCTGTACATAGAACAGGTATAATCATTCAGCAAGGAGACAGGAGGTCACAACACTCCATACACCTGTACATAGAACAGGTGTCATTATTCAGCAAGGAAACAAGAAGTCACAACACTCCATACACCTGTACATAGAACAGGTGTCATTATTCAGCATGGAAACAAGAGGTCACAACACTCCATAGAACTGCACATAGGTGTCATTATTCAGCAAGGAAACAAGAGGTCACAATACTCCATATACCTGTACATTGAACAGGTGTCATTATTCAGCAAGGAAACAGGTCACAACACTCATACACCTGTACATAGAACAGAAGTCATTATTCAGCAAGGAAACATGAGGTCACAACACTCCGTAGAACTGTACATAGAACAGGTGTCATTCAGCAAGGAGACAAGAAATCACACCTCTTCACATAAACCTACAGGTAACCGTCAGTCTCATCAATCAAATGAACAGTACACTGTGTAGTTCTGGCGGGAGGTCAGATAACACACATCTTTACACCTGAACCCCACCACCACCCCCACCCTAATGTTCTCACAAACTGTTCACACACCAACACATCACAGAAAGTACTCATCAATACACTGAACAATCATAAATATCCATTGCAAATATATAAATATATAAAGATGAACACCTACATGCAGGCAGATACACACAGGGACTTGTACACACTGATCCTGATCCCCGTCTTATCATTTTCTTTCTCTTTCAATACTTGCTTTTGATGGACACAGGTGTTAAATCACGCAACACAAACTTACCAATCCAGTTGGTCTTTGCATCCTCATCCCACGTCCTCCCTTCACAGAAACTGACTCCCTACTAATCCCCTATCCCTTCTGCAGGCAAGCTACTGACCCCTCACCAGCCCTGTTGACACAGACAGACAGACAGACAGAGAGACAGACAGACAGAGAAAGACAAAGACAGACAGACAGAGACAGAGACACACAGAGACAGACAGGACACAGACCCTCTGTCCCGGAAAGGCGGTGCTGGGGTCCAGAGTGACGGCAATTTTGGCCAGAGTATGGGCAGCCAAGACTGCCCCAACTTCTGTGTTGTTCCCCGTCAGTTGCAGCAGTGACTGCAAGCACACACACATACGTGATCAGCGTTTCATACACTCAAACAAATCAGAATGTGTAATTAATGCATCCTATTCTCAAACAATTCATAACACATAAATAATACAAGACATCAAGAAACAACTGCTGTTCAAAAATGACATTTTGTTGAGTTTTAAACCATCATGGTACTTACATAATGCTGTTAATTCTTCCACAAACGGCCTCCCAAACTCAGGTCTTGAAATTTCACCTGATTTCATCTATGACATGTCTACATATATGTACATATGTATGTATATAACCAAGTTCATGGCTGGACATATAGGTGTGTATGTATGTGAAATATTATCCTTCACAGAGATAAAAAAAAAAAAAGTATTCACCAGCATGTCCTAAACTCTCCCCCCCCCCACTCCCTCATTCCAAACCCCTCCCCCATCCAATCAAGTGCCCCGTTCCCTCCCTCCCCCCTCTCCTACCTTGACGGCCCCCTGCTGAACCATGAGTCCTCGCAGGGAGTCCTCAGTGGCCAGCGCCAGGTACACCCGGCACAGCAGCTCCCGGCTGTTCTTGGACTCTGTGCTGGACAGGGCCACCAGCGCGTTGGTCACGCCAGCTTTGGTCAGGGCGTGGATGCGCTTCACCACAAAGTCATGCTTGTCCTGTCAACACACAGAGAGACGGGTAGAACAATCATGATTGTCCAGTTAACACACAGAAACACAGGGAGAACAAAGTCATAATTGTCCAAAAAGACAGGGGAACAAAGTCATGTTTGTCCTGTCAACACGCAGACAGGGAGAACAAAGTCATGCTTGTCCTGTCAACACACAGAAACACGGGGAGAACAAAGTCATGTTTGTTGTGTTAACACAGTTATGCTTGTCCTGTGAACAGACAAAGAGACAAGAGAAAACCGTTTTGTTTGTCCTGTGAACAGACAGAAAGATACAGTCACCATCTCTCCACAGTCAAAGTCACGTTCATCCTCATTGTCTTTATCACTCACATTTGGCACATCTTCACATGGATGTTTTGCCAGTCTTAGTGTGGAGTTTTGGTCCACTTTTATTTTCAACTTAATCTTTGGCCCACATTAACGCAGATATTTGGCCCATCTACATATGGATGTCCGCCCGCCTCAACAGACATCTGGCCCATCTTTACACCAATATTTGGCCCATCTTCACACAGACATTCGGGTCATCTGATTGTGGATGTCCGCCCGCCTTAACAGATGTTTGGCCCATCTTTACACAGACATTTGGCTCATCTTTACACAGATATTTGGCTCATCTTTACACAGACATTTGGCTCATCTTTACACAGGCATTTGGCCTATCTTTACACTAATATTTAGCTCATCTTTACACAGATATTTGGCCCTCCTACACATGGATATCCACCTGCCTTAACAGACAACTGGCCCATCTTTGCACAGATTGTTGCCCCCCCCCCCCCCCTCCCCCTCCCCTTCCCCACCTTCTCATGCTCCTCCGGCACATGCTGCTTGGCGAACTTGGCCAGCTCCACCATTTCCGGCATCATCTCCTGCTTGTCGTAGCTGTTGGTCAGGTTCACCAGCACCGTCACACAGGCGTAGGTCATGTTCCGCTCGGGATTCTGGGGGACATTCCACCATCACACCAAAGTTCAGGAAAGACAACTGCAATGGAAGAGCAGGAAGAGGAAGAGGAGGGGGTCCAGCCAACCCACACAGGCTGACACCGCAATCAAGAGAGAGCATGACCAGGAGAACTGAAAGAACGAAACAACAACATATACTGACACTTCTGTACACCCACTGATAACATTCTAGCTGATTCAAGCACATCCTAGGACATAACAAACTTACTTTCTTATCATCAGATTCAATTAAAAAAAAAAAAGGGGGTGGGGGTGGGGGAATCATACCATAAACATCAAGGGTGCAACAACAAAAAAAACAAACAAACTCAAAAACATAGGGCCAATGAGATTGTGCTGAAAGGCTTGTTGGCGTCTTCTCTGAGCAGTATATAATGGATTACTACCTAGCTGTCAGATGACAGCATAAAAGCTGGCATGCTGTACAATGTGAACAGGCAAAAGCAAGGAAGCACTTCTGAAAACAAAGCCTTCTTTCTCCACACATTCCACACACATTGTTCAGCACCTTTGTTTCGTCTGTCAGTTTCTTTTTTTTTTTTTTCTTTTTTTTGGTCTTAACCGTAATTTTCCAATTTGAGGGAAGCTGTCTTTGCAAAGTCCCGCGCCCGAGGATTTCTTCGTTTGGTGTCTGGAAGGCTTACATTATGCAAATGCCAAATGCACAAAATCTGGAAGGTTCCCCAGGTTACTCTTCATGACTTGAGGGTAGCACACATTCTGGTCATGGCTGTGGCATTCAGCTGTAATATCAGCAACCACCGATTGTGACAGGAGTGTATACTGGATATATGAAAACCACAATCCACTGGCCTCAGAGTAGAACACACTGATCATGGTAGCCACAGGATGAAAAAAAAAAAATCCCCCCCCCCCCCCCCCCCCCCCCACAGCAAGCTTTCTTTCAGGTACCGAAACTCTAACATCATTTGAATCCAGTCTTCTCACATGCCCAGTTGACTCTCTCACACACACACGCAGGAACAGACGCGCTCGCAGACCCACACAGGCACCCACCTTGGCCAGATCGAAGATGGAGTGGAGGGCGGGGTGTCGTTGATCAGCTCCTCCTTGACCTCGGCGTCCAGCGTCAGATAGGCCAGACCCTCCGTCGCCCACTTCCGTAAGTCGCAGTCCTTGCTTGTGTTCACCAGAAACCTGACACATCGCACACGCAATGATGCACGTTGCACACACACCACACACAGTGGAGTACTGTCCCTTTTGTGAAGCATTATCCCCTTTGTGAAGTATTGTTTTACTGAGGAGTACTGTCCCCCTTTGTGAAGCATTATCCTCTTTGTTAAGTATTGTTTTACTGAAGAGTATTGTTCCCCTTTGTGAAGTATTATCCTCTTTGTGAAGTATTGTTTCAAGTAAAGGATTTACCCACTTTGCCAAGCATTATCCTCTTTGTGAAGTTTTGTTTCGAGGAGTACTGTGCCCTTTTGTGAAGCATTATCCTCTTTGTGAAGTATTGTTTTCCTGAGGAGTACTGTCCCCCTTTGTGAAGCATTATCCTCTTTGTGAAGTACTGTTTTCCAGAGAACTGTCCCCAGTGTAAAGAATTATCCTCTTTGTGAAGTATTTTTTCCTATAGAGTACTGTCCCCTTTGTGAAGCATTATCCTTATTGTGAAGAATTGTTTTCCTGTGGAGTACTGTCCCCTTTGTGAAGCATCATCCCTCATGGAAAATATTGTTTCCATGTACAGTACAGTCCTCCTTGCAGAGCTCTGTTCCCCTTAAGAAAAAACATTGCCCCCTTCCATTGTCCCCCTTGTGAAATACTGTCCCCTTGTGAAGCAGTGTCCCCTTGTGAAGTACTGTCCCCTTGTGAAGCAGTGACCCCTTGTGAAGTGCAGTCCCTGTTGTGAAGTATTGTCCCCCTTGTAAAATACTGTCCCCTTGTGAAGTATTGCCCCCCTTGTTAAGCACTGTTCCCCTTGTGAAATACTGTCACCCTTGTAAAATACTGTCCCCTTGTGAAATACTGTCATGCTTGTGAAGTATTGTCCCCCTTGTAAAGTAGTCCCCCTTGTGAAATACTGTCCCCTTTGTGAAGTATTGTCCCCCTCTGAAGTTTTGTCTCCCTTGTGACAGACACTACCCCCACTTACTTGCGACAAATCCTGGCCAGCTTGAGTGTGGACCCATCTGCCATTGGCTGGGCGCTAGCGTCACTTCCCGCAAAGCTGCCCAGCTTGCACAGGCCCTGGCCATCAGAAAGAACCAGAGAAAGACGTTGAAAGCAAAAAGATCCCCAACTCACGTTTTTTTTCCAGCGCATGTATTTCATGTTAAATAACTAACAAGATGGGTAACTCTTGATGCCATGATGAGACAATTACATGCAAACACCTCCAAACAAATGCTGACAATGCGAGCCAGTCGCTCGACACAAATTCATACACAATGCCCACAGAACAAAGGAGGAGACATACCCCAAAGGGATGTTCCAAGTTTGCCTAAACCCTCTGTGCCCGACACATGCATACAGTAACAACTGAAGAAATGCTCTACAGAGTTAGTTGTGTACCTGTCTCGTCATGGGAACAAGAGTTACCCTTTTTTGTTTGTCACTATCATTTTGTTAAGTGTTCCTTGCTTTACTTAAGATTTTCTTTCATTTTACCTTAACTTCAGCTTGAAAACGGCTTGCTCTTCACATTTGATCTGCTTCTTCTGGTTCATTCACTGAACTTCGCCTTGGCTTAAGGCTGTGTCAGACCAGATGATATAGGCTAGAACACCTGAGCTACATCAAAATGTTGTTATGCTCTGCATAGTTATGCAGGGATTGTCTTCAGTCGTGACAAGCTCCTAGCATAACACCATCAGTCTCCAAAATCCCTCAGAGTCGGAGTGTGGCTGCCCATGTGGCGGGGTAATCAAAAACAGTCACACACGTAATGTTCTCATCCCTGCTCGGTGCATTTGTACCATAGTGTTCAAGTACTTTGGCTGAACGATGATCCCTGGAGTCTTTTCACCAGGGTACAACAACAACAACAACATTTACTGAACTGCCTGAGGTTAACTGCCCTCAAGAAGCTCCTTATCAAGAGACAGGAACCCTGGACCCCAAGCTGAACAGGCTTACCACCAGGGCGCGCACTTGGATGCTCTCATCGGAGGACTTGTACAGGTTCTTCAGGATGGGGATGGCGTCTTTGAGAATTCCTGTGCAGCGGTCCTTCTTGGAGGCGGAGTGAACGATGGCCTCCACTGCCACGCGCTGCACATCAGTATACAGTATGTCTGATGTATGGACCTCATGGAAAGCTTACTGTCTTCTTTTTCTCCCTTACATATGAGTAAAACAAACATAATACTGCATATCTAGAAAAGCACATTGAAAACACATATACATAGACACCTATTCCAACACACCTGTAAGTAGAAAGGAAACACTAAGTAATAATCAGGCTGGTCAAGATGAATTTTCTCTTCATGAATCTAGATCGTCTACTGATGCAATCTTGATGATCCCTAAAAAAAAAAAAAAATCATTTTTGATGTTTGTCTTTATTTCGTGATCAAATCTCACTGCGATAAATGTCATCTGACAATACCTGGTAGGCTGAGGAAAACTTATCTCTCAGCATACTCTGAGAACTGTTCATGTTTGTGTAAAGGGAAGTAACCACATACAAATACCTGTGCAAGGGACATTAATTCACAGTTGTCAGAAGGTCCACACATTTGCTGAAATGTAACTGAAATTTACACTCTCCATTCAAAAGTAAAATATTTCATTCTTACAGTCTAACTCTAACAGTCTGCACTACAAACACATGACTAAAAATACATGAAATTTTTTATACAAGTTTGTTTAAGACTTCTTCTTCTGCGGTTGATTTCACTGGCTTTGTCAGATCTTCAGTCCTGTCATCATGATGAATCCCAAACTGTTCTCGAGGTCTTGACGGCTGCCCCACAGCTGCATCTTCAGCTCTGCACCCTCTGGCCAGGTTTGATGCCATAGAACATTATGGGCTGGACAATGTTGGAGGATGTGCTCTGGGGTCTGAGATCCAGTGCCACATGAACATTTGTCTGTGTGTGTGGGCAATCTTAATTCAGCTGAGATGACTCAGCAGTCGGCAGTGGCCAGTTCTCAGTCTGAGAAGGACTGTCTGCTGGTACCTGTAGAGTTGATGGACTGGATCAACACCACTGTCCGCACCCAGCCTTCTCTTCCATTGGTTTTGACATTGGTATTAAGACAATTTTATGGTTCTGATAAAAACAAAGTGCAGACACGCTGCACTAGATTTACACAGATCAGTTTAGATCAGTTTACACAGACAAAATGTCTATAAGGAGGGAAAGAGTGAAAGGGAAGTGCTCTCAAAGTCTGCATAGTCTGCTTCTGTAACCAAGCAATTACCAGCATTAAAGGGGGGATTAGTAAGACCGGTAAACTTCAAATCCACGCTCCCACTGAGCAAAAGCAGAAACTGCTGAAATTCTAAGAAAGGGGGGGAGATGGAAGGGGTGGTTATGGTGGTGGTGTCTGGCTGGAGATTCCCCATCTCACCTGGAAAGAATTTTGAAAATTTCCTTCAAAAGGTTGCAGTCTGAAGCAAATCTGAGCAGCAAGTGAGGCATCATTACTGTTCATTCCAGCCCAAACCAGGACCGTCTGTTGGTACAGCTTTTGTTGGACTCTTTCACCTTTTTAAAAGTCTGGCAGGAGCACAAGGTCACAGCGTGACGAAAATTGGCCTTCAACCCATTACACACTATGGCTACTGCCCACTCTCGCAAAGAAGTTTACATGAGATTTCAATACGTCAGCGCTGACTGCAAGCACATGAAAAACGCCTCACAGATCCGCGGAAGCTGCTGCCATCTTTTCTTTTATTCTTTAAGCCCTGATTTTTTTCCCTGTTATTTGCAGAAACTGTTCTCCCTCTCCCCCTCCTCCCCCACCCCCTGGAATTTTCATCTTCACACTTTGCTGAACTCCTTGACTCTGTGTAGACGTCAGAGTCCTGTCCGTGTGCAGCCCATGAAGACGTGAGGTTGGCCTGGGGGGTCTGCTGTCAGAGCTGCATGTGGCTATGCCTCAGCGAATGAAAATGAGCAGCATGAAAAAAAGAAACAATAAAAAACAAGGAAAGGAAAACAAAAACCAGGTAAAAAAAAACAAAACAAAAACACCTCCCTCTACACCCCCTTCCCCCAACAAAAACCAAAGCCAAACGTCTGACCTGAAAATGGTTGTTATCGCTGGCAGCCAGGGTGAACATGATTTGCACGACCCCTTCAATGCCCAGCAGCATGCTGCCCACCTCATAGGGGCCCTGGAACAGGAATGGTTTCCATCAGACATCGGGAAAATCCAGTGTACTTAAAACTTGCATCACAGATGCCATGCAGTCTGGTTATATGACATACACTCAAGCACACAGATGACTAGAAATGTTGTTTCAATTAATCATCTCATCAAGGGCTTGAAACACGATGCTCCGTACAGGACGCTAACTTGCTGAAGCCCTGAAACATGGATGTGATGCAGAGTTCTTTTGCAGGTGCCCTGAAACATGTAGCTATGTCAAGCAGCAATCTTGTATGGGACAGGAAAGATGGTCACATACCAAACTACGTTATTTACTATGGCTTTGAAACTATGGCATTTTACAACTAAATGTAGATTTACAATGTACTCACCTGTCCACCATGTCCCTATCCCTGCTTGGCATGGACATTGCCATATTATCAGGATCCTCAAGAAAATAAACTCGGGATAGCAGGGAGCTGATAATGCCTCCATAAATGGTTGGGCCTGAAGAGTGATCGCCCTTAGTGAGTTAACTTTATGACTTGTAACCAACCTTTTCCCAGTCAAGTGGGAGGTGGGAGGGCGCTGTAATGTTTGGACAGCTAAACATATCATAATACTTCTTTTAGGAAGAAATTCCTTGTTTTCAGACTTACCTGTCCAAACAAATGCAAGAATATACATAATGATGGTGGAATGCACGCTCGCCTGAGGAGCTAGACACTGATCCCATAAGAAAATGTCTCCGCACAGTTCTCCAAGCCTAGAACTCCGCATCAGAGGCCACAAGGACCCAACGTAAATTGTCTCCCATGCATAGTTTGGAGGTGAAAGGACTAGTTTCCACTCTTCCTCAAGAGAATGGCATAAAGTGACCAGCAATAAGAATGCCTTTAGAAGCAAAATAAAAAACAAAAAAAAACAACACCCAAAACAGAAGAAACAATTAACTTATGCATAAAGTCAGGAAAAGAAGACCGCCTCCCAAGAAATACTTGGAAGAGTGGGTACAAATAGTGCCCCTCAAGAGGTCCTCATAAACATGCAAAATAATGTCAAATGACACGCTGAGAAAAAAGTGCAAAACACACAAGTGGCGGGTAGTATGATGATGGGAGACCAAAACAGACAGGGTCATGTGAAATCAGCAGGGCTGTGTTGCAACTTGGGCAACTGCTATGCGATCATTTACAGGCCTCCACTTGCCATTTTTAATGGAAACAAGGAAAACATGGCACACAGTTCTGTAGGAAAAGGAAAGGGCACCTCAGCAACCGCATCAAATCAAATGAGGGAATGCATCTCTTCACCGAGAATGGAAGCCTTCGCTGGGTCTGAGGGCACCTTGGTCCAAACTGGGACAGATGTCAGAGGGAGCAGGGTAGAAAACGAAAGCCAGAGGCCTTCCGTCATCACTCACAGAACCCACTCATCCAAAGTGAGAGCCTCTCACTGAGGGAAAAAGGTTGAGAGACCTACCGCCCCACCCCCCCCCCCTCCCCATTAATAATGCTCACAATGTCTTTTACAGCTACAAAATATATAATGCTCTATGAGCGTCTTTTCACAACTAAAAGATATAAAACGCTCACAAAGTGTTTAACCTTTAGCAAGACACATTCGCTGTCTGAAACTTCTGCCTGCAGCCATATTCTTTTTGGATGACTGAAACATCTGCACACCTACCCACATCAAATTGCTGTAATTTCTTTTCTATTGTGTGTACAGTTATGAAATTGGGAGTGAATGCAGAGGAAAGAATAAAGAGCATGCTGATACCAACCATTATGTGTTTTGTGCATGCTTTCATTATGAAAAAAAGAATGACATGCCTAATGGGTGTTTACGTGTCATGGAGCCCTGGAGTGCACAGTGTCTTGCTATCGTCTCTCAGTTCCCCCTAACCTGCATCAGCCCATTCCCACTCTGCCACAACATTCTCAATATCTTCACAATTAAACCCTAAAAACTCTTTATCACAGTCTGAGTCGAAAAACACCGCCTGGAAGAACTGCTAATCGCCAGAGTCCATGTTGAAATTTTACTCAAAAACTTTGACAAAGTTTGAACATTCACAGTAAACAAACCACATGGAATATGGTGCTCATGCAGGAAGGCAGAGGAAGTCTAAAGCCTGCTGCATTGTGGGACTGCTTTATTCTGATGGGTTCTTTTCAACCAAGCGGCTACAAGCTTATTATTTACTCTACTCCTCAATGGGCGCAGAGTGTGCCTGCGACTGTATTGGCACGATGAGACTTCGGCACACCAGTGCGCCAACAGTATGATAAAGGTTAAAAATGCACACTTGTACATGCTCTTCCTTATAAGGGAAACTGAAAAGCACTCCTTTCAGCTTTGATTTCATTCAAATCTCAATCAAACCACAGCTCCGGTTACCTGCAGCAAAGAAGAGATGATCTCGATGGCCTCGATTTTGGATTCCACCACGCCGTCCCCAAACAGATACCTGCACAAACAGGACCACAATGGTGACAGGGCACGATGCCGCTGACAGAGCAATTCTTGATGAGCAGTGGGGATTAATTCAATTTGACAGTCAACAACAGTGACAGAACTGATACACCTCATCTGGTATAACTACAAAACTATACCAGTAACAGTAAACCCATTTTACACAGCTGAAAATAAAAGACTTGCTTACATTAGAATAGTGAAGTGCTCAAAACTACACTAAGTCTGACGCATATGTTCAAACATGGAGTTGTGTAAACAAAATAGAATACTATTTTGAGCTGTCACGCATAAGTCCAAAGGAGCATGATATCATTTAAAAGTTTAGTAAGCTGCAAAACAATTAATCTTTATTTCGTTATAACTGTGTTAAGTTCCCCACATCCTGGTGGCATGATTTTCTAAACAGTAGAATTGAAATGAAATGCCCAGTCTTTTCATTCAACATATGTAATGATTTCAATTTTTTTGTAAGAGTGAAGTCCAAAATGTACATACTGTATGAAATTGTAATACCCTGCTACACAATCGTGTAACAATCACCATTGTAATACCCTGCTACACAATCATTTGACAATCACCATTGTAATACCCTGCTACACAATCGTGTGACAATCACCATTGTAATACCCTGCTACACGAATCGTGTGACAATCACCACTGTAATACCCTGCTACACAATCATTTGGAAATCACCATGTGACTTTATCAGCCTCTTGGCAAAATTCTGCAATATCAGAGTTCAGGTGAAGTTTCTCCTTCATTCAAGCAGATCAGTCCAAACGGACCAGGAAGAACAGGCTGGTCAGCCTGTTGACTGGGAAGGGATGAAAGGGTTAACATGAAGAACAGGCTGGTCAGCCTGTTGACTGGGAAGGGATGAAAGAGTTAACATGAAGAACAGGCTGGTCAGCCTGTTGACTGGGAAGGGATGAAAGGGTTAACGTGAAGAACAGGCTGGTCAGCCTGTTGACTGGGAAGGGATGAAAGAGTTAACGTGAAGAACAGGCTGGTCAGCCTGTTGACTGGGAAAGATGAAAGGGTTAACATGAAGAAAGGCTGGTCAGTTTGTTGACTGGGAAGGGATGAAAAGAGTTAACATGAAGAACAGGCTGGTCAGCCTGTTGACTGGGAAAGATGAAAGGGTTAACATGAAGAACAGGCTGGTCAGCCTGTTGACTTGGAAGGGATGAAAGGGTTAACATGAAGAAAGGCTGGTCAGTTTGTTGACTGGGAAGGGATGAAAGGGTTAACATGAAGAACAGGCTGGTCAGCCTGTTGACTGGGAAGGGATGAAAGGGTTAACATGAAGAACAGGCTGGTCAGCCTGTTGACTGGGAAGGGATGAAAGGGTTAACATGAAGAAAGGCTGGTCAGTTTGTTGACTGGGAAGGGATGAAAGAGTTAACATGAAGAACAGGCTGGTCAGCCTGTTGACTGGGAAGGGATGAAAGAGTTAACATGAAGAACAGGCTGGTCAGCCTGTTGACTGGGAAAGATGAAAGGGTTAACATGAAGAACAGGCTGGTCAGCCTGTTGACTGGGAAAGATGAAAGGGTTAACATGAAGAACAAGCTGGTCAGCCTGTTGACTGGGAAAGGTGAAAGGGTTAACATGAAGAAAGGCTGGTCAGTTTGTTGACTGGAAGGGATGAAAGGGTTAACGTGAAGAACAGGCTGGTCAGCCTGTTGACTGGGAAGGGATGAAAGGGTCAACATGAAGAACAGGCTGGTCAGCCTGTTGACTGGGAAGGGATGAAAGGGTCAACATGAAGAACAGGCTGGTCAGCCTGTTGACTGGGAAGGGATGAAAGGGTTAACATGAAGAAAGGCTGGTCAGCCTGTTGACTGGGAAGGGATGAAAGGGTTAACATGAAGAAAGGCTGGTCAGTTGTTGACTGGGAAAGATGAAAGGGTTAACATGAAGAATGGCTGGTCAGTTTGTTGACTGGGAAAGATGAAAGGGTTAACATGAAGAAAGGCTGGTCAGTTTGTTGACTGGGAAAGATGAAAGGGTTAACATGAAGAATGGCTGGTCAGTTTGTTGACTGGGAAAGATGAAAGGGTTAACATGAAGAAAGGCTGGTCAGTTTGTTGACTGGGAAAGATGAAAGGGTTAACATGAAGAAAGGCTGGTCAGCTTGTTGACTGGGAAGGGACAAAAGGGTTAAATGAAAAACTGTAGATTAGGTAGAGAATGCCTAAAACTGTAAACATCGCTTTCCCAGCGTCCTGTCTTAGATGAGAAAAGCTGGGAACTGGAATCTTCACGAAGTACTATCTGCATAACTTCTACCGGCTTTGCGATTGTAACCTGATTCCGGTTCGCAGTGCCAGAAAAGAGCTGTACTTTCATAACAAGAAGGTTTGGGAACTGAACATCACCGAAATAGTGACTTTTTTGTTTTGTTTCTTTGTTTTACTGAGAATATTCTGTTTTGTGTGACAAATGGCAATACCATTAGACTCCTGCATTCAGGATGGAGAGTCATGTGTGACAGATTTTGCTGGAAAAGAAATATTTTGATTGTAATGCTGTAGGTGACACTCTGTTTTGCGGATTGATGTTACCATGAAACACTCTATCTGTATCTTAGTGATGGCACTTGACAAAAATCTTGCTTGCTCAGAAGAAAGACACAGGAATAAAACACAGATGCTTGCACAATCACCTAGCTGACACACAATGTTTTCTTGAATGGTAGGAAAAAAAATCAGAAATGACAGTTTTAAATGTATTCCAGCAATTATGAAATTATGCAGATTTACTATGAGTGAAAGAAAAGATGTTGAAGCAGGTTTAAAAACAAAGTAACTAGGACAGGAATATGGGGAGTTTGTGTTATACTCCCTGTTTGGCTAGTATACTTACCATGTCAGACCATAGCATTCAACGGCAGTTAGCCAGCTCTGTCAGGCCGAATTTTTTCCGTGGCCAATGCAGTCATAAGACAGTCACGTGATGTCACCCCACTTCCGGCCCCGGAAGAAGCCAGTGTCAACTTCCTATAAGTCATTCAGCGAGGCCTGGTGTATGGTGACCCCGAGAACCTTGGCGCCAGAGGGGAAGGTAGGGAGGGAATTAGAGTCTGACATGGTAAGTATACTAGCCAAACAGGGAGTATAACACAAACTCCCCATTTTGGCGTCATATACTTTACCATGTCAGACCATAGCAGAATTTAAAGGAATCGGAGGAGGGCGAGCGCCCTAGTGGTTCTTGGGGTTGACCGATATGGCTGCATTGGCCGCCACAAAGGAAATCCCCTTAGACCCATCAGCTCTGGTCATGCGGATATCCCTCAGGTAAAAATTAATGAAGGGATTTTCCGAACGCCAGTAGGCTGCCTCCAGCAGGTGGCGCACGGGGACAGAGCACTGGAACGCTGTGGAAGTGGCCAGTGCTCTGACCTCGTGGGCCCTGGGTGATAGGACAGGGAGATCCTTGTACGCCTGAGCGTAGGTAGATCTCACCGTCTTGGAGAGCCACCTGGAGATAGTTCCCGCCGAGATATCTCTAGTATTGTTGGGGTTGAGGGAGATAAGGAGTCGTCTCTGGGAGGAGCGCCTGGGGCGTGTGCGTTCCCAGTAGTACCTGAGACACCTGGAGGGGCAAAGGTCCATGTCTCCATCTTTTTCTCCCTTTCCCAAGATGTCAGAACTCCGGAAGGAACTTGAGAGAGACTGAGCCGTCCCTGTGGAAGGCGATATCTGTGGGGTCACCGCTGAGGGCGTGAATCTCACTTCGTCTTCTGGCCGAGGCCAGGGCGAGGAGAAAGGTGGTCTTAAAGGAGAGGAGGTCAAAAGGAATAGAAGCAATGGGTTCAAAAGGGGTTTTTCTGAGGGCATCGAGGACCGTAAAAAGGTCCCAGAGGGGAATGCGCCTAGGGGACTGAGCTTCCCGTAGAGCAACTCCTCTAGACACCTCTCTGAGGAGAAAGTCATTGTCAAAAGAAGGGCCCCCCAGTTGACGAATGGTAGTGCAGATAGCTGATCTGTAGCCCCGAATGGAGCCAGCCGACAGCTTAAGGGAAGAGGATAGGTGGGAGAGGAAATTTCCTATTTGGATGTTGGAGGGGCAGTAATGGGGAACAGAGTTATCTGAGCACCAGGTTATCCATCTCTCCCAACGGTAGTTGTAGAGGGATTCGGTGCTGGCTCTGCGAGATGCCGAGGCGAAGTCCCGTAATCCCTGAGAGGCCCCTGCCCCGGCTAGTGTGTCTAGGACGGACTGGGGTCTCTCCGAGTGGGGGGTAGATGCAGATGTTCGCAGTTGGGCTGGCATAGAAGCCACGCGTGTAGGCGAAGCATCTTGGGATTGGAGTGAGGAAGACCTGACCGGGGTTGTCTCAGCATGTCCCAGCGAGGGCTGAGCCGGAGGGGGGGAACGTGGGTGAGGGACTTGGGGTCCGGGAACCAAGACTGGGTCGGCCACCATGGCGTTACGAGGATCAGCCTGGGTCTTTCCAGCCTTGCCTTCCTGATCACCTTGTGTAGGATGGGGAAGGGGGGAAAGGCATACGCCAGTAGGCCCGTCCCGGGGAGGGATAGTGCGTCGACTGCATCCGCCTGGGGATCTGGAACGGGAGAGACGTACAGGGGCAGGTGATGGTTGAAGCTGGTGGCAAACAGGTCGATCATGGGCACAAACCAATGGTTGCGCGACACCAGCGAAGGAGGGCCTCTGTTCTGAGGGAGAGGCCTATGGAGCGGGCCTCTCCCCCTTTGTTGACATAGCAAGCTACCGACGTATTGTCCGTGAGGAGGAGAACAAGTCGGTGCGCGACCTTGTGCTGGAGTTGGAGAAGGGCTAGCCTGACCGCTTCCAGCTCCCACTCCCCGAGGCGTGACTGTCCTCCACGTGGGCCCCCCAGCCCAAGTTGGAGGCGTCTGTATAAAGTTCCAGTGGTTGGGTTGGGTTGGGAGGGAGATGGGGACCCCGGTGGAGAGAGTGGCTGGAGTGAGCCGCTCCTCCGTCGCCGAAATGAACCAGTGTCCGAGGGGAATGACCTGGTCCCAGCGGTCGGAGGTCTGTGACAAACGTCGGCGGAACTCCCTCTGAAGTTGGCGTTTGGGGACCCGCCGCAGGGGAATGAGGGGAGACAGGGACTCCATCATTCCTAGGAGGGAGGACAGGGTTCTGGCCGAGGTGTGGGGTGCCTGTGACAGGCAGGAGATGAGGTCCACTATGCGTGCAGGCCTCTCCGGGGTCTGCCAGACGAACCGTAGGAATCGTCTGTGGGCCGGGTGAATCAGGATCTGAAAAATAGGCGTCCTTCAGGTCTACGGATGTGGCCCAGTCGCGATGATGGATGGAGTCTCGGATCTGGGTGGGGGTCTCCATCTTGAACTTGGTGGGCCTGAGGAACTTGTTGAGGGGCGAAAGATCTAGAATGGGCCTCCATCCTCCCGAGGCTTTTGGGATCACAAAGAGTAGAAGCCGGGGTTTGGGTGGGAAATCTCCGAGATGGCCCCTCTTTTGAGGAGGTCTTGGACTTCCGTGCGAAGAGCTTCTGCTTTGGCGGGGGAGGGTTCGTTGGGGGAGGGAGGGGGAGATAGCATGAGGGGGGGGACGCTCGTGGGCCCAAGGAAGGCGAAACCCTTCCTGTAGCACCGCCACTATCCAGGGGTGAGGCGTATGCGTCTCCACTGGTGGGCATGCCGGGAGAGGCTGCCCGCCAGGGGGGGCGAGGGTCTGGGCTGGTGGGTGGGGGATAGGGCGAGGGGGGGTGCTACCTGATCTAAGTCCCCCTCGGGCTGTCTCCCTAGTCAGCTCCGGGAGCGTGACTGTTGGCCTAACCGAAAATTTTGCTGATGGGGTTTTGGCTTAGGCCTTGGGAGAAGATTAGGTCGCTTGGCGGGCCGTGCGGTGCGGGAAGGCGATTGTCTGGGATAGGGTCTGTGCCTGGGGAAGGAACGAAGTGGGGGTCTAGCAGGGCGTGGCGGTGGCCTGGGCGCAAAGGACACAGCCTGCTTGCGTTCCTCAACTGCTTGTGCTATGACGTCAGCCGAGTAGTCGCCAAAGAGCGACTGGACCTGGCCCGGGATGCATCGCAGGGCTGCCTTAAGCGTCGGGGAGAGAGAGGTCCGCGCCAGCACGGCCTCTCTCGCGACCAACAAGCAGTTGAAGTGGCTTCTGGCTGCGCTGTCCGCCGCAGCCGAAAGGTGATGCGAAATCCTGTTAACTAGGTGTCGCATGAAAGGATCGCTGAACAAGCGAGGGTCAGGCTCTTGGTGCGCCTCAGAGCCCGGGTCCCCCGGTACTGGGATGGCACCATCGTCCTCCGGCCATAGAGCCTCCGCTCGCTGAAGGGGCATGTCCAAGTAGGTGTGTCCCGCCGTGGTGTGGAGGATGCCCATCCTGGCTACTCGGACCCATTCCTTTAGGTTCTTAAAGGAGATGGCGCCGGAAGTAGGGGGGGGCAGGTGGGGGATCAACCGACGGTCCGACTGGGAAATGCCCATCTCCCTGGTCACGGGATTGTCCGTAAACAAGGAGGCGACTGAGGGGTTCTTGGGTAGATTGGTCTAGATCTCTGGGCCGGGGGAGAGGGAGAGAAATTCGTCAGCGGGTGCGGCCTCCCTCCTAACGAGGTCTGGTCGCCACCGTTCTATCGTGCGGACATCGTACAATGAGGTGGGGGCTAGCTCCTCGTCATCGTCCGCCTCAGGGAGGTACTGGTCCTGAGAGGGTTCATAGCACCCGTCTTCAGGAGGTAAGTCGAGGGGTGCCTGTAGTGTGTCCCCGGTGGCCCTATAATCGGCGGCCGGGACATCGTCCTGCCGATAGGACAGCGCCCGAGGAGGGAGACCAAGGTCGACCCAGGTAAGTGAGGCCGGGTGCCACATTCGACCATGTAGCTGGTCGTGCTGGGTGTTGGCGTTAAGCCACTGGTCTCTCTCGGGGGCATAGAGCCACCGGTCCCCGGGGAGGTAAACGGGCTGTGGCGGCCCTGGGGAAAAACCATGGTAGGTAGGCCGCACTCAAGGTCTGACCAGCGCGTTGGGCGAATGCGTAGGTCAGACATCCGCCGAGTCGTAGCCACGAGACCCTCTTCTTCTTGTAGGCAGAAAGTCCCCGGGGACCCGGGTAACCTGAATCACTGTTGGGGGGGGCTTGAGAGGCCGTGGCCTGTCGTCCCCGTCCAGGTCCGTGCACTGCACCATACACGTCCTTGGAATGGGCCTGGGAGGGCCATAATGGTATGGAGGAGGATGCGGAAGTCGAGCCCCCAACCCGCGAAAGTGCGGATTGGTCAGGATGCGGTCCCGTGTTCCTCCCCCTGGAGGAATATGTCAGGTTACCCTTGGTCCCGCTGGTAGATCCTCCCCCCGGAGGAGCGGGACCGCGGACGTTGCCCAAATGGGGATCCGAAAGGTCGGTTCCCCAACGTCCAATACCCCTAGGGAAGAAGGTGACGTTCGATCGGGGTAGGTCGACCGTCCTTGTGCATGGGCACGGCCGGGCCCATGGCGCGGCGTGCCCGCACGCCCAGGATTATGGACACCACCGAGGTCGTGCGTCGGGGTGACCATAAGGCTGCTTCCGGAGTCGAAGCGCTCCTCGAGCTCAGGTGTTGGCTGCACCTGTGCCCGGTGGGGCCGAGCGCTATGAGTGCACGTATCAATTTGGGGGGAAAAAGAGATACGTGACTCATCAAGGCGAGTGACGGATGGTGATTCCATCCCAGATCCGTCACCCGTGCTGGTCCGCGGCTCGGCAAGGTGCCCCGGGGGCCGAGATTCGCGTGACTCAGCATGATAGTTAGAAGTCTCCGAGCGAGTCCGTAGGCTAGAGGGCAAGCTGGCCGATGGAGAAGGGGTGGGGGAGGGCGAATTCCGTTGGCTAGTCTTTGCTCGGCCGGGCCCCTTGAGGGGAGCCTTGCCATTAGACTTTCTGGGCAGCACCTTGAGGGGAGCTTTGCCCTTAGACTAGCAGGCAGATCAAATGAAAGGCATTTTGAAATGGTGGCCGCTTGCCTATCAGCCTTGGGACGCCGCGGTCGTGCGTCCGTCGGTTTGGTAGACGAGGAAGATCACGCGTCCCTTCCGCGGAGAAGTCGTCTCTGTCTACCCGAACCGTACGTTCATCAGTGCGAACGGATTGCTCCGAGATGGAATCGACCCGCGGGTTCTCCGGGAAATTGAGCGAACTCCGAGCAGTGGAGTGGCTCGACCCGGCGGTGTCCTTCACCATGTTGGGCACAGGTGGATAGAGCAAACCCGGAACACACGACCGCAAAGAGGAGACAAGGTGGCCGATCGAGAAAATCAATTAATCTCGATCGTCCGTGTGGTGTCGTGCAAAGTGCTCGAGAGATCGACTGAAAACTCGAACTACCCGTACACGCCACCGGTCGTGTGACTGGTATGGCTATTAATAGCAATCTCTACACGTGGAGTATCACTGTGTATAGGTGTGATAGTTCTTGGGCACTAAATCTTAATAAGCAGATCAGTGTCACACACCCTTACTCGAACACGTTCTACCTGTGAAGGGTAAAGAGTACAGGTGTGATAGTTATTGAGCCCTAAACCTTAATAAGCGGAACCAGCACAAAATGCGTGCTGAACCCGAGGCTCGGCAATATGGTGGGGGAACACGACCGGCGAGCGGTGCCGACGATCGCGAGTAACAAAGTCGCGAGAGTGCCGGTAAAAGAGACAAATCTTTAATAAATACGCTCCCGAGAGTGCCGGTAAAAGAGACAAATCTTTTAATAAATACGCTCCCACCAAGAGCCTCACACGGCAAAAATACTCAGGGTCTAGTGCAAGCCGGAACCAGCACAAAATGCGTGCTGAACCCGAGGCTCGGCAATATGGTGGGGGAACACGACCGGCGAGCGGTGCCGACGATCGCGAGTAACAAAGTCGCGGGAGTGCCGGTAAAAGAGACAAATCTTTTAATAAATACGCTCCCGAGAGTGCCGGTAAAAGAGACAAATCTTTTGATAAATACGCTCCCACCAAGAGCCTCACATTTGCAAGCCACAACTGAATCAAGTATAGAACAAAACACAGCAAAGTTAACACAAAGGCAAGTATAGGCGAGACAGAGCACAAGACTTATCTTGCTTTGACGGCAGGCCGAAGATGAATGACTTATAGGAAGTTGACACTGGCTTCTTCCGGGGCCGGAAGTGGGGTGACATCACGTGACTGTCTTATGACTGCATTGGCCACGGAAAAAATTCGGCCTGACAGAGCTGGCTAACTGCCGTTGAATGCTATGGTCTGACATGGTAAAGTATATGACGCCAAACTGTATTTACACACACACACACACACACACACAACACACACCACACACATACAAAGAGAGGCACATGGACATACAGGTATACACACACCTGTACACACACACAAACACACACACACACACACACTCACACACACACACATACACACACACACTCACATACATACACACACACACACACACACACACACACACGCCAGCCACTGGACCAATCCCAGCATCCCTCACTTGAGGAAGTTGGAGCACTTCTCCTTGAAGGTCTCCCGCTGCTTGTCGCTGACGCAGTCCTCGTACACGGTGGACAACAGCACGGAGGCGTGCATGCGCGACATGTCCGTGACTTCCAGCGTCTTGAACTGCTTCTGTGTGCCAGCCACCGTCAGCAGGCCATCAATGGCTGACAGATTGAAAAACAACAAAACAGATTAAAATACAACACAAAACAGATTGAAAAACAACACAAAACAGATTGAAAAACAACATACAGATCAAAAAACAACACAACAGATTGTTAAACAACACAAAACAGATTGAAAAACAACATAAAACAGATTGAAAAATAGTACAAAACACACTGAAGAACAACACAAAACAGATTGAAAAACAATACAAAACACACTGAAAAACAACACAATACAGATGAAAAAAAAACACACACAAGACAAAACAGACTGAAAAGCACCAAAAACAGACTGAAAAAAAAACACACCACAAAACAGACTGAGAAAAAAAAAACATGACTGAAAAACAACACAAAACAGACTGAAAAACAACACAAAACAGACTGAAAATACCACAAAACAGATTGGAATACAACATAAACAGGCTGGAAAACAACACAAAACAGACTGAAAAACCACACAAAACAGATTGAAAAAAAACACAAAACAGACTGAAAAAAAAACAGACACAAAAAATTAAAAAAAAACAGATTGAAAAACACAAAACAGACTGAAAAACCCTACAAAACAGATTGAAAAACACCACAAAACAGACTGAAAAAAGCACAAAAGACTGACAAACACCACGGAACAGACTGAAAAAACACAAAAGACTGAAAAACACCACAAAACAGACTGAAAAAACACAAAAGACTGAAAAACACCACAAAACAGATTGAAAAAAACACAAAACAGACTGAAGAAAAAACACAAAAACAAACAGCAGATTGAAAAACACCACAAAAGAGAGTGAAAAACACCGCAAAGCAGACTGAAAAACACCACAAAACAGACTGAAAAACAACACAAAACAGACCGAAAAACAACACGAAACAGACTGAAAAACAACACAAAACAATATACAACTCTTGTAGTGCACTGGTTAGCAACACCTGTAATGGAGTGGAAATTTTTGGGCTCAAGTCCAGTCAGAGACAAAATTTGGTTGACTGCTGATTGCTCCCACCCAGGGATGTTCAGTGTCCCATGCATGAAAAAGACGCACCCGAAGGTGCTGGTAGGACCCAGATTGCTCGACTGCTGAAGTAACCATCCGGAAGCAATCCTACGCCTTACTTGGTCCCCTGTTGACTTCTCTGGCAGTGGAGGACAGTACTTCTCTGGGTCCTGCAGGCATCCTAGGTTGCATTGTCTTCTTCTTTCTTCAGGGTTGTGTGGGGCACCGCTGGCTCCAATGCCAAGACCGGAACCACGAAGTCCCCTACCATTCACTCTGAGAGTGTGGCTAAAGTTTCTGAGGTTGGGGTAAGCAGTGTGGGAGTGAGTCATTGGAGTCAGCAGCATGAATGAAGCTGGCGGCCAGCAGTGAACCGTGTAGGGTAAGTGGCCTAGGGTAAGTGTTGTGGGGTAAGTAGCCTGGGGAAAGTGGTGTGGGGCGAGTTCTGAGGGATGAGCATCAAGAAAGTCAAGCCACTGAACCGGCACAAAAAAATCAGACTGCATGAAACAGTCACTTTTTGGTCACACCTTTTACCTGAGAAAAAAGCAGCACAAAACCTGACAGCCAGAGGAGGTGGGGCAGGTGGATGCAGGGAATGTATTTGGCAGGACAGGCATGAAGGCGGATCGAGGCAAGTGTCCTGTAACTGACACTACCACTATCACATCAGCAGAGACTCCGACATCAGAGCAGGGGGAAGCAGAGGGAGAAGGTTGGGAGGGGGCAGGTGCATGCATGGGGAAAGGGGTCAAAGACGTGCGAGCAGAAAGAGCAACCAGGCCAGCCGAGAAACCAACAGAGAAGGACACCAAGAGCGCGCTACTCACCGTTGGAGTCCAAAAACTTCTGCGTCCAGCCCACCCCTTTCTTGTAGGTGACGTTCTTCATCACCAGCTCCATGGCCTGAGTCTCGAGCCTCCGGCGTGACCTTGGAGCTGTCGAACATCTTCACCAGCAGCTGGAACACCCGGTCCACAAACTGCTGCTGCTCTTCGCCTAGAACACACACAGGGACAAGGGGGTCACCGCACAGCTGTCGTACTACTACGATATCAAGTACAGCCACTTGTTTTTTCCCCCAAGAAATGAAAGGTAGAAAGGGAGGGGGGAGGAGGTGGGAGGGGTGGGGGTGGGGGGGGCAAGGGGGAGGGGGGTGGCAGAGGGGGAGCATTTCACCAGTCACCTAGTGTCGTGATTTTCCATCAGGGAGAAGCCGATCCTGACACAGCCTGGCTGCCTTATGGCTACTTGACCTCAACTTTCCCTGGGCATTGCTGCGTCAGGGCTGAGACAGGACAAACCAGGATGTGACTGTGGATGGAAAGGCAGAACGAGCAGTGTGGGGGTACCCACTGATCGACTCAGAACATGAGACTGGAAAAACAGAAAAGAAAAGAAAAAAGACAAAGCTGGTACTGTGCAACAGCTATGTCTTTTTCATTGAGTACAACAGCCTGAATCTTACCATGACAGGCCTGTGGTGGGGAGACAGAAATGCAGTGCAATATCTACCACCCTCAAAGCACTCCTAACCCCTTCCTTACACACATGCATGCATGAATGCACGCCACACACACACACACACGCACGCGCGCGCACACGCACGTGCACGCACACCACACACACACACACACAACACACACACACACAAAATCTGATCACAGTGAAAATGTGATTTATGCACGCACTCAGCTTCAGCTGAGGCCAGCGGGCCCGCTCTCCTTTCTTCTTCTGCTCCTCACAGTGGTTGACGGAGGCCACAAACTCCTCCAAGCCAACGTGCCAGTTCAACAGCATCTGGACCAGGTGTGATGCCGCTGCCGTCACGTCGGAGCTACCCTGACCCATCAAGGCCATGATGAAGGTCAGGTCTGCGGCGCTGGCCACTGCTGTAGACTGTGGGATGGGGTGATCACAGAATTAGTGTCTGACCTCCATTTGTAAGTACAGAGTGTGGAATAGGGTAACCACACAATTAGTATTTAAACAGGGAGTCAGTACTAGAACATTGTGTGGTTGTGTGCAGGGAGTCATATATAAAAAACAGCATCACAGTACAACAAAACACTGTGTGGTTGTGTGCAGTAGTCAGAAATAAAAACAGTATCACAGTACAACAAGAACACTGTGTGGTTGTGTGCAGGAGTCAGAAATAAAAACAGTATCACAGTACAACAAGAACACTGTGTGGTGTGTGCAGGAGTCAGAAATAAAAACAGTATCACAGTAAAACAAGAACACTGTGTGGTTGTGTGCAGGGAGTCATATATAAAAAAACAGCATCACAGTACAACAAGAACACTGTGTGGTTGTGTGCAGGAGTCATATATAAAAACAGCATCACAGTACAAGAACACTGTGTGGTTGTGTGCAGGAGTCATATATAAAAACAGTATCACAGTACAACAAGAACTCTGTGTGGTTGTGTGCAGGAGTCATATATAAAAACAGTATTACAGTACAAGAACACTGTGTGGTTGTGTGCAAGGAGTCATTTAAAAAAAACAGTATTACAGTACAACATGAACACTGTGTGGTCGTGTGCAGGGAGTCATATACAAAAACAGTATCACAGTACAACAAGAACACTGTGTGGTTGTGTGCAGGAGTCATATATAAAAACAGCATCACAGTACAAGAACACTGTGTGGTTGTGTGCAGGAGTCAGAATAAAAACAGTATCACAGTACAACAAGAACATGTGTGGTTGTGTGCAGGGAGTCATATATAAAAAAAACAGCATCACAGTACAATAAGAACACTGTGTGGTTGTGTGCAGGAGTCATATATAAAAACAGCATCACAGTACAACAAGAACACTGTGTGGTTGTGTGCAGGAGTCATATATAAAAAGCAGTATCACAGTACAATAAGCACATTGTGTGGTTGTGTGCAGGAGTCAGAAATAAAAACAACATCACAGTACAAGGACACTGTGTGGTTGTGTGCAGGAGTCATATATAAAAACAGCATCACAATACAACAAGAACATTGTGTGGTTGTGTGCAGGAGTCAGAAATAAAAACAGTATCACAGTACAACATGAACACTGTGTGGTTGTGTGCAGGGAATCAAATATAAAAACAGTATTATAGTACAACAAGAACACTGTGTGGTTGTGTGCAGGAGTCAGAAATTAAAACAGTATCACAGTACAACAAGAACACTGTGTGGTTGTGTGCAGGAGTCAGAAATAAAAACAGTATCACAGTACAACAAGAACACTGTGTGGTTGTGTGCAGGAGTCAGAATAAAAACAGTATCACAGTACAACAAGAACACTGTGTGGTTGTGTGCAGGAGTCAATATAAAAAACAGCATCACAGTACAACAAGAACACTGTGTGGTTGTGTGCAGGAGTCATATATAAAAACAGTATCACAGTACAAAAACACTGTGTGGTTGTGTGCAGAGTCAAATAAAAACAGTATCACGTACAGACAGTGGTTGTGCAGACAAAAACATACATACACAGAATGTTGTTGCAGTAAAAAACATATACAGTAACAACGGTGTTGGAGATCAATAAAACATATAAGTACAAAGTGGTGTGCAGAATAAAACAAAAAGTGTGTGGCAGATAAAAAACAGATCAACAAAACCGTGTGGTGCAGAGTCAAAAAAACTAAAAACTGTGTGTGTGCAGAGCATATAAAACATATCAAAAAACCTGTGTGGTTGTGTGCAGGAGTCATATATAAAACAGTATCACAGTACAACAGAACACTGTGTGGTTGTGTGCAGAGTCATAATAGAAAACAGTATCACAGTACAACAAGAACACTGTGTGGTTGTGTGCAGGAGTCAGAAATAAAAACAGTATCACAGTACAACAAGAACACTGTGTGGTTGTGTGCAGGAGTCATAATATAAAAAACAGTATCACAGTACAACAAGAACACTGTGTGGTTGTGTGCAGGAGTCATATATAAAAAACAGATCACAGTACAACAAGAACACTGTGTGGTTGTGTGCAGGAGTCATATATAAAAACAGTATCACAGTACAACAAGAACACTGTGTGGTTGTGTGCAGGAGTCATAATAAAAACAGTATCACAGTAACAAGAACACTGTGTGGTTGTGTGCAGGAGTCATATATAAAAACAGTATACAGTACAAGAACACTGTGTGGTTGTGTGCAGGAGAGTCAAATATACATAAAAACAACGTTTCACATAAAACAAGATACCACCTGTGTGGTTGTGTGCAGGAGTCATATATAAAAACAGTATTCACAGTACAACAAGAACACTGTGTGGTTGTGTGCAGGAGTCATATATAAAAACAGTATCACAGTACAACAAGAACACTGTGTGGTTGTGTGCAGGAGTCATATAAAAAACAGATCACAGTACAACATAGAACACTGTGTGGTTGTGTGCAGGAGTCATATATAAAAACAATCATCACAGTACAACAAGAACACTGTGTGGTTTGTGTGCAGGAGTCATATATAAAAACATATCACAGTACAACAAGAACACTGTGTGGTTTGTGCAGGAGTCATATATAAAAACAGTATCACAGTACAAAAGAACACTGTGTGGTTGTGTGCAGGAGTCAAATATAAAAAACAGTATCACAGTACAACAGAACACTGTGTGGTTGTGTGCAGGAGTCATATATAAAAACAGTATCACAATACAACAAGAAACATGTGTGGTTGTGTGCAGGAGTCAATATAAAAACAGTATACAGTACAACATGAACACTGTGTGGTTGTGTGCAGGGATCATATATAAAAACAGTATACAGTACAACAAGAACACTGTGTGGTTGTGTGCAGGAGTCAATATAAAAAACAGTATACACAGTACAACACAGAACACTGTGTGGTTGTGTGCAGGAGTCATAAATAAAAACAGTATCACAGTACAACAAGAACACTGTGTGGTTGTGTGCAGGAGTCATAATAAAAACAGTATCACAGTACAACAAGAACACTGTGTGGTTGTGTGCAGGAGTCATATAAAAAAAAACAGTATCACAATATGACAAGAACGCTGTGTGGTTGTGTGCAGGAGTCATATATAAAAACAGTATTACAGTACAACAAGAACACTGTGTGGTTGTGTGCAGGAGTCATATATAAAAACAGTATCACAGTACAACAAGAACACTGTGTGGTTGTGTGCAGGAGTCATATATAAAAACAGTATCACAGTACAACAAGAACACTGTGTGGTTGTGTGCAGGAGTCATATATAAAAACAGTATTACAGTACAACAAGAACACTGTGTGGTTGTGTGCAAGGAGTCATATACAAAAATAGTATTACAGTACAACATGAACACTGTGTGGTCGTGTGCAGGGAGTCATATACAAAAACAGTATCACAGTACAACAAGAACACTGTGTGGTTGTGTGCAGGAGTCATATATAAAAACAGCATCACAGTACAAGAACACTGTGTGGTTGTGTGCAGGAGTCATATATAAAAACATTATCACAGTACAACATGAACACTGTGTGGTTGTGTGCAGGAGTCAGAAATAAAAACAGTATCACAGTACAACATGAACACTGTGTGGTTTGTGCAGGGAGTCATATATAAAAACAGTATCACAGTACAACATGAACACTGTGTGGTCGTGTGCAGCGAGTCATATACAAAAACAGTATTACAGTACAACATGAACACTGTGTGGTCGTGTGCAGGGAGTCATATATAAAAACAGTATCACAGTACAACAAGAACACTGTGTGGTTGTGTGTAAGGAGTCATATATAAAAACAGTATTACAGTACAACAAGAACACTGTGTGGCTGTGTGCAGGGAGTCATATATAAAAACAGCATCATAGTACAAGAAGAACACTGTGTGGTTGTGTGCAGGGAGTCATATATAAAAACAGCATTACAGTACAACAAGAACACTGTGTGGTTGTGTGCAGGGAGTCATATATAAAAACAGCATTACAGTACAACATGAACACTGTGTGGTTGTGTGCAGGGATTGGGACAATGGAGCTTGCACAGGATCGTCCTCTCTATCATCTTCATTTTCATCCACTGTCATCAAACTACTGAAACAACTCCCCCCCCCCCCCTCCCCCCACCTTTTCCCTGTAGTTTGTTTTTCTATGCTGTCAGATTTTCCATGCCCCTCTCATTGGGAATAATTCCATGATCCACGCCGCTTCTCTCTCTCTCCCTTACACAGCTACAACAAAGGCTGCCCCATCACAGCCTCAGCACCAGAGGTTCTCAGTGAACAATCCCTGTTGTCATAAGGCAACCCCCCAGAGGAGACACTGGCGTATGAAGTCCTTTGCTTGATGTTCCGTGGCACCTGTTCCGCACCCAACAGACAAAAAAACCCACTGCCTACGAAGCCTCCTGCTTATGATACCTGCTGATTAGTCATACAGCTAGCGCTTGTGAATGTCCCCTTTCGTAGGGCACCACCTCATCCAAGTTTATCTTTGCATCAACCAGGTCTAAGAGATACGGACACCTGCAGTGTTTGGTCAGGAAGTCTGTGCAGTGCTCAGAGTTCCTTCAGAGAAACAGATGAAAATGGACCACGTGATTCCAGGCGGTGGGTGACACACTGAAGACAGTCTGCACAGGAACAGGCCGGGGAGGAAAGGAGAAAGTGCTCTTTGTGGCGTTTGTTGTCTTCTTTCAGATGATGTCCATAGTCTGTCTCATTTTCTTCTTTTTCTTGGGGGTGGGGGAGGGGGATAAGTCAGGCAAGGGCTGTATGGGGGTGGCATGATAGTAAATACACTCAGATGAATTTCATCAAAGCAGTTGACAAGCGTGTACACACGCACGCACGCACACACACACACACTCACACACACAGTCACTCACTCACTCACACTCACTCACATGCGTGCACACACACACACACACACACACACACACACACACACACACACACACACACACACACACACCACAAAGGTACACACAAGACAACATACTCTGTCCCTGCCCAAACCAACACATCCAAAATATTCACACACTCACAGTTCCCAAGACAAACACTGACCCGTTTCTGGCTGCCTTTCACAAGGCCTGCCAACACTCGGAAGGCTCCGGCAACCAGAACTGACGGCTTTTCTTTCAGCGTGGCCAACAGGCGGTCGATGCCACCCTGGTGGCAGATCAGGTTGGAACCAGCTTCTTCGCGTGTCAGCACCAGCAGGTTGTTGAAAGCCTGCAGGAAAAGTCAGGCCTCTTTCACCCTTTGTAACACCAGCCAGTCTGCTGAATTACCCCGCCACTTTGCACGTTTGGTGGTGCGCAGAAACACTTATCTTTTCTTCACTGCTCTCTCATCTCACTCATTTCTGTCTCTTGCATCAAGTTACTATATTCCTTTTTGTTCTTGCTTATGTCCTTTGTTGTTGTTTTTTTTTACCTACTCTTCTCTATGTTTGTTTTCTCACCTGTGTATGCATGTGAGTGGAAAGCATGTGTACTGGAGAGGGGTGGTGTGCAGGTGCTTGTACCTATACTGACCTACCAAACTATCCATCTCTTAATAATACACCACCTGTGACAAACAAGACTGGAGTTGGCATAATGTCTGTTCTTTTCCATACCCTTCACAATTATGTCAGGGTTTCAGCATCAACCACATCTCATCTGGAACATGCCCCATCTCTGTGCTCCTCCACACTGGCCAGACTTCACAGATATACAGCCTGGCCATGCCTTGTGTCATGTACCATCTGGTGTCTGTCCACTGGCCAGACTTCACAGATATACAGCCTGGCCATGCCTTGTGGTCATGTACCACCTGGTGTCTGTTCCACTGGCCAGACTTCACAGATATACAGCCTGGCCATGTCTTGTGGTCATATACCACTTGGTGTCTGTTTCACACTGGCCATGCTTCACAGATATACAGCCTGGCCAAGCCTTGTGGTCATATACCACTTGGTGTCTGTTTCACACTGACCATACTTCACAGATATACAGCCTGGCCAAGCCTTGTGGTCATGTACCGTCTGGTGTCTGTTCCACACTGGCCACACTTCACAGATATAGTACAGCCTGGCCAGGCCTTGTGGTCATGTACCATCTGGTGTCTGTTCCACATTGGCCACACTTCACAGATATAGTACAGCCTGGCCAGGCCTTGTGGTCATATACCACCTGGTGTCTGTTTCACACTGGCCATACTTCACAGATATACAGCCTGGCCAAGCCTTGTGGTCATGTACCGTCTGGTGTCTGTTCCACATTGGCCAGACTTCACAGATATAGTACAGCCTGGCCAGGCCTTGTGGTCATGTACCATCTGGTGTCTGTTCCACATTGGCCACACTTCACAGATATAGTACAGCCTGGCCAGGCCTTGTGGTCATATACCACCTGGTGTCTGTTTCACACTGGCCATACTTCACAGATATACAGCCTGGCCATGCCTTGTGGTCATGTACCATCTGGTGTCTGTTCCACATTGGCCAGACTTCACAGATATAGTACAGCCTGGCCAGGCCTTGTGGTCATGTACCATCTGGTGTCTGTTCCACATTGGCCACACTTCACAGATATAGTACAGCCTGGCCAGGCCTTGTGGTCATATACCACCTGGTGTCCCTTCCACACTGGCCATACTTCACAGATATACAGCCTGGCCAACCTTGTGTTGTGTACCACCTGGTGTCTGTTCCACTGACCAGACTTCACAGATATACAGCCTGACCAACCTTGTGTTATGTACCACCTGGTGTCTGTTCCACACTGGCCAGACTCCACAGATATACAGCCTGGCCATGCCTTGTGGTCATGTGCCACCTGGTGTCTGTTCCACACTGGCCAGACTCCACAGATATACAGCCTGGCCATGCCTTGTGGTCATGTACCACCTGGTGTCTGTTCCACACTGGCCACACTTCATAGATATACAGCCTGGCCATGCCTTGTGGTCATGTACCACCTGGTGTCTGTTCCACAATGGCCACACTTCACAGATATACAGCCTGGCCAAGCCTTGTGGTCATGTACCACCTGGTGTCTGTTCCACAATGGCCACACTTCACAGATATACAGCCTGGCCAAGCCTTGTGGTCATGTACCACCTGGTGTCTGTTCACACTGACCAGACTTCACAGATATACAGCCTGGCCATGCCTTGTGGTCATGTACCACCTGGTGTCTGTTCCACACTGGCCACACTTCACAGATATACAGCCTGGCCATGCCTTGTGGTCATGTGCCACCTGGTGTCTGTTTCACACTGGCCACACTTCACAGATATACAGCCTGGCCATGCCTTGTGGTCATGTACCACCTGGTGTCTGTTCCACACTGGCCAGACTTCACAGATATACAGCCTGGCCATGCCTTGTGTCATATACCATCTGGTGTCTGTTCCACACTGGCCAGACTTCACAGATATACAGCCTGGCCATGCCTTGTGTCATGTACCATCTGGTGTCTGTTCCACACTGGCCAGACTTCACAGATATACAGCCTGGCCATGCCTTGTGTCATGTACCATCTGGTGTCTGTTCCACACTGGCCAGACTTCACAGATATACAGCCTGGCCATGCCTTGTGTCATGTACCATCTGGTGTCCTGTTTCCACACTGGCCAGACTTCACAGATATACAGCCTGGCCATGCCTTGTGTCATGTACCATCTGGTGTCTGTTCCACACTGGCCAGACTTCACAGATATACAGCCTGGCCATGCCTTGTGTCATGTACCATCTGGTGTCTGTTCCACACTGGCCAGACTTCACAGATATACAGCCTGGCCATGCCTTGTGTCCTATACACATCTGGTGTCTGTTCCACATTGGCCAGACTTCACAGATATACAGCCTGGCCATGCCTTGTGGTCATGTACCACCTGGTGTCTGTTCCACTGGCCAGACTTCACAGATATACAGCCTGGCCATGTCTTGTGGTCATATACCACTTGGTGTCTGTTTCACACTGGCCATGCTTCACAGATATACAGCCTGGCCAAGCCTTGTGGTCATATACCACTTGGTGTCTGTTTCACACTGACCATACTTCACAGATATACAGCCTGGCCAAGCCTTGTGGTCATGTACCGTCTGGTGTCTGTTCCACATTGGCCAGACTTCACAGATATAGTACAGCCTGGCCAGGCCTTGTGGTCATGTACCATCTGGTGTCTGTTCCACATTGGCCACACTTCACAGATATAGTACAGCCTGGCCAGGCCTTGTGGTCATATACCACCTGGTGTCCCTTCCACACTGGCCATACTTCACAGATATACAGCCTGGCCAACCTTGTGTTGTGTACCACCTGGTGTCTGTTCCACTGACCAGACTTCACAGATATACAGCCTGACCAACCTTGTGTTATGTACCACCTGGTGTCTGTTCCACACTGGCCAGACTCCACAGATATACAGCCTGGCCATGCCTTGTGGTCATGTGCCACCTGGTGTCTGTTCCACACTGACCAGACTTCACAGATATACAGCCTGGCCATGCCTTGTGGTCATGTACCACCTGGTGTCTGTTCCACACTGGTCAGACTTCACAGATGTACAGCCTGGCCATGCCTTGTGGTCATGTACCACCTGGTGTCTGTTCCACACTGGTCAGACTTCACAGATATACAGCCTGGCCATGCCTTGTGGTCATGTACCACCTGGTGTCTGTTCCACACTGGTCAGACTTCACAGATGTACAGCCTGGCCATGCCTTGTGGTCATGTACCACCTGGTGTCTGTTCCACACTGGCCAGAATCAAACTTGTTAAAGAATATAACAACCACAATCGCATCAAACTTACTAAAAAAAAAGCAACCAAAGTAAAACAAACAAACAAAAGAGCCTAAAATTTTAGTCATTATCAGTGGAATGATGGATCCCAGAAGTATGATCTGGTTAACATGAAATTTGGTGTCCCTACGTTTTTCATTTATCTAAAAGGAAAAGTTCCCTCACCTTCAATATGGGCTGAATTGAACTGGGCTGTACCTGAGACCCTGAAGTACTGATTGGAATCATCATCTTACCTGTGTTCTCTTTTCCACAGGGACTGAGGTGTCAAACGCCAGGTTAAACATCTGGGACACCTTGGATGTCAGGCTGGTCTGTTTCTTGATCTGCACAGTACATCTTCTGTTTGAGTTGTGTGTGTGTGTGTGTGTGTGTGTGTGTGTGTGTGTGTGTGTGTGTGTGTGTGTGTGTCCATGTGTGTGTGTGTGTGTGTGTGTGTGTGTGTGTGTGTGTGTGTGTGAGTGAGTGAGTGAGTGAGTGAATGAGTGTGTGTGTGTGTGTGTGTGTGTGTGTGTGTGTGTGTGTGTGTATGCGTGTGTGTGGTGTGTGTGTGTGTGTGTGTGTGTGTGTGTGTGTGTGTGTGTGTGTGTGTGAGTGAGTGAGTGAGTGAGTGTGGTGTGTGTGTGTGTGTGTGTGTGTGTGTGTGTGTGTGTGTGTGTGTGTGTGTGTGTGTGAGTGTGTGTTTGTGCGTGTGTGAGTATAACTCTGTGTGTGTATGTATGTGTGTATGTATGGGTATAATTGTGTGTGTGTGTGTGTGTGTGTGTGTGTGTGTGTGTGTGTGTGAGTGTGTGTGTGAGTGTGTGTGTGTGTGTGTGTGTGTGTGTGTGGTGTGTGTGTGTGTGTGTGTGTGTGTGTGTGTGTGTGTGTGTGTGTACGTGTGTACGTGTGTGCCTTGTTTGCATGTGCATGCCTACTTGTTTGCATGTGTGTGGCGGTGGGGCACCTGAATATTGCTTGAGCAAAAAGGGGAGAAAGAGAGATAGACAGAGTGTGAGACAAAGAGACCAAAAAGAAAAGAGACAGAAGGTGGAAAGAGAAAGACAGAGAAAAAAGGAGGAGGGGTGGGAGAGAGTGGGAGACAAAAGACAGACAGACAGAGAAGAAGAAAATTGGGTGAGAGAAGACAAAGACAGAAAGGGGTAGAGAGAAGAGAGAGAGAGACAGAAAGAAGAAAGAGAAGAAGAGAAAGAGACGGGAGAGAGAGAGAGAGAGAGAAAAGAGAGAGAGAGAGAAGAGAGAGAGAGACAGAGAGAGACAGAGAGTGAGAGAAAGAGAGAGAGAGAGAAAGAGAGACAGAGAGAGAGAGAGAGAGAAAGAGAGAGCGAGAGAGAGGAGAGAGAGAGAGAGAGCAAGAGAGAGAGAAAGAAAGAGAGACATACAGACAGAGAGGGAGACAGAGAGAGAGAAAGCGGGAGAGACAGAGACAAACAGATCTGATGAGAGAGAGGGAGAAGAAGCAGGACAGGGGCACACAGGGAGACAGCACAATGGCTCCACCGTGTAGTGGAGGGGTGTAAGGAACCTGCCGCCCCCCAGACTGGAACCGCCCATCTCCAGGGATTCTCTGGCTTCTCTCACCTTGTCCTGCATGATGGGATTCAGCTTCTGGTAAATGGGAATGACTGCCGTGTTCTTGGGGTCCACCTTCATCAGCGTCATCACGTCCTTGTACGCCTCCTCCACCTTGCCCAGGGCCTCATATGCCTGGCAGCGCCGAAACAGTGCCTTCGGGTCGTTCTCCACCAAGTTTAATGCTGAAAACATTCCGTAGGTTTCATCCTGCTGCCCCTTTTAATGGAGGAGAGAAAAAAAAAAAAAAAAAAAAAAAAAAAAAAACCCACATTACCATGACAATTTCCTTCAAGAAGCGAAACATTTATTAGGAAGAAAACGATGGAAGTAATGAGAAAACTAGTGATTAGACAGCTCAGGTATCAAATGACTGACCTGTTTAACTGGCTAGTTTAGCCCTTTCAACCCTTCCGAATTTGAAGCCTGAGCTTCCTCTCGTGCCTAGCTGCTTTGGGCTGATCCGCTTGGACGGAATGGATACTACACTTACACTCTGTTATCTCAAAAACTATTTTACTGACACACACACACACACACACACACACACACACACACACACACACACACACAGAGTTCTCACCAAATAATTATATTGCAAGATATTACTATTTCATGTTATATATATCTGATGATTATAAGCTTTCGGATTTTTGATGCTTTGATAAACAAAAACATAGTTTATTTATACATGAACAGACTGGGTACTTCATTTCAGTCTAAACATCTGGAAAACTATTCTACCAAGATGTGGAAAAGCTCTACTCTATTATTACAAAATTGTTTGGTAACACATTAAAAATTCCAAATTGCTTAATGTAATTTTGGACTAACGATGCTTCAACAAACACAAACATGATTATACTCTTGCTCAAAGATTGTCCCCTACATTTTATACTATTTGCATAATGTCTTTAGTTTTTCAGCAACTTTTTTCCTCCCCACACTTTCGTTTGGTTCCATTTACTACTCTTCGCTGGCTGCTTTGGGTGCTATTGGATTCTTTTTTGCACCCTTGGTGGTGAGAACACCACAGTATTATGGACTGTGGTGTGTCTCTATTTGATGCCAGGAGCGCAGACACAACCAGCCGTGTCTCCCTGATGAGTCCGACCCAGCGGACGAAAGGCCTCGGAGCAGGCAATACAAATATATCTGCCTTCAAAAGGGATTGCGATGGTTCCCTTATGCAGCTAGTGAAGAGTTTTCATTTCTGTAACATACTTTCTTAATTTCATGTTCCCAGTTTCTCCATCTTCAAATTCCCCCCCCCCCCCCCCCCCCCCCCCCCTCAAGTCCAAATCTTTGCCAAGTCATTACTATGAAGATAGTTCAGTGGTTGGCCTGCGCTTGTTTTTTTCCCCCACTATTAGATTGTTCGTCTATGTATTTGTCTGACTTTATTCAAGTTTAAAAGGCTGTGCCAGTCTTGAATAAAAGTTACTCTGTGTTAGGTTTTCTTATGGGAGCAAAAAATACCCAACTTGTTTACTGTTTATCGTTTACTGTTCCCTGCCTCATTTCATTTCCGATTATGATTATACTTGTTACATAACTGTGTTTGAATGTAAATGGCATCTACCAGGGAGTACCTATGACCCTTGATGTCTTAACAGAATGCCCTGTGTGTGCCTCCACCCTATGTGAACACAGCGCGGGGTTTCATGGGTGGTGCAGAGCCGCTCACAGCTTATTAGTTCAACAGATGAGGACAGTACTTCTCTAGGTTCCACTGGGGCCTTTCGGGGTACCTTTTGTGTGCTTTGTAAGGCACTGACTGTAAGAATGGGTGGAACGGGGGAGGAAAGCAGTTGAGAAGAGAGAGGAAATAATGTCCTCAGGACCAACGGATAATATCTCACTTGTGCCTTACAACTTAATGAGCTCATTTCAAAGACAATACAAAAAATAAACACCACAGCATAATCAACACCTAACACTGCTTATCTACACACACAAAGACACTTTCTTGTAAAAGATCCATCATCAGTTAACATGATCGACAGTCATGGCGAAGTGGTTTGCATCGCAGACTCCCGCTGAGAGATGTGGTTTCGATTCCCATCAGACCCATTTATTTGTGGGATTTTTCTGCCCTGACCAGCTACTACCAAGTGTTGGGTTTGCAATGAGATCAACTGGGAAAACTGGGACCACACAACCAAGTGTCATCCACTTAATGGATGCGTCTCTGAGAGTGTTGCCAAAATTCCCTGACTAACACTGCAGGTGTCTGTATCTCTTAGGCCTGGTTGATGCCGGGATATACTATGAAAATAAGTGTAGAGTACAGTCCTATCATGCAGTCTCAGTCCAGAGTGGATATCCGTAGCATCATCGTCATCATCCTCATTTTCATCAGTCAGCATTAAAAAAATGCAGTTAAGCAGTTATTGTTATCACTAGGGGGCTTCGTAGGTGGTATTCTGCATTTGTTGGATCAGAACAGGCACCACTGAACACCACTAAAGTGACTCAGCAGCAGTGCAGTGTCTCCTCTGGTGGGTTGCCTCATGACCACTCAACACTGATTGCTCCCTGTGGATTGCTGGTGGTGTGGCTGTGGTGTGTCCAGTGGGCTGTAGCTGTGGACGAGGAGTCTGAATGAGTGGCATGGGTGCACTGCCACTGAGGTGGCCCAGAAGATGGGACAGCAAAACAAACATGATGACCTTGTTCTGGAGATGTCTACAAATGTTATGTGAACCAATACATTTTCATTTATAATTTGTTTTCCAGACAAGGCAGTACTTCTTTTTCTTTCTTGCTTTCTTTCTTGATTTCTGGCAAGGTTGTTACAATTATATTCCAAGTAACTTTTGGCACCTGTGTGTACTAGTCAACTGGTATACCATGAACTCCACTTCCGCTGAGTGTCTGTAATTAACAGTGCTCAAAGCACAGATCACCAATATGAACATCAATCTAGCAACCCACACCAGCATGTTTCAGTTCTGGGCATGAAAGTATGACCATAATGGCATCGTCTTGTACATCAGGAATACACCTGCGGACTAGCCTTGCAACTGAAAGCAGAGAAATAAAATCTTGCAGAGAAATCAGCATATCTTATACACCAAAGCACCATGTTCATGAATGAAAATCTGAACTTCTTCACTCTGTAGAGCGTCACACTCCACAACCATTCATCCAGTTTATCCAGCTGTATCAGTTGTGAGCAAACGCTCAAAAGCAAAGTGAACACTGCCAGCTACTACTAACTAACTTGTCCCAAAATTACTGTACTCCTGAACAAACCTCCATAAAGTACAGTCATCATATACCACATATTCTAACATTTCTCATGCTATGATATTACCTGTCTCTTCCACAAATACTACTTCAGCTGACTCCCCAATGAACACAAGTCAGTTTACTTACACGCAGTACAATCCTCTATGGCAGCCAAGTTGTCACTGAGCTTCAGTCTGCAGGCCGCCCGGTTCTTGAAAATGACGGCCTTTTCAGCATCTTTCATGGAGCCAGCCTCCAAAGCCTGAGAGTAACACCTGGAGGCTTCTTTGTACTGGCCGTTCTTGAAGTAACCATTTCCTTCTTCTTTCAGACTCTGGGGATCGGCCATGGTGATGCTGGGAGTGCCAGAGATCAGGGACAGCTGCAGAGTAACCAACCCCCAACTGATTAAAAATGCAAAAAAAGAAGCAAATAAAGAAGCACATAACAACAGTGAATTTGCCCTCTACCTATCCCTTCTGCTCAGTATAATGAAAGGAACACATAGCGGGGAAAACAAGAATTACCTCCGCCCACAGACCATCCGTGAAGTGGAACTGCTTTGCAAACATCACCTCCAGTGGCAAGCTTTAAATCCCTGCTCTAATGACCCTCCTCCTCACTTCTCCCCGCATTGTCCACCTATTCTTTAACATCCACAAACCCCACCCCACCCTATTTTCTTACCCCCCCCCCCCCCTCCCCAATCCATCGTTCAGTACGGTCAGCCTGTATCATTCACGCCGTTTTGAAACTGGAACACCATGAATCTTAAACATCAAGCCATAAAGTAGATGAAGTTGCGTGTCAACCGAAAAGAAGAAGAAGAAGAAGAAGAGAGAGAGAGAGAGAGAGAGAGAGAGAGAGAGAGAAGAGAGAGAGAGAGAGAGAGAGGCCAGCCCTAAGCCCAGCAGTTTAGATGAAAAACTGGGTCCACAGATTTATAACAAACGACAGGAAGTAATAGGAAACAACCCACAAAGAAACGACCATGGATCATGAGTAATTTCTAAACATTAGTTCTCACCTCATGAACACGAGCACAAGAGTGAAACCGGAACAGACTACAAGGAGTTTTTCTTCCTTCCCACATTGGAGAAGACAATGTAGCAGACGACACGGGCGTTAACGTTTCGCGCTGTAATTGACTGCTTCTCATAATTCTAAGATATCACATGCCGCAGTCTGTCGGCAATATATATAAAATTGATGTATGTTTCATCCTAGATAAAGAAGACTGGCTGTATCAGTGACAGGGCAATCTTCAGTCAACAGACGGAAAAAGGTAACGGGAGATAACCCACTGAATCTGCACCATATTTGGTCATGGAATCTGACTCCGTGTTGCAGAAGCATCTGGAAATTTGGGGGCATGATGAGTGGCGCTGATCACACAGTGCTCTGAATCTTTCGCCCTGGCCAGTTCTTGCACGAACGAACGATGCGTGTTCAACAGACTATTGCGTTGTTTACCTATAATGATACACAAAAATTGTAATTGTAAACGATTGTAATTTCTCAGAATTGAGATAATAAAGTATTCTTGTATCTTGTATCTTGTAAAAAATATATCACACCATTCACCTTATTGGCAATATTAAACCTTAACTTGGAAACAATAGCGTGCGCGCGCGCGCGCGCACGCACACACACACACACACACACACACACACACACACACACACACACACACACACGCACGCACGCACGCACGCACGCACGCACGCACGCAC
>CM065742.1:32672446-32729946 GCA_033310375.1 Conus canariensis
AGTGACAGCCAGTTTGGCTACAGGAAAAGTAGTTCGTGTCATACTGGACTAACAAACCTAGTAGAAGACTGGTATGTGACTATCAATGAAACTGAATATTGTGGAGCATAGCTTGTTGATTTTGCAAAAGCTTTTGATGTCGCAGACGACAAGCTGTTGTGTAAAAATCTATCATTGTATGGCATAACAGAAAACGTGCTCCAGCTGATTTCATCATTCCTTGACAATCGTCAACAATTTGTCTGTTTGAATTCTTCAACATCCGATATATTACCTGCCAAATATGGAGTACCCCAGGGCTCAGTTTTAGGTCCTCTCCTATTTTCTATGTAAATGATCTCCCTCTCTATATTTGTGGAACCTTGTGAATTCTTTTGTGATGATACGACGATACATGCAAACAACTCTAACCTTAATTCAGTGTATGCATCATTACAAAAATCTGTAGACATAGCCTGTTAAGTGAATGGTGTAGAGTGAATCATATGTCACTAAACCCCAGCAAGACTAAAGTCATGCTTATAACAACCTGTCAAAGACGACAAAACATAAAACAGTTCCCTTCTATTCATATCAACAGTGTAAGAATTGAGGATGTAGACAATCATCGTGTACAAGGCGTATCAATTGACAACAATCTTTTATGGACTGCTCACATCAAAACATAATGCAAAACAGTATCCAGACAAATATATCAATTATGCAGGACTAAGCACTTTTTGAACTTACATTCCAGAAAATTATTCCTGAATGCATTTATACTCTTCTCAATCAATTACTGTTCGACACTATTTGACTCGGCTAGCGCAAATTCAATGAAATCTGTAATCAGTATCTACAAATGCGCCCCTAAAGCAGTTCTCCTGAAATTCTCGAGCCTCATAGAACTAGACTATATCCAAGCTGGAGTTCTTCAACTAAGGGATATGTTTGCTGTCAATAAAAGAATGTTCATACAGAAAGTTGTATCTGGATTAGCTCCACAAGCTATTCGATCAAAATTTAGCTCAAACTCTAGAAAGTTAACAAAATCCAGGTTCCAATACCAAGAATTGAATTGTTTAAATCAAGTCTTTGTTATTCTGGTTCTCTTCTCTGGAACTCGCTTCCACAAGAGCTGAAATGCTATCGAAGCTCAGAATCTTTCAGACGAAAATTGTTGACGTACTTTGCACGCTCACACGGGTTATGAACAAATGCAATATATTTGATACTATCAGTGCCCACCCAAATACATGTTTTTACTATAACATGAACAATATACTTCCAATTACCTTCACAAAGTGATTGTTGCTGTCTTTAAGTATTACAGCTTCAAAATACGGCTAGTATTATAACTATTGATGCAGTATGTGAGTACATGTAAATGCCAGTATGTAACAGTTCTATGCTCTCTCAAAGCATTGTAAAATGTAAAAGTTCTATATTCTCTCAAAGCATTATAACTACACAATGATAAATATGTGTCTTCTTTACTGTCGATTCATTGATGCATTGTCGCTGTCTAATCAAAATCCGATGCAGTATCTAGCATACAGTCTTGTGTAAAAAGAAACAGAAGATGTAATAATGACATGTCCTCTCTCTCTCTCTCTCTCTCTCTCTCTCTCTCTCTCTCTCTCTCTCTCCCTCTCTCTCTCTCTCTCTCTCTCTCTCTCTCTCTCTCTCTCCCTCTCTCTCTCTCTCTCTCTTTACTGCTGCTTTTTGATTCCACTTAATTAATGATTGTAGTTTTGGGCAATATATCAATAGTTCAACAACAACAACAACAAAAAGGAAAGGGTTATGAGAGCATCCATCTCTCTCCCTTACTCTTTGTGTGTGTGTGTGTGTGTGTGTGTGTGTGTGTGTGTGTGTGTGTGTGTGTGTGTGTGTGTGTGTGTACACACACACACACACACACACGCACGCACGCACGCACGCACGCACACGCACACACACATACACACAGACCTGACACACTGACCCAAACATTCACACACACACACACATATAGTCACGCACACACACACACATGCCGACGCAGACATACTCATACCCCCCCCCCCCCCCCCCCCCCGCCCAAACACATGCATGCACACATACACACACGGATAAGCACGCACGCACACGCAGAGAGAGAGAGAGAGAGAGAGAGAGAGAGAGAGAGAGAGAGAGAGAGAGAGAGAGAGAGAGAGAGAGAGAGAATACCACAGCTAACAAAACAGGCAGCTGTCCGAACAAGTGAGCGCCTGTGTGTACATGATTTTCCCCCTGTAAGTATGGGGGGCGGGTGGAGGGAGAAAGTGAATGTGTGCGCGCACACGGGAGTGTGTGTGTGTGTGTGTGTGTGTGTGTGTGTGTGTGTGTGTGTGTGTGTGTGTGTGTGTGTTCAATTCATTTCAGTGATTATTCAACGTCTCATTATCACAGATGTTGTTAGAACATAAACGAATAAGAAAACTATTTACTTGCTCCTAAATAATTCCCGCAGATAGATGCAGAACCTTAACCTTAAACACAGACCCTAGCATTCATGTTTTGGGTCCTCATAGTAATCTGGTACTTCAAACTGAGCAATAACAGTTGCACTTTAAATAATTCATGGATATAGGTGTCAACCCAATTTTCCTCATTTTACGACTTCCCATACTGAAAAGTACTTTTTCCCTTATTCCGAGCCCAAAAACCTTACACATTACGGAAAACGCAAAAAAAAAAAAAAAAAAAAAAAAAAACCCCAACCCTAAACAAACAAACAAAAATTGTTGTGAATACAATGTAATATTCAGTATCAGGCAGAACTTCTTGAAACAAATGGCAGTTTAAGACAGTTTATGAATAACAATAACACTTACCCATCAAACAGAACCTCTTCTTCCACTCCAGCAGAATGCATCCTTGAGACAGTTTGTAGATCAAATCACACACCCTATAGTGAAACACTGACAATGATGCAGAATTAAAACTGTTTATAAACCCATTGTTTACACACTCTTCCACTTTACCAACATCATGAGTCCATCCAAGTCACAAACCAATTTGTTCTATGCACTTTCCACTCCTACCAACATCATTAGTCCATTGAAGTCAGGAGTACATCATTACTTACTGTGATCCCCAAAGTTTATATTCCCAACCATACCAATTTCCCTTTCACAAGACTGGAGAAGTTATCAGAAAGTAGAACTGGCAGAACTTCACTTCAAGAGAAATAACACCGGGGTCTTCTTCTTCTTCTCTGTCTTCATTGCGCACAGGAAAATGTTCGTTAACGTTTCTGTGCTAAGAATCCGTGTCGTCTGCTATGAAAATTTGTTCACCTCGCACTTCTTGTCCATACCTTAGTACTGAGCGGATTAAAGAAAGAGACAGATGTAAAAGAGTTTTAGTATTATGTCCCCCAGGGTTGACAGCTTAAAAACTCAAAGAAAATGTAGTCTTTTTCTTTCTTTCTTTGTCAGATTTTCTATATGATTTTTAAGCTCGGTTTTCGCGTTAAAAGATCTTAAAACTTTACGCTTTGTTGATATTTAACACCATGTCATCTAGGTCCAATGACGGCAGTACTGAAAGATTTTCCCCATTGTTAAACAACCGTAGAAAAATCCTTCCCCTAATAATCCTGTCCATTTTCTTTCATGTCAGCAAATAAGTTTGTTCAATTCCTGTTGATATAAATTCGGCACATGAGTGATTGACCTCCCATTTGCCTATATCCTGAGGCTGGTGGTCATTCATATAGCAATGTCATCAGTACGTTGAACCACGTAGGTATCTTTTGACAAGGGACTCGGAAAATCATAAAGAAATATTGAGAATTAATTTGAAACGATGACTTCTCCCGAGGAATACTCCTGTCTATACACCTCAAGGACAATGACATTTTACCCATTCTAGTGTATATATTTGTCTATTTCTTATAACCTTTTTTATGTGAGAAAACGAGTCGACAGAAGTACCTTGTTTCAAATTGTTGAGTAACCTCTACTATACCGTCGCATACTCTTTTTTAATGTAAAAAATGTAACCAAGGCACTTTTTCATGCAGAAATTTTTTTTTCTTACTTGTAAGTTGTAAGCTGTACAAGATGATCTGTCGTGCATCTGTCTTACCTAGATTCAGTCTACTGAACCGAAAGCACACTTTTTTTTTTTTTTTAAACCTTAGTACATGAACCATTTCAATACATTTTTTCCTAGGATTTTTTTTTCAACATGAGTCTGGATGGAGGCCGAAAGCTTCGCTTCGGCTAAACTTTCCTGTGTGAAAAGGTAAAAGACTGTGTTTAATCAGGTCTGTAGTGTTTATGGAATTTCTTAACTTGCCTTCTTTCAAGACTGGTAAACTAATGAACCTTTCCAGATTTGAGGGAGGGCGCCATCATTCCATTATTTCTGGGATAAGGAATCTAGTCAAACCTTCCAGGAAGGAGACAATTATACTGCTCTGAATTCGAGTGGTTCTTCTTTCGAGCCCGAGTGTTCAGCTTTTCGTACCGTTGAACCGATCACATTGCAAGCAAAACACACAACAAGCCAGGCTAAATATGACATCATTTCTACGTTTGCACATAAATAGAATGGCCTAAGGCTGGCACGCTGAAATAAGGTTATTTTATTTCACACTGACAAATCGAGTGCCATGCATGACGAAAATCCTGGGTAAACTACCCATCTCTCTTCGCATTTACACTTACATTGGGTATGTACTTGCATGATCATCTGGTTGCACGGTTTCATATGCACGGAAATAAAGAGAAAACATCTTGGGCTAATACTTGTATTGTGCGTTGTGCTATTGATCGTACATTCTCCTTTCCTTTCGATCATTACAGCTTGAAAGGATAAACGCGCTCTCTCTCTCTTCTCTTCTCTCTCTCTCTCTCTCTCTCTCTCCTCTCTCACATACACGCACACACACGCACACCCCACACACACACACACACACACACACACACACACACACACACACACACATGCACATTCAAACACATGCACGCGCGCGCGCACCCCCCCCCCCCCCCCCCACACCACACACACACTGAGAGAGAGAGAGAGAGAGAGAGAGAGAGAGAGAGAGAGAGAGAGAGAGAGAGAGAGAGAGAGAGAGGTAGTTGGTGAAAAATATGAAACAGAGAGTGTTGAATCATATTACTACCAAAACCCTGACAAAGCAAATTGAAACATTTTAAAACTGAAAAATGTTTTAAGAAATGAATCCAGATTTTCAAGAGTTCATCTTTTTTTTCTTTTCTTTTTCTTTTTTTTTTTAACATGAAACAAACCTGCGCGAAATATTAGTGTGTTTACATATTTTTCTGAAGACTTTTGGCAGCAATTTGAGCTACTGTTCATTTTTTTTTTTTAAAGCTTTGATTACGTGATGAAATTCACAACATTAAAAAGTACCCTGTTTGTAAAAGATCCTTTGGAGTAAAAGAACGCGACGTTTTGACTCAAGGAACCTTCTTCATAGTGAACTGGTGATTAAAATGTCATTATCAGGAAACGTCACGGGTAAGAACGATGACGTACAGCACGATTAGTAGGACAAAGAAAGGGCCCAGGCACCACTCAGCGTCGGCAGTTCTGGTGTTCAGGCCTGACTGTTCCCAGTCGGTGGATGATACAGTTCTGGTGTTCAGGCCCGCCGGCTGGACTGTTCCCAGTCGGTGGATGATGCAGTTCTGGTGTTCACGCCCGCCGGCTGGACTGTTCCCAGTCGGTGGATGATATGCAGTTCTGGTGTTCACGCCCACCGGCTGGACTGTTCCCAGTCGGTGGATGATGCAGTTCTGGTGTTCAGGGCCCGCCGGCTGGACTGTTCCCAGTCGGTGGATGATGCAGTTCTCCATGTGTTCTGTGTATTGGCGGTCTCTGGTGTTTTGCCACACTGCTGCAATTTGTGGTTGAGGGCTACTGAAATGCTGGCCTATTGGGTTGTTGTAGTTCAGTTTCATGGATCTCAAATGTTCCACCAAAACGATCATCCAATGAGCGGTATGTCTTACCCACATACAGTTCGGAGCACAAAGAGCATGACAGGATGTCAACAATGTTGGTTGATTAGCAGTTGAAGTTCGGTTTGATGTTGAAGTTGCCTGATGGTTGACTGACTGAAGTGGAAGTGTGATGAAAGGACTGGTTTTACACTTCTTGTCTTCACGGGGTTTGCATCCTGGAGGTTTAGCATAGTTTGGCCCTTGTTTTGCTTTAAACTTGGATCTCACAAGCGGACCTTGAAGGATTTTGTCTCTTTTGAAGACAGTCAGTGGTGGCTTGGTGAGGATGGAATAGGATAACCGCTACCCATGGTCCTCTTTCTTGGTTTGTGTAGTTGTTGAAAGAACATCCTCTCGTGTCACAGACCGTGCACACTCAAGTGCCTTCTGCACTATCTCTTACGTGCTGCAAACAAGTTGGACATCTGTGACTGGTCTTCAAAGTCAGCTTCACTGCTGGGGGCCAGAATAGCTCAGTGGTAGAGCGCCGGACTGTAATCCTGGGGTTGCGGGTTTGAATCTGCGCCGGGCGTTTCGGTACAGGGGGATTTTTCCCTTGGAGTTAACATTGGTTCTGACTCCATTTCCCATACAGTCCTTCGAATGAGACTATAAACCGAGGTTCCGTGTGTGAACGCACGCATAACATCTTACACACACGTAAAATCCCATACAACTTTCGAAAGAGAAGGCGGCCGTTGGTATGGATGACACGTTACACATAGCATGCACCTTCCCCGAAGATTAAAGTATGGCTGCCTTAATGGCGGGATAAAAAACGGTCATACACACCAAACTCCACGCCCTTTGTTGGGCAGATGGGTTTAATAGTTGCCTGTCTATACAGGGAGTGTCCGCCAGGAGTATCAGCCTGCATACGCAGAAGAAGAAGAAGAAGAAGAAGAAGAAGAAGAGAAGCTTCACTGCTGCGGATCCGTTTCAAACTCAAAAGCTGTGAGTAGGGTATGCTGTTTCTAGTGGGTTTAGGGTGGCTGAACTGAACAGTAGATAGGAGTAGCAGGTCTGTAAAATACAGTGATGGATAGGCTGCAGGAATCAGGTTGGATTGTAACGGAGAGGTCAAGTAAGGGAATGGACGTGATAGATATTTCACATGTGTATTGAAGGGCAGGGTGACACGTGGACAAGCGCTGGATGAAGTCAAGCAATTCCGTCTCTGTCTCTCCTTCTCTATCACCCCCCCCCTCTCTTCTTTCTCCCTCTCTCTTCCTTTCTTTCTCCCCCTCTCCCTCTCTCTCGCTCGTTCCCTCGCTCCCTCTCTCTCCCTTCCCCCCTCTCTCTGTCTCTCCCATCCTGTCTCTCCCTCCCTCTCTCCCTTCCTTTACCTCTCTCTCCATCTTTGTCTCTCCTTCACTCTCTCTCTCTCTCTGTCTCCCTCCCTCCCTCCCTCTCCCTCCCACCCTTTTTCTATCTCCCTCTCTCCTTCCCCCTCCCTCTCTCTTCGTCCTCCCTCTCTCCTTCCTCTCTTTTTCGCTCCCCCCCGCTCTCTCTCTCTCTCTCTCCCCGTCCCTGTCTCTCTCCCTCCCCCTTTTTCTCTCCCTGCCTCCTTCTCTCTCTCCCTACCTTTCTCTTCCTCCCTCTCCCCTCCCTCTGTCTTTCTCCGTGCCTCTCTTTCTCCCTCCCTGTCTCTCTCTCTCTCTCTCTCTCCCTCCCCCCTCTCTCTCTCCCTCCCTCTCTTTCCTTTCCTCTCTCCCCCCTCTCTCTCTCCCTCACTGTCTCTCTCCCTTCATCTGTGTCTCCATCTCCCACTTTCTCTCTTTCCTTTCTCTCCCTCTCCATTCCTTTCTCTTTTTCCCTCCCTCTCTCCCTCTCCCTTCCTCTCTCTCCTCCACCCTTCTCTCTCTCTCTGCCTCTCTCCCTCCCTCTCTCTCCCCTCCCTCTTTCTCTTCCTCTCTCTCTCCCTCCCTCTCCCTCTCTCTCTCCCTCCTTCTCCCTCTGTCTCCTTCCCCCACTCTCTCTCTTCCTCCCTCCCTCTCCTTCTACATCCCTCCCTCCCTCTTGGAGTGAGATATCATTTGTATCTAACCCTATTCGTTTACGATGAAAAACAAATAAACGTTGCACCATATTCTTCAGCTATCCCAGTGACACATCAGAACTTTATTTAAAATAAAGAAGAAGAAGAAGAAGAAGAAGAAAGAAGAAGAAGAAGAAGAAGAAGAAGAAGAAGAAGAAGAGAAGAAGAAGAAGAAAACAACCACTGTCAATCGTCATGACATTCCATTTCAATCTTGGATATGAAGAGAGAAGAAGAGAGTGAGAGAGAGAATACGAAATACGAATATTTCAATGAAAACTTTTTTTTTTACACCATGCCCTCAAAAGAGAAAAGACAAACAAAAATGAAAACCAACCCCCCCCCCCCCCCCCAAAAAAAAAAAAAAAAAAAAAAAAAAAAGAAGAAAAAAGTATAAAGTTTTACGGAATATACAATCATCACAAGCAAAAGGAGAACAAAATATGGAACATGAAAATCAAGCACAGAAAATCAGAACCGTTCAAAAGATTGCTATCACGAAAACACAAATTTCCGTCCCTCTTCATCACACACACACACACACACACACACACACACACACACACACACACACACACACACACGAGAAAAATGGAGGTGCGGGGGGGGGGGGGGGGGGGGGGGGGGAGGAGGGGGATAGGCTGACAGACAAGTAGAGTGGCTGATGATATCAGTATATGTACGATCGTATCAAAATGAAGAAGTAATAAAATATCAAGGCTGTTAAAAAATGTTCAAGAGGATACCTGTGATAAGAAGTTTTGAATGGTACAAAACTATTGATATTCTTTAGATGATCAGAGATTTCATTCCATAATTTTCCACCCGATATGTTAAAAATGACATGAACAGGTCTGTTCTCGGGCGAGTAGTAAAGAGTTTCCTTTTATGTCGTACATTATTCATCAGGAATATGTCGCGAAGATAGTGGGATGCAAGTTTGTTCATCATTTACACATGAAAACAGCTTCCTTACATCGGCATCTTAGTCTAAAAGGGAGAATATTATGTGTTTTGTAATCATTCACTTGAAGAGATGATTTAAGAAATTGATAGATCGGCTGTATAAACTTTCGAGTGGTTTGGAGAGAGAGGAGAGAGAGAGAGGAGAGAGAGAGAGAGAGAGAGAGAGAGAGAGAGAGAGAGAGAGAGAGAGAGAGAGAGAGAAGTATGTACTGTTTGCATCTTGATTCCCCAATTCCTAGATGTTTTTCTGATGTTTTCAGAGAACAATCAAAGACTTTGCTTGCCTCCTTGGGGACGGTCTTAGTATTTGTATAAAACTAAGGTTGAAGGAGGTGCAATGACTCTCAGGTGCTTTCTAGCTGTTTTCTGTGTAAATGAGAACAAAAATAATGGGAAGAGAGAGAGAGAGAGAGAGAGAGAGAGAGAGAGAGAGAGAGAGAGAGAGAGAGAGATGGGGTGGGGGGCAGGATGGGGGAGTGGAATGGTATTGGGAGGGAAGGGAGCGAGGGCGGAGAACACCTTATATCTAATCACGTTCCGGACTGCTTCTAACGACGACCTAACACCGACAATACTGCAGCGTATTGAAAGAAAGATGATCGTTTTCTAATAATGGGGAATTTTAACGTTCTGATCTGTGCAAGACTGAAACATTGTTGTGAAATAGTTGGGAAACTAGCTTGACGAATCCTCATAATTGCCCTCTGACATTCAGTACAGGTGTGAGATCTCAGCTAGCCAAGATAATATTGACATATGTGTATCTGCCTTTATTTTCAGTCTTCACTTTAGTTCTTCGCTCAGGTTTTGAGTGGATTTTAATGAGTGATATGAGACAAAAAGAAACTACCAATGAGTTGAAGAGAAACAATTCATAAATGTAGTCAGCTCCTCAGGTGAAACAAGTAGGTACTGGAATACGCTTAATCGAGATACACATATTTAATATTGTCACCTACCACAAATCATGAAGGCAATCAACAATATTCATAAATCACCTAAACAGGTTTCACCATGTAAGCTTATAAGCATAAAGTTATCCTGTCACAATGTGATACTATTCAGTATCAAGTACTGGCAACAAGTTATAGTGTTAAAATACGATATTCATCAATCATCTTAACAGATTTTACCAACTTGTGGCATAAAGTTATGGAGTTGAAACAGAACACTCATTCAGCTTCTTCTTCTTCTTCTGCATACGCAGGCTGATACTCCTGCGGATACTCCCTATATGGACAGGCAAGTATTAATCCCATCTACCCAACAAAGGGAGTGGCGTTTTGTGTGCATGACCGTTTTTTATCCCGCCATTAATGTAGCCATACTCCATCTTCGGGGAAGGTGCATGCTATGTGTAACGTGTCATCCATACCAACGGCCAAATTGGCCTTATCTTCCGAAAGTTGATGATGGGATTTTACGTGTGTGTAAGATGTTATGCGTGCGTTCACACACGGAACCTCGGTTTATAGTCTCATTCGAAGGACTGTATGGGAAATGGAGTTAGAACTAATGTTAACTCCGAGGGAAAAAAATCCCCCTGTACTGAAACGGCCTGGCGGAGATTCGAACCCGCAACCCTTGGATTACTAGTCAGTGGGAGTACATGCGTGGTGTTCATACGAAGCCTGCCACTACCAGAGAAGCTGGGAGGGGAGGAGGAGAGGGGGGGGGGGGGGGGGGAGGAGAAAAGCGGAGATGGTAGCCTATGCTGCAGTTACGTCAAAACTCTCTGCCTCATCGTCGTCATCATCACTTGCCTATCACAGAATCAGCTTGAATCAAAAGTCACACTGACAGGCTGAGGGAAGAGAATGAGTGGAGGAGGGAGCTGAGGGAGTGAAAGTGGGCATTGAAATATGATGTTAACTGATAACCCTAATAGCATGTGTGTGTGTGTGTGTGTGTGTGTGTGTGTGTGTGTGTGTGTGTGTGTGTGTGTGTGTGTGTGTGTGTGTGTGTGTGTGAGTGTGTGTGTGTGTGTGCGCGTGTGTGCGCTTGTGTGTGTGTGTGTGTGTGTGTGTGTGTGTGTGTGTGTGTGTGGTGTGTGTGTGGTGAGTGTGTGTTGTTGTTGTTGTTGTCTTCAATTTAACGTCTATCCACATAGTGATATTAGACGGATGAGTGTGTGTGTGTGTGTGTGTGTGTGTGTGTGTGTGTGTGTGTGTGTGTGTGTGTGTGTGTGTGTGTGTGCGTGTGTGCGCGCGCTTGTGTGTGTGCGTGTGCTTGTGTGTATGTGTGCTTTTGTGTGTGTGTGTGTGTGTGTGACAGAGAGAGAGAGAGAGAGAGAGAGAGAGAGAGAAGAGAGAGAGAGAGACAGACAGACAGACAGAGAGAGAGCGAGAGAGAGAGAGAGAGAGAGAGAGAGAAGGACAGAGAGAGAGATAGATAGAGAGAGAATGGTGTCGGATGGCAATTATCACGTTACACCCTAAAAATCAAACAAGCATACACACACGAAAAGATCTTGTTCATTGAAATGCAAGCATGGCACAAGGACAAACTGTTTCATCGGCATTTTCCCACTGATTTGGATAGTTTTTTTTCATTACATATTTAGACTGATTAGACCCCCTCGTTCGCCCCTTCCCCCTACGCCGTATGTCAGGAAAAAAGGAACACGTTCATAGCTAGTTACACACACAAACCGATGAAGAGACTGGGAAGTTATCCACTTATGCTTTTTTTTTTTTTTTAAACTGTGGATTCAAAGGCCATAATAGAATGTGACATAGTTAAATCCCCAAAACAAGGACGAAGAGTGCATTTTTGTTTATATCCAAAAAAAAAAAAAAAAAAAATTCTTTTAAAAATTAAAATAAAGAGCTATCAGCACTCGTATGATGTGCCAATAGCCTCGCTTGTGGTTCCGTGGCACGAATCAGTGTGTATAACAGTAATACCGGAAGTTTGATCCCAGTGACGTCAGACGGAAGGCAGGCAGTTTTCGTGGGAGAAAATTCAGCAACAGTACTTTCTTTTGGCTGTCAAATTTGATTCAAACTTTGCCACAACGAAAGGATTGCTTGAAAAGGAATAGTATCATGTCATCCAAACGAGACCGCAGGTAAGTCAAAGTTTGTTAATTACCGTCACAATTTTGAGTTAACACAGCCGCACTCACTGCGCTTAGTTACTCGATCACTGTCGCGTCTCACTGAATCGCTCTTGTCAGTCACTGTGATAATGGGTGTCACTTTTCATCGTTCTCAAAAGTCCAGATCAAAGTATCTTAACAGATTTGTTCTATCAAAATCATAACATAGTAATGTGCAGTTGTTCCAAGATGGCTGATTAGTTTTAATGATGTGTAATGATCAGCACGTTACTAAATGTATTTTGACATCGGGAAGGAAGTTCTTTTTACTAAGGGTTTGATTTTTTGAATGCATGTCTGCTCAGTTAATCTGTGGCGTTCAGATAAGGTTTTGAGAGGTTCTTAGTCCAGTGAAAACTGTTGTAAGAAAATGTATTTGGTTTGAAGAAATCTGTTCTGGAAAGGCAGAAGAAGCAGTCAACCATGATGTGTGAATATTTTCATGTTTAAACCTGTACACACACTGCTTCAGAACCGTGGGCGCATTTTTTTGTTTCTGTTTTTTGATGGTGCAAGATGTTAATCAGAAATGAGCACTGTGCATATGATGATACAGCTTTAGGCTAATTCATACTGAATGTTTCATTCCACTCAAGCATGCATGCTGGAATTCTCTCTGTCATTCCTTCTACTCCAATTTGTTTTTTTTTTATAAAAAAAAACAAACAACAACAATGTCTTATTGCGTGTTTTCAGAGAAGGTGTGTTCTCATATCCAACTGATGAAAAACAAAAGAAAAGATTGGAATGAATGTAATGCAGTTGCTGAGGTCATGTTTTGGTTGTTGGGTTTTTTCTCCGGAGGGCACAAAAATGATGTCAACTGCATCATGTGCAATTCTACACACACCATTTTGCAACATGGAAGTCTGTGTGGAGAGACAACAACGACCAAAAACATATTGAGACAAGTCGGACCGAATCTCTGAAGATCATAAATGTTGGATTGCGCAGAATCATAACCTGGGCCAAGAAGGAATATCTGGATGATGCAGAAGCATTCCTCACATGGAAATCTTTGATGATTTGAAATCATATTCGGAAGGAAAAAGAGATATGAGAAATAACACTGTATTACAAGTGAGAAATAATACTGTATTACACAGCTCTAAAGAATGTAATGAAAGAAACCAGGATCTGACAAAATCATGTCTGTAGAGAAAGAAACACCAGGTGGATAGTGCAAAATCATGTCCCATAAGAAAGAAACCCTGGATATTACAAACCCTGGATAGTACAAAATTATGTGTCTAGTCTAAACTCTAAAGAAAGAAACCCTGGATATTACAAGCCCTGGGTGATGAAAAAGTATGTCGAGCTTCTAAAGAAAGAAACCCTGGATACTACAAACCCTGGATAGTACAGAGGTATGTCTCTAGTCTGAAGAAAAATAAACCCTGGATATTATAAACCCTGGATAGTACAGAGGTATGTCTCTAGTCTTTAGAAAGAAAGAAACCCCGGATATTACAAACCCTGGATAGTACAAAATTGCTTCTAGTCTGAAGAAAGAAACCTGGATATTACAAGTTTACCTGAATATTACAAAATCATGTCTCTAAAGAAAGAAACCTTTGATATAAAATCACAGATTTCCACAGAATTGTACTCTTGATATTACAGAATTGATAGACTTTCAAAGAAAGAAACCTAGAATATTACAAGATCATACCTTCAGAGAAAGAAATCCTTGAATGGCTTAATATTACCATCATTTCTCCATAGAAGAAAACTGAAGATGATAATGAAATCATTGATTTGACAAAATTATAGACTTTCAAAGAAGGAAACCCAGAATATTACAAAATCATACCTTCAGAGAAAGAAATCATTAATATTACTATCATTTCTCTAGAGAAGAAAACTGAAGATGATAATGAAATCATGTCTCCAGAACTGGAGAACCTGGATATTACAAAACCATGTACCAAAAGAAAGAAATGCTGGTTACTAAATTTAGTGCAAAATATTTCGGAAGCAAGAAACCTTTAAGTTAAACATCAACAAAACATATTTCCAAAGAAGAAGATTCAGGACATTACAAAGTTATACCTTTAAAGAAGAAGACTCCAAATATCAGTATTACATGATCATACCCAAAGAAGAAAACCTTGGATACTACAAAATTATACATCTACAGCAACAACAACAAAAAACTTGATGTTACAGAGTCATACCTCCAAAGCAGAAACACTGGATGTTACAAAATCATACTGCAAAGAAGAAAAATTGGAATGTTTCAAAATTTACTTCAAAAGAGGAACTGAGACATTACAAATCTCGAAAGAAAAATCTCGAAAGAAGATAAACCTGTATAGAAAACTGGGATGTAAACAAAGTCATACAAAAGATCTGGGACAGTTCTCCCTGTAAAGGAGAACGTAGATCTATGTTACAAAAACATACCTTCAAAGGAGAACTGTGATGTTAAAATCATACCTTCAGAGAATTGGGATATATTACAAAATCATTTCCAAAAGAAACAAAACTGAGATGTTAGCAAGGTCATACCTGCAGAATAGAACTGGAATGTTACAAATTCTTACATGCCAAAAAAGGAAAACTGAGATGATACAAAATCATACCCCAAGGAAAACAAAACTGGGATGTTACAAAATTATACCTTCTAAGAACTGGGATGTTACAAAATCATACCTCCAAAGAAATATGTCTGCCTCCAAGGAAATATAACTGGGATGTTACAAAATCATACCTCCAAAGAAGGAAAACTCAGCTGTTGAAAAATCATACCATCGAAGGAGATCTTGGATACGACAAAATTATATATTTAAAGGAAAACTTGGATGTTGTAAAATCATACAGAAGGAAAATTAAGATGTTACAAAATTATACCATCAGTTAAAGGATTTGGATGTTTCAAAATTATACTTCTAAAGGAGGGAAGCTGTGATGTGGAAAATCATATCTTGAAAGAACTGGGATGTGAAAACATCATTTTTCCAAAGGAGGAAAACCGGGATGTGACAAAATCATTCTTCCAAAGGAGGAAATCTGGGATGTGACAAAATCATTCGTCCAAAGGAAGAAAACTGGGATGTGACAGAATCATTCGTCCAAAGGAGGAAAACTGGGATGTGACAGAATCATTCGTCCAAAGGAGGAAAACTGGGATGTGACAAACTCATTCGTCCAAAGGAAGAAAACTGGGATGTGACAGAATCATTGTCAAGAGGAAACTGGATGTGACAAATCATCGTCCAAGGAAGAAAAATGGATGTGACAGAATCATTCGTCCAAAGGGGGAAAACTGGATGTGACAAACTCATTCTTCCAAAGGAGGAAAACTGGGATATCACAAAATCATGCCTCCAAAAAAGGAAAACAAGCATGTTACAAAATTATATCTTCTAAAGAGAATCAGGATGTTACACAATCATACCTCCGGAGAAGAACAACTTAGATACTACAAAATCATACCTTTAAGGAACTTGGATCTTACAAAACTGTACCTCCAAGGAAGGAAAATCATACCTTCTAAGAAGAGCTGTGACGTTACAAAATCATTCCTTCAAAGGAAAACTTAGTTCGATGTAACAAAATCCTGCCTCCAGAGAAAGAAAACTTGGATGTTAGAAAATCATACCTTGAAAGAACTGGGATGTTGCAAAATTATACTTCCAAAGGAGGAAAATTGCAAAACATACCTCTGAAGAAGTAATCTTGGATATTAATAAATCATGCCCCCAATTCCAAAGATAGTAAATTGGAATGTTTCAGAATCATATCACTTAGGGAGAAAATCTGGGATGTACACAATAATTCCTCCAAAAGAGAAAAACCGGGACATTTCATAATCATACTTCAGAAGAAAACTCTGGGTGTTATGAATTGATATCTCCAGAGAAGGAAAGTCAAAGCAACTGACCAAATCATACTGGTCTCTAGAGAGGGAAGCCCTGGAGAAAGCAGTGGCTCACCACTTTGGCAGTCATGTTAGGTGGAGTCCATAGTTGATGCTAACTCTGCAGTCTGTTCTTCGGAACCACCCCTTCATGAAGCACAGTGATACAGTTGGCCTGCATGGTCCTGTCTTGGCACACAACCCATGTGTGTGATGTACAAGCCCAGAGGGATAGATGGAGTGCCAGAACTATGGGGCGTACAGTGAAGCAGACTGGAACAGACACAGAGACAGGTAAGTCAGAGAATGATGTATTGTGGCTGACCGTGAATATATCAGAAAAAGACTATAGATCTGGGTAGTTTTGAGCATAGTTGTCTTGCTTTGCCATGTGTAAAGATGTGTCTCTACAGTCCTTTGATGGTGTATACTGTTTTGCGTCTGTATGCGTACTAAGTAAAGAGAAAAAAATACATACATGAAAAATATTATCTATTTCATTAACCCCAATATTAGTAAATTTTGTATGTTTTAGACAACCTGTATGTTAAGAGGAGGCGGGTGTGTGTGTGTGTGTGTGTGTGTGGTGTGTGTGTGTGTGTGTGCGTTCATCTTGATTTTCAGGGGGGTGGGGGGGGGGGTCCATCTTGATTTTCATTGATTTTTTAAAAACTGATTTCTGCTCTTTACCTCTTGATTAAACTGTCTAGAGAAATTTGTATGAAAAAGAAATTTAATTGTAAGGTCAAATGATTTCAAATGTGGTTAAAGAATATCTGATCTGTGTAATGCTAAGTAGATACAGTAAAAATTTTGAATACTTTGTTAGTTTAGTATCTGAATAATGGCAAACAAATAAAGAGACAAGAAAAATTTAGATGTGGTGGCTAGTATTAGTAGTAGTAATCACTCTTTTTTTGTTTATTGCAGGTACCTGGGTTGATGGGTGAAGTGGATGTGAAATGGAAAAGGAAATGTGAATCAATAGTTCATGCGGATGAGTGAACCCATGATGCAACCAGGCATTTTCCAGCAATGATATGTCATTTTGAAATGGAACACTGTTCACTAAGCAACTTGTTTTTCATTTCCTGTAAGGGATGAAACCAACGTGGAAAAGAAAGATGGTTTGTCTGAGATTGTCTCGGTCCTGACTGGAATTGTTTGACATGGAGTGTGTGCATTCCTCAGCACTGCCACTCCTCTGGTCCAGCTATGAGATGAGAAGGAATCGTTTCTTCCTGTGTTCTCACAGTCGGCGAGGCGGGGAGTGTCCCTGTGAGGATACTGGGCACTGTTTCAGTACAGAGAGCTCCCCCACCTTCTGCAGGTTTTGTCTTCGAATTGCCTGTTATCTGTCACTGTCTTTGACTTTTCCTGTAAGAAAAAGGTTGTCTTTCTTTACTGTTGTGCTCAGTCTGCGTTTGTCAGTGTGTATGCTCTGGAAACTCTAGAAGCTCTTTTTTTTTTGTTTTGTTTTGTTGTTAGCTGATTGCAGTTTATGACATGCCAGTTATTTTGTTGTAATCTAGCCACAAGGTGGTGAAAAATTTACACTGTCCAAAGTGGACAGTAGTAGTGCTCTGTCTGTCTGTAAGGGTTTTCACTTTTTTTTTAATGCGGCATTTAAATGTTTTTGTGTAAAACGAATTTTCAACAAATCTTTATGATCTTGGAACAGTTAATTAAAAGGAGAATGCCTGGCACATTTAGCGAAATTGTGCATGCCATAAGATGTCTGTAGTTTGGCTACTATTTCATAACTACATTAATTTGTTTGATTTTCAACTTCTTTTTTTTTACAATGTGACATTTCTTTTGTGATGTCGCATTTTTTCCAGTGACCATGAGTTTCCACAGTTCTGAAAAGGCTCTGTGTAGTTGGCTTTGTTGAAAATGATGAAAGCCTGACACTTGAAGTTGGAGATGCAGAACTTTGTTTGCCAGATGTGATGTTGCATGATGTTGCACATGAGCTTCTAAGCTGGCAGCAAGAGCTGCTCAGTTGTTAAAACTGTGATTGTAAATGTATCAGTATGCGATTATTTGAGAATAAACCATAAACCAAATTCTTTTCACAGAGGTTTTGTATTGTTGTGTGAACTCCATATCACTGTGGATAAAAAGCAGGGCAGATTTAAGGGTCCAGTTTCCAGTTCCCCAACACTCCAACACTTAAGGCAAATAGACCTCAAGGGGAAGAGTTTCTAGGTGACCTTTCATTACACATCAAGTGATAGACTACAAATATAATTGTGACATGAAGTTTCATTCAAGACAGAAGTTGCTAGAATACAAGAAAAATACATGTTCGATCCCAGACAAAAAAGAAACAACAGGCAGAATGAAAGGGGGTAAAAGGAATCGGACACAGCTCTCCCACCAAAAGGAAACAACAGTCACCTTTTCCATTCTGATGATGTACCCACTACAGTCATGTTATGAACAGACCAAGATGGGGTTAGAGAACAAAAAGTTGATGATGAGAGTAAGAAAAGATTAATTAAAAAAAAAAAAAAGTGAGAATGATGGCACCAGTCCCCCACTCATTCACTCGCCCAGACACAAGGGGACTGACTACATGCACATGAACACAACCTTTGTACCTTGTTCCAAAATACAAGAGATACCTCCAGTGCCCTCCCTACCTATGGTTTCTAATTTAACTTCCGGTTTGTAATTGCAAAAGGTATCAACTATTGCCTAATTTTAAAGGGTATACCTCCAGTTCCTCAAATCAAAAAGTAATCTTTTGATTCCTGTTTCTAGTCATGGAATGCTTCTAATTCCAAAGGGTATACTTCCACAGTCAGGGTGAGCATTCAGAGATGTCAGTGCAGGCAGTTCAGCGAACAGCTAGAGACCAGTGCAATGCATGCAAATAGGGTCAGGGTCTCCTCCTTACATGGCCTTCATCATATCTGAAAGAGTGGTTGGAAATAATTATACAGTTGTCTGGCTGGCTGTCATGACGCATACTTTAGAGTTTTGTCATTGAACTGGAAATTTGATATTGAACATATCAGTGAGACTTGTGCTGCGTTTTGGTCAACTTTTTGATGTCTTAAGGCATCAGAGATTCAGACTGCTTTCTTGTTGCCGTTGCATTTTAATTGATGTTTGACAGCGCGTGTTGTGCATAAGTATAAATAAGACCTGCAGTACCCAGAGAAAAGTATGACGGCATATTGGTTATAAGGAGGTTGATCAGCCTCAAGCCAGAACCTTCAACTTCCGACCTGTGTGAAGGATGTCCGTTGAACAAGTTTGTTTGCCAGCCCAGGACTTGCCATAAGCACAGACGAGAACCAGAAAAGTGAAGCAGGCGACAAGAACAGGTGATTAATTGCATGTTTTGTATCATATGCTTTGACTGATGTTTTGTTGTATGTTTATCTCTAATGTTTTTAATAGCCCACATGCTTGGAAAGGTTCTGTGGGATCGTATATGAATGTGTAAAAGAAAAAATTGAATACAACGACTTGCCCCACCTCTCCATTTATCAGTGTGTCAGAAACAAATTGAATTATTCAGCGACTTGCTGTCATCCCATGCCTCTCTCTCTAACATGCTAACACACAGAGACATTCATTGGTGGTATTGTATGTGGCCACGTTGTGTATATGTGTGTGTGTGTGTGTGTGTGTGTGTGTGTGTGTGTGTGTGTGTGTGTGTGTGTGTGTGTGTGCAAATCGACTGTTTTTAGATGGAACTAAACTGTGTTGAAAAAGCATCTCTCCTATCAGTGTTTGTAACTTTTGGCATTTTGGTACACTGATTTGTCCCCATTCACTTTTTACCCAAGACAACAGTTTGTTTTAATATTTTTTTTTGTAAACTTTATTGCACATGAGTCCTTAATAGTGTGTGTATTGTTGAATGTTTCAGGCATTTCAGGGAAAGGAGGAGACTGGAGGCCAGGCGATTTTTACTTCCATTATTTTATCATTATTATTTTAAATCTGAAAGTGGGTAAACAACCTAGTGACTGTAATCATTGGGTCAAAGATCAGTCTTTGTGAGCGGACCACTTCATTGTTGGAAGTGAATCAGTCAGTCATTGGAAATGAATCGGTGACGGGAAATGGATCAATCAGTCATTGAAAGTGGCTTGATCAGTCACTGGAAGTGAATCGGTCAGTCAGTCACTGGAAAAGGATCAGTCATTTGAAATGAATGGGTCAGCCACTGGAAGTGAAAGTCATTTGAAGTGAATCAGTCAGTTAATGGTTCCAAGTGAATCAATGAATCAGTCATTGGAAGTGAATCAGTGAATCAGTCACAGGAAGTGAATCAATGAATCAGTCACTGGAAGTGAATCAGTGAATTAGTCACTGGAAGTGAGTCAGTGAATCAGTCACTGGAAGTGAATCAGTAAGTGGAATGAATCAATGAATCAGTCACTGGAAGTGAATCAGTGAATCAGTCACTGGAAGTGAATCAATGAATCAGTCACTGGAAGTGAATTAGTGAATCAGTCATTGGAAGTGAATCAATGAATCGGTCACTGGAAGTGAATCAGTGAATCAGTCATTGGAAGTGAATCAGTGAATCAGTCACTGGAAGTGAATCAGTCACTGGAAGTGAATCAATGAATAAGTCACTGGAAGTGAATCAATGAATCAGTCACTGGAAGTGAATCAATGAATCAGTCACTGGAAGTGAATCAATGAATCAGTCACTGGAAGTGAATCAGTGAATCAGTCACTGGAAGTGAATCAGTGAATCAGTCACTGGAAGTGAATCAATGAATCAGCAACTGGAAGTGAATCAGTGAATCAGTCACTGGAAGTGAATCAGTGAATCGGTCACTGGAAGTGAATCAGTGAATCAGTCACTGGAAGTGAATCAGTGAATCAGTAACTGGAAGTGAATCAGTGAATTAATGAGTAGGTCATTGGAAGAGAATTAATGAATAGGTCATTGGAAGTTAGACAATGAATCAGTCATTGGAAGGAATGAATCATTGTTATGGAATCAATAAATATGAAATGAATTGAATCATTTATTGGATTGAATCAGTGAATGAGTTATTGGCGGTAAAACAATGAATCAATCGTTGGAAGTAAATCAATTGGTTATTGGAAATTAATCAATGAATCGGTATTTGGAAGTGAATGAATGAATCAGTCATTGAAAATGAATCAATGAATCAGTCGTTGGAAGTAAATCAATTGGTTATTGGAAGTTAATCAATGAATCAGTATTTGGAAGTGAATGAATGAATCAGTCATTGAAAGTGAATCAGTGAATCGGTCATTGGAAGTAAGTCGATGAATCTGTCATTTGAAGTGAATCAATAAATAGGTCAGTGGAAGTAAACCAATAAATAGGTCATTGGAAGTGAATCAATAAATAGGTCATTGGAAGTGGACCAATAAATAGGTCATTGGAAATGAACCAAAAAATAGGTCATCGGAAATGAACCAAAAAATAGGTCATCGGAAGTGAACCAATAAATAGGTCAATGGAAGTGAACCAATAAATAGGTCAGTGGAAGTGAATCAATAAATAGGTCTTTGGAAGTGAACCAATAAATAGGTCATTGGAAGTGAACCAATAAATAAGTCATTGGAAGTGAACCAATAAATAGGTCATTGGAAATGAACCAAAAATAGGTCATCGGAAGTGAACCAATAAATAGGTCAATGGAAGTGAACCAATAAATAGGTCAGTGGAAGTGAATCAATAAATAGGTCTTTGGAAGTGAACCAATAAATAGGTCAATGGAAGTGAACCAATAAATAGGTCATTGGAAGTGAACCAATAAATAGATCACTGGAAGTGAACCAATAAACAGGTCATTGGAAGTGAATCAATGAATCAGCCGCTTGAAATGACTTATTGAAAATGAATCAATGTATCAGTCATTGGAAGTGAAAAAATGAATCATTCATTGGAAGTGGATCAATGAATCAGTCATTTGAAGTGAATCAATCAGTCATTGGAAGAGAATCAATGAATCAGTCACTGGAAGTGAATCAATGAATTAGTCACTGGAAGTGAATCAATGAATAAGTCACTGGAAGTGAATCAGTCACTGGAAGTGAATCAATGAATAAGTCACTGGAAGTGATATCAAAGAAATTAGTCACTGGAAGTGAATCAATGAATCAGTCACTGGAAGTGAATCAATGAATCAGTCACTGGAAGTGAATCAATGAATCAGTCATTGGAAGTGAATCAATGAATAAGTCACTGGACGTGAATCAATGAATCAGTCATTGGAAGTGAATCAATGAATCAGTCATTGGAAGTGAATTAATGAATCAGTCATTGGAAGTGAATCAATGAATAAGTCACTGGAAGTGAATCAATGAATCAGTCATTGGAAGTGAATCAATGAATAAGTCACTGGAAGTGAATCAATGAATCAGTCACAGGAAGTGGATCAATGAATAAGTCACTGGAAGTGAATCAATGAATCAGTCACAGGAAGTGGATCAATGAATAAGTCACTGGAAGTGAATCAATGAATCAGTCACAGGAAGTGGATCAGTGAATAAGTCACTGGAAGTGAATCAATGAATCAGTCACTGGAAGTGAATCAATGAATCGGTCACTGGAAGTGAATTAATCAATTGGTCATTGGAAGTGAATCAATCAATCGGCCGCTAGAAATGAATCGGTCAGTTGCAGTCAGTGATCACTTATTGGAAGTGGATCAGTGAATCGGTCATTGGAAGTGAATCAATGAATCAATCCTTGGAGGTGAATCAGTCATTGGAAGTGAAGCAATGAATTGGTCATTGAAAGAGGTTCAGTGAGTCAGTCTGGGAAGTGAATCAGACAGAGGAGTGAATTGATCTTTCTTTGGAAGTGAATCAAGGAATCAGTCTTTGGAAGTGGATCAGTCAGTCACTGGAAAAGGATCAATCAGTGACTGGAAAAAGATCAATCACTCACTCACTGGAAAAGGATCAGTCAGTCACTGGAAAAGGACCAATCAGTCACTGGAAAAGGATCAATCAGTCGCTGGAAAAGGATCAATCAGTCACTGGAAAAGGATCAATCAGTCACTGGAAAGGGATCAATCACTCACTGGAAAAGGATCAGTCACTGGAAAAGGATCAATCAGTCACTGGAAAAGGATCAGTCATTGGAAATGGATCTATCAGTCATTGGAAAAAAACATCTCTGTGCTGTTGAACAGCAGCAGTAACCACAGTTAAAATAAGGACAGGGACGATGACAGTTACAGGGAAAAACATCAACAGCCTATTGATGATTTTTCATGTTGATGCAGAAGCGGTGATTGGAATCAACAGGCATGGCCATTGTCATGTTGGTCATTGCCTGTGGACATCAGTGATGGATGTCTCGATGGAACTGACCTCGAGCCTATGTTTGGAACTGGCTTCTCCATGTTTGCACATGGATCCAGCGGATTGAAATTGGATGAAAACATTTCTCAAAGTGTCCCAAAGAAAGGGTGGCTCTTCCCTTGGAGACTCCCACTCCCAGGCCAAGGCTGAAGTTGCTAATGCCAAAGAGAAACAGGAGTCGTACGAAGAAAGAAGGCAGACAGACTTGCTCCCTGATCTGCCAGGAATGCTGCTAGCTGATGAGGAATGTTGAAGCTGATGGATGCAGGGGACCTGTTTGTCAGCCCTGGGCCTGCATGTTGTGGCTGTGAGATGCTGGAGTACAGGTTGAAACAATGATGACAGTAACAGCAGCGGCCATGCGGCCTGCCCCAGGTGTCGATGACATTTCTCTGCTATGGGTAAGTAACCGTTTTGTGGGATGCCAGCCATCAGCTGCCCGAAATAACGCAGTGGGCTACTCATCTCTGCATGCACGACATTCGGTTGGCACTCAGACTTATGACTATTCTCCAGTCAGAACTGTGAACTGTAGCCCAGGCTTTCCTATGCCGTATACTCTTTCACTAACTCGGAAAGGAAAAACTGATCAGATTAGCTAAGGTGATTGAACGGTTGTCTGTGAGTATTTCTGCATTATGAGTTCGGTTTTTTTTTTGTGGTTGTAAAATATGATGATATGACTTAAATCTGTTTACAAGATTTATGAGCATGATAAATCTTGCTGCAAAATTTCAAATAAATTGAAAAGTAAGAGTTGGATGTTGAGTTTGACATTTATAAGCAGTTTTTCTTTAGTTTACAGACTGGTCAGGGTTCTTGTGCAGTGTCGCAGACATTTCACAGACACACACACACACACACACACACACACACACACACACACACACACACACACACACACACTCTCTCTCTCTCCCTCCCCCCCCATCTCTCTCTCTCTCTCTCTCTCACATGTTTAGAGTTACAGAAAAAAGGAATGCATAGTGAACTTTGTATTGCTGTTTGTGTAGGATAAGATAATGTTGCTTATAGCCCAGCCGACCGCAAGGGGCCACATTGCTGTTTGTGTGTGTTTTAAAGACTTTTTAAAGCTTTCTTTGCCTGTCTTACCTTTTGGTTGCTCAGTTTATTCAGATTTCTTTAATATAGGTTCTCTTAAATGTTGTGGAGTCAGATTTTCATTGGGATGTGTCACTGTGCATGTAAACCTTGATCACATGCGCGTCAGTCCATGTTGTTAGCTGATTTTTTTTTGTTTCTGCATCAGCTCCAGGTCCGGGTCCCCGGATCCGTCTAGTGCCAAAGGGAAGCGTGTCTTGGACCTGGTGTCAACACGCAGGTACTCCCCCCCTGGTCACTACCAGCAGCGTTACTTCCGGGGAGGGTCAGGGAGGGGCAGACCATCCCGCCGCCCCTTTGTTTATCGTGGAGCACGGGGCACCACAGTGTACAGGGGGGCTTCAGAGCGCTATTATCCCAGATACCAGCGATACAACTACAGGTTAGTGTGGGCTATGTGCTGTGCAGAGGGAGGTGGTCTTGCTTTTTTTTTTTTCTTTTCTTTTTTTCCCCCTTTATTGTTTAAAACTTGTATTTAGTTCAAGAGAGACCAGTGTTTGGTTCAGGTTGTTTTGCTGTTATGACCTGTGTGCAGAATGTTGAAAAAGGACCAGTCAGCATTTAGCTTTTGAAATGTTAGATGTTAGGTACTTGCTGATTGGGAGGGGGGGGGGGGGGGGGGGTAGTTTCAGAATGGCTGAAAAATTCATTTTTACCATTAAAAAAAAGTACAGGTGAATGGCTTTTCATTCCTAGTGCTACAGGAGAAGTTCAGCAGTAAGGGGAAGATGTCTGGTGTTTGATTTCCCTCTGACATGGCTTGAGAGTGTGGAGCCAGAAGGCTGGCTGAACACTCTGCCCGTGTTCCTTCATTTTGATTGTGTTCCTGTCCATGTTTCTACATCCTGATGGCCTTTCTGTTCATGCCCCAGCATGTGGATGATATGCTTGTTCCTATCGCTTCCCTTGTAGGATGGTTCTACCCACTTACTTTCCCTTTGATAATGTGTCTGTCCATGTTCCTTCCATTTCGTAATGCTTCTGTGCGTATTCCTCCCATTTGATAACATTTCTGTTCATGTTCCAACCTTTAGATAATGTATGCTTCCATATTCCTGCCCATTGATAATGTGTCTGCCCATGTACCCTCCCTTTGGCAATATTTTCTGTCTGTATTCATACCATTTGATAATTTTTCTGTCCATATTTCTATTCTTCCACCCTTTGATAATGTTTCTGTCTGTGTGCCTTCCCTTTGATAATGTTCCTTCCACGTGCCTTCCCTGTGGTAATGTTTCTGTCCATGTGCCTTCCCTGTGATAATGTTTCTGTCTGTGTGCCTTCCCTTTGATAATGTTCCTTCCACGTGCCTTCCCTGTGGTAATGTTTCTGTCCATGTGCCTTCCCAGTGATAATGTTTCTGTCCATGTGCCTTCCCTGTGATAATGTTCCTGTCCATGTGCCTTCCCTGTGATAATGTTTCTGTCCATGTGCCTTCCCTGTGATAATGTTCCTGTCCATGTGCCTTCCCTGTGATAATGTTTCTGTCCATGTGCCTTCCCTGTGATAATGTTCCTGTCCATGTGCCTTCCCTGTGATAATGTTCCTGTCCATGTGCCTTCCCTGTGATAATGTTTCTGTCCATGTGCCTTCCCTGTGATAATGTTTCTGTCCATGTGCCTTCCCTGTGATAATGTTCCTGTCCATGTGCCTTCCCTTTGATAATGTTCCTGTCCATGTGCCTTCCCTGTGATAATGTTCCTGTCCATGTGCCTTCCCTGTGATAATGTTCCTGTCCATGTGCCTTCCCTGTGATAATGTTCCTGTCCATGTGCCTTCCCTGTGATAATGTTTCTGTCATTGTGCCTTCCCTGTGATAATGTTTCTGTCCATGTGCCTTCCCTGTGATAATGTTCCTGTCCATGTGCCTTCCCTGTGATAATGTTCCTGTCCATGTGCCTTCCCTGTGATAATGTTTCTGTCCATGTGCCTTCCCTGTGATAATGTTTCTGTCCATGTGCCTTCCCTGTGATAATGTTCCTGTCCATGTGCCTTCCCTGTGATAATGTTTCTGTCCATGTGCGTTCCCTGTGATAATGTTTCTGTCCATGTGCCTTCTCTGTGATAAAGTTTCAGTCCATGTGCCTTCCCTGTGATAATGTTCCTGTCCATGTGCCTTCCCTGTGATAATGTTTCTGTCCATGTGCCTTTCCTGTGGTAAAGTTTCTGTCCATGTGCCTTCTCTGTGATAATGTTCCTGTCCATGTGCCTTCCCTGTGATAATGTTTCTGTCCATGTGCCTTCTCTGTGATAAAGTTTCTGTCCATGTGCCTTCCCTGTGATAATGTTTCTGTCCATGTGCCTTCCCTGTGATAATGTTTCTGTCCATGTGCCTTCCATTTGATAATGTTTCTGTCCATGTGCCTTCCCTGTGATAATGTTTCTGTCCATGTGCCTTCCCTGTGATAATGTTTCTGTCCATGTGCCTTCCCTGTGATAATGTTTCTGTCCATGTGCCTTCCCTTTGATAATGTTTCTGTCCGTGTGCCTTCCCTGTGATAATGTTTCTGTCCATGTGCCTTCCCTTTGATAATGTTTGTGTCCATGTGCCTTCCCTGTGATAATGTTTCTGTCCATGTGCCTTCCATTTGATAATGTTTCTGTCCATGTGCCTTCCCTTTGATAATGTTTCTGTCCATGTGCCTTCCCTTTGATAATGTTTGTGTCCATGTGCCTTCCCTGTGATAATATTTCTGTCCATGTGCCTTCCCTGTGATAATGTTTCTGTCCATGTGCCTTCCTTTTGATAGTGTTTCTGCCCAAATTTGTATTCTTGCTCATTGATATTATTATAATGTTTCTGTCCATACTTGTATTCGTACTCGTTGATAATGTTTCTGTCCATATTTTTCCCCTTTGATGAGGTTTCTGTTGATGTTCCTACCTTCCTACTGTGTGATTATGTTTGTACTTGTTCATGAACTTCCTTCGCTTTGGTAACTTCTCTGCGCATATTTCTTCGCTTTATGTTTTGATTCGTGCCCAAGTTTTTGAAAATGTTTTTGTCCCGGTTCTACTTTTTGATGTTTCTGTGCATGTTCTTTCCCTTTGAGTATGTTTTGATCAGTGTTCTGAGTTTTGATATTGTACCTAGATTGTCCCTTTCCGTGCGTTTTCATTATGTTATCTCTCCTTGTTCCTACCTTTTTTTTTTTTTATTACATATTTGTATGCCTTCCCTTTGGTAATGTTTCTGTATGCGTTCCTACAGTGCACATAATTTGATTCCTGTGTACACCCCCATTTATTTTTAAGTTGAAACAATAATTATCTGAATTCAGTTGCCTTTAAGGCTTTCTGATCGTAAAAGTTTACAAGCCTGACCATCATCCTTCCGACCGACAGGTTGCTCCATCTCTGGCGTGCTTTATTGTCAAACCGCAGACTGCTATGTGGTCTGCTGCTGCATGTCTGATGCAACAGGTGTGCGTTAAGCTCTGAAAATTGGTTGGCCAGCCATCATATGAAACATTGGAATTTCTCCTGACTCTTATATAAGTCATCATTTCTAGCCCCTCTTTTGGGGGTGGGGTGGGGTGGGAGGAAGGGGGTAGGAGGCATATTGTTACTAATCAGGCCAACTAGGAAAAAAATTATTAAAGTATGTTGTTGTTTTTTTTGTTAGTTTTTTGTTTGTTTGCATTTTTTGTTTGTTTTTTGCATGTCTTTGAAACATTTGAAAAAAATGTTAGCGAGTATAATGGACGTGTCAACTATTACAGAGATGATTCGCACAATCGACGTCGGCGATCACGCAGTCGTAGTCACAGCAAGTCACGTGAGCGCAGCTCAAAGAGGTCAGAATCACGGGATCGTCGACGACGTTCAGAGTCTGATTCCTCCAGTTCTGATAGCGAATCACGGCACAGGCGCCGACATTCCAAAAGTCGTGAACGCCGTCGCTCTTCTGCCCAAGAGGAGGAGCAGGCACAGCATAGGTCAGTAATGTTTTTGTCACTTGATTGATCGGCACAGCACAGGGTAAGAGTGTCCCTGTTCCCCCTCTGTCTTGGAATGGTTTGCCCCTTCTGTCATAAAACTGTGGGGGGGTGGGCAGGTATTGTCCAGTGTAAGTGTGGCCCCATTCCCCCTCTGTCTTGGAATAATTTGCCCCTTCATCTATACTATTGTAGGGTGGTGGTGGTGGTGATCGCATTGTCCAGTTAAGAGTGGCCCTGTTCCTCCCTCTTTCTCGGAATGGTTTGCCCCTTCTGCCCTAATACTGTGGGGGTGTTTGTACAGACCAGTGCTACAGTGGCCCCATTTTCCCCTCTGTTCTGGAATGGTTCAACCCATGGGCGTGGAGGTGAGGGGGAGAGAATGCCCCAAACACAACTGACTGGTTGTTCCTGACAGTTGTTTATATTTCTAAGTTTGCTGTTTGTTGTTTTTTGTTTTGAAAAAAAAAACATTTCTTTGTAGCACTCTGAAAACGCCATCAGTTAGATAGGGAGAGCGGGAGTGGTGGAGGGGAAAAAAAGAAAAAAAAAGTTTGATAGGGAGACCAAAGCTTCCGACTGATTTGCTGTGCCCTGTTTGTGGATTGTGAGCTTGTGACTGGTGAAAGGGTGACCTTACATTTGGGGGATGCACACACTGTGTGAAAGTCACATGTTCATATGATTTTGGTGCTTGCCAATCTTTCACATGTTTACAAAGACCAGATAGTACAAAAACAAAGGCGTTTCATTGCATTCAGGCCTATGTGGACTCCTCCTGATGTGCTTAATGTTATTTCTGTGTTCTTCTGCTAGGGCTTCCCACAGTCCAGAGGACAAGGCTCCAGTCAAAAAAAAATCGCGCCGCCATGCCTCCCCTTACCATGACAAGGACAGCTCCAACAGATCGGGGTCGGGCAGTCAGGAGAAGCAGAGGTCACATGACCACCGCGAGCATCGCTATGAAAGCAGGCAGGAGGAGGAGCAGCTCAAGTTCTACACAGATAAACATCCCTCAAAGCCGGAGGAAGAGGGGCGAGCAGAGAAGTATCGGAGGCAGTCCTCCCCATTACTGTCGGCAGAGGTCCGTCACACAAGCAGGAAGTCAGAGGGTGTTTCCAAGGGGAAGGAGTTGATTCCCCGTAACCGCCTGCATAAGATTTTCTCTCTCATCACTCAGGACTCGAACTTTGAGCTGGACGAGGACATCTCCATCGCCATCCAGCGCAATCCCTACGCAGAGCCCTCGGAGGACTCCACGGTGACGGTGGTATTTGATGAGGAGCTGTTCTCCATGATCTATCCCTATGAGGGACGGAAGCACAAGCCCATCTTCGACAGGGAGGAGATCCGGGTGTTTGGCCACGACAAGAATCTGGCCGACGATCCTGATTTTGAGAGGTAAGAGAGGGTTTACATGGCTAAGCAGGTGATGCGTTCACCTCTGTGCGGTTGGTTGGTTTGCCTATTGGTCAGCAAAGATGATTTGAAAACAGCTGACTTGATTTTTACACATATTGGTAGAAAGAAGGAATGTAGTTAGATGCTAACCCATTTAATGTTGGTATACATCATTATCATAGGGCGGATTCAGGATTTTCTTCCTTCAGCTTACTGTGATAATGTGAGAAGAGGATTTTCCAGCGTGTGTAAATTTCTCAAGATGGAATGCATGTATCTTGTAAAAAGTCAGGCGTGAGTGCCCTTTTAGTAACTTTTAGCTATAGACTTTTTTTTCACTTTTAGATTTCTGTGTCAGATTTGTTTGAAGTTTTTGTATTTTTGTTTTTTTTTAGTTCACAGTAGAACCCGGTGGAAGGAAAATTGCTGTGTTCGGAGGTATGTCTGGCATGGTCAGACAAACGGTTCCAGAGAAAGACATCTTTTACAGGATGTCAGACTTGGTTGGCAGGTCTAGCTGGTAATGTATAATCAAAAGAGAAAAATGTTTCAGACAAAACAAAATCTGTTTTGGAAAGTGATAATGTTGTAGGTCTCTAGGAACGGGTTGTTAGTGACATATTTTCATAGTGCAGCCAGTTATTGATACTTTTTCATGGCTTTTCTGAGATCCCGTACATTGGATGATGATAACACATGCAGTAAGGTGGAACAGTCTCATTGCTCAAAAGGTTTGTGCATATTTTCAGATTGCACTGGGTTGGCATTGTTTTGTTTCAGGGTATTAAAAACGCTCATTTAATTAACATTGTACCATGCAATGGAATGATCGATACTATGAAACTTAAGTAAAATATTTGCGTTTGTATGTAGACATGTAGGTTTAATGTTAGCAGGTTGGTTGGCATAGTTTTATTTATTTCAGGAAAAGGCAGGAAGAAAAGGAAACGTGGCTGTATATTCCAGAGTGTATGTGATGTTATTGCAGCTACATTTTTAACTGGTTTGTTGCGAGGTGAGATTTTTCAAAATATAGGCAAAGCATATCGTCAAATGCGGATAAAGTTACCATGAAAGACAGCCATCGTCTGATGAGAGGTCGGGAGTCAATCAGAGTGGAAATTAGCTCATGTAACTTACTCAGTATGCATATGATAGGTGCAGCAAGAGTATTTTCAGGATATGTCCTCCATGTATGCAGTGTTGCTTTGAGTAAGCACATTTTGAATGATGGTTTTTTTTTTTTCAGTTTTCCTTTTTTTCCCCCCTAACACCACTAGGGTATGAAAGATTGTTACAGTGAAGCAATTTTCAGATGACATCATCGTGGACGGTCCAAGCCAGATAACTGAAACTAGAAATACAAAAGCCATATAAATTTATCATTTTGCAAAGAAGAAAGAAAAGAAACTGACACGTTTAAGTTGTACTGGCATTATTTCACATGTACGATAGTGCACCCTGTTATGAAGGAGTTGTTGGACCCCTGTTTATGAGGGAAACAGGGATGGCTGGGTGATTCAAATACATCGAAACTGTATGTTTTAAGAAAGGATATATACGTATTCTTTTGCTGTGTGGCTTTTAGATATGCCGATCTACGCCTGTGACAGTTTGGATAAAGCAGCTCTGGTCTTCCAGCTGAACAGCCAAAACATGCCAGGCTGGGAAGGCTACACAACTGTTCGCTTTTTTTTTTTTTTTTTTTTTTTTCAGGGCTGGAAGTGCAAACACCTTGTTTGCCTGGAACATTGTTGTCTGCGTCTGTATAGATTGATGACCTCCCATTGAAGACTCCGTGGGTGTAGAGATGTGTTTCACTGGAACATTGCTGTCTGTGTCTGTATAGATTGACTTCAACTCGAAGCTCCCTGTTTGTAGAGATGTATTTCACTGGAATATTGTTGTCTGTGTCTGTATAGATTGATGACATCCCACTGAAAACTCCTAGTCTGTAGAGATATGCTTCACTGGAACATCGTTGTCTGTATAGATTGATGACCTCAAAAGATGTGTTTCACTGGAACATTGTTGTCTGTGTCTGTATAGAGTGATGACCTCCAAGATGTGTTTTACTAGAACATCGTTGTCTGTGTCTGTATAGATTGATATGTTGTCTGTGTCTGTATAGATTGATGACCTCCAAGATGTGTTTCACCGGAACATTGTTGTCTGTGTCTGTATAGATTGATATGTTGTCTGTGTCTGTATAGATTGATGACCTCCAAGATGTGTTTCACTGGAACATCGTTGTCTGTGTCTGTATAGATTGTTTTACTGGAACATCGTTGTCTGTGTCTGTATAGATTGATGACCTGCAAGATGTGTTTTACTGGAACATTGTTGTCTGTGTCTGTATAGATTGATGACCTGCAAGATGTGTTTTACTGGAACATTGTTGTCTATATCTGTATAGATTGATGACCTCCCACTGAAGACTCCCTGTCTGTAGAGATGTCTTTTACTGGAACATTGTTGTATGTGTCGGTGTAAGTTGACTTCGACTCAAAACTCCCTGTCTGTAAAGATGTTTCACTGGAACATTTCTGTGTTTGATTTGCGAGTGAAGACCCTCACCATTCAAAAATCTAAAGATACAAGGGTGCGTAGAGTGTCCACTGTAGCAGCCTGTTGATTTTTTAAGGAGAGTGATTCGCGTCAAGCCGGGCAAGTCCTCCCAGCAGTCTGAGGCAGGACCCAGCTCCTCTACCACCTCCTACCAGTACAAATCGTCCCTGGAGATTGTCAGGTACAGCATCAAATGGCTATTGTCAGGTACAGCATCAAATGGTTGTTGTCAGGTACAGCATCAAGTGGTTGTTGTCAGGTACAGCATCAAATGGTTATTATTAGGTACAGCATCAAATGGTTGTTGTCAGGTACAGCATCAAATGGTTATTATTAGGTACAGCATCAAATGGTTGTTGTCAGGTATGGCATTCAAATGGTTGTCAGGTACAGCATCAAATGGTTGTTGTCAGGTACAGCATCAAATGGTTGTCAGGTACAGCATCAAATGGTTATGAGGTACAGCATCAAATGGTTATTGTCAGGTACAACATCAAATGGCTGTTGTCAAGTACAGCATCAAATGGTTGTTGTCAGGTACAGCATCAAATGGTTGTCAGGTACAGCATCAAATTTTTTTTTGTCAGGTACAGCATCAAATGGTTGTTGTCAGGTATGGCATTCAAATGGTTGTCAGGTACAGCATCAAATGGTTGTCAGGTACAGCATCAAATGGTTGTCAGGTACAGCATCAATTGTTTTTTTGTCAGGTACAGCATCAAATGGTTATGAGGTACAGCATCAAATGGTTGTTGTCAGGTACAACATCAAATGGTTGTTGTCAGGTACAGCATCAAATGGCTGTTGTCAGGTACAGCATCAAATGGCTGTTGTCAAGTACAGCATCAAATGGCTGTTGTCAGGTACAGCATCAAATGGTTGTCAGGTACAGCATCAAATGGCTGTTGTAAGGTACAGCATCAAATGGCTGTTGTCAAGTACAGCATCAAATGGCTGTTGTCAGGTACAGCATCAAATGGCTGTTGTCAAGTACGGCATCAAATGGCTGTTGTCAGGTACAGCATCAAATGGCTGTTGTCAGGTACAGCATCAAATGTTTTTTTGTCAGGTACAGCATCAAATGGCTGTTAAGTACAGCATCAAAGGGCTGTTGTTGGGTACAGCATCAAATGGTTATTGTCAGGTACAGCATCAAATGGTTGTCAGGTACAGCATCAAATGGTTATTGTAGCGTCAGATCCACCCCCCCCCCCCCCACTCCCCCCTCCGAATAGGAGGATAAGTTCCCAGTCCTCTCAGGATTAACTTTACCAATGTGTGACTGAAGTGTTATCACAACTATTGGTGACAAAAGAAGAAGCCATGAGAGTCTTAATCTCGCCAAATGTTTGTTGAAACATATGTCTGTGGATGTAGATTGTTTGAATCATATCAAATGTCTGAAAATGTGTTTATGGATGTAGCTTGTCTGAATCTGGCCAAATGTCTGAAAATGTGTTTGAGGATTTAATGTGATATGTATGTGTTTGTTGATGACATGGGTGACTGTGATGTGTATGTCTGTTGGTGATGCAAGAGACTGTGATATGTATGTCTGTTGGTGATGCAAGAGACTGTGATATGTATGTCTGTTGGTGATGTGAATGCCTGTACGACAGGTGGGAATTTTGGGCATCAGGGAGGCACATTTGTGCGTAACAATTATCACTTGTACTGTCTTTCAACGTCAAGGGGATATTGAGCAACAGATGAAGAAAGGGAGGTTGAGACATGATTAACATTCCCGGGCTTCTTCAGCATTCAGAGGTGGTTAGTGGTATGTAAATCTTCAGTCCTGTCATCATGATGAAGCGCACTGTCTGTGCAGGCTGGTCTATCTATCCCACAGCATGTCCCTGAGCTCTGCACCCTCAGGCCAGGTTAGTGTCACGGCAGGTGGTGGATGGGACAGTGTTGAAGTATGTATTCTGGGCTCTGGACTCCCCTCCCACCGGGACAGTCGTTTGTGTGTGAGAGATGGAGCCCCTTAAGGTGGCTCAACAGTCAGCAGTGGCAAGTGCTCAGTAGTAAAAGGGCTGTGTGCTCATGTCTCTTTAGCTGGTGAGTTGAGACCAGTGTTGATGCCAGTTTGCTTTTTCATTGGGAGCTGTGCTGGTTGTAGATGATGGTTTTGCCTTGCTGTAGGATACCAGGTGGCTGATCATCTGCTCCTGCTTGCAACTGGTTTTGGAAAAGGCATTAGCGAGATGGCAGCCAGTGGAAGACAACGGTAGAGGCTGTGGAAAGGTTGTGATGAGGTCCTTCCTCATGTCCTGCTGTTCTTGCTGGAGTTGTGGAGTCCTTTCAGCGCAGATCTACAGTCAGTGAAGAAGACAATCTTGTCTGGAGATTGACAATTGCTCTGGGTGAAGGTCTTCACAGCCTGGGGCAGTGCTGTCGACTCCTCTCTGAAGTTGGTGGAGACTGTTCCACTTGAAAAAGCTCTGGGGATTAGCCTGCCATCTGTCCCAGTTAATGATCACTCTTCCACCCCACTGCTCCTGGTGACCCATAGGTGAACACTTGTGTCCATTCCCTGCCCAAATACTGATCATCAGTTGTCTCCAAGGTCCCGGTTTTACTGGTGGATAGCCTGACCCTTTCTCTGGTCAATGCCTTGTACCTCAGAGGTGACTGTGATATTGTTCACATAGTTACCTGGCTCTGCGAAGTCTGGCTGCACTTCTGTTGCCAGAGGGAGGTAGGTAAAAAGATGTCTTGATACGAGCCGCCATGGCGAAGTGGTTAGCGTTGCGGACTCCCGGCTGGAGGTCGTGGGTTCGAATCCCATCAGATTCATGTGGGTTTTTCTGCCCCGACCGGCTCCTACCCAGAGTTGAGTTTGCTGCGGACTCAGTTGGGAAGACTGGGACCACACAGTCGAGTTTCATCCACTTAATGGATGCGTTTCTGAGAGTGTTGCTCAAATTTCCTGACCAACACTGCAGGTGCCTGTTATTCTCGGGCCTGGTTGACGCCGGGATATATTATGAAAGGAAGCGTAGAGTACAGCCCTGTCATGTAGTCTCAGACTGAAATGGAAATCCGTAGCATCATCTTAATCATCCTCATTTTCATCGATCAGCATAAAAAAAAATGTCTCAAATCCTGTGGCCCTTCATGCCCTGCTCTCATAGTGACCTCAATTTCGATGTCCTCTCCACGTCTGTGGTCTTGGTTTGGTTCCGTCGGGGTCACCCTTATCGGCGAGTCCGCGGGGGCTGTCGTTGGACGGACGTGGTGGCGCCCTCCGGAGGGAGAGCTCACTCACGCCAGCTCCGTGACTAAGCAATTATTGTTGTCAGTAGGGGGCTTAGTAGGTGGTGTCCTGCGTATTTTAGATCAGAACAGGCGCCACTGAACACCACCTAAGTGACTTGGCAGCAGTGCAGTGTCATGTCTCCTCCGGTGGGTTGCCTCTTGACGACTTGACATTGACTGTTCCCTGTGGATTGCCAGTGCCGGGGCTGAGGTGGGGCCGACCGGACTGGGGCTGTGGACGGGGTGTCGGAATGAGCGGCGTGGGTGCACTGCCTCTGAGGTGGCACAGAGGTTGGGACAGCGAAAAAAAATTTAAAAAAAAAAAAAAAAAGTCTTGATGGCACTGATGTAGCCTCTTTGAGGTGTGAATGAGGCTGGTCCTCTTCAGCTTGTTCTGCGTAAGGTTCTGGAGCTTCCCATGCTGGGGTAAAACGACATATGCTGGAGTTTCTCACTGTGTAGGAAAACCTGTTCCTGCCTGTCATCCAGGGGTGTATGTGGGAGTACTTGACGCAGTACAAGAAAAAAACTGTTGTAGCCAAAAGTGGCTGTGATTGCGGATGTAGCAGTGGTATGCTGAAGGTCCCAAGGTCCAATCCTGTGAGGGGCTTTGACTTGTTTAGTTATTTTTGTGATATTTCCAAAGAAGAAGGTGATGGAGATCAGTCAGTTCTGTCATGTCTGTGCAGAGTGATGCGGGTGGGTATCAGGCAGCTAGTACAATGATACAGGAATCAAAAGCATTTGTCTGTATGGTTTTTCCATGTCATTTTTGTTGGTTTGTTTTAGAATTGTAGTGATCTGTGTGACTTGAACACGTATCTGATTCTGGAGAATAGCATAAATAAAAGTGAATATAACAGTCCAGAGAAAATCAGTAGACATAAGCGATAACCTTAGTAAATGGTGGGAGGGAGAAAAAACATAAACTGATAAAAAATGTAAACATAAAAAAAGAGTATAAAAGAAGTAAAAGGAGAGAAAGAAAGAACTAAATGTTGTGTCAGCAAACTGCCATTAGTACTTTGTTTCTTAAAATCCATTTCTATCCCCTTTAAAAAAAAAAAAAAATTACGCGTCCTCTGCTTTCTGTGTATTTCCATTTCTTAAATGTCGATTCTGGCCTGTTTTGAAAATGCTGCATATTTTTCTGTTTTTTGTTTGTGTCCACCAGTGACGATGATGATTTTCATAACGACTACTTTATTGGTGGTCTTGGCAGAACTGTAAAGAGAAACCAGTCCAGTTCAAGATCAAGGTCAAGGTCAGCCAGCCCCACAAGACACAGGAATCCCCAGTTCAGGCAAGTTCTTCACAGTGGTTTATTTTGAGAGGGGAAGAGCAGGTGATTTGATCACATGAGGTCTGGTCTTTGTATACAATACACGGGTAACAAAAGCCGTTTTTTTTTTTTTTTTTACAAGTAGCCAGCGGAGCTAGCGCAGAAAAAGTGCACACCCTCTCAACACTCCAGAGTTTCGTCGAGTTGATTTAGTTGGAAAAAGAAAGCTGAATTTCTGAAAAGGAGCAGATGATTTTTTGAGCATGATGCTGAACTTGCGCAAGTGCTCTCTTTGTTTGTGGTTTGGGTGGGGATCTGAGTGTGGCGGAGATGGAAGGAAAGGGGTAGAAGGAGGAAGGGAAAAGGAGGGGGTGAAATAGTGGGGAATGTGTTGTGCCCAGTGGGATGGGGGGAAAAAAGGCCGTCTTGACTATCTCATTGAAAACATTGCTAGCCGGACTGAGTGTCTGATCGCGATTGACAGAGCCACGCCTGCAAAGTATCCATGCATTATGGTGGGAGAGACAGCAAATGGATCAGTCTCACAGGGTCCATTTTGAGAGCATTATTCTTGGAATGGCAGGTGATAATTGGGTCATAAGTGGGCTTGTCTTTGAATGCATTATTGTGGGAGAGGAGAGGGGAGGATACTGGTTCATATGTGATCTGATTTGTGAGAGGAAAGAGAAAAAGATGATTGGAACAGCCTTTGTCTGGTGACTGAATCATCCAGAGAGAGAGTGAGAAGTGGATGGGGTCACACACAGGTCAGTGATTGCTTTGGATGGGATCACAGCTTGCCAGTTTTACCTTGTGAGCGCTCAAAAGTCAGGATGGCAAGTAGTCTGCTGTCACAGTGGAATAAAAGGACAGGGAACTATGGTGCACAGGGGCTTGGTGGTAGCGTAGAGCACAGGGAACTATGGTGCATGGGGGCTTGTGGTAAAGCACCCAATTTACAGCCAGATGCACAAGAGACAAGTTGCCTTCTTCTTTGCCTTGTAGCTGGGGTTTGATTTGCTGTCAGTGACTAACTGGTTCCCTGTGTTTGTCGGGCTGCAGACTGCGGGTGTCCACAGACCCCCGTTTTGAGGCGCGCTATGCTGAGCTGCAGAGACGTGAGGAGATAGGATCCTCCCGGCGCTCCAACCTGGATCCCAACGATCTACGCCATGAGCTCAGCTCCAGCAGAAAGTCGACCGATGCCAGGTGAGCAAGGCGCGCTCTGCTGGAAAGTCACCAGTGTTTTTAGTCTGCAGGTTTTTTTTTTTTTTTTTTTTCCCTTTTTTTTTTCTTTTTATTTGATACAGACATTCAAATATTACGTTCCAGGTTGACTGCAGGAAGGTCATATGTGTACATTTCAGTTTGCAGGTTTTTTACTTTTTTTTTTTTTCAAAATATTATGCACAGAGTTGACTGCAGGAAAGTCACTGGTACACATTTGAGTCTGCAGTTTTATACAGACATTCATATATTTGACACCAGTACGGATGGCAGAAAAGAGGTTACCCAGAAATTTTTGCCTGTATTTGATATTTTGGGAATGATGAGGGGTCAGTGTTGAGGCTGAAAGCACTGAAAATGATGTAAAGTGACTTGAGTTTCTGAAAGTAACTTTTAAGAAAAATCTTTATTACTGTATACCATAATTTTTAGACTACAAGAGAGTATAATTTTTTTCCTCAGTTCTGAAGTGCCTGCAACATAGTGAAAATATTGTTGCTGTCCACTGTGAAGGCCAGGCTGTACAGAAGGAATGCAGTCATGGTGTTGTCTTTGTCTGCTTGTCTGCAACTATCCAGCTTACATGTTAGGCTATGTCTTGGCTCTGTGTACTGTGACATTGGCATGTTCTGGTATATCGGGCACACAACTTGCTGACTGCAGTTTTCTTAGTGTGTATGAACAGTGAATTTAATGCTTCTGGTATTCCAAGGTATCTTTGTTATGGATTGAACAGTTTTTCTTTCTTGTAGTCCCAAAATTACTGCACGATGGAATCGCCTATTGGTTGACAGGTGAATAGCCAGGTAGGTCATTTGTGTCTACAAACATGTTGGGGGGAGGGGGGTGGGGGGGGGGGGGGGAAGCAGGCATTGTAGGAAATTGAATTTATGAGAGAGTAAAGTGGGTGTGTGGCAGTTCATGATGGATCAGTCATTCTGATGGCATGGCTAAAAGTAAAGGAACAGGAAAGAGAAGGGCTGTGGTTGTCAGGTAAAGATCAGACAGCAGAAAGAAATGGTGCTGGCGCCATTGTTGCGGTTCCACAGAGTGGCGGTGACTTCCACTCTGTGATGAAATCATCGTATCTTGGACAACTGATGACCTCGTGTCTCATTGTCTAAAGACATGCAACTGGTTGAATCCTCTTTTTGCTATCATATCATATAGTGTTCTACACGACGATGACTACAGATTTACTTTGCTTCAGAAGTGTTGCTAATTGAATGTTGATGTTTGTGTGTTTCTTCTCAGAAGCCGCTTGGACAGAGAGAAAGATCGCCAGGGCAGCCGACGTATGTCCGCTGAGCGACGCGATGACAAACCAGGTTGGTTTCAGGGTTTGTGTCAAGCCATTTCCATCTGAGTCCAGCCTCTGAGCTGAAAAGCTCCTACAACTTTTCAGGCCTCTGAGCTGAAAGCTCCTACAACTTATCAGCCTATGAGCTGAAAACTCCTACAACTTAACAGGCCTCTAGCTGAAAACTCCTACAATTATCAGGCCTCTGAGCTGAAAACTCCTACAACTTATCAGGCCTATGAGCTGAAAGTCTACCTATCAGCTATGACTGATAGCAGGCCTATGAGCTGAAAACTCCTACAACTTATCAGGCCTCTGAGCTGAAAAGCTCCTACAACTTATCAGGCCTATGAGCTGAAAACTCCTACAACTTATCAGGCCTCTGAGCTGGAAGCTCCTACAACTTATCAGGCCTCTGAGCTGAAAGCTCCTACAACTTATCAGGCCTCTGAGCTGAAAGCTCCTACAACTTATCAGGCCTCTGAGCTGAAAGCTCCTACAACTTATCAGGCCTCTGAGCTGAAAGCTCCTACAACTTATCAGGCCTCTGAGCTGAAAGCTCCTACAACTTATCAGGCCTCTGAGCTGAAACTCCTACAACTTATCAGGCCTCTGAGCTGAAAACTCCTACAACTTATCAGGCCTCTGAGCTGAAAACTCCTACAACTTATCAGGCCTCTGAGCTGAAAACTCCTACAACTTATCAGGCCTTGAGCTGAAAGTTCCTACAACTTATCAGGCCTATGAGCTGAAAGTTCCTACAACTTATCAGGCCTATGAGCTGAAAGCTCCCATAGCTTATCAGTCCTCAGAGCTGAAAGGTCACATAGCTTATCAGTCCTCGAGCTGAAAGGTCACATAGCTTATCAGTCCTCTGAGCTGAAAAGGTCACATAGCTTATCAGTCCTCTGAGCTGAAAGGTCACAAGCTTATCAGTCCTCTGAGCTGAAAGGTCACATAGCTTATCAGTCCTAGCTGAAGTACTAGCTTAAAGCCTCTGAGCTGAAAGTCACACGCTTATCAGTCCTCTGAGCTGAAAGGTCACACAGCTTATCAGTCCTCTGAGCTGAAAGGTCACACAGCTTATCAGTCCTCTGAGCTGAAAGTCACACAGCTTATCAGTCTCTGACTGAAGCTCACATAGCTTCAGTCCTCTGAGCTGAAAGCTCACATAGCTTATGCAAGGTTCACACTAGCCCTAGTCTTGGCAGGACTCAAATGTAGGTCGGAGTCCTGTTGGTTTTAACAAGTCAGATAAACATGTCTGCTAGGGTCAGGGTAAACCCCTTTTAGTCTCGATTAGTTCTGTAGCTAGTCTAGCACCAATCGAGCCCGACTTAGAGGCCTTTGGACGGTTCAAAATTTTTTCACAACCACTCTGACTATTTTTTTTAGGTCACAGTCTCGATTAGTCATGTTAATCCTATCTACACCTATGTAGTCCTATCTAGTCCTATCTATTATTAACTAATTGGTTGAAAAAGTTTGCACTTGTCTGCACTAGTTACATAGATAAGGAGGCCAGATGTTGTTTTGGAATACCCAGACCAGCGCAGACGAACTGGGACCAAGGGTGCAAAGCGGTAGACTAGTGCGGACCAATCAGGAAACGTCATGATTTCGATTGAATTGTGGCGGGAAAAAATCCAGCCCGATAAAACAAGTTAGGACTGGTTCTGACCGATTCAAACTGCGTGCACGCTGTCAAGACTTCCTGCAAGGGGTATATAAAGCAGGCGGGGACATATGAAAGAAAAACATGTCCCTAAAAGCTTTTGCTATGAGGACGTAAAACTTAACCATTACGTTATTGCGTTTATTATCATTCTTCTATATCGAAAAGGGGGGAGCCCCAGCTGCAAGCGGCATCAGTCGACACTGGTTTTATTAGTCGGAGACACTACCTGTGCAGGACTACATGGAAACCGATCAAGACCATCATTTTTCTGCTAAACCAGAGTTGGGCCACGATATGGCATAGTGTGAACCTTGCATTATCAGTCCTCTGAGCTGAAAGCTCCCACAGTTTATCAGACCTCTGAGCTGAGCGATGGCAGTTCCAGGTTCTGTCATTAATTTTTGTTCATGATAATTTGCATTTTAAGGAATGGCTTTATATTGTGTATGATTGGACTGAAAAATGAAGTTTCTAGAATTGATGCAAGTAATTCTACTAATCAAGTAAAATTAAAAGCAGTACCATTACTTGGAGCTGAAGATTTAATGAAAGTGATATTGTCCTGTCAACAGTTACCGTTTTCTGTGTGAAGGAGTGAGTTTTAATGCATGATATATGCTGTTAAACTGCAGATCAGTGATTTTCCTTTCAGTAGCAAAACAACAGTTCTTGATCTAAGCTCATATATTAAAGTTATATTGGATTTTATGAACCGAGTCAGTCAACAAAAAAATGCCATGTTTATTGAAGTGTGAATCATAGTTGGCACATTATTTCAGCTTCAAGGCTACAAGACTGAAATGAAATGGCAAAATAGATGAATAAGGAAATGAATTAAAAAAGAAATGATGTGGGGTGTGTAGCTTTGGAACAGTGGCCAGAATGGATGATGCTCTGTAGGTAATGTGGGGTGTGTAGCTTTGAACGTGCCTAGAGTGGAGACTGCTGTAGCTGTATGGATGAGTGACGGGGACAATTTCTTTGTGTGCAGAGCGAAAGAAAGAAGGAGAAGAGCTCCCAGACTACTCGCGTCGCAAAGGTAGTTATCTGAGTGTCTGTTAGATTCTGATTGCAGGACTGCACGCCTTGGAATGCAGCACTGTTTATTTCCCTCACAAATATCTGTCTGGTCTTCGATAGAATAATGCATTCGTGTGTGGTGTATAGTGTGCTAGTTTTCATGTTGTTTCAAACTTGGTCTTTTTTGTTTGTTTATTGAATCTCTGTATATATAGCACGCTAGTGTCTGTGTTATTTTGCAGGTTTTTTCCTCCTAAACTGTAGCTTTGTTTATTGAATCATATGATGTCTGTGTATTGTATGTTTATTGAATTATATAATGTCTGTGTATTGTAAGTGCGCTGGTTTCATGTTATTCCTATTTGTTGAAATCTATAATCTCTGTGTAAGTGTGCTGGTTTTCATGTTATTCCTGTTTGTTGAATCGTATAATCTCTGTATATTGTAGGTTGTTGGTTTTAATGTTATTCATGTTTGTTGAATCATAAAATCTCTGTATGAGTGTGCTGGTTTTCATGTTTTTTCTGTTTGTTGAATCATATAATCTATATGATTGTGCTGGTTTTCATATTTTTCCTGTTTGTTGAGTCATTTAATTTCTGTATAAGTTTGCTGGTTTTCATGTTGTTCCTGTTCGTTGGATCATATAACAATCTCTGTATAAGTGTGCTGGTTTTCCATGTTTGTTGAATCATATAATCTCTGTGTATTTATTGTGCTGTTTTATGTTATTTATGTTTGTTGATGATTATCTTGTATTTTAATGGCTTGTTTCTTATTCCTGTTTGTTGAATCAAAAGTGTATGTATATTGTAAGTGTGCTGGATTTCATGCAATTTCTGTTAGTTGAATCATACTATCTCAGTAAATGTGCTGGTTTTCATGTTATTCCATGTTTGTTGAATCATATAATCTCGGTGTAAGTCTACTGGTTTTAATGTGATGCATGTTTGCTGAATCATGTGATCTCTGTATACTGTGAATCTGCTGGTTTTAAGATTTTTCCTGTTTGTTGAATCAGATAATCTCTGTATAAGTGTGCTAGTTTTCATGTTATTCCTGTTTGTTGAGTCGTATAATCTCTGTATATTGTAAGTGTGTTGGTTTTCATGCTATTCAGCTGGATCTTTCCTCAGGAATTTCTGATCTGGTCCTTAATTGAATCATATGATCTGTATATGTTGTATAGAGTGATATTTTTAAACAGGGATACTGTTTCTAACATTTTAGGTGGATTTAGCTTTTCTTCAGCACTTTCCTGGAGAGAGAAGAAGTGCATGGTTAACAACTTGAAGTAGATAATAAAGAACAGGTAAATTTTCAGTTGGTACAAATAAAATAGGACAGAAGGATCTTTTACGTTTTTATGAGGGTCAGTTGGTACAAATAAAATGAGACAGTAGGATCTTTTAAATTTGAATTAGGGTCAAGGTTGTAGAGAAGACTAGTGTAGTACAGATAATTTAAAAGAAAGAAAAGTTAATATGTTTTATTCCAGTCTCTGAAGACCAGGTATCATGGAGATAAATGAAAAAAGGTTAATGTGTTTTATTCCAGTCTTCAGAAATGTGTCCGTAATTTCAGGACAGTATACACACTTTCAGCAGGTAGCGTTTCAGTGTTGTATCAGTCAGGTGCGGAAGCAAGGACCTGAATGCATGTTTTAATTTTGTTGGTGGTTGGATTTCTCGGTAACTGTTCTGTCTCCCATATAACAGCATGGATTCTGTGTGTGAATGTGGACCAGCACCAGAATGAAGAAATAGCTGTGGCATGTTGAGAAGAGAGGTATGGCCGAACTGTAACAATGGTGTGTGTCCCAGATAAGTACCAGTATACTCCGTGGTTGGACCAACCAGAGCTGATTCCTAAGGACCCTAAGTACTTCCTGGTATGTGGACATGTGTGCTGTACATAAGGATGTTCGTGTTTGTGTGTGTGTGTGTGTGTGTATGTGATTGGGAGGGGAGTCAGGTGGGTGAATGAAACGAACACAAACATGGGGGGAGGAGAACAGATGTATTGTTTATGTGTGTGTGTGTGTGTGTGTGTGTGTGTGTGTGTGTGTGTGCGTGGAGGGGGTGGGTGGGCCTAGTAGTTCAGATTCTTTGTATGTTAAATGTGAACAGGTACTACTAAACACCAGTAGAACGACTGCCAGAGTGCAGTGCCTCCTCTGGTGGGTAGCCCCTTGACATCCTGATGTTGGTAGCTTCCTGTGGACTTGAAGTGTTAGAAATACTTCCTACAAAGTTAGAAGAAAAACTGTGTAATTAATGGTTAAACTGCTTTGTACATGTACACACGCTGAGGATCATGAAGCAAATGTGGCGGGTCAAAAATAGGCACACTTTTTTACACCCTTAACTCTGTCCTATCAAAACTAGACACAAGAAAGCTTTAAAATCTCTGCACTTGAGATATAAACTTCTTTGTGGATCTCCAGATTTTTATAGTCCACCAAAGTAAGGCAAGTTAGTAGATGCCGAAGAAAAATTCTGAAGGAATTGACTGTATAATAGAAAAATTTTAAAGAACACTGAACATGAGAGACAAACATGTTTTTCTACCTTCAGGTGTATTTCATGCCATACAAATTTGGAGATGACTTGTTACAAGGTGGCCATCACATCTGACGGCTAGTCTCATACCTTGGAATAGCGAATACGGTCCCAGTTCTTTGACAGTTATTCTCACAGTTTGGACCCTGTTTTCTTTGTCATTTTCCATGTAGAACGTTGTGTAGAATGTTGAAAGTGTATTATTCACTGCTTTCGAATTTGAAAATGTCACTTTCACTTGGAAAACACTTGGGTGCAGATACTTTTGCTGAACTGGGATATTGAAATATAGAAAATAAAGAGCTTGATATTGATGATGAGAGTGATGGGGAGCTTTCCAAATGATGAAGATATTTTTTTTCTCTGCAAGAAACTGTTGAAGAATGGTAAAAGTGGGTTTATCACATTTATTTCGTATTTATTTTGAAATCAGAGAAAATACAGGTTTGTTTTCAAAGTTATTCCCAGTTCGAAACTGGCTGCCGTAAAGTGGCCCTAGAAACAAACTGTGCCAAATTATGGAGCTGTTGCTGGTCAACATGTGGTCACAGTTGTGTGGAATTAGTCATGTAAAGAAATGAGTTGTGACGTTTGTACTGGCTGCACTCATTCTGTGTCTTCTTAAAAGCAGCCCAAGCCACAGGTTGAGTGTGTTTGGGCTGCTGAGTCAGGTTAACCAGACGGGCATGTCCATTTATGTCTATTTACCTGTATCTATATGTCAATAGAAGTCTCTATCCGTATCATGTTAGAGACTGCTTGTGTGTACAGTATGAAGTCTCAGTGAATTGTCTAATCTGTTTCACAGCATGATGATCGGGAAAACATGGATATGCGCAACAGAGGTCGAGGGCGTTTCATGCGCAGTCGTAATAACTACCGACGTCCCTTCCGACCATATCGAAGCCGAGGAACCTTCCGGGGCCCTTACAGGGGAGAGGAAACTATATCAATGATTCTCGAGCCAGATCGCCACGGAGAACATACTCTGAACGTCGTAATGGTATGGACGTTTTGATGATTTTTGGTTGTGGGGAAACTGGGGAATTGATGGTTGTTGGGGTGGAGTGGAAAGGTAGGGGGGACAATTCAATAAGGTGTGACATCAGTGTATGTGACTTTCTCATTCATCTTAAAAAAAAAATTTTTTTTCATGCCATACTGGATGTAATTTCAGAGCAGAGGAATGCTGTGGCCCCTTTTGCTCCAAGATGAAGTGCTGTGGCAGAAGCAGATCCCTGTTAGCCAGGGCTGACTGTGTTCCACCTGATGAGTGCTACAGGAAGGGTTTCGCCTTCCTTGGGCCCACGAGCGTCCCCCCCCTCATGCTATCTCCCCCTCCCTCCCCCAACGAACCCTCCCCCGCCAAAGCAGAAGCTCTTCGCACGGAAGTCCAAGACCTCCTCAAAAGAGGGGCCATCTCGGAGGTTTCCCACCCAAACCCCGGCTTCTACTCTCACCTCTTTGTGATCCCAAAAGCCTCGGGAGGATGGAGGCCCATTCTAGATCTTTCGCCCCTCAACAAGTTCCTCAGGCCCACCAAGTTCAAGATGGAGACCCCCACCCAGATCCGAGACTCCATCCATCATCGCGACTGGGCCACATCCATAGACCTGAAGGACGCCTATTTCAGATCCTGATTCACCCGGCCCACAGACGATTCCTACGGTTCGTCTGGCAGACCCCGGAGAGGCCTGCACGCATAGTGGACCTCATCTCCTGCCTGTCACAGGCACCCCACACCTCGGCCAGAACCCTGTCCTCCCTCCTAGGAATGATGGAGTCCCTGTCTCCCCTCATTCCCCTGGGGGGGGTCCCCAAACGCCAACTTCAGAGGGAGTTCCGCCGACGTTTGTCACAGACCTCCGACCGCTGGGACCAGGTCATTCCCCTCGGACACTGGTTCATTTCGGCGACGGAGGAGCGGCTCACTCCAGCCACTCTCTCCACCGGGGTCCCCATCTCCCTCCCAACCCAACCCAACCACTGGAACTTTATACAGACGCCTCCAACTTGGGCTGGGGGGCCCACGTGGAGGACAGTCACGCCTCGGGGGACTGGGAGCTGGAAGCGGTCAGGCTAGCCCTTCTCCAACTCCAGCACAAGGTCGCGCACCGACTTGTTCTCCTCCTCACGGACAATACGTCGGTAGCTTGCTATGTCAACAAAGGGGGAGGGTCCCGCTCCATAGGCCTCTCCCTCAGAACAGAGGCCCTCCTTCGCTGGTGTCGCGCAACCATTGGTTTGTGCCCATGATCGACCTGTTTGCCACCAGCTTCAACCATCACCTGCCCCTGTACGTCTCCCCCGTTCCAGATCCCCAGGCGGATGCAGTCGACGCACTATCCCTCCCCTGGACGGGCCTACTGACGTATGCCTTTCCCCCCTTCCCCATCCTACACAAGGTGATCAGGAAGGCAAGGCTGGAAAGACCCAGGCTGATCCTCGTAACGCCATGGTGGCCGACCCAGTCTTGGTTCCCGGACCTCAAGTCCCTCACCCACGTTCCCCCCCTCCGGCTCAGCCCTCGCTGGGACATGCTGAGACAACCCCGGTCAGGTCTTCCTCGCTCCAATCCCAAGATGCTTCGCCTACACGCGTGGCTTCTATGCCAGCCCAACTGCGAACATCTGCATCTACCCCCCACTCGGAGAGACCCCAGTCCGTCCTAGACACACTAGCCGGGGCAGGGGCCTCTCAGGGATTACGGGACTTCGCCTCGGCATCTCGCAGAGCCAGCACCGAATCCCTCTACAACTACCGTTGGGAGAGATGGATAACCTGGTGCTCAGATAACTCTGTTCCCCATGACTGCCCCTCCAACATCCAGATAGGAAATTTCCTCTCCCACCTATCCTCTTCCCTTAAGCTGTCGGCTGGCTCCATTCGGGGCTACAGATCAGCTATCTGCACCACCATTCGTCAACTGGGGGGCCCTTCTTTTGACAATGACTTTCTCCTCAGAGAGGTGTCTAGAGGAGTTGCTCTACGGGAAGCTCAGTCCCCTAGGCGCATTCCCCTCTGGGACCTTTTTACGGTCCTCGATGCCCTCAGAAAACCCCCTTTTGAACCCATTGCTTCTATTCCTTTTGACCTCCTCTCCTTTAAGACCACCTTTCTCCTCGCCCTGGCCTCGGCCAGAAGACGAAGTGAGATTCACGCCCTCAGCGGTGACCCCACAGATATCGCCTTCCACAGGGACGGCTCAGTCCTCTCAAGTTCCTTCCGGAGTTCTTGGCAAGAATCAGGAACCGGGCACCCCCTCTCCCTTCCTCGTCATCCGTTCCCTGACGGACATCTTGGGAAAGGGAGAAAAAGATGGAGACATGGACCTTTGCCCCTCCAGGTGTCTCAGGTACTACTGGGAACGCACACGCCCCAGGCGCTCCTCCCAGAGACGACTCCGTATCTCCCTCAACCCCAACAATACTAGAGATATCTGGGCGGGAACTATCTCCAGATGGCTCTCCAAGACGGTGAGATCTACCTACGCTCAGGCGTACAAGGATCTCCCTGTCCTATCACCCAGGGCCCACGAGGTCAGAGCACTGGCCACTTCCACAGCGTTCCAGTACTCTGTTCCCGTGCGCCACCTGCTGGAGGCAGCCTACTGGCGTTCGGAAAATCCCTTCATTAATTTTTACCTGAGGAATCCGCATGACGAAGCTGATGGTCTTAGGGATTTCCTTTTGTGGGGACCAATTGCAGGCATATCGGTCAACCCAAGAACATTAGGGCGCTCGCCCTCCTCTCGATTCCTTTAAATTCTGCTATGGTCTGACATGGTATGTATATGACGCCAAATGGGGATATGTGTTTACTCCCTGTTTGGCTAATGATTACATGTCAGACCTAATTCCCTCCCTACTTCCCCTCGGGCGCCCCAAGGTTTCTGGGTTACCATACACACAGGCCTCGCTGAATGACGTATACGAAGTTGACACTGGCTTCTTCCGGGCCGAAGTGGGGTGACATCACGTGACTGCCCGGACTGTCTTATGACTGCATTGGCCACGGAAAAATTCGGCCTGACGAGCTGGCTAACTGCCGTGAATGCTATGGTCTGACATGGTAAGTATATTAGCCAACAGGGAGTATAACACAACTCCCCATTTCAGTGGCGCCTGTTCTGATCTAACATACGCAGGACACCACCTACTAAGCCCCTACTGACGACAATAATTGCTTAGTCGCGGAGCCGGCGTAAGTGAGCTCTCCCTCCGGAGGGCGCCACCACGTCCGTCCAACGATAGTCCCCATGGACTCGCCGATACTGGTGACCCCGACGGAACCAAACCAAGGCCACAGACGTGGAGAGGACATCGAAATTGAGGTCACCATGAGAACAGGGCATGAAGGGCCACAGAATTTGAGATTTTTTTATGCTGATCGATGAGAATGAGGATGATTAAGATGATGCTACGGATTTCCATTTCGGTCTGAGACTACATGACAGGGCTGTACTCTACGCTTCCTTTCATAATATATCCCGGCGTCAACCAGGCCCAGAGATACAGGCACCTGCAGTGTTGGTCAGGAAATTTGAGCAACACTCTCAGAAACGCATCATTAAGTGGATGAAACTTGACTGTGTGGTCCCAGTCTTCCCAACTGAGTCCGCAGCAACTCAACTCTGGGTAGGAGCCGGTCGGGGCAGAAAAACCCACGTGACTCTGATGGGTTTGATGGGAAATCGAACCTACGACCTCCCAGCTGGGAGTCCGTGACGCTAACCACTTCGCCATGGGGCTGGTGTCATATTCATGGTTAATTCATGTAGCTGGAACCCCTGCGCACTGTGGCCACATGGCATAGCAGAATGGGGTGTAGCATGCAAGGACCAGTCTGCACACGCTGACTCTTCCTGGTTGAAACTGGATGGAACTGAAATGGACAGGCCAAGAATATGTGACGTTGTCAGCCAGTGTTCATGGGTTTTTTTTTTGTTTTGTTTTTTTTTGCTCCAAGTGGAATGCTGGCCTGGTGTGAATGTAGAAGCAGTGACATGAAAACAAATGACATGGGGTGATGTGCCCCTTGTCTGTTAGTGTGCAAACCCAGAGCTGGGATCGTGGTGTCATCCATTGCAGATGACAGGGGGCAATGTGCCCCTTGTATGGGCAAAGTCGGTGCTGTGACAATGCTGATTTCTAATGCAGATGACAGAGTGATGTGTCCTTTTATGGGGAACGTCCAAGCTGTGACAGTGACGATGTTTAATGCAGATCACAGAGTGATGTGCCCTTGTGTGGGCAGCGTCCAAGCTGTGACAATGATGATGTTTAATGCAGATGACAGAGTGATGTGCCTTGTGTGGGCAAAGTCCATGCTGTGACAATGATGATGTTTAATGCAGAAGACAGAGTGATATGCCCCTTGTGTGGACAAAGTCCATGCTGTGACAATGACTATGTGTAATGCGAGTGACAGAGAAATATGTGTTCCTTGTGTGTTCTAATTCAGTGCACTGTCTGTTTCAGATGATAATCGCAGTGTGGAGAGGGAGTGGAAACATGACAAGTTTTCAGAACTGGAAACGGATGGAGAGAAAACATCGCATCGGGAGGGAGATGAGCATCCTCACAGTACGTCAGAACGCTGAGTGGAGTGACACCGGCAGCAGCACACTTCACCAGGATTTCTACGTGGTTTGGTGATGGCAGGGTTGTGGCAGAACTGTGTCGGATTGCATCCTTTCAGTTTTGTGTTAGGTCCAATGTGTGTGTGTGTGTGTGCGTGTGTGTGTGTGTGTGTGATTTGGTGTGGATGATTTTTGACAAAAGTCTTGTACAAAGTTCTTGACTGTACAGTCCAATCTTCCAGCCTGCTTGTAAATAAATTTGAGTGGTAATTGTTACATATATTTTTGTTTGATATGTTGTAAAGTTACGCTGGTGAGGTGATTTCCATCCAGAGACATGGCAGTCAGTGTATATCATAGGTGCTTCGTTTAATTAGCATGACTGTTAGGGGCTGTCGTTGCGTCGGTGGCTGTGTGTGCTGCAGTGACTGTGAGCCACCATTGCCATCACCATCATCTCCACTGTTGGCCCTCACTGGAGCAGAAATCCCTCCCTGTCCTAAATTGCAGTGTCAGACTGTTGGGTCTGTTGTAGGCAGTACTGTGGTGATGAAGGAAGGAGTGAAGGTGAAGAGCATTGTGAGTGTGGACCAGGGCAAACCTGGACATCAGGGGGCCAGTGAAAACCACAGCTGCCCAGTGCATGCATGGTTGGATTCGATAGGTTTCCTCAGTTGTTTCTTTTTCTCTCTTCTCTCTCTCTTTTTTTTTTTTTCTTTTTTGTAAGTAGAAAGAGCAGCTTGCTTTTGATTGGTGTATGTTAGACATGCCATATCCTGCTCTTGAAGAAGGTAGGACACCAGCAGACAGTGGAGTGCTGGAATGAATACAGGTGCCACAAACTGTATGGCCTTCGAGCACACTGACCTGTTGGTCCTCGCCATGGACTGCGCTCTTGCTGCGGGCCAACACTTCTTGGGTGCAGGGTGTGAACTCACTGGGAACAGCTGCTAGAAGGAAGATGTGCAGGGGAAAAGTCGTGTATTGGCAGTATTCTTGCGGAACAGATCCTGTGGGTGGGTACCACCATTTTAACTGCATTGTGTTTGGCCCAGTTTCTCTCTCTCAAGTTCGATTATAGTCTACCAGTTTTTCTTTTGACTACACGTTTGTGTATTTTTTTGAACAGGCTCACCAGTCTGTAGGGGGTCAGAGGTGTCTTGGGCAGGGTCTTCACCAGGATCTGTAGGGGGATGCAGAGGATGTCTTGTGGGTCAGGGTCCTCACTAGGGATCTGTAGGGGGATGCAGAGGGTGTCTTGGGTCAGAGTCTTCACCAGGATCTGTAAGGGGGTGCAGAGGGTCTTTTGGGTCAGGGTCCTCACTAGGGATCTGTAGGGGGATGCAGAGGGTGTCTTGGGTCAGGGTCTTCACCAGGATCTGTAGGGGGGTGCAGAGGGTCTTTGGGTCAGGGTCCTCACCAGGGATCTGTAGGGGGTGCAGAGGGTGTCTTGGGTCAGGGTCTTCACCAGGGATCTGTAGGGGGTGCAGAGGTGTCTTGGGTCAGGGTCTCTCACTAGGGATCTGTAGGGGGATGCAGGGTGTCTTGGTAGGGTCTTCACAGGATCTGTAGGGATCAGAGGTGTTTGGGTCAGGGTCTTCACCATGGATCTGTAGGGGGGATGCAGAGGGTCTTTTGGGTCAGGGTCTTCACCATGGATCTGTAGGGGGGATGCAGAGGGTTCTTGTGGGTCAGGGTCCTCACTAGGGATCTGTAGGGGGTGCAGAGGGTGTCTTGGGTCAGGGTCTTCACCAGGATCTGTAAGGGGGATGCAGAGGGTGTCTTGGGTCAGGGTCTTCACCAGGATCTGTAGGGGGTGCAGAGGGTTCTTGGGTCAGGGTCTCACCAGGATCTGTAGGGGGATGCAGAGGGTGTCTTGGGTCAGGGTCCTTCACTAGGGATCTGTAGGGGGGATGCAGAGGGTGTCTTGGGTCAGGTCTTCACATGGATCTGTAGGGGCAAGGTGTCTGGTCAGGGCTTCACTGGATCTGTAGGGGGATGCAGAGGGTGTCTGGGTCAGTTCACCTGGATCTGAGGGGTGCAGAGGGTGTCTGGTCAGTCTTCACATGATCTAAGGGGATGCAGAGTGTCTGGTCAGGGTTTCACATGGTCTGAGTGGTGCAGAGGGTGTCTTGGGTCAGGGTCCTTCACCATGGATCTGTAGGGGGATGCAGAGGGTGTCTTGGGTCAGGGTCTCACATGATCTGTAGGGTGCAGAGGTCTGGGTCAGGGTTCACCATGGATCTGTAGGGGGATGCAGAGGGTGTCTGGGTCAGGGTTTTCACCATGGATCTGTAGGGGTGCAGAGGGTGTCTTGGGTCAGGGTCCTCACTAGGATCTGTAGGGGGATGCAGAGGGTGTCTTGGGTCAGGGTCCTCACTTAGGATCTGTAGGGGGATGCAGAGGATATCTTGTGGGTCAGGGTCTTCACCATGGATCTGAAGGGGGATGCAGAGAGTCTGTTCTGGGGTCACGTTGTGTCCGTCGACCAAGCTGAGTTCAAATGGGGTCAGGTGGTTTTGTGAATTCGCAGACAGACCAAGCTCGCGACCATCCATTAGGAGTGACGGAGTTACCAGCTTGGCGCAGGTCAGCAGAACTGTCTCACTGGCACAGTTTGTACAGGTAAGAAGACAGGGATGTAGAATATGTCACGTTTTCCTTGCCCCATCCCTCCTCAGTCCACCACCACCACCACCACTGCACCCCCCAAAAATAAAAAATCACCACAAAAAAACACCAAAGCATCTACGGTCAGAAAGTTACTTTTAGAGAAATGATCAGGAAATTTCAGCATGGAAAACTCGCTTGTGGATTTTGGATGTCATGCAAAATTGGGTTGCCTCAGAAACCGGTTGTTAATTAATATGTTAGGAAGGGTGATAAATCAGCTTTGTATTTTTACCTTAAACTTGACTGTAGGAGGAAATAGTGGAGGAGGGGGGTGGTTGAGGTGGTGGGGGAGCTAGATGGTCTAATTGACCCATTTCAGCAATAAGATGCATTTGCAGACATTGTATTTTTGAATCTGTGGACACAGCTGAATAGGAATTTATGTGGAAAGATTTAAGTCCCTTGGATGACATACAGAGTTTAATTTTTGTAGTTTAAAAAAAAGAAAAGAAAAATGAAAACATGCTGAAGCAGAGGAAAATGCAAATGTGTATATTTGGACCTATAAGTTTATGTTTATATGAAGATAATTCTTAATCCCTAATGTACAGCAAATGCTACACTGAACTGTATATGAATGGAAAATATCGGTGAGATACAACCAAACTATAGGTAGTTGTGTTTGATGTGGGTGACCTCTTATTCTTATTTACAGAGTGCCCTTAGCTGTGAGGAGCTCACATAGTGGTGAGCTACAAGTGAAAGCTGACATGTTACTGGACATGAAAATAACTGAATTTGGTTTGGTTTTAGGTTTAAACGATACACAAAATTAACTATGAATTTGGGTTAGTTTTAGTTTTAAATGATATTGTCCACACTGCTGTCAAATTTTTGATGACTGAATGTTGGGTTCATGAATAAAGTCATCGTTGAAATGGATTCGAATGAGTATATTTGTGCAGTGTTTAGTTTGTTACTGGAACATGCCGGATGCTTGTTGTCTTTGAATTGAGTAATGTTTATATGGTATGAAAACACTGAAACATGGACGTATACACCAACACACTCCTCCACACACAAGGGCACACATGCATACAAACCAACACACCTGACACATTTTTACTCTCAGCTTTAGATCCATGTAAACTCCAACTGACAACAAACAATTCATAACAAGTCGGAACATATAATTTTAATCGTGAAATCCCAGAGCAGCTTAAACTGTGCTATATTGAGTGTAGTAGCCATTTCTTTTAATTCTGTGTCGAGGTCAAAATTCATTCTGGAATAATTTTTTTGCAACTAAAAATGAATTGAAATTATACTTGCAAATCACACAGCAGAAGGAAAAGCAGACATCTATTCTAGTGGCCAAACTCCTGTTACTTGGTCTTCAGATTGCTGCATAAAAGCTGGGGTGATGTGCCATAATTACAAGGCTGTAGGCCTACAGTATTCATAAACATTCTATCTGTAACAAATGGGCAGCAAAAGTAGGAATGAAAGAGGAAAAAAAGAAAATGCAAAGTCACAGAAAGTAGTAGAAAAGGGGAAATTGCTAAAGCAGCATTCCCAGAACACTGAGATGCAAGCTGTGCTGAATGCTTGGCATCCCCACCACTTGAAGGATGAAATGAGCATGCGTGCTTCCACTTGACCTCTGTAAATCCTTCCAATGAGTGAAAGATGTTGCTGGCTCCGCGACTAAGCAAGTATTGTTGTCAGTAGGGGGCATAGTAGGTGGTGTACCGCCTATGCTGGATCAGAACAGGCGCCCCTGAACACCACCGAAGTGACTCGGCAGCAGTGCAGTGTCTCCTCTGATGGATGGGTTGCCGCTTGACGACTTGACACTGACCGCTCCCTGTGGATTGCTGGAGCCGCGGCGGGACTGACCGGGCTGTGGTTGTGGATGGGGTGTCGGAATGAGGGGCATGGGTGCACTGCCACTGAGGTGGCACAGAGGTTGGGACAGCAAAAAAAAAAAAAAAAAAAAAAAGAGTGAAAGATGTGAACTGGATCACAAAAGTAGTTTGGTGAGAACTTTACAAACTTCTGGACAGGAGAGGAAGAAAGTGGGACAATAAAACAAATATTACATGACGATAAGGAATGCTTTCCATGAGCAGGCAAAGCATTTGAACAGTAGTTGCAGACTTGCCTACCCAACAAATTTTTACCCAAAAATGTTACGATTTTCGTATTTTTGTCCTACTCGGTATATTTATCGTATTATCCATTGAGATTTTGTAAAATACGAAAATCGGAACATTGGCTACAAAAAAATAAAAAGTACTATTTTCCTGTTTGAAGACGTGAGTTATTGTCCCGCGTTCCAGTTGGCGCATGCTCGCTTACACTATGGTCGGCCATCTTTCATAGTGAGCGACTGACACAGATATTCACTAAGAGAATGCCGCCACCAGCAAAATAACGCGTTCATGAGAGTGACGAAGAGCTAGTTGTTGAAAAGAAGGTTGCAAAACGAGGGAGCAAACTTTCCTGAATGCATACCACACAAACTTGGAAGTGCTTAGTCCCAAGCTCAAGAAAGGTCCAACTTTGGTGTGGTGCACTTTGTGTGAAACGGGTTTTAGTTGTGTTCATGGAGGGTGCAACAACTGCATAAAGCATGTTTTGTCAAAATTGCATTGAAAAGAATATCCAAAATGGTGAAAGGAACACCTTCAATTATACAAGTATTGAACAAGGCTGAGGCGAAGTCTAGTGGGAGACCCGTAGCAGCAGGTGACAAACGCTGAGATGATCATGATGTGTAGGCTAGTGGTTGACGCGAATCTGTCCCTGTCAACACCGGTCGTCTTGTTCCCTATTCAAGAAGATGTTTCCTGACACTAATGACAGCAAAATTGCTCAAGATGTGTCTGTCACCTTAACTTCTACTGTTCATTAGGTCCACTCCCTCTGCCCACACCCCTACCCCCCAAAAATGGGGGGAGCAGGCGAGGGGGATGGAGTGGCAGTACAAAGAGAAGAAAAAGATAGAAAATGAAAACTGTATGACGGGTATACATATGTGTGACACTCACTCTGTGTGTGTGTGGGTGGGTGGGTGGGGGGGGGGGGGAGGATGTGAAAGGGGGAGGGCATTATATTATTATTATTTTTTTTTAATGAGATGGTCAACTAGATGCGTGCAGTGTGTGTATGTGTAGTGCACTTGGAGTGTTTGAGTACAGCGCAGGTGAGTTGGTTGCAAGAATTGCGCGACAAACATCCATATTGAAGTTCAAGATAAGAAAAAAAAACTTTTTTTGTCATGGAATACTAAAATCTACTCCATGACCAGCCGCCGTGGCGAAGTGGTTAGCATCGCGGACTCCCGGCTGGGAGGTCGTGGGTTCGAATCATCAGAGTCATGTGGGTTTTTCTGCCCCGACCGGCTCCTACCCAGAGTTGAGTTTGCTGCAGACTCAGTTGGGAAGACTGGGACCACACAGTCGAGTTTCATCCACCTAATGGATGCGTTTCTGAAAGTGTTGCTCAAATTTCCTGACCAACACTGCAGGTGCCTGTATCTCTCAGGCCTGCTTGACGCCGGGAAATATTATGAAAGGAAGCGTAGAGTACAGCCCTGTCATGTAGTCTCAGACCGAAATGGAAATCTGTAGTATCATCTTGATTATCCTCATTCTCATCAATCAGCATAATAAAAAAAAATGTCTCAACTTCTGTGGCCCTTCATGCCCTGCTCTCATGGTGACCTCAATTTCGATGTCCTCTCCACGTCTGTGGCCTTAGTTTGGTTCCGTCGGGTTCACCAGTATCGGCGAGTCCATGGGGGCTGTCGTTGGACGGACGTGGTGGCACCCTCCGGAGGAGAGCTCGCTCACGCTGGCTCCGCGACTAAGCAATTATTGTCGTCAGTAGGGGGCTTAATAGGTGATGTCCTGGTATGTTAGATCAGAACAGGCACCACTGAACACCACCGAAGTGACTCGGCAGCAGTGCAGTGTCTCCTGCGGTGGGTTGCCTCTTGACGACTTGACATTGACTGCTCCCCTGTGGATTGCCGGTGCCGGGGCTGCGGGGGGCCGACCGGGCTGTGGCTGTGGACGGGGTGTCGGAACGAGCGGCGTGGGTGCACTGCCTCTGAGGTGGCGCAGAGGTTGGGACAGAAAAAATCTACTCCATGGAATACTAATGGTTCAATTGTCAGATAGACAGCTTTGTGGTTGTACAACACATTCATGAAAATAGGGAGATGGGTTAATAAGAAAGTCCATTGGACAAATGCATTGGAAACATTTAATGATTCAATATATGGTTTAAAAAAAAAAAGAAAATGGGGAAATGACTGAGAACAAATACATGGATTACCAATATAAAAAAGGGTATTAATGTATTAATGATGATAACGGATGTTTTAAGTGGCACGCTATCATGAAAGCTGCTCCAGAAGTACATGTATACAACATGACACATGACGGCAATGTTGCACATATACACAGGAAAAGGCACATAAACTACATGTATATGAATACGGACATGCCACAGTTCAGCAGGAAAGAACCCTTATGTTTCACTACATTCACATGTACATACATGCACACTTGCCTAAGCATATCGCAGTCCTGCAGAATTACGTGCTGTTCAGATGGACATGGCAGAACCAGACGTATTGCTGAGAGGAGAGGTTCAAGGCTAC
>CM065742.1:32739946-32747446 GCA_033310375.1 Conus canariensis
GGAAATAAAAAGACATCAGTAGGCTTAGATGGCATTTCAAATGAAATGTTACATCATATCCCTCCGAATGTAAAACATTTCATATCCCTTTTTATTAAAAAAATGTTGGAACGAGGGAAATCTGCCTTCTGTATGGAAACATTCTCTAATTATTCCCATTCACAAACAGCAAAACCTCGATCTGATATAAACAGCTACCGACCAATTGCCCTAACGTCTCATATGTGCAAACTGATGGAAAAAATGGTTCTAAACAGGTTAACATATTTTTGTAACAAACACCGAGTAATCCCAATTAACCAAGCTGGTTTTCAAAAAGGAAGATCATCAGTAGAACACTTAGTTAAACTAACGACTCAAGTTAAACAACAATTTGCGAGACGGAAAAACATCCTCGCAACTTTCTTTGATATAAAAAAAGCATATGAACAAGTATGGCACAAACGGCTCATGTATAAGCTCAAAACCATTGGTATAAGTGGAACAATGTATAACTATATCAAAGTTTTTTTTGAAAATAGAGTGATTCAAACAAGAATAGAGCATGCATATTCTAGCACTAGATCATTAGAAATGGGACTTCCACAGGGATCATTACTATCTCCGATTTTATTCAATATTTTAACTGCAGATATAACAAAAGGATTATCAAAAGATGTAATATTAGCACAATTCGCCGATGACTTCTGTTTGTGGATGAAGGTCATTATGAAAAGAAAGACTCCATTAAGATCTGTCAACTACATAAAAATAAAATATCAACATGAACTAAACAAAATCAACGACTTTTTACATGAAAATGGACTCACTTTCAGCAGAAAAAACGAATTTAATGCTTTTTAACTCTGGATATGACCCTGAGAAACTTCCTCAATTTACTCTGAACGGGTCAGTACTACAATATGCTAGTTCTGTAAAATTTCTAGGCGTTTATCTAACTCCAAAGCTTTCATGGAATCTACATATTGAATACATTTTGAATAAAGCGAGGAAAAGTTTAAACTTTTTAAAAATCATAAGCAAACAAAAGTGGGGACAAGACAAAGATACCTTAACATTACTATCTTCTGCGCTTGTGCGGTCAAGATTAATTTACGCCCAAGAAGTTTTCTTTAGCGCCCCACAACACTTACTCAATAAATTACAAAGTATAGACTGCAAATCGTATAAACTGGCACTTGGAGTTCCTATACATACATGTAACATGGGAACATACCATGAAATCGGAGTTTTGCCTCTCAATGAGTTTCGAAAAGCGTCTGCATCTAAATTTGTTTTAAAGAACTCTTCTCAAAATACTTTTTGCGCTAAAGAAGTATCCTTAAATTCAGAAACAGATTTTGCAAAAAGAGCTAGAAATATAAAATCAACTTTATCCATTCAGACATACACTTCTACTCTATTGAAAGAATCAAATATAAATCAAACTAAAATCGCCTCGAGCCCCTTCTATGCACCCATTCCCAAATGGAAACAAATCAAAGCTAAATTTGATACAAATTACACTGTACTAAGTAAAAACGATTCTCCAAACCTTCTTAAAAGCGATGTAAATTGTCATTTGGAAAATGTGTATAAAGACCACTTGAAAATTTTTACGGATGGTTCAGTACTAGATGATCGTAACACTGGCGCAGCTTTTATCATACCAACCTTGAAAGTGGAGAAATTGTATCATCTTGGGAAATACTTGTCGATTTTTACCGCAGAACTAGTAGCAATTCTAATGTCTCTAAAGTATATTCTAAATTCTTCCACTAAAAATTGTCAACTTCTACTTTGTAGTGATTCTAGATCAGCGCTTTCTGCTTTACAATCTCCCAGTTCAAAGATTCGTAATGAGATAACAACGGAAATAAATTACGTAACGCATCTTCTATCAATGAAGAGAGTCAATATTACTTTTTGTTGGGTGCCCTCTCACTGCGGCATTTCATCCAATGAGAGAGTTGACCAAGCTGCTCGAAGAGCAGCTCGCAACATTGAAGGCACAAATTCATGCAGTATAGATCTGGATTTGTCAGAATGTTATGCACTGATAAATAAAGCATCAAACGACAGATTTAAACATTTATTGAAAAACACAGATTGTCTATATTATAAAATGTGTGTTAAACCAAGCCCTGATATTAACCCCAACACTCAATTAAGAAAAATCCAAACTCCAATTTCCAGAGACGTAGAAAGCTTAATTCATCGCATGCGATTAAATTCACCTCGAACTAAATACTGCAAAAATGTCTCATGTATGTGTGGGGAACCTCTCAGTGTAAGTCATCTGTTATTGGACTGTGCAAGAACAAAAGTAGTAGTGCAAAGGGAAGGCGCTGAAATTTTATCTGATGGATCGACTTCACTGAACTTGCCTTACATGTTAGATAACTATTTTTTCATGTGTTTAATTTGTAAACATTTATTAGAAAGCCCATTGAAATATTCCTTTGAATTATAACTTAACTTTTATCAGAGACTTTTTTTTTCCAACACCATGCTCATCTTAATCAAATTCAATCATTAGTATGATGCCGCTTACAAATAAGATACAACATAAGATTGTATTATATACACTCTTTAACTCCTCAACTACACGCTTAATTGAAGAGTCCAAAACTGGAAAAATATGACCACGTCAACACTGAAAAATGTGCTGAAATGAAGACATCATTCAAAGGACTGCTTCCAACTTCATCAGATACACCTCTAGTGCAGAGACACTATTGAAGAACAGAAAACTAGTTCCATTGGACATGGTGAAATTACTGTATTTCTTTGAAAACTGTGGCACACTGAAAATCGTATCATAAACTTATATATTAACACACACACACACACACACACACACACACACACACACACACACACACACACAACACATTTTCACACACACACACACACACACACATACACCCGCAAGCACACACACACACACACACACACACACACACACACACACACGTACACACACACACACACACACACACACACACACACACACACACACACACACACCACACACTCACAAATGGTTGCACGCACTCATACTACTTTCATCATACACTCTATCACTACAAACCGTCTGAAATCACTTTATGTGGGAAGACGTTAAACGGAAGAACAACAACACACACATACACTCACACTGCTTGGGTCCCAGAGAGAGAGAGAGAGAGAGAGAGAGAGAGAGAGAGAGAGAGAGAGAGAGAGAGAGAGAGAGAGAGAGAGAGAGAGAGAGAGAGAGATCACATTCAAACATTGCAGTATGCACACGGTGCACAGATTTTGCCTCCTTAGGGATCAACAGTGTGTGTCTTAGCCAAAACAAATTCACGCTGTTCAATCGATTTTGTCAGCGTCACAAAGATCGGACTCAATTAATACAGTGAGAGTGATTTGATTGAAGAAACTTGTACAGAATTCAACATGAATGGCAACACACACAGACACAGACACAGACACAGACAGACAGACACACACACACACACACACCACACACACACACACACACACACACACACACACACACACACACACACAGCGGAGAGAAGAAAAAAATCAATAGGGGAATACAGGTGTGTAGGATTATTCAATCATAGTAATAGTATTCATAAGAAGAAGAAGAAGAAGAAGAAGAAGAAGAAGAAGAAGAAGAAGTAGAAGACAACATCGACAAGAAGAAGACGAAGAAGAAGGAGAAGAAGAAGGAGAATGAGAATGATAACAATGACAACAATAATAACAATAATAACAAAGAAGCAAAGAGAGAATGACGACAAAGATAAAGAAGCAGAGGACATAATGCAAAAAAAGGGGGCTGTTAGTTTTTAATTCCCTATGCCTTTTGCCATATCAAAATATCATCAGTGTATGCGGAGAGAGAGAGGAGAGAGAGAGAGAGAGAGAGAGAGAGAGAGAGAGAGAGAGAGAGAGAGAGAGAGAGAGAGGCATTACGTACATGCTTTTTCACATTCAGTCCTCGCCTTTATTTGGGGTCACAATACGGAGGGTATGACGCTTCAAGCAGTCCAGACGATTGGCAAACACATGATTCAGATTGTTGGGTGGGGAGAGGGGAGGAAAGATAACCAGATTTGGGAAGGGGGGGGGGGGGGACACACAGATGTGCCCGCCGCATGCATTCATGTAGGTGAGTATATGTGCGTGAGTGTGCGCGCATGTGTGTGTGTGTGTGTGTGTGTGTGTGTGTGTGTGTGTGGGCGTGCGTGTGTGTGTGTGTGTGTGTGTGTGTGTGTGTGTGTGTGTGTGTGTGTGTGTGTGTGTGTGTGTGGTGGCGCGCATGAGAGAGAGAAAGTACATGTGTGTGTGTGTGTGTGTGTGTGTGTGTGTGTGTGTGTGTGGTGTGTGTGTGTGTGTGTGTGTGAATGCGTGTGTGTGTGTGCGTGAGTGCGTGCTTGCTTGACGATCAAGTTAAGACATTCAATTAAACTAATTCCAACGTTGTCACATCTTGCAACATAACATTAATAGCAGGAAGAAAAAGCATAGCGTGTGCCAGGGTCTGAATTAATTTTCTGTCTCCTAAGAGAAAAACACAACAGGATATACTGGGCAAGTACAGGTTGGAAGCAGTCCAATAACATGAGATCCGAGGGTTTTGTCATTTTAGTCTTTGGTGGAAAATCTGTTTTTGTGATCCTTGTCATTAGGTCATAACATTGTTGGTCAAATAATTTTCAGTCATCGAGAAAATGTAGTTCTTCCTCAACGACGTGGCATGTCGTGCATAATCTGTCTTCTCTGTCAGTGTTGGTATAACGGCCCCTCTCAATTTGGAATTCATGGGCACTTATTCGTAATCTGGTTAGTGCTCTTCTGCAATCTGTGTCAATGTGTTGCTCCAAATAAGCCGCCTGTTTGTATTCGGTAGCAGCTGTAGCATAACATTTGAGCTTGGGTTTGCTTTCGTTCTTTTGTTTCTTCCAGAAGTCAACATAAAACGTTTCCAACTTCGCATTGATTAGAAACTTCAGGCGAGTCACACTAAACGTACTCTGATTTTTCCAGACATGCTGTACTCCTATCGTTGACATGGTTTGTCGTATAAACTTCGTCCATTTGCTTTCTTTGGTGTCCTGAGAGATCATTGACTGATAAATCTGTTGTTGATAAGAGTCTTGGTCTGACTCTAATATGTGTATCCAGAATGCGAAAATCAGGGTTATCACTTTAAAAGTAATCGGGAATCTCCCCAGTTCGCCCAAAACCGGTAATGTCATAGCTTTTTTATGGACTCTTAATAATTGCCTGCAGAATTTAATGTGTAGTTTCATGTGGGAATTTGTTTGCAAGACAGGTATTGAACAAGTAGTGCATTTTCTTTTCTTGACCTATTTCATCATTGTATTGATAAGAGGATGGGAACCACACCTCCGACCCATATGTGAGGATGGGAGAGACTAACGAGTCAAATAGGGTTGTAACTGTTCTCATATTTACATTTTGACCATAAAACATTCTCTTCAAGGTATGTGCAGCTTCATTCCCTTGTCTTGCAAGTGTTCTTGGGCTTCTGTAAAATGTCCGTTGTTATGGAAAATGACTCCAAGATATTTATATTCATCTACTGTTTCAATGATGTTTTCACCGCAATTGAAGTATAGTGGTACCTTTGGGTCTGATTTGGTGAATACAATGACCTTTGTTTCCTCTGTGTTGATTTTCATTCCCCAGTCTAAACAGTAGTTGTGTAACTGGTTTAATTTACGTTGAAGTCCCTGTTTTGAAGTCGACAGGATAGCTAAATCGTCTGCATTCTAAAACACATGGAATTTCGACTTGCTCTAAATCGGAAATTCTTGGGGAATCATGGTCTCTGAGATATCCGACAATGTCATTTATGAATATGTTAAATAATGTGGGGCTAAAGGTATTGCCTTGGAGGACACCTTTTCGTATTAATATTTACCTAGTGAAACCAGACTGGCTTCTTGCACAAGTCGTAGCCCCATTGTACATGTCCTGTATCATTTGATAGCATTTACCAGTTATTCCCACGTGCAGCATTTTCATCAGTACAGCTTCGTGTCATATATTATCAAATGCTTTGGTGAAGTCAACAAAACAGCAGTAAAGCCTTTTAGTTCTGTCTTTTAGTACCTTATCAACTAGTTTTGACAATATTAATATTTGATCAGTGGTCTGTGATCCCTTTCTGAACCCTGCTTGCTCCTTTGCCCAGAGGTGGTTTGCCTCAAGATAATTCATAATCCTTTCATTTATTATGTTGCAAAACACTTTTCCAAGCGAACTATTTAAAGTTATGCCTCTGTAATTGTTGGGGTTGGATTGGCTGCCTGACTTACAGACTGGGACTGTAATTGCCGTTTTCCAGAGGTCCAGGTATTTTTCTGATTTTAAAATTAAATTAAACGAGTCTTTCAGAACAGGAGCAATTTCAGATAACATTGCTTTAAGTATTTCGTTTCTGATGCATCTCTGCCTAGGGATTTTATATTTTTCGGCTTTCTGACCGCGTTCCTTACCTCTGTTTCTAATATTTCATAATCTAACTCTGAATTCCCAGAGGGGAAACTATTCAACATCTTAAATGCTGTTAGCATGTCATCAACTATTTGTTTCCGTTTTTCTGCGATCTTCTGTTACTGTCCTATTAGTGTTTTAAGATGTTCAAACCATTTGTTCGCGCTGAGACAATTTTCTTGACCATAAATTTCGCGATCGTGATGTTTGCCGTTTTCGTACGGTTTTCTATATTGAATTAGAATCAGTTTCTAGGGCTTCGTTTAGGGAATTAAGGAGTTTGTTACAATATGTTTTCTTGGTTTTCTTTAAAAGTCGTTTATATAATTATTTTACATTGTGAAAACTATTTTTGCCTGAGTTGTTTGTTTTGGAGGTTTCTGTTGACCGCGTTCAGCAGTGATCTTATCTCTCTTCTTTGGGAATGACAGTCTCTGTCAAACCACTTCTTCTTTCTACGTCTAGATTTTTTTCCCTATCCATCTTTGTTTAAGCGCCATCTTTGCTGCGGTTGAAAATATATTCGTTATCTGTTCAATAGTCGTATTTATGTCGAAGTCATGTTCGTTTGTTGCAAGTTATGTTACAATGTCGGTCTTGATTTCTTGAATCATGGTGCGTATGTTGGGCATTTTGGAGGTTGCTACTACTTTTTCGGCAGACCTTTCATTCCACTGAAATACTACATATCCTTCTCCTGTGTTTATTGTAGAATTCCTATGAATTAAGTCTTTACGTGACTGTTGTTTCTTGTGGGTTGTGAGAGAGGCTTGTCTCTTGTGTAATGTGTTTTCATTTTCTATGGGTAGTTGAATCGATAACTCTAGTGGGCAGTGGTCAGAATGTCGTGTCAAGTCAGTCACATCCATGTTTAACACATGTCTAAGAAAATATTGTGGCCAAATGAAATAAACTACTACGCTGCTTCCCTGTGAATTATGACAAGTGTACAATCCTGTAAGATCTCCAAGCACTCTCCCATTCAAAACACACATTTGATTT
>CM065742.1:32752446-32767446 GCA_033310375.1 Conus canariensis
CTAGCCTGAAATTACATGGTTCGGTGTAATATTTGGGTTGAATAAATTTTATTCTAAGATCGCTCAGAGGAGGACAGCAAAACAAAAAATGTATTTCGTCTTCTCTTGCTCTGTTACAGAGTCGACACATCAGTTCATTTTCAACAACATTTCTATACCTGAGGCGATGGCATGCGATATCAGACACTCCAAATCTAAATTTTGTCAGTGCACATTTGATAAATCTATTCATTTTTATCCCAGTGTAAGGTTCAAAGCTATGTGTCGATTTAAAGAGTTTATACTGAGCAAATCTATCACTATTATACATATGGTCATGCCAGTCCTGCCACTACAATCTATGATCCTCTGTTTAAAACAATTCAGAAATTCTGATATATTTTCTACACCTTGGTTATCCCAAACAAAACCATACCATATGAATTCAAACACTGTCGAACATGGGAAGCCCATGTTCTTTTACCATTATCATCTAAACTCAACAGCACCCTGTAACCTTTAAAGGGTATCCTATCGTCATTCATTCTTGTTAACTTGAGCCAATATTTTATACATTTCAAATAAGAATTTAAATAAATTGGATATCGTCCAAGTTCACCATAAACCAGATCATTGGGCGTTCTACTGTCTACATTCAAAAAGCGCTTCAGCGCATACAGGTGAACTTTTTCAATTAAGGCACTTTTGTCAAAAGCCCATACTTCTGCACCATATTGTAAAATTGGCTGTACCTGTGAATCAAACAATTTTGTAAAAACACTGAACGAGTTACACTCTAACTTGTACAAAATATGAAGAATACTATTGACCGCCTTTTTCGCTCTATTGGCTATATCTTGACAAGCAAAACCAAAACTAAGTTTCGTTGTAAAATAAATACCAAGGTATTTGTAAGCATTAATCACATTTATTCTCTCACCTCCATAGGTCCATTTTTCAGTTCGGGCTAAATATCCTCCTTTACGAAATACAATAATATTGGTCTTGTTCATATTAACATTTAGTTCTAGTCTGCCTGCTGCAGAATACAAATTACTTAGTTGTCTCTGGAGACCAACCACTGATACTGAAATTAAAATAATATATCGGCAAAAAGCAGCATAAACAATTCTAAAAGATCAAAAGTTACTCCATGACGGCCATTTTCAATTATTTCTAAGGCTAGCTCATTAATAAATAAGGAAAATAAAATCGGACTACAGACATCTTGTTTAACCCCACTTGTACACTTGATAAATTCCGATAATTTTGCGCCTGATCGTATTTTTGCTTTTACCTCACAATACATACTCCTTATTGTACTGTACAACTTACCACAGAGAGAGAGAGGAGAGAGAAGAGAGAGAGAGAGAGGAGAGAGAGAGAGAGAGAGAGAGAGAGAGAGAGAGAGCAAGGCACAACATGTAATCATTTTTCATAAGGCATGAAAATACGTAGAATGTATTAAGCAATGGGATGGGGGGGGGGGGGGGGGGGGGGGGTGATGAGAAGCGCGTGCGTTTGCTAGGTCATGCGTGGGTGGCTGCATGCGTGCGTGCATGGTGCGTGGTATGTGTGTGTGTGTGTGTGTGTGTGTGTGTTGTGTGTGTGTGTGTTGTGGTGTGTGTGTGGTGCGCGCGCGCGCGCGCGTGTGTGTGTGTGTGTGTGTGTGCGCGTGCTTGTACAATCTTCTTTTGACTGTGCTTGGAGCAATCAATCTTTTACAGACGTCAATACATTATGTAAGAATGTCAAAAATAGTTTGCAATGCTTTTGGTTTGTCAAACGTAGCAATATGATATTGCTACAAGCAGTAAATCTTTTTTTTTTTCTACAAATTTTATAAATCTGATTTTAAGGAGGAAAAATATATTTCTAGCTTACCAGATATCTATATTTACCCTCTTATCAAATTTAGATGTTCTAATCATAAATTACCAACTGATGGTCGGTTTGCTATTCCAAAAGAAGAAAGGTTATGTAATAAATATGACATGTGTGCAATAGGTGATGAATTTCATTTTGTCATGGAATGTTCGTCATACGTTATTTTTCGGAACATGTATTTGCCAAAAAGATTTCTCTCCCAAAATTTGTCTATAATTTTTGTCAAATGATGTCTTCTACTGATCGAAAACAGAAGCTTCTATTGTCAAAGTATATTAGATTATCTCAAGTGTTGTAAATTGTTGGTCTATATCAGCATTGACTACCAGTTCATAAACAGTAAACAAGTGGGGTAACTTTTGCTCCCATAAGAAAACCTAACACAGAGTAACTTTTATTCAAGACTGGCACAGCCTTTTAAACTTGAATAAAGTCAGACAAATACAAAGACGAACAATCTAATAGTGGGGGAAAAAACAAGCGCAGGCCAACAACTCAACTGTCTTCATATTAGACTTAGCAAAATTTGGACTTAAGGAGGGGAGGGGGGAGGAGGGGGGATGTTGAAGATGGAGAAACTGGGAACTTGAAATTAAGAAAATATATTACAGATATGAAAACTCTTCACTAGCTGCATAAGGGAACCATCGCAATCCCTTTTGAAGGCAGATGGCAGATGGGAGCAAAAGTTACCCCACTTGTTTACTGTTTATTGTTTACTGTTCCCTGCCTCATTTCATTTCCAATTTCGTTTCGATTAAATCGAGGTTATTTGTATTTGTTTCTGTCCGTCTTTGTGTTTGTCTTTTGATCTCCCTTGCATCTTTGGGTGGATCCTCAGGCATAGGCTCAAAGATTGTCCCCTACATTTTATACTACTTGCATAATGTCTTTAGTTTTTCAGCAACTTTTTTCCTCCCCACACTTTCGTTTGGTTTCCTTTACTACCCTTCACTGGCTGCTTTTGGGGTGCTATTGGATTCTTTTTTGCACCCTTGAGAACACCACGGTATTATGGACTGTGGTGTGTCTCTATTTGACGCCAGGAGCGCAGACACAACCACTGTGTCTCCCTGATGAGTTGTACAGAATTCGGAACACACGCACCCACACACGCACAGAGAGAGAGAGAGAGAGAGAGAGAGAGCGGGAGAGAGGGGTAACAGATTGACAGGTGTACAGATAGCGACAGACAGACAGACAGACGGACAGAGAGTGAGAACGTTTATACACACACCCACCCACCCACACACGCACACAACACACAGAGAGAGAGAGAGAGAGAGAGAGAGAGAGAGAGAGAGAGAGAGAGAGTGCGGGAGAGAGGGGTAACAGATTGACAGGTATACAGATAGAGACACACAGACAGACAGACAGACGGACAGACAGTGAGTACGTTATATACACACACAGACACACACGCGCGCGCGCACGCACACACACACACACACAGGCACAGAGACACAATGCACACACACACACACACACACACACACACACACAATACACAAAACACACACACACACACAGACGGACATAAACAAATACAAATAACCTCGATTTTATCGAAACGAAATTGGAAATGAAATGAGGCAGGGAACAGTAAACAATAAACAGTAAACAAGTGGGGGTAATTTGATTAAATTCGATTAAATCGAGGTTATTTGTATTTGTTTCTGTCCGTCTGTGTGTTTGTCTTTTGATCTCCCTTGCATCCTTGGGTGGATCCTCAAGCGTAGGCTCAAAGATTGTCCCCTACATTTTATACTATTTGCATAATGTCTTTAGTTTTTCAGCAACTTTTTTCCTCCCCACACTTTCGTTTGGTTTCCTTTACTACCCTTCACTGGCTGCTTTGGGGGTGCTATTGGATTCTTTTTTGCACCCTTGAGAACACCACGGTATTATGAACTGTGATGTGTCTCTATTTGACGCCAGGAGCGTAGACACAACCAGCTGTGTCTCCCTGATGAGTTCCGATCCAGCGGACGAAAGGCATCGGAGCAGGCAATACAAATATATCTGCCTTCAAAAGGGATTACAATGGTTCCCTTATGCAGCTAGTGAAGAGTTTTCGTATCTGTAATATATTTTCTTAATTTCATGTTCCCAGTTTCTCCATCTTCAACCCCCCCCCCCCCCACCCTCCTTAAGTCCAAATCTTTGACAAGTCATTACTATGAAGACAGTTGAGTTGTTGGTCTGCGCTTGTTTTTCCCCCACTATTAGATTGTTCGTCTATGTATTTGTCTGACTTTATTCAAGTTTAAAAGGCTGTGCCAGTCTTGAATAAAAGTTACTCTGTGTTAGGTTTTCTTATGGGAGCAAAAGTTACCTCACTTGTTTACTGCTCATCAATAATGTTTACAGATCCGGGATCTGCTATGTGATCCGGATTTGCTTTAGGGGTTCGTGACGAACGTTGACGGCTGTACTTTTAATATACATTGAAAATGAGTTAAAAAGAGGAACAAAAAAAAAGATCATTCTTGGCCCGGGTTTCTTAATGCATAACACATTCTAATGAAATCGCAAAAGCATGAATGAATCAAGTCATAAAGTGTGACGACCGATTAAAAACAAACGCAAAACTTCTAACACACACATAAAAACATCCAACATCAGATAACCGAAGGTCTGAACATCTGAATGAATGTTCTGAACGAACTTAACGGGTCAGTGCATCGTGTTGTTGTTTTTCGAGAGTGTTTGTTAGTGGTTGTATTCAGCAAATGCGGCAAACGTTATCACCAGCCTCGAAACAGCTTCAACTCTATCCATTCCTTCACTATGTTAAAAAAAAAAAAAGGGCGGGCAACTCAGCGCTTTTTGTCTTTCTTTTTTTTGTTTAAAAACTGCGACTGGTTTTTCGTTCTGTTTTCTTTTTCCTTTTTTTTTTTTAAACATGTTCTACAGACATATTTTTTTAATTGTTGTATGTGAATGTGGGCGAACACCTGTTCCAACTGAGTTAGAAACAAGGACTTCGGGAGGTGACTAACGGCAGGCAGTGTATAAAAGCAGGCGACAGTGACACGTGTATCGCATCGTCTGTGTGATCCTTGCACGGTGAATTTGGCTTCATATTTCTCCGCTGTCTTCTTTGGGTAAGTTAGCTTTCCTCTTCGACATTTTATCAAAAATGGAAATTTGACATAAAAGAATTTATTGCTCCACCGTCATGTTTGATGCAACAAATTTTGTTTGACAGCAGCACAGTTAAATTTATGAAAATCGGGTTGTATCAAAAACAGATACAGATGGCGAATTGATCAGTTTCATTGTTTTCTTCAAGGAAGATGGTTAAAAATTGGAATCGGTTCTCAAATATTTCGTATGAAGTGACATTCTGTTGCACGGTTCCGGCAAATATTGCAAGTATTGGATATGCACCAAGCTTGTACTTCAACCCTGAAAATAATCGTTTTTTCCTACCAGCTTTTGGCTCATGATTAAGAAATATCACCAGCCGAACACCAAAAGCTACCAGCCAGAACAATATGAACAATGGCAGCTAAACAGATTTCCCTATTCAACATGGGCTAGTAATTGTGTTGATGAGTAACAAATTAGGATCAAAACGAAATCCAAGAATGGCAACTTACTAAGAACTGACAAAGATTCGTGCAATCTGAACAAGACAGTTTGTTGCATAATCTAAGCTTACATAAAACAATCCACGTTCTTGTCATCACGTTTTTTTTTTTTTAGAATAAAATCTATACTGTCTCTAAAATATAAAGAGTAACATCGTGCAACATGAATGTCAAATAGGATGCATTATTACAAAACTTATCAGCGCATATCAGACGCTCTACTTTGCTTTCTTTCTATCAATCAAGAATTGTTTGCGTGAATATTTGACTGAAATACGCATTCAGCAAGAGGGAAGGTTTCTGCTTTATAATACTCGTTTCAACTTTCGGAGAGTTGTTTCTACTGATACTTATTCTCATGGTATTATTTGTGTCTGCAGAAAAAAAAATTGTGCAACATCTTTTGTTTGAATGCTCAGTGTTGACATCGCTCTATCAGGAGAAATGCATTGAGGTGAACAACTTTGATAATGTCAGTACTGTTTTATACGGTTCATAATTATGTTACTGAAATTGCCATGGTCATTTCGCAGTCACAGGCTGCAAAATTTTTTATAAAGATCAATAATTTTGTGTACCACTAGGGTATTTCACTTATGTAAATATGGTTATATCAGATGTCGGTTTGAAAGTACTAACATGGATGATAAGTTGAATGTGAAGTTTGTTGTTGTTGTTGTTGTTGTTTTGTTGTTGGTTTTGTTTTGATAAGTGTCTGATATCATCTGGCGATGAAAAGACATTTAATAAACCACTGAACTGAACTGAGCTGAACTGAATTGTTTCTACTGCTATGTTTCCAATGTTGTGCTTAAAGATAAAATCATTCAAACCATCATCATTACCTCTCTCTCTCTCTCTCTCTCTCTCTCTCTCTCTCTCTCTCTCTCTCTCTCTCTCTCATCTATCTATCTGTCTGTTTGTCTGTACTATGGAATATTTTAATATAGATCGCACTTGGTGGTAGATTGCTTTCAGCGCTCCTAGCGATGTACAACTCCGTCAAATTTTTCGTAAGAGATAACCTGATCTATACCGACTATCTTTACTGCCTTCAAGGACTTCAGCAGAGCTGTTCGGTTTCTTCAACACTTTTTTCTTTTATTATTAACGAATTCGCTGCCTATATAATCAATAACGGTAAACATGGCTTCCAGCTTAGACCTGACCCTACCGAGTTGTTTTTGTTAATGTTTGCTGATGATATAAGCGTAATGATGTCTTTGATTGACTAAAATATGCCCTGCAAAATACAAAAACAACACAACAACAACAACAAAAACAAAACAAACAACAAAAAAACCCATTCACCGTCATTTTCAGCATCACCCAAAACATCACCCACGTGAAATTGACGTGCATACTGATAGTTGCTGTGCTGTTATTTTCGGCATCACCTAAATCATCACCAAGATGAAACTGACGTGCATGATGATCGTTGCTGTGCCGTTCTTTTCAGCATCACATAAAACATCACCAAGATGAAACTGACGTGCATGATGATCGTTGCTGTGCTGTTCCTGACCGCCTGGACATTCGTCACGGCTGATGACTCCATAAGTGAGTTAATTCTCATCTCTCTCTCTCTCTCTCTCTCTCTCTCTCTCTCTCTCTCTCTCTCTCTCTCTCTCTCTCTTATGAAATTTATTCAAGAGAAATTTGATATGAAACCATGTTTATTTCGATTTGGTTTATTTATGGTATCGAAAGAGAAAGAAACAATATGCAGATCAGCATTATATCTACATACAGCCTATCAGGTCAGACAAACTCTGCTCTCGTGACTTCTTTTGGAATGTATGCTTGTAATGAAATAGGATTTAAACAAATCTTAATCTTATAATGATACCTGCCAAACACTACGACCTCCCCTTGGTCATATGGGGCCTTGGCCTTAATGAGTAAATCATCTGAATCTGGAGATCTCTCTCTCTCTCTCTCTCTCTCTCTCTCTCTCTCTCTCTCTCTCTCTCTCTCTCTCTCTCTCAATGTATAGGGTGTAATGATGTAATTCGACAGAGGTAATGCATGGAGGTATGGTAAAAGGTATGCACAGAGTTTCATGATGTAAAAGTGTAAAACATAGGGTGAAATGATGCCTTGTGATGGGACAGAGATAACATATACAGCGTAATGTTGTGAATGACAGGTAATATCCTAAGCGTAATGATGTGATGTAGCAAAGGTTATGGGTGGAGTTAGTGCTGTCATGGGACAAGGTAATGGATAGAGTTAGTGATGTCATGGACAAAGGTAATGGATAGGTGTGGTGGTGTAATGGGACAAAGGTAATGGATAGAGTGTGGTGTGTAATGGGACAAAGGTAATGGATAGAGTTCAGTGATGTCATGGGACAAAGGTAGGATAGAGTGTGGTGGTGTAATGGGACAAAGGTAATGGATAGAGTGTAGTGATGTAATGGGACAAAGGTAATGGATAGAGTGTTGTGGTGTATGGGACAAAGGTAGGATAGAGTGTGGTGGTGTAATGGGACAAAGGTAATGGATAGAGTGTAGTGGTGTAATGGGACAAAGGTAATGGATAGAGTGTGGTGGTGTAATGGGACAAAGGTAATGGATAGAGTGTAGTGGTGTAATGGGACAAAGGTAGGGATAGAGTGTAGTGGTGTAATGGGACAAAGGTAGGATAGAGTGTAGTGGTGTAATGGGACAAAGGTAATGGATAGAGTGTAGTGGTGTAATGGGACAAAGGTAATGGATAGAGTGTGGTGGTGTAATGGGACAAAGGTAATGGATAGAGTGTAGTGATGTAATGGGACAAAGGTAGGGATAGAGTGTGGTGGTGTAATGGGACAAAGGTAATGGATAGAGTGTGGTGATGTAATGGGACAAAGGTAATGGATAGAGTGTGGTGGATGTAATGGGACAAAGGTAATGGATAGAGTGTGGTGATGTAATGGGACAAAGGTAATGGATAGAGTGTAGTGATGTAATGGGACAAAGGTAGGGATAGAGTGTAGTGATGTAATGGGACAAAGGTAATGGATAGAGTGTGGTGATGTAATGGGACAAAGGTAATGGATAGAGTGTGGTGGTGTCATGGGACAAAGGTAATGGATAGAGTGTGGTGGTGTAATGGGACAAAGGTAATGGATAGAGTGTAGTGATGTAATGGGACAAAGGTAGGATAGAGTGTGGTGGTGTCATGGGACAAAGGTAATGGATAGAGTGTGTGGTGTAATGGGACAAAGGTAATGGATAGAGTGTAGTGATGTAATGGGACAAAGGTAATGGATAGAGTGTTGTGGTGTAATGGGACAAAGGTAGGGATAGAGTGTGGTGGTGTAATGGGACAAAGGTAATGGATAGAGTGTAGTGATGTAATGGGACAAAGGTAGGGATAGAGTGTAGTGGTGTAATGGGACAAAGGTAATGGATAGAGTGTAGTGATGTAATGGGACAAAGGTAATGGATAGAGTGTGGTGGTGTAATGGGACAAAGGTAATGGATAGAGTGTAGTGATGTAATGGGACAAAGGTAATGGATAGAGTGTAGTGGTGTAATGGGACAAAGGTAGGGATAGAGTGTGGTGGTGTAATGGACAAAGGTAATGGATAGAGTGTAGTGGTGTAATGGGACAAAGGTAGGGATAGAGTGTAGTGGTGTAATGGGACAAAGGTAGGGATAGAGTGTAGTGGTGTAATGGGACAAAGGTAATGGATAGAGTGTGGTGGTGTAATGGGACAAAGGTAATGGATAGAGTGTAGTGGTGTAATGGGACAAAGGTAGGGATAGAGTGTTGTGGTGTAATGGGACAAAGGTAATGGATAGAGTGTAGTGATATGACGGGACAAGGGAAATGGATAAAGTGTAGTGGTATAATGGCAATGGATAGAGTTTAGCGGTTTGATAGGACAAAAGTAATGGACAGAGTGTAGCGATGTGATGTGACAGAGGTAATGCATAGAGTGTAACGATGTGATGTGACAGAGGTAATGCATAGAGTGTAACGATGTGATGTGACAGAGGTAATGCATAGAGTGTAACGATGTGATGTGACAGAGGTAATGCATAGAGTGTAACGATGTGATGTGACTGATGTAATGCATAGAGTGTAACGATGTGATGTGACTGAGGTAATGCATAGAGTGTAACGATGTGATGTGACTGATATAATGCATAAAGTATGATTTGATGTGACAGAGGTAATGATGTAAAGTGACGGAGGTTTTACATAGAATGTAATGATGGGATGTCACAAACGTAATGCATAGAAAATGATGATGTCATCTGACAGAGGCAGTGGTTAGAGTGTAATGATGTAACGTGACAAAGGCGATGCATGGATGGAATGTGATGATATGATGTGACAGAGGTGATGCATGGAGTGTGATGATATGATGTGACAGAGGTGATGCATGGAGTGTGATGGAGTGTAATGATGTGATGTGACAGAGGTGATGCATGGAGTGTGATGATGTGATGTGACAGAGGTGATGCATGGAGTGTAATGATGTGATGTGACAGAGGTGATGCATGGAGTGTGATGATATGATGTGACAGAGGTGATGCATGGAGTGTAATGATGTGATGTGACAGAGGTGATGCATGGAGTGTGATGATGTAATGTGACAGAGGTCTTGCATAGAGTGTAATGATGTAATGTGGTAGCCAGAGATCATAAAGTGTAATGATGTCATTGACAGAATACGTATAATAGAATGATGTAATGTCAACAGATATGATGTGTTGTGACAGATGCAATGACTACAATGACATTGTAATGAAACATGGAAAATGTCGGGAGTGCATTGATGTCATGTGACGAAGTCAGTGCGTAGGTTGCAAGAATGTGATGTGGAGAAGGTAGTGGGTAGAGTGCAATGACGTGACTTAAACGAGGCAATGAATCGAATGTCAAAGCATGAAGTGACAGATGTCACCAATACACAGTGATATCATAATACGACAAGGTAATGTATAGAGTGTAATGATTGGATGTGCCAAAGGTAATACATGACAGTGTAATGAAGTGGTGACAGAGGTAATACACAGAATGTCATGACGCAATGTGACACAGTAATGCGTAGATTGTAATGATGTGGTGTGACAGAGGTAGTACACAGAATGTAATGATCTGATATGACAGAGTAATACATAGATTGTAACGATGCTGTGTGAGAGAGGTAATACATAAAGTGTAATAATGTCATGTGTGGAGGTTATGCGTAGAATGAATGATGTGCTATGACACAAGAAGTGCATAGAATGAATGATGTGATGTGACAGAGGTAATGCATCACGTATAATAATGTAAGGTAAGGTGAGATAATACTTACACTGTAAAGATGTTATATTACAGATGGACGGAGAATACACGAATATGGCAGAAACTTTTGTCGAAGACACGTGACGAAATGAAGAACGCCGAAGGCTCTAAGTATGTGACGACATTCCTTTCTTTTTTTTCTAGCATTGTACTCTCTCTCTCTCTCTCTCTCTCTCTCTCTCTCTCTCTCTCTCTCTCTCTCTCTCTCTCTCATATACACACACATATCACGCACACACACACACACACACACACACACACACACACACACACACACACACACACACAGAATCTCTCTTTCCCTGTCTGTCTGTCTGTCTGTCTGTCTCTACTTCTTTGGTTTTCTTTTTTTTTTTTTGTTTATGATCCTTGTGTTAGTGAAACCGGCTTAACATGTGAAAAATTCAATCACTAGACAAGCTTAAATTTCTCCGATGTCCTGGCCACAGGCACACTTTCTGTCTGTCACAAACACTCGGACTTTTCTTTTTTAATTTCAAATCAGTCTTTGTCCCCAGCGACGCAGGGCTGGTTTAAATTTAAGCTGATGGCTTAGTCCCAAATCTTTTGCGAAATCAAAGGTCAGTTTAGATTTAAGCTGATGGATTAGCCCCAAATCCGTCTGCAAATTCAAAGGACAATTAATTAAGCTGATGGATTAGCCCCAAATCGTGTGCTTCAAAGGCAAATTGAATTAACTGATGGTTAGCCCAATCGGTGCAATTCAAAGGACAAATGATTTAAGCTGATGGATTAGCCCCAAATCCGTGTGCAAATTCAAAGGACAAATTGAATTTAAGCTGATGGATTAGCCCCAAATCTGTGTGCGAATTCAAGGAAATTGAATTAAGCTGATGGATTAGCCCAAATCCGTGTGCGAATTCAAAGGAATATTGAATTTAAGCTGATGGATTAGCCCAAATCTGTGTGCGAATTCAAAGGACAATTGAATTAAGCTGATGGATTAGCCCCAAATCCGTGTGCGAATTCAAAGGACATTTGAATTTAAGCTGATTGCTTAGCCCAAATCTGTGTGCGAATTCAAAGGACAATTTAATAAGCTAGATGGTTAAACGGTGATTCAAGACATTTAACACGAGTAAATCTGTTCGATTTTTATTTAAGGAAAGTTAACATATTATGGTAAGCTCGTCGAAACCCTGTTTTTTTTAATTTGATATCAGATTAGCCATCTGATCCAGTCGTCTCGTTTTTGACTGGTGTGTGTGTGTGTGTTGGTTGTGTGTGTGTGCGCGCGTGCGTGCGTGCGTGCGTGCGTGCGTGCGCGTGTGTGTGATGGATCTGGAAAGAGAGAGGAAGCAGAATGAAACTGTAGTCGCCTGTTTCTTCAAAGTGAATCTAGATCAGAAGAACAATGACTGGCTTAATGTTTGTGGTTTCAATTCTTGACACCTGCCTGTGCACGCACACACGTACACCCCCCCCCCCCCCCCACACACACACACACCGCGTGCGCGCACGCACACACATTCTAAGAAAGTAACTAGGGAGCTGTAGGTTTACATCTAAACCGCACACTCTGCAGTTACACGATGAGGTCTGTAATTACACGACTATTGCATGCTCTTTAATTATTAGTGAAGGGGGCTTTTATATGTTTACATCAGCAAGAGAGACGTGTTGATTTGCTTCTTTCTCTTACATTTGGACTTTGAAAGTGCTAGCGTTCTGTGTGCAATCGCCTGGTGATGGTTGAGTATCGTGGTTTCATATATTTCCATTTGATTTGACTTCATTAAGGGCCTAAAATCTTCATCTTTGACCTTCAAAAACCAGTTAGTTAACCATCTATGAATACACTGAGCAGCCAAGCTAGCAAGCCATTCTTTCAAGCAGCCCCTGCATCTGTTATCATTAAAGCTGTTGCGTCTGTTGGAAAACACGTGGTTAAAGTCAGTCAGATACGAAGCCATAAAAGTAGTTTCCCGTTTGTATGGACTTTAAGATTTTGCATTAATGTCATGTAATTGATTTATTACTTAATCAGCCAGTCAAGAGATCATGTTACCCATCCATTGACTAACAGACAAGAAAAGAATATCAATAAGTCCATGATAATCAGCCATGCAATTAGTCTGCTCATCAATACCTTGTCCATCCTTCATCCGCTTCATCTGTTCATCAATCTGTCGATCCATCTGTCCATCCATCGATTCATTCATTCGCTGCCAAACTGTAATAAATATTCGCGTCTCTCTGTCTGTTTGTATCTGACAGATTGAACAAGAAGCAGTGCGGAGCTGATGGTCAGTTTTGTTTCCTTCCGGGCCTTGGATTGAATTGCTGCAGTGGGCTTTGCTTAATCGTTTGCGTGCCGACATGATGTCTTCGACTCCCCTCTGTGCTACCTGGCTTGATCTTTGATTGGCGCGTGCCCTTCACTGGTTATAAACCCCTCTGATCCTACTCTTCAAATAAAGCGACATCCCAATGACAAGTATTCCACGTGTGTTTTCATGGGGGTGTGAATGATGCTCAGGTAGGAAATGAGTTCAGTGAATCGATGCGTCAGTCACACAATCAATCAAAAACATAAGTCAATGAATTAAGGATGCACCAAACAAGCCATCGACCTTGACATTGACTGACTGGAAATAAAACGGGTCTGCATAGGAAACGTGAAAGAAGGAGCTTAAGTTCTGAGGGAGTCAAGTTTGCAGTAGAATGTACATACATGAATCAACCAACTAATGAGTCAATTGGCCAGGTCAACAAAACAATCAATCAATTAAAACCTCAATCAGTCAAGGTTAAAACAATTACGTAACATATCCATGTTAACTATCAATTATCAAATGTAAAAGAAAATCAGCCAGTGAATCTAAGAATATGTCAGTCAGCCAGTGCCTTCATTCACCGACCCTCAGATATATCAATAGATAAAAGAATGATTTTTTGAATAATTGAATTCACAGATTTGTGGTAATTCTGGATTCCCCACAGATAGTGTTCGAACACATCTGGTTTTTACATGATCTATGGTCATTGTGCGAACAAACTGGGATCTTAAGTGATCTCTTGCTCTCTTTTAAGTGCACCTGGATTTGAAAAATACACAGACATTTCCTGAACGAATCTGCATTCTACAGCTACATGGCATCTTTGGTACAAAAGTGGATTTCAGATTGCCCTGTGGGCATCTGGAGAATACTTTCACTTTGACACCTACGCTGAATCTTCCCGATCATTACTGCCCATCATGAGGAAAGAAACATGAAATCGTCACAGGATTTCGCATGTTCAGTCTCTCTCTCTCTCTCTCTCTCTCTCTCTCTCTCTCTCTCTCTCCCACACACACACACACACACACACACACACACACACACACACACACACACATATATATATATATATCATGAACAATATAAAAATGTCCTTAAAAAATCTGAAAGTGCTCAACCCCTTGGGGAGCAACATCTGTTAAAAATATTTTTAAAAAATGAAGTATTAAAATCTACAAGCTTGTTTCAAGCCTTGCTATCATCAGGATATCTTTTGGGGGGCACGGCAACGATCTTTTATGGCGTGCGGGGCTTGATTTCAACTCTGTGTGTGCAGGCGGATCTCGTTTGCTGCACGTGCGGCCTGTGGTTCTTATTGGGGCCTGTTCAGATGGAATGTGCTAGCAAAGATTTCCACTTGTGCCTGCAATTGTTTACAATTTCTACTTTTGTGTTCAGAGTTGCTAAGTGTGGTCTACATAATATCAACCATTTTTCTGGGGAGCATAGATTACATCTTTTTGAAATATTGTTGTATGGTGTTGCTCTTTTATATAGGGATTACTGGAAACACTTTCAAAACCAGATACTCAAACCACAAACAGTCATTCAAAAATGAAAAATACAAAAATCAAACAGAGCTGAGTAAATACATTTGGAGACTTAAAGATAAAAAAATAGACTACAACATATCATGGAAAATCATAAAAAGAGCAACACCATACAACAATATTTCAAAAAGATGTAATCTATGCTCCACAGAAAAATGGTTGATATTATGTAGACCACACTTAGCAACTCTGAACACAAAAGTAGAAATTGTAAACAATTGCAGGCACAAGTGGAAATCTTTGCTAGCACATTCCATCTGAACAGGCCCCAATAAGAACCACAGGCCGCACGTGCAGCAAACGAGATCCGCCTGCACACACAGAGTTGAAATCAAGCCCCGTACGCCATAAAAGATATCCTGATGATAGCAAGGCTTGAAACAAGCTTGTAGATTT
>CM065742.1:32769946-32787446 GCA_033310375.1 Conus canariensis
TTGTCACACTTCTCTTTTACAACTCATCGATAAATGTCTTACAAATATTTAAAATGACGACCTTACTGGATTTTTTGGGGGGATAGATTTTGCAAAAGCATCGGATGTTATCAACCATTCACTGCTGATAAAAAAGCTTGTGTGTTACAAAGTATCGAATCAAGCCTTAAAATCTGTTACTGCTTTCCTCGTGGTTGTCAGCAGCTCGTTGAAATTAACTGAAAAAGATCAAAGTTACTCTCCTTAAAATTTGATGTCCCTCAAAGATCAGTATTAGGGCCCCTGCTCTTTTCTATTCACATGAATGACTTGCCATGTATGTACAGTGTTGTTGTGAAATATACCTCCTTACGGTTACAGGGTCGTAATCCCACTGAACCGGTAAGTAATCTGCAGACAAACATGAACAAGGTAATTACATGGACAGAAATGAATCATATGTCGCTCAGTGCTAATAAAACAAAATGCATGTATATCACAACACGACAAAAGCAGCAAAAATCAGTTCCTCACTCGCATCACTATATGCCCAGGGACAAAAGACTGAAGAGGTTACATCGCATAAGGTCTTAGGAGTTATCATTGACAACGACTTTTATTGGTCTTACCACATTGCTGATCTTGGAAAATGTATTTCCAAAAGAATACATCAACTTGCAAAAATACAAATTTTCTAAATCTTCATTCCAGGAAGATATTTCTCCATCTGCCTATCCTTTTGCTTATCAATTATGCAGCTTCATGGGATAATGCCAGCGAAACTAATCTGAAACAAGTAAGCCGTTTACATAACAGAGCCATTAAGTTTATTCATTTGAAATCTAGTTCCTTGACGAAGAGTGATTACAAAACTTTGAAAATTCTTCCTTTTAAAGATAGACTATACTTCAACAAATGCTTATGAATGTACAATATAATGAATGGATCAGCTCCGAAGAAAATCACCGAAAGTTTTGTCATCAATCCCCCCCCCCCCCCCCCCCCCCCCCCCCCCCCCCCCCCCCCCCCCCCCCCCCCCCCCCCCCCCCCCCCCCCCCCCCCCCCCCCCCCCCCCCCCCCCCCCCCTCCTCCCCAAATTTCCCGACCCCCACTCAAATCAGTACGTACACCATGACAAAAAAAAACCAAAAACCCCAAAAACATCCCCAATTAAAAAACATTTTAAAAATTACCCAAAAAATTTAATTTTTTAAAAATAATTTTAAAAAAATGTTACAAAAGCAATATCTGCCCCTGATGCCCCAAAACTCTTGCAAAAGGAGAGTAAAATTTTGATGTCCTCAAAACCATGATTTCGAAAGGCTTATTTTTTCCCCGTAAAATCCAAACCCAAAAAAAAGCATAAGGAAGTTTTATGTTCAAGTGCTAAAAATGGAGGGGGGGGGGTTGGGGGGGGGGGGGAGGAGGGATGGGTTTTTCCAAACCCCCGATAATATAAAAAATAAAAAAGCAATCGGAGGGGGAAAAAAAAAGCTCAAAAGAAATTGGGGTATTGTACGATCCAACGTCAGAAAATTTTTTTGTTTAAAAAAAAGGGCCAAAAGGTATTCTGCAAACTATTTTAAACGTTAAAAAAATATGTTTTTGGTGCACAGGACCATTGTTAATTTGTAAATTTAGCTTGATTGGAACCAATTTTCCATTTAAAAATTTTAAGATTCCCAAATATGATTTCCAGTAAAAAAATGGCCACTACACACACACACACACACACACACACACGCCCACCCGCACCCCCGGGCCCACCACCAAAACCCCCAAACCCCACACACACAAAAATAATTATAGGTTAATATTTATATATATAATTATATATATATATATATACCCCCGAAAAAATAAGGGGGGGGGGAAAAAACAAGTGCGGGCTAACAATTTTAGAATGCCCGGGAAAAGATTTGAATTTAGAAAAAAAAAAAAAAGGGGGGGGGGGGGGGGGGGGTGTTGAGGTGAAAAAAAAGGGAACATAAAATTTAAAAAATGTATTATAAAAAATAAGTCCTTCCTGGAAAAGGGAACCATCGCAATTCCCCAAAAAGAAAAATTTATTGGTTTTCCCCCGCCCTAGGCCTTTCGTCCCCCAAAATCGGCCAAAGATGGCACAAGCTTGGACTACAAAAGTGAGGTAAAAAAAATGGAAAAAAACCCCAGGAGGGAAAACCCCATGCTTCCAGAAAAAGTGGAAAAATTTGCAAAGCTATCAAATAAAAGCCATGTGGGGGGGGGTTAGGAGAATTAATTTTTTTAAAATGTCAATAGGATTTTTCTTCTGCAAGGAAAAAAAAACAAAAGGATAAAAAACCAACCCCAATTTGGGGAAATGTGTGTGTGGGTGTGTGTGTGGGGGTTTGTGTGTGTGTGTGTGGTTGTGGGTTGTGGGGCCGGCGCGGCGCGGGGCGGTTGGGGCTGGTGTTGTTTGTCTCTCTGAATTTTTTGGAATGGTGCTGGTTTTTTATCCTTGGAATTTTTTAGTCTTTAAATTTGCCCCCGTGGATTTTTCCCCAAAAACGGCCCCCCAGCACTTTTGTCAAAAGGGGTTAAATTTTTATATTTTCTATTTTTCAAAGAAAATTAGTTTTTTTTTTTTTCTTTCATGTTTTTTTTCTGCTTTTAGGTGGCACCTTTGGTTGGTTTTTGAAAATCGCAAAAATACTATGCTATTCCACACCCGCCTTTTTGGGGGTGCATTCTTTTTAAAAACCCAAAAGGCAGAGAAGTCAAGTTTCCCCTTCGCGGTCATGAGGAAAACCCCAAACAGGTTTCGAATTTCCCCGGTTCTGCCCCCAGTTGTATTTGTGGTTTCCCCCCATTGGAGTTTTTTTCTCCCCCGGGATTATAAATTTTTGAAGGCCCCTTTTGAGAAGCTTTTTTTTTTTTTCCCCCCTTCCCCTCTAAACCCCCAAAAAGTTTGAAAAGGGAGAAAAAGACTCCAAATGCAGATTGAATGCTTATCCCCCTATTTCTTAATTAAGAAAATAGGAGCAAGTTTTGTTTTTTATAATTGATTTTTCTTGCAGTCATTGCAACACAAGCTGCTCAAAAAGTTGGGGAAAATGGTGCTCGGTTATTTCCCCCTTTTGGGAAAATTTATTAGTCTTTTTTTAATTTAGTCCCTTGTGGATTCTTTCCCAAAAAAACTGGCCCCAGCATTGTTTTTTAAAAACAGGTTTTTTTTTTAAAAATTTTTTTAAAAAAATATTTTTTTTTTTTCCAAAAAAAGAGGTATTTTTTTTTTTTTTCTTTCATGATTTTCTTTTTTTTTTCTTGGGGGCCCCCTTTTTGGGGGGGGTTTTTTTGAAAACTAAATAAAACATACTATGCTATTTCCCCCCCCCCTTTTTTTGGGGTTTTTGGCTTTTTTTTAAAAAACCCCGAAAAGGCAAAAAAGGGGTTCAAGTTCCCTTTTTTCCCCGGGGGTTTCACTGAGGAGAACAAGGGGGTTTTTCGAAATACCGGTACCCCCCCGGGATTTAAAAATTTTTTAGTGATTTTCCCCCCCCATTGGGTTGTCTCCCCTTGGAGTTTAAAAAGTTTGAAAAAGGTCATTTTGGAAGCATTTTTTATTCCCCTTTCCCCCCTCTCGGACATACTGTTAGTTGGGCGGGGAATCGAGTCCCACTGCAGAAAAAAAATGTTTTTTCCCCCACCCCCCACCCCACCCCCACCCCTATTTCTTCAATTTTAAAAACAATGGGAAAACCCAAGTTTTTTTTTTTTAAAAAAAATTTTTCTTGGGGGGTCAATACAACACCAAGCTGCTCGAAATTTTTTTTTGGAATGGTGTGGTTATTTCCCCCTTTTGGGAAATTTTTTTGGGCAATTAAATTTAGTCCCTTGGGGGTTTTTTTTCCCCAAAAAAGGGGGCCCCCTCAGCCCCTTGTGTTTAAAGGGGGTTTTAAATTTTTTTATTTTTTTTAAAACTTTTAAAAAGGGGAAAATGTAGCTTGTTTTGCTCTTTCATGATTTTCTTTTGCTTCTTAGGGGGCCCCCTTTTGGGTTTTGGGTTTTTTGAAAATCAACAAACATACGGGGGAAATTGCACCCCCCCCTTTTTTTTGGGGATATTTTTCTTTTAAAAAAAAAAAAGGCAGAAAAATTCAACCCCACTTTCCACGGTCACTGAGGAAAAAAACAATGGGTTTTTTCCAAAATAGGGGTTTTCTGCCCCCGGGGATTTTATATATTACTGAATTTCCCCCTTTTTGGGAGATTGTTTTCCCTTTTTTGGGGAGAGTTTTAAGTTTGGGGGGGAAGGGCATTTTGGGAAACTTTTTTTATTCCCATTCACCCTCTCAAGACTTTTTTTTTTAAGTTAGGAAAAATTTGTTAACCACTGCAGAGAGGATGCTTATCTCCCCCTATTTCTTCAATCTAAGAAATAAGAGAAAGTTTTTTTTAAAAAATTTTGGAAAATATATTTATATATAAAATATATATATACCCTTTAAATTTTTTCCCCAAGCTTTAAAAATATATTGTGTGTGTGTGGGTTTATATATAATATATATTTTATATACAATTGTGTGTGTGGGGGGGGGAAAAAGGGGGAAAAGAGAAAAAGGGGAAATGGGGGGGAGAAGGAGGGGGGGGGGGAAAACGAGGGGGGTTTTTGGGAACAAGCGAAATCCTTTTGGCGATTTCCCCTGTTTCTTTCCTCATGATGGGAAAAAAATGATCGGGAGTTTTCAGCGTAGGCCCCCAAAAGTGAAAGTATTCTCCAGTTGCCCCAGGGCAATCGGGCCCCCCACTTTTGTACCAAAGATCCCCGGGGGGGGGGGGAGAATCCAGTTTTTTTTCAGAAAAATGTCTTTTTTCTTTTCAAAAGCAGGTGCGTTTTAAAAGGAGCAAGCTTTTTTAAAACGATCCCAGTTTGTTGCACAATGACCAAAGATAAAGAAAAAACCAATGTGAAAAAACCCTATCGGGGGGGGAATCCAGAATTCCCACAATTTTGAATTCAATTATTAAAAAAATTTTTTTTCTTTTATTTTTTGATATATCTGGGGGGTTGGGGGGAAAAAGGGGGCCTGGCCCCCCTGACATTTCTTGATTCACCCCTGATTTTCTTTTTTTTTTAAAAAATTTTTGTTTTTTTAACTTGGTATTTTTACGAAATTTTTTTTAAAACCCTGCGATTGAGGTTTTAATTGTTTTTTTTGTTTTTTTTCCCCCGGCCCCAATTGACTCATTATTTGGGTTGATTCATGTATGAAAAATTTTACTGAAAATTTGACCCCCCTCAGAACTTAAGCTCCTTTTTTCCCCCGTTTCCAAAAAAGCCCCCCTTTTATTTCAGTCAGTAAAAGTAAAAATCGATGGCTTTTTTGGGGGCACCCCTTTAAATTTTTTGGGGTTTAAATTTTTTTTTTTATTGTGTGCCCCGACGCATCGTTTTTACTAAAATCATTTCCTCCCCGAGAAAACATTCACCCCCCCCTGAAAAACACACGGGGGAAAAAAATTGGGGCTTTTGGGGGGGGCGCTTTATTTGGGGGGGGTAGGATCAGAGGGGTTTATAACCAGGGGGGAAAGGGGACGCGCCAATAAAAAAATAAAAGGGCCCGGGGAGCACAGGGGGGAGTCGAAGGGCTTGTGGGCCCCCAAAAAACCCATTAACAAAGCCCCCTGCGAAAAACAACCCAAAGGGCCCGGGAAAGGGGAAAAAAAAACTGACCATCAGCCCCCCCCCCTGCTTTTGTTCAATCTGTCAGAACAAACAGACAGAGGGGGCGCGAATATTTTTACAGTTTGGCAGCGAATGAATGAATCGGGGATGGACAGATGGATGGGGGTTTTTTGGGTGAACAATGAAGCGGTTTTTAAGGGGGAAAAAGGAAATTTTGAGCGGGGCTAATTGCATGGCTGTTTTTCATGGACTTTTTGGGGGATTCTTTTCTTTTTTTGTTAGTCAAGGGAAAGGGGGTTTAAAATGATCTTTTTTAAAGGCTGTTTTAAATAATAAATCAATTACAGGGGCAAAAAAGCAAAATTTTAAAGGGGGGATCAAAGGGGAAAAAAAAAATTTTAGGCTTCGTATCTGCTGATTTTAAAACCCCCTTTTTTTTTCCAACAGACGCAACAGTTTTTTAAAGAAAACAGATGCAGGGGCTGTTTAAAAAAAGGGGGTTGCTAGCTTGGTGCCCCGTGTTTTTATAGAGGGTTTAAACCCCAACCCCGGTTTTGAAGGTCAAAGATAAAAAAATTTTGGGCCCCTTTAAAAAAGAAGTAAAAACAAAGGGGAAAAAATATGAAACCAGTTACTCAACCATCACCGGGGGGATTGCCCCCCCGGGGAAAGCTGGGGATTTTTTAAAAGTCCAAATTGAAAAGAGAAAGAAGCAAATAACACGTCTCTCTTGCTGATGTAAACATATAAAAGCCCCCTTCACTAATAATTAAAGACATGCAATAGTCGTGTAATTCCCGGACCTCATCGTGAAAACTGCAGAGTGTCGGTTTAGATGTAAACCTCAGCTCCCTAGTTACTTTCTTAGAATGTGTTGGGGCGGCGCGCCCCCCGCGTGTGTGTGTGTGGTTGTGTGTGTGTGTGGGGGGGGGGGGTGTACGTGTGTGCGTGCACAAGCAGGTGTCAAGAATTGAAAACCAAAAACCATTAAGCCAGTCTTGTTTTTGATCTAAGATTCACTTTGAAAACAGGCGACTACAGTTTCATTCTGCTTCCTCTCTCTTTCCAGATCCATACACAACGCGCATGCACGCACGCACGCCCGCCGCGCGCGCGCCACCACACACCCCACACACACACCACACCGTTCAAAAGGAGACTGGATCGAGGCTAATTAATCAAAATTAAAAAAAACAAACCCGGGTTTCGACGGCTTCCCATGGGTTGTTTAACTTGCCCTTTTAAAAACTGTAGACAGATTTAGCTCGAAGCAATCAGCTTAACATGAAGGTTTAAACTGTCCTTTAATTCGCACACAGATTTGGGGCTAATCCATCAGCTTACATCTAAATTGTCCTTTGAATTGCACAAAAGATTGGGACTAAGCAATCAGCTTAAATTCAATAGTCCTTTGAATTTGCAAAACGGATTTGGGGCTAATCCATCAGCTTAAATTCAATATGTCCTTGAATTTGCACACGGATTTGGGGCTAATCCATCAGCTTAAATTCAATTTTTTTCCTTTGAATTGCACACGATTTGGGTAATCCATCAGCTTTAAATTCAATTTGTCCTTTGAATTTGCACCGGTTTTTGGGGCTAATCCATCAGCTTAAAATTCAATTTTGCCCTTTTTGAATTTGAACGGTTTTTGGGGGGCTAATCCTCAGCTTAATCAAAATTTGCCTTTGAATTTGCAAAGGATTTGGGCTAACATCAGTTTTAAATTTAAACCAGCCCTGCGTCGCTGGGGACAAAGACTGATTTGAAATTAAAAAAGAAAAGTCCGAGTGTTTGTGACAGACAGAAAGTGTGGCCTGTGGCCAGGGACATCGGGAAATTTAAGCTTGTCTAGTGATTGAATTTTTTCCATGTTAAGCCGGTTTTCACTAACACCGGATCATAAAACAAAATAAAAAAAAAAAAAAGAAACCAAAGGGGAAATAGAGACAGACGACAGAACAGACAGACCCGACGGACAGGGGAAGAGAGATTTTTGGTGTGTGTGTGTGTGTGTGTGTGTGGGGTTTTGTGTTGTGTGTGTGTGTTTTGTGTGGGGGATATGTGTGTTTTGAGAGAGAAGAGAGAGAGGGGAAGAGAGGGAAGAAGAGAGAGAGAGAGACGAGAGAGGAGAGAGAGAGAGTACAAAGCTAGAAAAAAAAGAAAGGAAAAGTCGTCAATTTCTTAGGCCTTCGGGTTCTTCATTTCGTCACGTGTCTTCGACAAAAGTTTCTGCCATATTCCTTATTCTCCGGTCCATCTGTAATATACATTTTCAGTGTAAGTATTATCTCACCCCTTTCCTTACATTTTTATACGTGATGCATTACCTCGTCACATCACATCATTCATTCTATGCACTTCTTGTGTCATAGCAAAATCATTCATTCTAGCATAACCTCCACACAGACATTATTACACTTTATGTATTACCTCTCTCACACAGCATCGGTACAATCTAAAGTATTACTCTGTTCATATCAGATCATTACTTTTGTGTACTACCTCTGTCACACCAAAATCATTACAATCTACGCATTACTGTGTCACAATTGCGTCATGACATTCTGTTATTACCTCTGTCACCCCTTCATTACCCCTTTTCATGTATTACCTTTCACTCCAAATCCTTACACTCTATAATTACCTTGTCGTATTATGATATCACTAAGTATTGGTGGGCAAATTTTCCCTTCGCTTTGACATTCGATTCATTGCCTCGTTTAAGTCACGTCATTGCACTCTACCCCACTCCCCCTTTTCCACTCCATTCTTGCAACCTACGAATGACTTCGTCAAAATGACATCAATGCACTCCCGACCCTTTTCCATGTTTCATTACAATGTCATTGTAGTCATTGCATTTTGTCACAACACATCTATCTGTTGACATTACATTTATTTTATATACGTATTCTTTTCAATGACATCAATTTCACTTTATGGGTCTTGGGGTACCACATTACATCATTACACTCTATGCAAACCTCTGTCACATCCACATCCTAACCCCTTGCAACACCTCCCGTCACATATATCATTACACTCCATGCCCTCACCTTTTCACTCACATCATAAAACTCCATGGCCCTCACCTCTGTCACATCATATCATCACATCCTGTCCATGCATCGCCTTTGTCAGTTACATCATTACACTCCATGGGATCACCTCTGTCCAAAATCATATTTATCACAAATCCATGCATCACCTCTGTCCATCATATCATCACACTCCAAAGATCCAACCCCCCCCCTGTCAAATCTATCATCAATCCTGTCCATGCATCGCCTTTGTCACGTTACATCATTACACTCTAACACTGCCTCTGTCAGATGCCCTCATCACACTCCAGCATCACCTCTGTACACCACTCATAACATCCCACCATGCTCCTTTGTCCCCCCCCTTTTTCCCATCATTTCACTCTAACCCCTGCTCTGTCAGATGACATCTCATTTTCTATGTATTACGTTTGTGACATCCCATCATTACTATTTATGTTAAAACCTCCGTCACTGTACGTCATTACCTCTGTCACATCAAATCATACTTTATTGCATTATATCAGTCACATCACATCGTTACACTCTATGCATTACCTCTGTCACATCACATCGTTACACTTATGCATTTCATCAGTCAATCACATCGTTACACTCTATGCATCACCTCTGTCACATCCATCGCTACACTTGTCCAATTACTTTTGTCCTATCAAACCGCTAAACTCTATCCATTGCCATTACACCACTACACTTTATCCATTTCCCTTGTCCCGTCATATCACTACACTCTATCCATTACCTTTGTCCCATTACACCACCACACTTTATCCATTACCTTTGTCCATTACATCCTATACTCTATCCATTACCTTTGTCCCATTACACCACCACACTCTATCCATTACCTTTTGTCCCATTGACATCACTGAACTCTATCCATTACCTTTGTCCCATTACATCACTACACTCTATCCATTACCTTGTCCCATTACACCACCACACTCTATCCATTACCTTTGTCCCATGACATCACTGAACTCTATCCATTACCTTTGTCCCATGACATCACTGAACTTATCCATAACCTTTGTCCCATGACACCACTGAACTCTATCCATTACCTTTGTCCCATTGACATCACTGACTCTATCCATTAACCTTTGTCCCATTACACCACTACACTCTTCCATTACCTTTGTCCCCATCCTACACCACTTACACTCTATCATTCCTTTGTCCCATTTACACCCCTACACTCTATCCATTACCTTTGTCCATTACACCACCACACTCTATCCCTACCTTTGTCCCATTAATCAACACTCTATACTTTGATTAACCATACATCCACTTCACTTATCATCATTACCTTGTCCCATTTACATCACTACACTCTATCCATTACCTTTGTCCCATTACACCACCACACTCTATCCATTACCTTTGTTCCCATTACACCACCACACTCTATCCATTACCTTTGTCCCATTACACCACTACACTCTATCCATTACCTTTGTCCCATTACCCACTACACTCTATCCATTACCTTTGTCCCATGACAGCACTAAACTCCCCCATAACCTTTGCTACATCACATCATTACGCTTAGGATATTACCTGTCATATCACAACATTACACTGTATATGTTATCTCTGTCCATCACAAGGCATCATTTTCACCCTATGTTTTACACTTTTACATCATGAAACTCTGTGCATAACTTTTTTCCATACCTCTATGCATTACCTTTGTCGAATTACATCATTACACCCTATACATTGAGAGAGAGAGAGAGAGAGAGGAGAGAGAAGAGCGGAGAGAGAGAGAGAGAAGAGAGAGAGAGAGAGATCCAGATTCAGATGATTTACTCATTAAGGCCAAGGCCCCATATGACCAAGGGGAGGTCGTAGTGTTTGGCAGGTATCATCATAAGTTAAGATTTTTTAAAATCTATTTCATTTACAAGCATACTTTCCAAAAGAAGTCACGAGAGCAGAGTTTGTCTGACTGATAGGCTGTATGTAGATATAATGCTGATCTGCATATTGTTTCTTTCTCTTTCGATACCATAAATAAACCAAACGAAATAAACATGGTTTCAGATCAAATTTTCTTGAATAATTTCATAAGAGAGAGACGGAGAGAGAGAGAGAGAGAGAGGAGACTAGAGAGAGAGAGAGAGAGAGAGAGAGATGAGTAGAATTAACTCACTTATGGAGTCATCAGCCGTGACGAATGTCAGGCGGTCAGGAACAGCACAGCAACGATCATCATGCACGTCAGTTTCATCTTGGTGATGTTTTATGTGATGCTGAAAAGAACGGCACAGCAACGATCATCATGCACGTCAGTTTCATCTTGGTGATGATTTAGGTGATGCCGAAAATAACAGCACAGCAACTATCAGTATTGCACGTCAATTTCACGTGGGTGATGTTTTGGGTGATGCTGAAAAGACGGTGAATGGGGCTTTTTGTTTGTTTTTTTTTGTTTTGTTTTTTTTTTTGTTTTTTGCAGGGCATATTTTAGTCAATCAAAGAAATCATTACGCTTATATCATCAGCAAACATTAACAAAAAAAAACTCGGTAGGGTCAGGTCTAAGCTGGAAGCCATGTTTACCGTTATTGATTATATAGGCAGCGAATTCGTTAATAATAAAAAAAAAAAGTGTGAAAAAACCGAACACTTGCAAGCCCTTTGAGGCAGTAAAGAAGTGGGTTAGACAGGTTATCTTTAGAAAAATTTGGGAGTTGTACACCTGGGAGCGCTAAAAAGCAATCTACCACCAAATGCGATCTAATTAAAATTTTCCATATACAGAAAAAGAAGATAGATGATGGGTTTTAGAGAGAGAGAGAGAGAGAGAGAAAAGGAGGAAGAAGGAAGAGAGAGAGGGAGAGAGAGAGAGAGAGAGGTAATGAATTTTTAATGATTTATTTTTAAAGCAAAAATTTGGGAAACATAGCAGTAGAAACAATTAGTTCAGCTCATTCGTTCAGGGGTTTATTTAATGTCTTTTCATCCCCAATGATATCAAATTTATCAAAAACCAAAACCAACCAACAAAACAACAACAAACACAAAAAATTCACATTCAACTTAACCATGTTAGTCTTTCAAATCGACATCTATATAACCATTTTTACATAATGAAATATCCTAGTGGTAAAAAAATTTTTTGATCTTTAAAAAAAAAATTTTCCCCTGTGACTGCGAAATGCCCATGGAAATTTTCAGTAACATAATTATGACCGTATAAAAACAGTATGAATTACAAATTTATTCCCTCAATCATTTCTCCTGATAGAGCGATGTAACACTGAGATTAAACAAAAGATGTTCAATTTTTTTTTTTTCTGCAGACACAAATAATACCATGAGAATAATTCAGTATAAAAACTTTCAAAAAGTTGAAACGAGTATTAAAAAGCAAAACCCTTCCCCTTGCTGAATCGTATTTAGTAAATATTCACGCAAAAAAATTTTGATTGATAGAAAAAAAGCAAAGTAGAGCGTTGATATGCGCTGAAATTTTTTGAAATAATGCACCCTATTTGACTTTCATGTTGCACGTTTTATCTTTTATTTTTGGACGTTTTGAAATTTTTTTTTAAAAAAAAAACGTGATGCAAGAAGTGGGGTTTTTTTATGTAAACTTGATTATTTTAACAAAAGCTTGTTTTGATTTTACGAATCTTTTTCGTTTTGAAAGTTCATTCTTTGGATTGTTTTGATCAAATTTTTTATATCACAAATTACTAGCCCCTGTTGAATAGGGAATTGTTTAGGCCCTTGTTATATGTTTTTGGCTGGTGTTTTGGGTTTTGGCTGGTGATATTTCTTAAAATGACCAAAAGGGGAGGAAAAAACGATTATTTTCAGGGTGAAGTAAAGCTTGGGTATATCAAACTTTCAAAATTTGCCGGAACCGTGCAAAAAGAAAGTCATTTCGAAATATTGAGAACCCATTCCAATTTTTTAAAACCCTTTCCCTTTAAAAACAATGAAAGAAATTCGCCTCTGTATCTGTTTTTTGATCAACCGATTTTCAAAATTTAAGTTGCTGCAAACAAAATTTTTGATCAAAAAGCGGGGGGCTTTAAAAAATTTTTTTTTCAATTTCCTTTTTTGAAAAAAGTCGAAGGGAAAAATAATTACCCCAAAAAAGACAGGGAGAAATATGAAGCCAAATTTACCGTGAAGGCACACGGGGCATGCGATACATGTCACTGTCGCTGTTTTTTAAAACTGCCCGCGTTGTCCCTCCCCAAGTCCCGTTTTTTAACTCATTGGAACAGGTTTCGCCCCATTTTACATACAAAAAATTTAAAAAATAAGGGGTTTGAACATGTTTAAAAAAAAAAAAAAAAGGGAAAAAAAAAACGAACGAAAAAACCCGCAGGTTTTGTTTTTTTTAAAAAAAAAAAAGAAAAAACAAAAAGATGGTTGCACGCCCCTTTTTTTTTTTTTAAAATAGGGAAGGAAGGATAGAGTTGAACTGTTCGAGGTGGTGAAAAATTTGCCCCATTTGCTGAATACAACCCCTAACAAAACTCTGAAAAAAACAAACACGTGCATGACCCGTTAAGTTTGTTCAGAAAAATTTTTTAGATGTTCAACCTTGGTTAACTGAGTTGGATGTTTTTATGTGTGTGTTAGAGTTTTTGCGTTTGTTTTTAATCGGTCGCACATTTATGATTGATTTCATTATGCTTTTGCGATTTCATTAGAATGTGTTATGCATTAAAAAACCGGGGGCCCGAATGATCATTTTTTTTTTCCTCTTTTTTAAACCCTTTTCAATTTATATTAAAAGTAAAGCCGTCACGTTCGTCACGAACCCCCAAAAGCAAAACCCTTTAAAAGAAAATCCCGGGCTGTAAACATTTATGACAGTAAAAAAGTGAGGGGAACTTTTGCTCCATAAGAAAACCCAACAAGAGTAACTTTTATTCAAAGATGGCATAGCCTTTTAAACTTGAATAAGTAGAAAAAATTGACGAACAATTATTGTGGGGGAAAAAAAGCAAGGCAGACCAACTCAACTGTCTTTAAGTAATGACTTTCAAAGTTTGGGCTTAAGGAGGGTTGGGGGGGGGGGGGGGGGGGGGGGTTGAAGATGGGGAAAATGGGGGCATGAAATTAAAAAATAATTACAATATAAAAAAACTTTACTACTGATAAGGGGAACCCTTTTAATCCCCTTTTAAAGCAGTATATTTGTTTGCCTGTGATGCCTTTCGTTGTGGATCGGAATCATCGGTAAACCCGTGGTTTTGTTGCTTCTGGCGCAAAAGAGACACACCAAGTCCATAATCCGTGGTGTTTCAAGGGGCAAAAAAAAAATCCAATACACCCCCCAAAACAGATGAAGGGTGTAAAGGAAACCAAACGAAAGTGTGGGGAGGAAAAAAGTTGCTGAAAAACTAAAAGACATTATGCAAATAGTATAAAATGTAGGGGACAATCTTTGAGCCTACGCTTGAGGATCCACCCAAGGATGCAAGGGGGATCAAAAGACAAACACACAGACGGACAGAAACAAATACAAACAACCTCGATTTAATCGAATATAATCAAATTACCCCCATTTGTTTACTGTTTATTGTTTACTGTTCCCTGCCTCATTTCATTTCCAATTTCGTTTCGATAAAATCGAGGTTATTTGTATTTGTTTATGTCCGTCTGTGTGTGTGTGTGTGTGTGTGTGTGTGTGTGTGTGTGTGTGTGTGTGTGTGTGTGTGTGTGTGTGTGTGTCTGTGCCTCTGTGTGTGTGTGTGTGTGTGTGTGTGTGTGTGTGGTGATGTGTCATGTGTATGTATGTGTGTGTGCGTGCCGCGCGCGAGCGGGCGTGTGTGTGTGTGTGTGTATAACGTACTCACTGTCTGTCCGTCTGTCTGTCTGTGTGTCTCTATCTGTATACCTGTCAATCTGTTACCCTCTCTCCCGCACTCTCTCTCTCTTCTCTTTCTGTGCGTGTGTGTGTGTGTGTGTGTGTGTGTGTGTGTGTGTGTGTGTGTGTGTGTGTGTGTGTGTGTGTATAACGTTCTCACTGTCTGTCCGTCTGTCTGTCTGTCTGTCGCTATCTGTATACCTGTCAATCTGTTACCCCCCTCTCTCTCTCTCTCTCTCTCTTCTCTCTCTCTCTCTCTCTCTCTCTTGTGCGTGTGTGGGTGTGTGTGTTCCGAATTCTGTACATACTTTTTAAAATTTTTTTTAATGATTTTCCAACATTAACAAAAGGGATAATGGACATAACATACAATAAACATCATACAAATTGGTACATTAAATCAAGGGAGGGGATGGGGGTAGAAGGGGAAAAAGTATAAACACATGAAAAGAAAACAAAAATCCAATAGTCCATTCAATAATCAACGAAGAATAAAAGAAAAGAAAAAGGTCACAAACGTACAACCTTGACTCTTTCTCATTCATGAGGCAACCGAGGAATGAATACGTCCAGTATGCCTGTCCAAATAGGGTAAAGTGGTTAGTCAGAATGTTTTCACATGTATACACATATTTTCATAGTCATTGCTTTATTACCCCCGACTACTTTTTGCTCGTTCTTTTTCTTTTTCCCTCCTCGTCTAACTCATTCCAATAGACCTAACAATTAGTTTTTCATAAGGGTACCATTTTCTATCAAATTCCATGTATTTCATTTCTGAATAATGCATATATTTTTCAACCCTGTATATATTATTAAGTTCTCTCAAGAAATGATTGACAGTAGGTTTTATTTTATTTATTCTGCTTCTATATATGTAATGTTTAGCCCATAGGATAATGTGTTCAAAAACTTCGTCAGTTTTTGTATGCTCATCATTTCCGAATAGAACCAGCTCCACATTAAACTCTATTCTGCTGCAGTGTTCACATCTTTCTTTTAATGTTTTTTCTAGTTCCCCCCAGAAATGTTTCGCAAACTGGCACTGCCACAAGTAGTGTTGAACTAAATCGGTTTCGGATTCACAAAATGTACACAGATCAGTGGTAAGAATTCCCATTTTCTTTAAGATACAATTTGTAACCAAAATATTGTGACAAATTCTTATTTGGAACCATTTTAATTTAATTTCTTTAATTTTTTTCACTTGTTTCATTGTTGTTTCCCAATCTACCAAAATTTTTAATTTATCTTCCCATTTTACAAAGGAGCTTATGTCAAATATTGTTATTTTTTCAACGAGAGTGCTGTAAAAAGGTTTCGATCCCTTTTTAACGCTTGATATTATTTGTAGTGCTTTCGTTCTTAGATTACAGCTATTGTTCGTTACTTTAATATTTCTACTTCTTAAATACCTTTTTATTGATGATATACAGCCCATGAATTCGAGATAATTTACAGTGATATCATATTTTTCAGAAGAAGTTTTATAATCGAGAAAAACTTCCATCTTGATTTACAACATCTTTAACTACGAATATCTGTTTTGCTATCCAGTTTTTAAAGTTAATGACGTCATTACCAACTCTAAACTTATCATTACAGAATAAAGGCTCTGCTAACACCTCATTCGAATTGTTTAAAATACCTGATCCGCAAAATCAACATACGAAGTGAAAACGTCTTTCCAAAATTTATTGATTTTTTTTGCTGAGGAATTTTCTAGGTCCGTAGACGTCAAATGAATCTATTTCTGGGAACGTAGCACTTAATATTGTTTTCCATTTTGAATTTGTCGTGTATATTCTTTTTAACCAGGTCAGTTTTAAAGCTTGTATATATTTGCTTAAATGTGGAACACCTATACCTCCATTTTCAACAGGAAGTACTGCGTATTTCCTTTTGATCTTGTCAGTTTTTTTTTATTCCATATAAATTCAAAAACATGTTTTCTGAAGCTGATTTATTACATCTTCTGGAGGATTAGGCAACAGAATCCATAGGTATATGAGTTTTGAAAGAATCATGGACTTCAGTACTGCAATCCTGCCTAGGGGTGTACATATACGTTTTGACCAAACTTTTAAACAATTGTTTGACTTCAATAAATTTATCTGCTGTGTTGATTTCTGTCATTTTTGATAAGTCTCCTGTGAACCAAATACTAGTATCCTATATTTTGGTGGATTCCATTTCATTTTCTTTTCAGAAAGATACTCACATTTTGAGTTTTTTAGTTTTCCTAGCCATACGTTTACAGTTTTTTCATAATTTAGTTTTAGTCCTGACATTTCTTCAAACTCTTTAAGAGTTTTAAACAGATTTTCATACGAAACCCTATCCCCTTCTAATGTAAACACTGTATCATCTGCAAATTGGCTGATTTTAAACATCGTATTGAGTATTTCAATGCCTTTTATTCTCTCGTCTTCCCTGATTTTACATGCTAAAATTTCTGCACACAAAACAAATAGATATGGTGAAATGGGATCACCCTGACGACAACCTCTTTCTATTTCAAAACTCTTAGATACTTTCCCATTCACAACTACATAGGATCTTATGTTTTTATAAAATGTCGAAACCCAGCAGCATATACCTTCCCCAAACCCAAAAGCTTTAAGTATCTTATTCATATATGTCCAATTTATCGAATCAAACGCCTTCGCATAGTCAATTGATACCAGTAAACCAGGAAGAGAATTTTGTTCCAGATAAAACATTATGTCATACAAGGTTCTTATATTTTCTCCAATGTATCGTCCTGGAACAAAACCCGTCTGGTCTTCATTAATTAATTTATGTAAAACAGTCTTAATTCTATTCGCTATACAGGTGGCACCTATCTTATACGAAACATTTAACAATGAAATTGGTCTCCAGTTTCTTAAAAACTCTCTTGATTTATCGGCTTTTGGTAGACACGTTATTAATCCTTCTCTTTGAGACACAGACATCTCTTTATTT
>CM065742.1:32797446-32809946 GCA_033310375.1 Conus canariensis
GTGTGTGTGTGCGTGAGTGTGTGCATGCGTGTGTGTCTGTGCGTGAGTGTGCGTATGCGTGTGTGTGTATGCGTGAGTGTGCGTGTGTGTGTGTGTGTGTGTGTGTGTGTGTGTGTGTGTGTGTGTGTGTGTGTGTGTGTGTGATACAGTTTCGGCGTGCGTGCATGCTTTGTTTTATGATGATATGAAGCGTCTTTGGTTATAACCAGTCTTCTATTGTGTAATACTATTAATGTATTAGTTTTTTTTTCTTGGGGAATCAGTTCATTCAGAATACTTGGGGAATCAGTTCATTTACAACACATGGGGAATCAGTTCATTCACAACACATGGGGAATCAGTTCATTCACAATACTTGGGGAATCAGTTCATTCACAATACATGGGGAATCAGTTCATTCACTATGCATGGGGAATCAGTTCATTCACAACACATGGGAAATTAGTCCATTCACTATACATGGGGAATCAGTTCATTTACAATACACGGGGAATCAGTTCATTCACAACACATGGGGAATCAGTTCATTGACAACACATGGGGAATCAGTTCATTCACAATACGTGCGGAATCAGTTCATTCACTATACATGGGGAATCAGTTCATTCACTATGCATGGGGAATCAGTTCATTCACAATACATGGGGAATCAGTTCATTCACTATACATGGGGAATCAGTTCATTCACTATACATGGGGAATCAGTTCATTCACTATACATGGGGAATCAATTCATTGACAATACATGGGAAATCAGTTCATTCACTATACATGGGGAATCAGTTCATTCACAACACATGGGGAATCAGTTCATTCACAATACATGGGGAATCAGTTCATTGACAATACATGGGGAATCAGTTCATTCACTATACATGGGGAATCAGTTCATTCACTATACATGGGGAATCAGTTCATTCACAACACATTGGGAATCAGTTCATTCACAATACGTGCGGAATCAGTTCATTCACTATACATGGAGAATCAGTTCATTCACTATACATGGGGAATCAGTTCATTGACAATACGTGCGGAATCAGTTAATTCACTATACATGGGGAATCAGTTCATTCACTATACATGGAGAATCAGTTCATTCACAATACATGGGGAATCACTTCATTCACTATACATGGGGAATCAGTTCATTCACTATGCATGGGGAATCAGTTCATTCACAACACATGGGGAATCAGTTCATTCACTATACATGGGGAATCAGTTCATTCACTATACATGGGGAATCAGTTCATTCACTATGCATGGGGAATCAGTTCATTCACAACACATGGGGAATCAGTTCATTCACTATACATTGGGAATCAGTTCATTGACAATACATGGGGAATCAGTTCATTCACTATACATGGGGAATCAGTTCATTCACTATACATGGGAATCAGTTCATTCACTATACATGAGGAATCAGTTCATTCACAATACGTGCGGAATCAGTTCATTCACTATACATGGGGAATCAGTTCATTCACTATACATGGAGAATCAATTCATTCACAACACATGGGGAATCAGTTCATTCACTATGCATGGGGAATCAGTTCATTCACTATACATGGGGAATCAGTTCATTCACTATACATGGGGAATCAGTTCATTCACTATACATGGGGAATCAGTTCATTCACTATACATGGGGAATCAGTTCATTCACAACACATGGGGAATCAGTTCATTCACTATACATGGGGAATCAGTTCATTCACTATACATGGGAATCAGTTCATTCACAATACATGGGGAATCAGTTCATTGAATACCTGGGGAACCAGTTCATTTACACTACATGGGAAATCAGTTCATTCTCAAGAGATGAGGAATCAGTTCATTCAGTACATGGGGAATCACTTCATTCAATACATGGGCGGGTCGGTTCATTCACAATACATTGGGGACCAGTTCATTCAAAATGGGGAATCAGTTCATTGTAAAGACATGAGGAATCTATTCATTCAAAACATGGAGAGTCAGTTCATTCTCAAGACGTGGGGAATCACTTCATTCAATACATGGAAAGTCAGTTCACTCATAATACACCGGGGAAGCCGTTCATTCATAATAAATGGGGAATCAGTTCATTCATTATAAATGAGGAATCAGTTCATTCAATATATGGAGAATCAGTTCACTCATAATAAACAGGGAAATCAGTTCATTTAGGATACATATGGAATCAGTTCTGTGTGTGTGTGGGGGGGGGGGGGGGGGGGGGGGGGGGGGGGGTGCGTGCGCGCCCGCGCGCGAGCGCGTGCGTGTGTGTGTGTGTGTGTGTGTGTGCGTGTATGTGTGCGTGTGCGCGTGCGCGTGTGAGTCCGTGTGTGACTCTGTGTGTGTGTGTGTGTGTGTGTGTGTGTGTGTGTGTGTGTGTGTGTGTGTGTGTGTGTCTTCACCTGAGATATTTTTTCCAACATGAAAAGAAAAAAGAGAAGAAAATTGTAAAGACAGGGGGACAGGAGGGTGGAGGGCAAGGGGGTGGGGGTGAATTGACCTGTCTATAGAAGACAGTATTGTCTGTAAAAAGCACCAACCAAAAGGATATCTGCAACATCACATCATCTCAAATGGAACAGGTTTGAGGAGGGGGGGGGGGGGGGGGGGAGTATTGGAAACAAATGAAAATCAGCTGTGTTCCCCGACCATCCCAGTGAACCCACCGGACAAGCTTAAAGTTAATGTAACTGCTGATGAATATTTCATAGGAAAAAAAAATTCCAGCACATCTTAACCATTTTTATCTGAACACTGCAAAGAAAAAGAGAAGAGAGGGGGAAAGTCCCCCCACCTCCTCCTTCCCCAAAGTCAGATTCACTATTCATATAATACAGTTCACATTTGAAAGGAATCATAGTACATTTGGAGAAAACTAAACAGTGGAATTAGTTTTAAGAAAACACTTTGTATGTCTCCATTCACATAGCAGTAGCAATTCCTTGAACATTTTCTTCTCCCTTTCCAATGAAATTGTCATCAGGAGGGTGAGGGGTTGGGGTGGGGGTGGGGGGGGGGGGTGGGGTGGGGGGGGGGGGGAGATAGCACGAAGGCAAGATGTCTGAGCGAGAGAGAGTCACCACTCACAAAGATATCCAAATATTCCATCACCTCCCACCACCTAGGCACAGACAAACAAACGGAAGAGAAAAAAAGAAGAAGAAAAGGAAGAAAAAAGAAAGGAGAAAAAGAAAAGAAGAAATGAACAAATAAACGAAAAGAAGAAGAAGAAGAAGGAAGAAGAAGAAGAAGAAGAAGAAGAAGAAGAAGAAGAAGAAGAAGAAGGAGCAAGCACAAGAAGAACAAGAAGAAGGAAAGAAAGAAAAAAAAATGAAGAAAGAAATATAAAAAGAAAGAAAGAAAAGAGCACGCTGCTGTGTACGATTTTAGAAGATGTTCTTTGTGCTGACCGTACGTTTCACGAAGAGGGAAGAGGGAGCCAGAGTCATATCCTAGCCACAACAACACACACACACACACACACACACACACACACACACACACACACACCACACACACCACACATGCGCGCGCGCACACACACACGCACTAATACACACACACACACACACACACACACACACACACACACACACACACACACACAGAATATATATGATATAATATATATATATATATATATATATATATATATATATATATATATAAAGAGAGAGAGGAGAGAGAGAGAGAGAGAGATTGTTTTTCTTCATCTTTATTATATCGAGCGCGTTAACACAAAAATGATACTATGATTACAAAACAAGTTGAAGACATGACTCCTACACTTAGTCCTCCCAAGACAATTTTTTCCTTTTTGGTTTTCATTATTTGCTTGGCTCCACCATCAACACAAATACAACATAACGCAAATACAGACTAGAAAACGAATAAAAACCACAAAACACCCTTTGCGTAAGGGTTGCGCCTGATTTATGGGGTGATTTTAGCGAAAACGCTATGAAATCAACTGTTGCATGTACACTCACACACGCACGCTACAGGCACGGGCACTCGCGCGCGCATTTACTCACGGGTCCATGATGCACTCACACACATACACTCCCTGTGTGTGCGTGGCGCGCGCGTGTGTGTGTGTGTGTGTGTGTGTGTGTGTGTGTGTGTGTGGCGCGCGCGCGCGCGCGCGTGTGTGTGTGTGTGTGTATGCGTGTGTGTGAAATACGTATAAGCATACACCCATTCACAGGACTTTCTCTCCTTCGCACCGAGCCTGACCCCTTGTTTTTTTTAGGAAATAATTCTCTCTGATCTAAGTGTAGAGGTTGGCCCAGTGGGTAAGACGACAGACTAGTGTTCATAGGGCCGGGGTTCAATTCCCACCTGAGGTACGTTCGTCTTTTTCTCTCTGTCCCTCTCTCTCTCTCTCTCTCTCTCTCTCTCTCGGACAAGTCCGAAACCTGAGGTTAGCATTTCTCGCTCTCTCTCTCCTCTCTCTCTCTCTCTAACACATCGCAATCTAACCACGCGGCATCACCTCAAACGAACTCGATCAACATTTTACAAGTGTGGCAGAACGTACAATTACTCAAAATCTCACTCAACTAAATTACCTTGAAAAACTAACATTGTTCTGGAAGTCCGAGAATATTCATTCCCAACTGTCAATCCCCTTAATGTCTGTAACTGATATTTACTATTCCTTACGTCATCTGAAGGAGACAAGAAGTCGTGGATTGGATGGAATTGATAGTAAAATTCTAAAACTTTCAGCTACAAGCATATCGGAAATGTTTACTTTACATCTACAACTTGTGCATTGAAAAATGTCACTTTCCAACACAGTTCAAAGTGGCAAAAATCATTCCCATCTACAAATCTGGTGACAATTCTAATCCAACCAATTACAGACCAATATCTATTTTGCCAGTGTTATCCAAACTCGTAGAAAAACACATAAATAAACATGCTTACGACCATTTTGAGGCACATAATCTACTGAGTGACAGCCAATTTGGTTTCAGGAAAAAAAATAGTTCGTGTCATACTGCTCTAACAAACCTAGTAGAACACTGGTATATGACTATCAATGAAACTAAATATTGTGGAGCATTGCTTGTTGATTTTGCAAAGGCTTTTGATCTCGTAGACCACAAGCTGTTGTGCAAAAAAACACAAACTGTCATTGTATGGCATAACAGGAAACGTGCTCCAGCTGATTTCATCATTCCTTGACGATCGTCAACAATTTGTCTGTTTGAATTCTTCAACATCCGATATATTACCTGGCAAATACCGAGTACCCCAGGGCTCAGTTTTAGGTCCTCTCCTTTTTCTATCTGTGTAAATGATCTCCCTCTTCATATTGAAGAATCTTGTGAACTCTTTTGTGATGAAACGACGATTCATGCAAACATCTCTAACCTTTATTCAGTGTATGCATCATTACAAAAATCTGTAGACATAGCTTATTAAGTGAATGGTGTAGAGTGAATCATATGTCACTAAACCCCAGCAAGACTAAACTCATGCTTATAACAACCCGTTAAAGACGACAAAACATAAGACAGTTCCCTTCTATTTATATCAACAATGTAAGAATTGAGGATGTAGACAACCATCGTGTACTAGGCGTAACAATTGACAACAATCTTTCTTGGACTGCTCACATCAAAACATTATGCAAAACAGTATCCAGACAAACATATCAATTATGCAGGATTAAGCACTTTTGAACTTACATACCAGAAAATTATTCCTGAAAGCATTTATACTCTCCTCAATCAATTACTGTTCGACACTGTTTGACTTGGCTAGCACAAATTCAATGAAACCTGGAAGCAGTTCTCCTGAAATCCTCGAGCCTCACAGAACTGGACTACCTTCAGGCTGGATTTCTTCCACTAGGGGATATGTTTGCTATCAGTTTCAGTTTCATCAAGGAGGCGTCACTGCGTGCGGACTCGTCCACATACGCTACACCACATCCGCTAAGTTCTGAAACCACACTACGCATGATTTTAAGCTGATGGATAAATGAATTAAAACTAAGGTGAGAGGATTGAAGAAGAGGGTCTCGTGGCTACGACTCAACAGATGTCTGACCTACGCATTAGTCCAACGTGCTGGTCAGACCTTGAGTGCCTAACTACCATAGTTTTTTTTTATGTGTGTGTGGTGAATGTACACATGTGTGTGTATAGATGTGTGGGCACGGGCCCATATGTGTGCGTGGGCACATGTGTGTGTGTGTATGTGTGTGTGTGCGCACGCGCGCGTTTGTGTGTATGTGTGTGCCGCATGTTGTGTGTGTGTTGTGTGTGTGTGTGTGTGTGTGTGTGTGTGTGTGTGGTTTTGTGTGTGTGTGTGTGTGTGTGTGCACGTGTGTGGTGTGTGTGTGTGTGTGTGTGTGTGTGTGTGTGTGTGTGTGTGTGTGTGTGTTAGGCAGCATGTATGTGCGCGTGTGTGTGCATGTGCAGAAGTGCGTGTGCATGTGCATGTGTGTGTGTGTGTGTGTGTGTGTGTGTGTGTGTGTGTGTGTGTGTGTGTGTGTGTGTGTAATTTGTGGGTTTGTGTGAGCACACACACATACCTGCATTTATATGTGTACATGTATCTGTGTGTATGTGCGTGTGTTTGTATGTGTGCGTGTATGCATGTGCGTGAATGTATGCATTTGTGCGTTATGTGTACGCGTGTATGTGCATGTGCACACGCGTGTGGGTATGGACATGCACATGCACGCATGTGTATTTGTGTGTGCGTAGGAGCGAGCGAACGCATGCACACACGGTGTGTGTCGTGTGTGTGTGTGTGTGTGTGTGTGTGTGTGTGTGTGTGTGTGTGTGTGTGTGTGTGTGTGTGTGTGCTATCAATAAATGAATGTTCATACAAACAATTGTATCTGGATTAGCTCCACAAGCTATTCAATCAAAATTTAGCTCAAATTTCAGAAAGTTAACAAAATTCAGGTTCCAATACCAAGAACTGAACTGCTTAAATCAAGTGTTTGTTATTCTGTTCCTCTTCTCTGGAACTGGCTTCCACAAGAGCTGAAATGCTATCGAAGCTCAGAATCTTTCAGACGAAAATTGTTTACGTACTTTGCACACTCACACGGGTTATGAACAAATGCAGTATATTTGACATGATCAATGCCCACCCAACTACATGTTTTTACTATACATGAACAATATAATTTCAATAAGGCTACCTTCACAAAGTGATTGTTGCTGTCTTTAAGTATTCCAGCTTCCAAATACACTATTATTATAATTATCGATAAGCTATGTCAGTGCATGTAAATGCCAAGTTGTAAAAGTTCTATACTCCCTCAAAGCATTGTAATGTGTAAAAGTTCTATATTCTCTCAAAGCATTATAACTACACAATGATAAATATGTGTCTTCTTTACTGTTGATTCATTGATGCATTGTCGCTGTCTAATCAAAATCCGAAGCAGTATCTAGCATACAGTGTTGTGTAAAAAGAAACAGAAAATGCAATAATGGCATGTCCTCTCTCTCTCTCTCTCTCTCTCTCTCTCTCTCTCTCTCTCTCTCTCTAACACTAATTTGTGAGAATGTTTGATTGTTGAACTGAAAGGTGCTGAGGGTGAGGCCTAATTCTACAAGTCTGACCAGTGTCGTGGTGGGAGGGTGTTGTTGGGTGTGGAGCCGTTTGTCGAGGAAGAATGTGAGGGTCTTCAGTCCATCAGCGTGGGGATAGAGGTGTAGAGTGACACCAAGTCAAGTGTGAAGAGGATGGATGGCGACACACGAAAACATACCCAGGCCCCCACCGACACTGAACTCTGACCTTTTCACTCGACTGTTTCAAATCTCAGTGCTCCGCCAACCACCCTCCAACAAATCCAGTGAAGTTGAATTCGACATAAAAAATGCAAAAAGGACATCAGGCAAATCCAATCCAAACCTGTCCGACACTGTAACCTTACACAAGATCAACAGAAAGCCCTGAAATCATTAAGAGAACGACAGGGCATAGTCATCAAGCCAGCAGACAAGGGTGGTGCAGTTGTGGTCTGGGACAAACAACTGTACATAACAGAAGCTCAAAAACAACTGTCCAACACAAATTTCTACACACTACTCACAACATCACCCCTCCCACAACACCAGAAACTCATCGCAAACTCAATCAAAGAAGAAATCAAACTCAACAACCTAACGACCACAGCCAAACTCCTGATCATGACAGATACTAAACAGCCCACCTTCCACCTGCTTCCCCAAATACATAAAACAAACACACTTGGCAGATCCATTGTCTCTGCTTGCAGCTGCCCCACCGAACACATTTCACGGTACTTAGACTTTCTCCTTCAACCCACAGTACAAAGCCTCCCCACATACCTCAAAGACACAACCCACACACTCAACATGATCAATTCATGCAATGCAGACCCCACTTTTCAACCCAGCCTCCTCTTCACACTTGACGTGGTGTCACTCTACACTTATATCCCCCACGCTGATGGACTGAAGGCCCTCAAATTCTTCCTCGACAAAAGACCCCCCAATCACAATACCTTTAAAACCACTACACTGGTCAGACTTGCAGAATTAGTCCTCACCCTCAACACCTTTCAGTTTAACAATCACACATTCTCACAAATTACTGGTGTAGCTATGGGCATCAAAATGCGACTATTCTATGCCTGCCTCTTCATGTGACACTTAGAACACCGTCTACTAACCACATACACAGGCCCCACACTGGAATTATACAAAAGGTACATTGATGGTGGACTGGGAGCCACATCCATGCCCAAACAAGATCTCAACTTCCTCAACTTTGCCCAGAACTTCCGCCCATCCATCCATCTAAACTACACCATTTCACAGTCAGTCAGCTTCCTGGACATCACCATTTCCCTCGAAGATGGCCTACTCAAAACTTCCATATTCTACAAACCCACTGATGCACATGCATACCTAGACTATACATCCTCCCACCACCCATACACTAAAGACAGCATTCCATACGCACAATTTCTCTGTCTTCGCAGACTTTGCTCCAGCGAAGAAGACTTCCATACACAAGCAGCCAAAATGTCAGAAGTTTTCACAAACCGTGGATACCCCAGTTCCATCATCAACGAAGCTCTCAGCCGCACCACAGCCATATCCAGAACATCTGCTCTGGAAACCCAACATTCAAAGGAGACAGACAGACCCACTGCCTACCTCCTCTACCACCCACATACCCTCCCCATCTGCAGGATTCTCAAATCCAATTGGCACATTGTACAAAACCACAAACGTGCCTTCCATACCAGACCCATGATCACGTTCAAACGTGATAAAAGCCTAAAAGAACTTCTCGTGCAGTCCAAATTGAACAGAATCTCCACAGCCACACCACCAGGTACTCACCCCTGCTCAAAACCTAATTGCAAAATCTGCCCCCTCACCACACCAGACACCATCCTACAGGGTCCCAAGGACTCCTTCACTATTAAACGCACATTCTCCTGCCAGAGCCGCAATATTGTATACGTTATCCACTACCAGCTGTGTGGCAAGATCTATATAGGTGAAACATCCCGCACACTGGAGACACGCATCTCTGAACACCTGGCTGACATCTGCCACCACCGACCAAAACCCGTTGCCCTACACTTCAACCCCCCTAACACAACATCAACCATGTGAAGGTCTTGGCACTCTGGCAATCACAGAGTGACAGCTTTGAACGTACATCACGAGAGACCCATCTCATTGCCAAACTGGGTACGCTACAGCCCCAAGGCATCAACATCCAACAGTAACACAAATATCCATACCCACCACTCCCACACCAGTCGGCAATATCTCCCACCAACACACACACACACACACACACACACACACACACACACACACACACACACACACACACACAAACACACATATATACACATACACACACCACCACCACCATAGCCCCCACTACCCACTGCATACAGAAGGTGCAGCCACCCTTCATTTATTTTATTTTATTTCATTTTATTCTGTTTTTAATTTTGTTGATTTTATTTATTTGTATTTATTTATTTATTCATTATTTTTCATTTATCTATTTTCATTTCATTTTATTTATTCATATTGTTTTTTTTCTTTAATTTTATCATTATTATTATTATCACACATATGTACATATATATATATATATATATATATATATATATAGATATAGATATATACTGAGCCACAAAAGAAACGCAAATGGAGGGGTAGGTAGGGGTGAATATAATTAATGGCACTGTAGGTGCGCTGTGACCATATATTCCGTGTGGTCATGAGTCAGCATTAGACCTAGTGTGCAGCACGTGCAAATCAGGTCAGTGTCACTAGAAATGAGCTCACACCGGCGCCATGAACGTGAAAGCGCGTTTTTGCATGTGCAAGGCGAATGCAAACAGTCATGTCAATCTTTTTTCGCTGAACAGTATTCACACATCACTAGGAATAAAAACCCAGGCTGTTACGCCCTGGCAAAGCAATCACTTCCACATGACCAGAATGCCAAGACTGAGCGCCGACGACAGAGAAAGAGCCATAGGGCGACTCCAAGCCGGAAACCGTGCTGCACAAGTCGCAGCTGCGTTTGGCGTGGCTGTTTCTACAATTTGTCGTTTGTGGGCCAGGTTCCAGGCAAATGGCGACGCTCGGGACAACCCACGAAGCGGCAGACCCCGTGTAACGACTGCGCGACAAGATCGGGCGATTCACAGCCGTCACCTGCGTGAGCCATTCACTTATGCAACGGAAACGGCCAGAAACACCATTGGCAGGCATGGTGCACCAATTTCTGGTGAAACTGTGCGGCGTCGATTAACAGAACATCACCTGCACTGCCGCCGTCCCGTAAGGCAACCTGTTCTTACTCCAAGACATAGGCAACAACGACTGCAATAGCCCGGCAGCACCGGAACTGGAACTGGCGGCAATGGAGGGGCATCCTCTTCACGGATGAGAGCCGATACTGTGTTCATCATGCTGATGGCCGAATCCGGGTGTGGAGGAGGCGCAACCAGAGGTATGCCAACAACAACACCCACGAGATCAACACTTGGGGAGGTGCGAGCATCATGGTATGGGGAGGAATCAGCCTCAACCAGCTTGTTGGGCCTATTGTTTTCCTAGACATTGGCCCTGGTCGCGGAAATGGCGTTACTGCGCAGCGATACATTGACCAGGTGTTGAGGCCCGTTGTTGTGCCCCACTTCCAGCAGCACGGCCACCTCACTCTCCAGCAGGACAATGCTCGTCCACACACTGCCAGAGTAACCACTGACTTCCTGCAGCAACAGGGCATCAGAGCTCTGCAGTGGCCCTCGCTGAGCCCTGATTTGAACCCTATCAAACACTTCTGGGACCATCTCAAACAGGAGCTGAATGCTGTTCAGCCGAGGCCAACCACAGCCCGTCAGCTAGAGCAGGCACTGAGGCAGATCTGGAACAACGTCAACATGGCCACCATCAACCGTCTGATCCACTCCATGCCCGCCAGATGTCAGGCTGTTATCAACGCTCGTGGGGGACACACTCGTTACTGACCCTCTCCGTGACACTCATGACACGTGACCACTTTTTGCCTCAGCCAACAATAAGAACACTAAAGCCAGAAACTCAATGGTTGCATTCAATTCATTTCAATGGTTGCAATTAAATGTCAACAACATGAGAGTACATTGAATGGACCCATCGTTTGCGTTTCTTTTGTGGCTCAGTATATATATATATATATATATATATATATATATATATATATATATATATATATATATATATATATGTGTGTGTGTGTGTGTGTGTGTGTGTATACATGTGTGTATATGTATATATTTTTTTTCAATTGATTTATTTACTTTATCTTATTCACCATCGTTTCACACACCCTCCCCTTTCTTCTCCCCCCCCCCTCCCCCCTTCTCCCTTCCCTTTCCCCCCTCCTACTTCCTCTCCCGTGATCCTCCCGTTTCCGTCTGGTGGACATTTTTGATTGCGAGACGAACAGGAGAAGCAGCTAATAGCAGCTAAGTTTTTTCTTGTTCTTTGTCACTGTCCTAACCCAAGAGGTCGAAATGCATTGTGTCTAGTCTTGTACTCTGTTTGTCTGTGTCCTTGGCGGTAACTAACCCCCTCTCTTTTCAAATTTTGCTTCATTTTCCGCCCTCGGTCACTCGTTTTGAAACTTATCCGAATTTTTGTTGGTCTGGGGCAAAAAGATGGTTTTGTTGACGTCAGTTTCTGCCAGCAACAATCGAATGCCATTAGATTCGAGATGACTGAAAAGTAAGCATATGTTCTCACTGTCAATGTCGAAGGTCTTGACCTTGAAGTCCACGCCGATGGTGCTGATGAAGGTGTCGGTGCAGACGTCGTGCACATACTTCAGCAGCAGACTGGTCTTCCATACGCCAGTCTCCAACCAGCATCAGCTTAAAGAAATACTCCACGTATCCGACTACTTCGTGTCTTGGCATGGTTGATTTTCACCCACTTTCTTCCACTGGGTTGATTTTA
>CM065742.1:32814946-32822446 GCA_033310375.1 Conus canariensis
AAATCATGTGGCCCAACACAAATATTCATATCCCGCTTCCCCTCCCCTCCAGACACACACACACACACACACACACACACACACACACACACAACAATGACTATAACAACTCAGGACAACGTAGTTTCTGACATAGCCCCCCCCCCCCCCCCCCCCCCCCGCTCTCCCCTCCCCCCCTTCCTAAAAATCCGTGTACTCTTCAGATCATTATGAATCGTAAAGATCAAATAAAAAGGAAATCCGTTCTAATTATAGACGATCACTTTCTCCCGACGCGCCGTAAGTAGAGGTCCTAGGATCGGTGGACCGTTTATCAACATTCAACGCACATGACCTTGTTGCTACTAATAATAGCACAGTTATCATGTGACCCTGTGACTATGAACAGCACAATAGTCAGCGACACACTTTTGGCGTCCTGTTCTGAACGGGAAAAGGGAGGACTCGCTATCCACAACACGACAACCACGACACACTTTCGTCATAACTGCCATGTTACACTGGTCTAAAGTGATATGAATAGAAGAGACAGCACATAGTGTACAAACCAAGACTACTGAGAAAGAACAACTTGTCCCTAAAACCTTTTGCTGTGAGGACGTCAAACTCAACTAGTCACAGTGTAAAAAAAAACACATTTGGCTGGCCTGGTGCGCCGTAAACAAATTGCCGACATCTTAATCAAGGATTGCTGAGTTTGTCCTCGTTTCGTCCTGTATAATCTCTGACAAGCGACAGAAAAGTGAGCCATCCAGTTGGACAGCTCGAGAAAAGCTACACTATTACAATCAACCCTGTGGAAGAAAGTGGGTGAAAACTTAAAGACGCAAAAACAAACTACAATATATCCTGGAAAATCATAAAAAGAGCATCATCATACAGCAATATTTCAAAAAGGTGCAATCTATGTTTAACTGAAAAATGGTTAATACTATGCAAACCACACTTAGCAACTCTAAACACCAAAACAGAAATAGTAAACAACTGCAGGCATAAATGGAAATCGTTGTTAGTCAATACACCCAAAACAAAAACCTGAAAACCTCAAAAAACATGTGCAGCCAACCCGCACGTGCAAACAACCGCAAAACGGGAGCCCGCACGCTATATAACACCGGCGGTGGGCAAACCAGAATCATCCTGACGACAGCGCAAGCTAGAAACAAATTTGTAGATTGCCTTTTAAACCTTATTTTTAACAAATGTTGCTCCCCAAGGGGTTGAGCACTCTCAAAATCGTTTTAGGAATTCTAATCTTATTGATCTATATATATATATATATATATATATGTACATATGTGTGACAATAATAATAATAATAAAATTAAAGAAAAAAAAACAATATGAATAAAATAAAATGAAAAGAAAATAAACAAATGAAAAATAATGAATAAATAAATAAATACAAATAAATAAAATCAACAAAATTAAAAACAGAATAAAATGAAATAAAATAAAATAAATGAAGGGTGGCTGCACCTTCTGTATGCAGTGTGTAGTGGGGGCTATGGTGGTGGTGGTGTGTGTATGTGTATATATGTTGTGTGTGTGTGTGTGTGTGTGTGTGTGTTGGTGGGAGATATTGCCGACTGGTGTGGGAGTGGTGGGTATGGATATTTGTGTTACTGTTGGATGTTGATGCCTTGGGGCTGTAGCGTGCCCAGTTTGGCAATGAGATGGGTCTCTCGTGATGTACGTTCAAAGCTGTCACTCTGTGATTGCCAGAGTGCCAAGACCTTCACATGGTTGATGTTGTGTTAGGGGTGGTTGAAGTGTAGGGCAACGGGTTTGGGTCGGTGGTGGCGGATGTCAGCCAGGTGTTCAGAGATGCGTGTCTCCAGTGTGCGGATGTTTCACCTATAGAGAGCTTGCCACACAGCTGGCAGTGGATAACGTATACAATATTGCGGCTCTGGCAGGAGAATGTGCGTTTAATAGTGAAGGAGTCCTTGGGACCCTGTAGTGGTGTCTGGTGTGGTGAGGGGGCAAATTTTGCAATTAGGTTTTGAGCAGGGGTGAGTACCTGGTGGTGTGGCTGTGGAGATTCTGTTCAATTTGGACTGCACGAGAAGTTCTTTTAGGTTTTTATCACGTTTGAACGTGATCATGGGTCTGGTATGGAAGGCACGTTTGTGGTTTTGTACAATGTGCCAATTGGATTTGAGAATCCTGCAGATGGGGAGGGTATGTGGGTGGTAGAGGAGGTAGGCAGTGGGTCTGTCTGTCTCCTTTGAATGTTGGGTTTCCAGAGCAGATGTTCTGGATATGGCTGTGGTGCGGCTGAGAGCTTTGTTGATGATGGAACTGGGGTATCCACGGTTTGTGAAAACTTCTGACATTTTGGCTGCTTGTGTATGGAATTCTTCTTCGCTGGAGCAAAGTCTGCGAAGACAGAGAAATTGTGCGTATGGAATGCTGTCTTTAGTGTATGGGTTGTGGGAGTATGTAGTCTAGGTATGCATGTGCGTCAGTGGGTTTGTAGAAAATGGAAGTTTTGAGTAGGCCATCTTCGAGGGAAATGGTGATGTCCAGGAAGTTGACTGACTGTGAAATGGTGTAGTTTAGATGGATGGATGGGTGGAAGGTCTGGGCAAAGTTGAGGAAGTTGAGATCTTGTTTGGGCATGGATGTGGCTCCCAGTCCACCATCAATGTACCTTTTGTATAATTCCAGTGTGGGCCTGTGTATGTGGTTAGTAGACGGTGTTCCAAGTGTCACATGAAGAGGCAGGCATAGAATAGTCGCATTTTGATGCCCATAGCTACACCAGTAATTTGTGAGAATGTGTGATTGTTAAACTGAAAGGTGTTGAGGGTGAGGACTAATTCTGCAAGTCTGACCAGTGTAGTGGTTGAAGGGTATTGTGATTGGGGGGTCTTTTGTCGAAGAAGAATGTGAGGGCCTTCAGTCCATCAGCGTGGGGGATATAAGTGTAGAGTGACACCACGTCAAGTGTGAAGAGGAGGCTGGGTTGAAAAGTGGGGTCTGCATTGCATGAATTGATCATGTTGAGTGTGTGGGTTGTGTCTTTGAGGTATGTGGGGAGGCTTTGTACTATGGGTTGAAGGAGAAAGTCTAAGTACCGTGAAATGTGTTCGGTGATGCAGCTGCAAGCAGAGACAATGGATCCGCCAGGTGTGTTTGTTTTATGTATTTGGGGAAGCAGGTGGAAGGTGGGCTGTTTAGTATCTGGCATGATCAGGAGTTTGGCTGTGGTCGTTAAGTTGTTTGAGTTTGATTTCTTCTTTGATTGAGTTTGCGATGAGTTTCTGGTGTTGTGGGAGGGGTGATGTTGTGAATAGTGTGTAGAAATTTGTGTTGGACAGTTGTTTTTGAGCTTCTGTTACGTACAGTTGTTTGTCCCCAAGCACAACTGCACCACCCTTGTCTGCTGGCTTGATAACTATGTCCTGTCGTTCTCTTAATTAATGATTTCAGGGCTTTCTGTTGATCTTGCGTAAGGTTACAGTGTCGGACAGGTTTGGATTGGATTTGCCTGATGTCCTTTTTTCATTTTTTATGTCGAATTCAACTTCGCTGGATTTGTTGGAGGGTGGTTGGCAGAGCACTGAGATTTGAAACAGTCGAGTGAAAAGGTCAGAGTTCAGTGTCGGCGGGGCCCTGGGAATGTTTTCGTGTGTCGCCATCCATCCTCTTCACACTTGACTTGGTGTCACTCTACACCTCTATTCTCCACGCTGATGGACTGAAGGCCCTCACATTTTTCCTCGACAAACGGCCCCACACCCAACAACACCCTCCCACCACTACAACTGGTCAGACTTGCAGAATTATTCCTCACCCTCAGCACCTTTCAGTTCAACAATCAAACATTCTCACAAATTAGAGAGAGAGAGAGAGAGAGAGAGAGAGAGAGAGACAGACAGACAGACAGAGACAGAGACAGAGACAGAGAGGACATGCCATTATTGCATTTTCTGTTTCTTTTTTACACAAGACTGTATGCTAGATACTGCTTCGGATTTTGATTAGACAGCGACAATGCATCAATGAATCAATAGTAAAGAAGACACATATTTATCATTGTGTAGTTATAATGCTTTGAGAGAATATAGAACTTTTACACATTACAATGCTTTGAGGGAGTATAGAACTTTCACAACTTGGCATTTACATGCACTGACATAGCGTATCGATAATTTATAATAATAGTGTATTTGGAAGCTGGAATACTTAAAGACAGCAACAATCACTTTGTGAAGGTAGCCTAATTGAAATTATATTGTTCATGGTATAGTAAAAACATGTAGTTGGGTGGGCATTGATCATGTCAAATATACTGCATTTGTTCATAACCCGTGTGAGTGTGCAAAGTACGTAAACAATTTTCGTCTGAAAGATTCTGAGCTTCGATAGCATTTCAGCTCTTGTGGAAGCCAGTTCCAGAGAAAGAGGAGCAGAATAACAAAGACTTGATTTAAGCAGTTCAGTTCTTGGTATTGGAACCTGAATTTTGTTAACTTTCTGAAATTTGAGCTAAATTTTGATTGAATAGCTTGTGGAGCTAATCCAGATACAATTGTTTGTATGAACATTCATTTATTGCATAGCACACACACACACACACACACACACACACACACACACACACACACACACACACACACACACCCCACACACACACACGTGTGTGTGTGCATGCGTTCGCTCGCTCCTACGCACACACAAATACACATGCGTGCATGTGCATGTCCACACCCACACGCGTGCGCACATGCACATACACGCGTACACATGAACGCACAAATGCATACATTCACGCACATGCGTACACGCCCACATACAAACAGACGCACATATACACAGAGACATGTACACATATAAATGCAGGTATGTGTGTGTGCTCACACAAACCCACAAATTACACACACACGCACACACAAACACACACAACACACACACACACACACACACACACACACACACACACATGCACATGCACACACACGCGCACATACATGCAGCCTAATACACACACACACACACTCACACACACGCACACACACACACACACAAAACACACACAGACACACACACCACACACACACACACACACACGTGCCACACACACACACCACACACACACACACACATGCGCGCACACATATACACACAAACGCGCGCGTGCGCACACACACATACACACACACATGTGCCCACGCACACATATGGGCCCGTGCCCACACATCTATACACACACATGTGTACATTCACCACACACACATAAAACCCCCCCCAAAAACTATGGTAGTTAGGCACTCAAGGTCTGACCAGCACGTTGGACTAATGCGTAGGTCAGACATCTGTTGAGTCGTAGCGACGAGACCCTCTTCTTCAATTCTCTCACCTTGGTTTTAATTCATTTATCCATCAGCTTAAAATCATGCGTAGTGTGGTTTCAGAACTTAGCGGATGTGGTGTAGGGTATATGGACGAGTCCGCACGCAGTGACGCCTCCTTGATGAAACTGAAAAGGATAGCAAACATATCCCCTAGTGGAAGAAATCCAGCCTGAAGGTTGTCCAGTTCTGTGAGGCTCGAGGATTTCAGGAGAACTGCTTCCAGGTTTCATTGAATTTTGCGCTAGCCAAATCAAACAGTGTCGAACAGTAATTGATTGAGGAGAGTATAAATGCATTCAGGAATAATTTTCTGGTATGTAAGTTCAAAAGTGCTTAATCCTGCATAATTGATATGTTTGTCTGGATACTGTTTTGCATAATGTTTTGATGTGAGCAGTCCAAGAAAGATTGTTGTCAATTGTTACGCCTAGTACACGATGGTTGTCTACATCCTCAATTCTTACATTGTTGATATAAATAGAAGGGAACTGTCTTATGTTTTGTCGTCTTTAACGGGTTGTTTATAAGCATGAGTTTAGTCTTGCTGGGGTTTAGTGACATATGATTCACTCTACACCATTCACTTAATAGGCTATGTCTACAGATTTTTGTAATGATGCATACACTGAATAAAGGTTAGAGATGTTTGCATGAATCGTCGTTTCATCACAAAAGAGTTCACAAGATTCTTCAATATGAAAAGGGAGATCATTTACACAGATAGAAAAGAGGAGAGGACCTAAAACTGAGCCCTGGGGTACTCCGTATTTGCCAGGTAATATATCGGATGTTGAAGAATTCAAACAGACAAATTGTTGACGATTGTCAAGGAATGATGAAATCAGCTGGAGCACATTTCCTGTTATGCAATACAATGACAGTTTTTTTTTTTTTGCACAACAGCTTGTGGTCTACGACATCAAAGCCTTTGCAAAATCAACAAGCAATGCTCCACAATATTTAGTTTCATCGATAGTCATATACCAGTGTTCTACTAGGTTTGTTAGAGCAGTATGACACAAACTATTTTTTTTCCTGAAACCAAATTGGCTGTCACTCAGTAGATTATGTGCCTCAAGATGGTCGTAAGCATGTTTATTTATGTGTTTTTCTACGAGTTTGGATAACACTGGCAAAATAGATATTGGTCTGCAATTGGTTGGATTAGAATTGTCACCAGATTTGTAGATGGGAATGATTTTTTGCCACTTTGAACTGTAATTGGTTGGATTAGAATTGTCACCAGATTTGTAGATGGGAATGATTTTGCCACTTTGAACTGTGTTGGAAAGTGACATTTTTCAATGCACAAGTTGTGGATGTAAAGTAAACATTTCCGATATGCTTGTAGCTGAAAGTTTTAGAATTTTACTATCAATTCCATCCAATCCACGACTTCCTGTCTCCTTCAGATGACGTAAGGAATAGTAAATATCATTTACAACATTTAAGGGGATTGACAGTTTAGGAATGAATATTCTCGGACTTCCAGAACAATGTTAGTTTTTTCAAGGTAATTTAGTTGAGTGAGATTTTGAGTAATTGTACGTTCTGCCACACTTGTAAAATGTTGATCGAGTTCGTTTGAGTGTGATGCCGCGTGGTTAGATTGCGATGTGTTAGAGAGAAGAGAGAGAGAGAGAGGGAGAGAAGAGGCGAGAGTTTACCTCAAGTGTCCGACTTGTCCGAAGAGAGAGAGAGAGGAGAGAGAGAAAAGACAAACTTGCCTCAGGTGGGAATCGAACCCCGAACCTTTGAACACTAGTCTGTCGCCTTACCCACTGGGCAAACCTGCTACGCTTAGATCAGGAGAATTATTTCCTAAAAATCAAGGGGTCAGACTCGGTGCGAAAGAGAGAGAGTCCTGTGAATGGGTGTATTATCTGTAGAACCATCAAGGTGACCCTATACAACTATACCTGTTTGTATTATCTGTAGAACCATCAAGGTGACCCTCTACAACTATGCCTGTTTCTATTATCTGTAGAACCATCGTCGTGCAAACTCGGAAAAGGTGAGGAAATGAAAGGAATGAAAATGTTGGACACAGAGTTTAGGATAAGCCAGTTTTCAGACGATACATCTTCCACACTAGGAGGGGATGGAGAATTTTATGAGCAACTTTTTGACCCATCAA
>CM065742.1:32832446-32834946 GCA_033310375.1 Conus canariensis
TTCTAAAGACGCCGTGATTAATAATTTTGGAAATTCTTTGTTGGATTTTTGCTTTCTCTTTGATCTTGTGATTTTGAATGGATGTTGTGAAGGTGATGAAGAAGGGGAATGTACTTTTATTCCCTCTTAAGGTAGTAGTGTTATTGATTATTTTCTGATATCTAGTGATTTGATGAAAAATTGTTGTTTACATGTTGCTGATAATTTACGTTCCTGGCATTTACCAGTTGAGTTGAAATAGGGAGAGCTTAGTGAAGCCAATGAAACTGTTTCTAGACACGGGGCTGAAGAGAAAATCATATGGTCTGCTGAACATGTACAATCGTACCTAGATGAACTGCACACTGCTGACTTTACGGAATGTCTAAATGATGCATATAATTTGTTAAATACTGATGTAAACTGTGCTCTTGAAAAGTTTGTTCAAGCTTTATATGGGGCGGCTGCATGCATGGTCCGCACTGTTGGGAAACCTGACAAGAAAAGTAATGATTGGTTCGATAACGAATGTGAGAAAAAGAAAAGAAAAGTGAAAAGATGTTTAAAACAATTTCAAAGGTGTAAAACCAAACAAAATAAAGAACGGAAAAAAGAAATTTATGTGCAAGAGAGAAAAGAATACACAGAACTTAGAAGAAGGAAAGAGAACGAGTTTAATGAACTGAGAATGAAAAAGCTTAAGGAATCAATGAACGACTCTAAAACTTTTTGGTCCTTGATACGAAATGTAAACAGGAAGAAAGTAGTGTACCATGAAATTTCTTTACAACAATGGTATGATCACTTTTCCAGCGTTTTCAATGAAGGTGAGAGGTCGCCTGCTGATGAAATTGATAATGATAACATCAATGACGATGATGACGACAATGTCGATCCCTTATTCAGTGATCAGATTGCTGAAGAAGAGGTTATTGCAAGTATTAAGAAACTTAAGTCGGGGAAAAGTGCGGGTTCGGATAAGATCATAGGAGAAATGCTAAAACACGCCAGTCGTGACATCATTCATTTCCTTGTTACTCTATTTAACAAACTTTTTGAAACTGGATCCTTTCCTTTGGAGTGGACAAAATCAATTATTATACCATTGCATAAAAAAGGTGATGTGAATAATCCTGACAATTATCGCGGAATATCTCTTACAAGCATTATAAGTAAGGTGTATACACATATTTTGAACAAGAGATTAACAAACTGGGCAGAAAGAGAAGAAAAAATTGTAGAGGAACAGGCGGGTTTTAGATCTGGATATAGTACAGTGGATCATATTTTTACATTGTTTGCTTTAGTACAGAAATATTTGTCAAACAATAAGAAACTGTATGTGGCTTTTGTCGACTTTAAAAAAGCGTTCGATTCCGTTAACCGTAATTTACTGTGGAATACTCTACGAAGAAATGGTATTAATGGCAAGCTTTACAGAGCCCTCAAAGGGGTGTATGATTCAGTGCTTCTATGTGTGCGTGATAGACATGAATATACAGATTTTTTCCCGTGTTACTGTGGAGTGAAACAAGGATGTTTGTTAAGTCCAAATATGTTCTCCTTTTTCATTAATGAATTAGCAATCGAGTTATCAAGAAGAGGAAGACACGGTGTCCAACTTATTCCGAATGCTGTAGAACTATTTTTGTTATTATTTGCTGACGACATAATTCTCCTGTCTGGAACAGTCTGGGGACTACAGAACCAGTTTAATGTACTGAAAGAAGAGGCAGATAGTTTGGGGTTAACACTAAATTTAGATAAAACAAATATAATAATTTTTCGCATGGGGGGTCACTTGTCTGCTTGGGAGAAATGGTACTACGGAAATGTCGAAGTAAAAGTTGTCAACTCTTATAAATACCTTGGAATGCTGTTTACAACAAGACTTAGCCTTAATTTAACTTGGAATGAAACTTGTCAAAAGGGGAAAAAAGGTGTAATGGAAATACTTAAGACGCTAAGAAAACTAAATTGTATTGATGTTTCTGTGTTTTGGAAAATGTTTGACACGCAAATTGTACCTCTCCTTACATATGCCGCTGAGATCTGGGGATTATACATAAATAGTCAGATGGAGAGAGTGCATACTTTTGCAATGAAACGTTTTTTGTATGTTCCAATGCATACTTCAAACAAAATTTTATATGGCGAAACTGGGCGATACCCTTTATATGTAAAAACCTACATAAAATGTGTTAAATTTTGGTTTAAATTGTTGAAACTAACACAAAGTAGATTCTGTAGACAGGCATATGATATGTTGTTAATACAGATGGAAAGAGGTACAGAAAACTGGGCTTCTCCATTAAAAAACGTTATGTCAGAAAACGGTTTTGCGATTGCCTGGATGAGCCAAGGTGTAGGTAATGAGCTGTTGTTTATCTCAAAATTTAAAACCAGATTGATTGATTCGTTTAAACAAAACTGGCATTCAGACATGGAGAACAAAGAAAAATATCGTTGGTTCTATTCTTTCAAAAGCATATTTCAACCTGAAAAATTTCTAAAAGTTGTT
>CM065742.1:32844946-32894946 GCA_033310375.1 Conus canariensis
AAATGAACGAGCGTTCACTTATCTTCATCCACTTCAGCGCAAGATGGGCGCTTTTTTTTCTTTGTTTTTTTCTTTGTTTTTTTCTTTGTTTTTTCTTTGTTTTTTTTTTTTTTCTTTTTTGGCGGTGCGCTATTAATTACATTTAAGATTAAAAAAAAAAAAGTTCATTAATCATCATCATTTTCATGTCTTTAAAGCACATCTCACCTGCAGGGTTGCTGGTCCTAACATAGGCCGGTCGTGGCCTTTACTTTACATTTACTTTTGACCTTTTGACTCCCCCCCCCCCCCCCCCCCACACACACACACACTTTTGCATTTAACAAAAAAAAAAAAAAAAAAAAAAAAAAAGGTGAAAAAATGCTACGAGCATGCGCTATCGCCAGCGCCTCGCTTTCCATAGCCTACAACAATGTCGACAAGTTTGTCGACTGATTAGTGGTGATGAGCCAGTCACCTTGCGTTGTCTATTCCTACACACGTGTCATGCATAGCCTACATGCTGCGCAGTTTGCATGGCTGGGCGGGTGGGCCAAGGCACAAGACTTTAACCCCCCCCCTCTCCTCCCCCCCTCCCTTTTTCCCCCCCTCGGAAACCTGCACAAGCGGTCAGCATTTTCCGTCTTTTCATTGATAAATACACAGGGAACTGCCAAAAACTTGGGCACAGTCCCTGCCCGTCTGTGTATTTATTTGTCGACCTATTTATCTGTCTACGAGCACACACACACACACACACACACACACACACACACACACACACACACACATTCATACCTGCACGTGTTACCGGCCCTATGGTTAGGGAAAAGTTCACCGTTTATAGGCCTACATGTCATACGGCAAAAATGACGTTTTGTCAACGTGGTTTTGATGTGTTATATTCATTTAAACACTGAAAAAAAAAGAAAGAGACTGCTTCGGCTTCCTCCTTTTCTGCCAATGGGCTGCATTCCACACACTCTCTTTCTCTCTAGCTCTAAACTAGATAGACCTATATCTATAAAGTGGGAAAAAAAAAGAAAAACATGCCTTTTCAAAGACTACCGTGAATGAAAGACATGTCCCTAAAAGCTTTCGCTATGAGGACGTAAAACTCAACTATTTTCAAACATGCCTTGGCCCACCCAGTCATGCAAATCGCCCTGCATATATGCATGACACATGTGTAGCTATATATAACACACACATTATTATCATTATTATTATCATCGTCATTACTATTATTGTTATTATTGTTATTATGAAAACTGCCGTGCAGTCGGAACGCCGCACACAAAGCATTAGGCCTATGCTTTCGTCTTGTCAGTGGAACTATATGCCTTCGGACTTGAGTCTTGTCATTTTACTTTACGTCCCTCCTGTCAGCCTGAGGGTCTGATGGACAAGCTCTTTCCACCCCTTATTAAGGAGTCGGGTGTTTGTTTTCAGTGGATCAGCGAAGAGACTGACGAGCCCCACCAGTAACCACCGTCATTTCTCAGATTTGTATGTATTTTGGTTGTTAGACATCCACAGCAACAGGAAGTCGAACAAAATGGCTTCAATTTACGAAGTTGCGAAGCTGACTTCTTGATCAGTTTTTGTATTTCACCCGCTTCCATGCATACGACGAAACACCAGGAGGATGAAGCGGGCAAAGAGTGAGCAGATAAGGAGTGCTGTCACGCAATACATGAGGCGACGACATTATCTGGTAAAGTGCAAAGTTCAGTTCGGCGCTGCACTGATCTGATCAGACTCTAGTATCATTGTGACTGGTCAGTCCGTGATTGCTGTAGATCGTTTGATTCATCATCATCATCTCTGTTTGTCTGTCTCTTTCTCTCTGTCCGTCTATCGGTCTCTGCCATGTCTGTCTGTCTGTCTGCTTGTCTGTCTCTGTCTCTGTCTCTCTCGCTTTGTATGTGTGGCATGTGCCATAAACTAGAGATGTGTTCACACACGCGCGCGCGCGCGCGCGCGCACACACACACACACACACACACAAATCTAAACATAAATGGCATCATGTTACCACCAGAAAGAGAGAGAGGGAGAGAGAGAGTGCAGCTATAGTGTTTCAATCAGATTTCTGTGCTTCTAAATCTTTCTTTTAGTGTCCACAATCATCATGTTGATTATTCTGACACTTTTGTGTGTATGACCATTTTTATCCCACCATTAAGGCAGCCATACTCCAACTTCGGGGAAGGTGCATGCAAACTGGCCTTCTCTTCCGAAAGTTGGTGATGGGATTTTACATGTGTGCAAGGTGTTGTGCGTGTGTTCACACACGGAACCTCGGTTTATAGTCTCATTCGAAGGACTGTGTGGGGAATGGAGTCAGAACCAATGTTAACTCTGAGGGAAAAATCCCCCTGTAGTGAAATGGCCTGGCGGAGATGCGAACCCACAACCCCAAGATTACGAGTCCGATGCTCTACAAACTGAGTTATTCCGGCCCCCAAAAATTGTGAAGAAAGGTATTATTTTTTTAAACAATTAAATTGAAGGACACCAGGGCCTCTGAGTGCAAAACAGAGCCAGACATCCGACAAAACAGGTGACCAGGGGAACACATGACGTATCTGCCACCGTAAGCTTCAAATTTTGTCTTAGATTTAATTATAATGGACCACAGTCACTCACATGAAATGGCAGACACTCACAAAAGCAAAATCAAGGCCATTTTTAAATTAACAAGATCTTAATGAGTTCTGTTTATAGATTTCTTGCAGCTGATGTGAAGGCACACTCAGGAACTTAACTGTGTTAACTCTGCTGAAAAGTCACCTTCAGGAGCCAGTCGGCTTGTCAGTCCATTCTTCATGCTTGCTTGTCTGGCACAGGAGGCTGAGATTCATGGTCGCAGAACACTGATCACGACCTTGGAGGAGATGTCGGTCAGGAAGCGCTCACGCATCAGTGCAGGTGTGGAGAACAGCATAGCATGCAGCAGCATCTGCAGTGACTTCTTCTCCTGTGACCAGCAGTTTGCCAGGTAAGATATAGGTTTGTAACTTCACTCCTGCGACCAGAAGTGTGCCAGGTAAGATATAGACTTGTGACTTCACTCCAGTGACCAGCACTTTGACAGGTAAGATATAGACTTGTGACTTCACTGCCATGACCAGCAGTGTATCACTAAAATATTGACTTGTGGTGACTTCACCTCCTGCGACCAGCAGTGTATCAGGTAAAATATGGACGTGTGGTGACTTTACCTCCTGCAACCAGCAGTGTATCAGGTAAGATATGGACTTCAGTGACTTCACCTCCTGTGAACAGCAGTGTATCAGGTAAGATACGGACTTCAGTAAGTTCACCTCCTGCGAACAGCAGTGTATCAGGTAAGGTATGAACTTTGGTGACTTCACCTCCTGCGACCAGCAGTTTGCCAGGTAAGATATGGACTTGTGGTGACTTCACCTCCGATGACCAGCAGTTTGCCAGGTAAGACACAGACCTCAGTGACTTCACCCCCATGTGACCAGTTGTTTACCATGTAAGAAATGGACCTCAGAGACTTCACCCCCTGTGATTAGCAGTTTGCCAGGTAAGGTGAGGATGTCTGATGACTACAGTGACTTCACTTGCAGTGTACTGCTTCTAGGTGGGGCTGTATTGGTCATGACTGCCGGTCTTGGCTATCAGAAACTGTGATAACATTGAATCATGGCTGATGTCATGGTAACACGGGGTCATAATTTCCTATTATAACTTAAAGTCATGACTCCCGTTATGATACAAGTGGGTCTTTTTTGTTGGGGATTTGATAACATCGAGTCTTGTCTGTTGTCGTGATAACATTGGGTTCTGACTGACGCTGGTTTTGGTAATATTTTTTTGTTTTGACTTTTGGTGGTTATGAAAACAAGGGGTTATCGCTGTCGGTTATGATCTCCCAGTGCTGGCTTCTGACCTCGGTCAGTGAGAACTGACACAAAGACATTGGTGCCAACGCTGTCTTCCAGGCCGTCCTGACAGTTGGCAAACAAACAGGCACACAGACATTTCAGTCCTGTCCCCTAGGGTTCATGAGGTCAGGGCCATGGCCACCTCATTGGCCTTCCAGTGCTCTGTGCCCATAAGCCATGTTTTGGAGGCAGCTGTCTGGCCGATCATACTCATGGATAGTTGAGTGACTGTGATAGAAAACTTTCTGCTGACTATTCTACCTTACCGATAACTATTTGTCCTACATGATGACATGTTACCTGAGACTGCGTGTCATTCACTTCTTTATATGGCATGTCTTGTGAGAGTTATCATCACCTGGCAGAATGGTTGCCCAGTGATGGTTTTGACTTGGGGAAAGAAAGGCTGGCTCACCAACTTGCCGTGCATTGTGGCTTCAGTTTTAGAATAAAACTATTGCAGCAGGAATTCCTGATGGATAGAATATTAATTTATCATGGACTAACATGGAAATCAGATTTTTTAAATGCTGATAACATCATGCTAAGATAGAAATAGAATTGACGTTTGTGTGCGCGTGCACACATGCACACACACACACACACACATACACACACACACACACACACACACACACACACACACACACACACACACACACACACACAAATGCTGCATGTGTGACTGTTTCAAAATGCTCCAATCACTGTTGTACAGGAGTACAACACATTACCCAAACCACTTGCATAGCTGTGGCAACATTACGCTAACATATATAACCAAAAACAACACATTACCCAAACCACTTGCATAGCTGTGGCAGCATTACACTGTCTAACATATATAACCAAAAACAACACATTACCCAAACCACTTGCATAGCTGTGGCAGCATTGCACTGTCTAACATATATAACCAAAAACAACACATTACCCAAACCACTTGCATAGCTGTGGCAGCATTACGCTGTCTAACATATACAACCAAAAGTGTCCTGGCTATGACATCCAGATAGAAAGCGATAAAAGAAATGGAAATCATTGCAGGGGCTTGTCAGCAGATGCTGAGCAAGCCTCTACTCTTGACAAGCAAAACATGTCGGGAGTACAAGCATGAACAGTACAATGACCAACCCTCCCCGTCCTCATTTTCCACCCTGCTACCCCAGCCTGCATTGAAAACTGAAAATGGAAAAAAAACATCCTTGACAGCAAAATGTTTGCAGTGACCCCTCTGTTTTTCTGTTAAGTGCTAGAATGACCAAAAAATTGCCCTTGGGCACTTATTAGATGCTGCAGTTATTTTCTCGGGAGAAGACCGCAGTGGTTCACTTTTCCTGTGTTCGCAAATTGTCTTCAGCCTGCTTCTGTGACAAAGGCATCCTCGGATTGATATTATATTTGCTAGAATAGAAAGAAATAGGAATTAGTTCTGTTAAAAAATATGCATGCAAGAAAGTATCTGCTATGCAGCGAGGCCATTTTGTAAAACTATCGTGTGCGAGGATATGATAGGACATGATAGGATCGTTGCTGTTTGTGCAGTGTGTACAGATGACCTTAGCAACTACCTCAGGGATTTGTGGATTACCAGAGCTGATGGTACTGAGGGTATAACAGTGGGCTAACTCTTCTATTCTGGATGACTGCAGCCCCTTGTGAACTACTAGAGCACATGCCCTCCTCCTCATACTTTAAATCCTGCAGAGTTTGGCATAGAGCAGGTAAAGACACCAAAATGGACCAGTCACCATGATGAAGTGATTAGCATCGCAGACTCCTGGCTGGGAGGTCTTGGGTTTGATTCCCATCTGAGCCATGTGGGATTCTTCTGCCTCGACCGGCTCCTACCCAAAGTTGAGTTTGCTGCGGGCTCAGTTGGGAAGACTGGGACCACACAGTTGAGTTTTGTCCACTTAATGGATGTGTCTCAGAGAGTGTTACTCAGATTTCCTGACCAACATTGCAGGTGTCTGTATATCTTGGGTCTGGTTGATGCCGGGATATGTTATGAAGATAAGCACAGAGTACAACCCTGTCATGTAGTCTCAGACTGGAATGGAAACCTAGCATCATCTTCATCATCCACATTCTCATCGATAAGCATTAAAAAAAAAAAAGTCTCAAATTCTCTGGCCCTTCATGCCCTGCTGTCATGGTAACCTCACTTTCAATGTCCTGTCTATGTCTGTGGCCTTGGTTTGATTCCGCCAGGGTCACCGGTATCGTCAATTTCATGGGGGCTTTCATTGGGTGAACATGGTAGTGCCCTCTGGAGGGAGGGCTCACTCATGCCGGCTCTGCAACTAAGCAATGATTGTTGTCGGTAGTGGGTTTAGTAGGTGGTGTCCTGCATTTGTTGGATCAGAACAGGCACCACTGAACACCAAGAATTGATTCAGCAGCAGTGTGATGTCTCTTCCGGTGGGCAGCCTCATGACGACCTGATGTTGACTGCTCCCTGTGGATTGCCGGTGCCGGGGCTGTGGCAGGCTGGGCCAGACTGTGGCTGTGGACAGGGGCTGGGAATGAGCGGCGTGGGTGCACTGCCACTGAGGTGGCACAGAAGATGCAGCAGCAAAAAAAGAAAAAAAAAAAGAAAAAAAAAGGGGATTTTCATTTAATTAAATTCCCACCTGTCTTTCTCTCAGCTTGTTTTGCTATGGCCCACAGGGGATGGCTGTCGAGGGTGTACTGTGGAAAGAAGGATAAAGGTGAAAATGATCATAGACTGGGAGTGTGTAACAGGCACAGCATTGTCTTGGTTAGCTGCAACATTTTAGGTGAACAGAGCAATCAAACAGTCCTTAGCTATCACAACGTTTGACATGGAAAGCGAATTTAGCTAAACAGGGAATACAGATAAACAAAAAAGGAAAAAGCAAGTCCTAGTACTTGTATTATAACATGAGGAAAGTAAATGTATATTCATGTAAGAACTGATTCCACTGCATAAGTATGTGTGTGTGTGCGTGTGTGTGTGTGTGTGTGTGTGTGTGTGTGTGTGTGTGCATGTGTGTGTGCATGTGTGTGTGTGTGTGTGTGTGTGTGTGTGTGTGTGTGTGTGTGTGTGTGTGGTATCTGATGTCAGACTGAGGAAGTTTGTCCTGGAGAGTCCCCCAGTACAGACGGAGGAGTTGTCCTCTCTGCTGTACCCGGTCTTTGTACACATGTACAGCCACCTGCTGGCGACAGGACCCAAGGCCTCAGGTGACTGCCTCTTTGTGACATGGTTACCTGTACACCTGCGTCATTGTTTGTCCTGTGTGTGTGTGCACCTGTACACCTGCGTCATTCTTTGTCATGTGGTGTGTGTGCACCTGTACACCTATGTCATTGTCATGTCTTGTGTACACTATTTGGAAGAAAAAAAAAGATGTGTACAATGTTTAGTTAAAGAAAAAAAAAAGAAAAAAGAAAATAATGCTCCATTCTTAAACAACAAAACACCTGATTCTGTGGTGTTGTCAACCCAGTCATCCTTTGCACATGACACAGCTGAAGAAAACACAGTGTGATTCTGTGTTGTTGTCAACCCTATCATCCTTTACACATGACATGTTGTTGTCAACCCTATCATCCTTTGCACATGACACAGCTGAACAAAACATGGTGTGATTCTGTGTTGTTGTCAACCCTATCATCCTTTACACATGACATGGTGTTGTCAACCCTATCATCCTTTACACATGACACAGCTGAAGAAAATATGGTGTGATTCTGTGTTGTTGTCAACCCTATCATCCTTTACACATGACACATGTTGTTGTTAACCCTATCATCCTTTACACATGACACAGCTGAAGAAAATGTGGTGTGATTCTGTGTTGTTGTCAACCCTATCATCCTTTACACATGACATGGTGTTGTCAACCCTATCATCCTTTACACATGACACAGCTGAAGAAAACACGGTGTGATTCTGTGTTGTTTTCAACCCTATCATCCTTTACACATGACACATGTTGTTGTCAACCCTATCATCCTTTTCACATGACACAGCTGAAGAAAATATGATGTAATTCTGTGTTGTTGTCAACCCTGTCATCCTTTACACATGACACATGTTGTTGTCAACCAGTATCATCCTTTACACATGACACAGCTGAAGAGAACATGGTGTGATTCTGTGTTGTTTTCAACTCTATCATCCTTTACACATAACATGTTGTTGTCAACCCTGTCATCCTTTACATATGACACAGCTGAACAGAACATGGTGTGATTCTGTGTTGTTGTCAACCCTATCATCCTTTACACATGACATGTTGTTGTCAACCCTATCATCCTTTACACATGACAGCCGAAGAAAATATGGTGTGATTTTGCATTGTTGTCAACCCTATCATCCTTTACACATGACACATGTTGTTGTCAACCCTATCATCCTTTACACATGACACAGCCGAAGAGAACACAGTGTGACTCTGTGTTGTTGTCAGCCCTGTCATCCTTTACACATGACACAGCTGAAGAGAACAGGGTGTGATTCTGTGTTGTTTTCAACCCTATCTTCCTTTACACATGACACAGCTGAAGAGAACATGGTGTGATTCTGTGTTGTTGTCAACCCTGTCATCCTTTACACATGACACAGCTGAAGAGAACATGGTGTGATTCTGTGTTGTTGTCAACCCTATCATCCTTTACACATGACATGGTGTTGTCAACCCTATCATCCTTTACACATGACACTATGTTTGTTGTCAACCCTATCCATGCCTTACACATGACACAGCTGAAGAGAACACGGTGTGATTCTGTGTTGTTTCAACCCTGTCATCCTTTACACATGACACAGCTGAAGAGAACACGTGTGATTCTGTGTTGTTTCAACCCTGTCATCCTTTACACATGACACAGCTGAAGAGAACACAGTGTGATTCTGTGTTGTTGTCAACCCTGTCATCCTTTACACTGACACAGCTGAAGAGAACACAGTGTGATTCTGTGTTGTTGTCAACCCTATCTTCCTTTACACGTGACACAGCGAAGAGAACACGGTGTAATTCTGTGTTGTTGTCAACACTGTCATCCTTTACATATGACACAGCTGAAGAGAACACGGTGTGATTCTGTGTTGTGTCAACACTGTCATCCTTTACACATGACACAGCTGAAGAGAACACGGTGTGATTCTGTGTTGTCACTATCCTTATCTTCCCTTTACACATGACACAGCTGAAGAGAACACGTGTATTCTTTGGTGTTGCCAACCCTATCATCCTTTACACATGACACGTGTTGTTGTCTATCTTCCTTTACACATGACACAGCTGAAGAGAACATGTCGTGATTCTGTGTTGTTGTCAACCCTATCGTCCTTTACACATGACACGTGTTGTTGTCAATCCTATCATCCTTTACACATGAAACAGCTGAAGAGAGCATGGTGTGATTCTGTGTTGTTGTCAACCCTATCATCCTTTACACATGACACGTGTTGTTGTCTGTCTTCCTTTACACATGACACAGCTGAAGAGAACACGGTGTGATTCTGTGTTGTTGTCAACCCTATCTTCCTTTACACATGACACGTGTTGTTGTCAATCCTATCATCCTTTACACATGAAACAGCTGAAGAGAGCATGGTGTGATTCTGTGTTGTTGTCAACCCTATCTTCCTTTACACATGACACGTGTTGTTGTCTATCTTCCTTTACACATGACACAGCTGAAGAGAACACGGTGTGATTCTGTGTTGTTGTCAACCCTATCATCCTTTGCACATGACACGTGTTGTTGTCTATCTTCCTTTATACATGACACAGCTGAAGAGAACACGGTGTGATTCTGTGTTGTTGTCAACCCTGTCATCCTTTGCACATGACACGTGTTGTTGTCTATCTTCCTTTACACATGACACAGCTGAAGAGAACACGGTGTGATTCTGTGTTGTTGTCAACCCTATCATCCTTTCACTCCCCAGGTTCCACAAGAGGTCCCTCCACACAACAGGATACAACATAACAAACTACAAATCATTGACCCATGTCTGATCCACTTTTTAACCCTCTTCAGTATGCACTTACCTGAGCTTAGTTACGCCGAAAACCATCGGCAAGATAAGTAACCCCCTAATTTGAACATGGTTACCCAATTTAAAAATTAATTTTAAAGAGAGGAAAGGAAATAATGAAATGAAAATCATTTTAAAAATTCCTACGAGTATAGATGTTGATATATCATAAGTTTGAAGAATGTCACATGAGCCATTTACTTGGGGAAAAAAAAATCTTCTTCTTCAGAACTTTCTTCCGAATCGTTGTTTATCATACCTGGAATCTCATCCCAGTCGAAATCTAGGTCACTGTAAGCTTCATCACCCAGCACTTTCACTAAGTCTTATGCCGTAAATCCCACAAATCACAGTATCTTCATTACTCAATCTCATTATAGAACGGCAGAAATCAAGGTTAGCCATGGTGAAAAACAGCATTTTGACCACAAAACTTTAAAAATTCATAACTTGAGAACTACGGCATGTATCGACTCGTGTTTTTTTTGCAAACGGAAGTGAATGGCTACAGGAAGAAGGAAGTCACGTTCTCGCGAGACTTCCTTTTCTACGAGAAACATGGCGGCGCCCATTGTTACCACATGTTTTACTGGGCGCTGGCAGGCGCTCAGCCTTTTGGCTGTGTGATTTCCGGTTGGGCGCTAGCGGGCGCGCGCTTATCAAGAGGGTTAAGCAACAGACTTTCACATACAACCAATTGACACAGCAGATTCAGTTGCAGGGGGGGACCACTGCGGGCGGAAATCTAAACAAATTTGAAAAATTATTGATGAAGCTCTGCAAAACGACGTAGACAAACGAATCACAAGACAAAACTTGACGCGTTTCAACCTCCTGGGTCTTCTTCAGGCGAGACACACAACACTCGGGACAACGAAAATGAACGAGCCATCACTTAAGATCTTGCGCCGAATTGAATGAGAAGATAAGTGATTGCTTGTTTATTTTTGTTGTCCTGAATGTTGTGTGTCTCGCCTGAAGAAGACATAATAGGTAGGAACGCATCATGTTTTGTCTTGTGATTTGTCTGTCTACGATTTTTGGTGGAGCTTTATCAATGATTTTTCAAATTTGCATCAGATGCAAACTACAGCCCATCAATCCTGGATTGATCCACGGGCTGATAACAGATCTCCACATACACCAGCACAACAGACGCTGGATACAGCGCGTCAACCTGGTCTGATCTGCTTTTCAGCCCACAAGTTTCATGAGCGACACACCGAGGTGTTCCACTCAGAGGAACAGAAGGACTTTGTACGCAACTTGCGGAAACTGGACTCCAAGGTGGACCTACAGGCAGCAAAAGACGTGGCGGAGTTCAGGTGAGTTCTCTTGTGTCTGCTCACCTGTGAAAACTGGGCTCTAAGGGGGATCTACAGCTTGCTGTGGATGTGTTTAGACTCTGAGGTGCGCATGACTTGACTTTTTGCTTGGTTTCTTTTATTTCTTTCAGAACATCGTTTCTGGATAAATGAAAACTGTCACTTTGCTGGTCATGAAATAAAGAAATAAATTGTGCACTCTGCGCACACAAATGTGCATTGAAGCAGTTCATTTACTCTCAGACTATCTGATAGATGAATACATACATACCTGCATGGGCGTGCGCGCGCATGTGCGCACACACATGCACACACACACACACACACACACACACACACACACACACACACACAGAGACTGACATGCATACATGCACACACATGCATGCTCACTCGCGCATGCACATGTGCATGAGTATAAATAAACACACAAGCACACACACATGCACATACACACACTTACACACACACACACACACACACAGACACGTGCATGCACACACATACATGTGCACATGCACATGCATACACACATGCAAAGACACATGCACGCACACACACACACACACACACACATGCACTCATGCACACGCGTGCAATATACACACACGCACACACACATGCACACATGCACAGGTGCACACACACACGTTACGGTACTAGTGGAACTGAAAAAAATAAAAATAAAAAAAACAATATCTACACATTTAATGTAATCCTTCCCAGAATTACCTAGACTGCAAAACACTCTTCCCAGGGTTTGTGCATGATACTTTGATTGCATAGGAGAAATAAAAGAGAAAGAGGGAGTATGGATGAGGGGGGGAGGGAGGAGAGACAATGGAAATATGATACCATGCTTTATGAATCCTGGTCAAAATTAATTCTTGCCATTTGGGTCATTGGTTTGTGGAATGTCTACATTGGATACCATCCCCTGGATACTTTTCCAAGGTCAGAGTTTCAGCGGTCACAGACATTTTCTGTGCTCAGAATTCTGCAGACCGCTTTACAAATTCAGAATCTACAGACATTTACCGAAATTCAAAATCTAGACATTTACCTACAGCTTGATGATAATAACATGACAGATTTTCATGCATGATCTTTATTTTTATGAGCAGTAAACTGTTATGACCCACTTTTGCTTGAAAAAAAAAAAAAAAAGCAGCAATACGTCTGAACTGGTAGCAGTTACACTAAAGTCACAGTTGTGAAATGAACTGGCGACAAGGTAGAAATGGAGGGTACTGACATACAGTGAAAAAGCATGTTGCTGTTATCATTATCATTACATGATGATTTGTTGGTGTGTGGGCAGAGAGCACAGGTACACACTGCGACTGTCTCATTCCTCCATCACCCATCTTCTGACACATTTAAAGGTGAGCCCAGGTACACACTGTGACTTTCTTACTCCTCTATCACCCATCTTCTGACACGTTTAAAGGTGAGCACAGGTACACACTGTGACTTTCTTACTCCTCTATCACCCATCTTCTGACACGTTTAAAGGTGAGCACAGGTACACACTGTGACTTTCTTACTCCTCCATCACCCATCTTCTGACACGTTTAAAGGTGAGCACAGGTACACACCGTGACTTTCTTACTCCTCTATCACCCATCTCCTGACATGTTTAAAGGTGAGCACAGGTACACACCGTGACTTTCTTACTCCTCTATCACCCATCTCCTGACATGTTTAAAGGTGAGCACAGGTACACAGTGCAACTTTCCTACTCCTCCATCACCCATCCTCAGAAACATTTAAAGGTGAGCACAGGTACACACTGTGACTTTCATACTCCTCTATCACCCATCTTCTGAAACATTTAAAGGTAAGCACAGGTACACACTGCGACTGCCTCACTCCTTCATCACCCATCTTCAGACACAGTTATAGGTAAGCACAGGTACACACTGCGACTGCCTCACTCCTTCATCACCCATCTTCAGACACAGTTAAAGGTAAGCACCGGTACACACTGCGACTGCCTCACTCCTTCATCACCCATCTTCAGACACATTTAAAGGTAAGCACAGGTACACACTGCGACTGCCTCACTCCTTTATCACCCATCTTCAGACACAGTTAAAGGTAAGCACAGGTACACACTGAGTCTGTCTCACTCCTTCATCACCCATGTTATGACCCACATGAAGGTGACCACAGGTAGACCCACCCCTGTAGGGAGACAGGTTGGACTCGAGGCGCTCCTTTGCAATCAGAGGGGAGAGATGTTGAGATACTGAAGCTCTTATATCAACAGTTTAGGTATGTGGCCATGTGGAAAATACTCCTAATATTCCATTCAACATCATTATACACTCCCGTACTTTGATTCCATCCATGGATTCATAGCCTGAAAAAAAAGGTCTGTAAATGCTCAAAACAGATTGTTGTAATGGTGGATGCTGTTCAGGATGCAAAAAAAAATAAGAAAAAAAGGAAAGTAAAACCAGTGGCCGGTCAGTATTGCAGACTCGTGCTGGGAGGTCATGTCTTGATTCCGATCAGAGCCATTTATTTACTGGATTTTTCAGGTCCGACCGCCTCCTGACCAGAGCTGAGTTTTTTGAGGGCTCCTTTGGGAAGACTAGGACTACGGAATCGAGTTTCGTCCACTTAATGGATGCACCTCTGAGAGTGTGGCTCACATTTCCTGACCAACACTGCAGGTGTCTGTATCTCTCAGGCCTGGTTGATGCTAGGATCAGCATTTAAACAAAAATGTCTCAAATTTTGTGGCGTTCATGCCCTGCTCTTACTGTGATTTCAGTTTTAATTGACTTTCCATTTCTATGGCCTTGGTTTGGTTCTGTCAAGGTTACCAGTATTGGCAGATTCATGGGGACTGTTGTTGGATGAACGGATGTGACAGGGCCCTTCAGTGGGAAAGCTCACTCACACCTTCTCCGCAACTAAACAATTATTGTTGTCAGTAGGGGGCTTAGAAGGTGGTGTCCTGTGCTTGTTGGATCAGAACAGACGGAATTGACTTGGCAGTTGTGTGTGTGTGTGTGTGTGTGTGAGAGAGAGAGAGAGAGAGAGAGAGAGAGAGAGAGGAGAGAGAAGGTTTTATTTGTTTTAGAGAGTGAGAGAGAAGGTTTTATTTTTTTTTTATTTTAGAGAGAGAGAGAGGTTTCATTTGTTTGTTTTAGAGAGAGAGAGAGAGAGAGAGAAGGCTGTTTGTTTTTTTATTTTAGAAGCGCAGTAGGCAGGCTGCGTATCCAACAGGCCATATAGGTAATTTAGAACCCCCTCTTTCTTCTTGCTTTCTTTCTTGTTATTTTTTTTAAAATGTTTGCAGATTGTATTTAATTGATGAATTGATTTATGTTTGCAGGCAGCCGACAATATGAACATCCTGCAGATTGTCAATCAGCACATCAACATTGTTGGTGAGTTCTAGTTTATGTCAGTAAAGAACAGGCCATGAACGTTGTTGGTGAGTTCATATCATTGAAGAACAGCCATTAACACTGTTGGTGAGTTCTACATAATATCAGTAAAGAACAGGCCATCCACATTGTTGGTGAGTTCTAGTGAATATCGGTAAAGAACAGGCTATCAACGTTGTTGGTGAGTTCTACTTAATATCAGTAAAGAACAGGTTATCAACATTGTTGGTGAGTTCATATCATTGAAGAACAGGCCATTAACACTGTTGGTGAGTTCTATGTGTAAATCAGTACAGAACAGGCCATCCACATTGTTGGTGAGTTCTTGTGGATATCAGTAAAGAACAGGCTATCAACATTGTTGGTGAGTTCTACTTAATATCAGTAAAGAACAGGTTATCAACATTGTTGGTGAGTTCATATCATTGAAGAACAGGCCATTAACACTGTTGGTGAGTTCTAGTGAATATCAGTAAAGAACAGGCCATCCACATTGTTGGTGAGTTCTAGTGAATATCAGTAAAGAGCAGGCCATCAACATTGTTGGTGAGTTCTAGTGAATATCAGTAAAGAACAGGCCATCCACATTGTTGGTGAGTTCTAGTGAATATCAGTAAAGAACAGGCCATTCACATTGTTGGTGAGTTCTAGTGACAGGCCATCCACATTGTTGGTGAGTTCTAGTGAATATCAGTACAGAACAGGCCATCCACATTGTTGGCGAGTTCTAGTGAATATCAGTAAAGAACAGGCCATCCACATTGTTGGTGAGTTCTAGTGAATATCAGTAAAGAACAGGCCATCCACATTGTTGGTGAGTTCTAGTGAATATCAGTAAAGAACAGGTTAAGAGTGACTAGATATTTTATCTTCCTCTTATTTGTATTTGTGTGTTTTTTTTTAACAGTTACATGATATGTTGTCTTCAACAAAGGGGATGCCGTCTTCATTTGTGTTCAGATTTAACATGAAGTGAGAACAAGGTTTCACACGGGTGTCTTTACCTCACACGCCTTAAAAAAACATTATACGGTTTGTTTACAAGTGTAAACCCACCTCTGGTCATTTCCTTATTGTATTTATATAATGATTTGAAGGGATTTCAGTTACAGCCAAGAGAAGGATCTTTGGGATCACCTCATAGGTCAAACAGTTAGGTCCAGTGGCCATTGGAAAGGATCCTTACAGTTACCATACAGGTCCAGTGGCCATTGGAAAGGATCCTTACAGTTACCATACAGGTTGAGTGGCCACAGGAAGGATCCTTACAGTTACCATACAGGTTGAGTGGCCACAGGAAGGATCCTTACAGTTACATACAGGTTGAGTGGCCACAGGAAGGATCCTTACAGTTACCATACAGGTTGAGTGGCTACAGGAAGGATCCTCATTATCGTCACACAGGTCCAGTGGCCAGAGGAAGAATCCTAACAGTCAGCTTCATGCTAATTTAAAGAGTTACCCTCTCGGGCTGTCAGAAACCAAAACCTGACATGCAACAGCCGTCCATAGAAAGTGCATGTACTTACTCCATGCGAGTGTACCAGAAATTGTCAACTGAACTCCCAGAACTCACCTGTGTGCATACCTGCAAGCTGACGGCGCCCTGACACAGGGCTCCCTCACACCGGTGTCTCAGCTCCTGGATGTGGTTGTCTCCCTTGCAGGCACGGACACACAGGGCAAGACCTTGGAGCTGCGGCCAGGCCCGTCCAGCCCCTCGGTCCTCCAGAGCTGCCGCCCGACACAAAGAGAAGGAGGAGAAGGAGGCCAGGAAGGAGGTCAAGAAGGAGGTGAAGGGGGAGAAGGGGGAGCAGCCGCCGGTGTGTGACAGGGTGGTGGACCCTGCCCTGGAGGAGAGCCAGCTGACGCCCTGGGAGAAGGAGGAGATGCGGAAGCTGCTGGAGGTGGGTGGGAAGCTGGAGGCTCTGCCCCCGCCCTTACCCTCCATCCTCTTCTACACCGTCATCAACGCCAGCGCTCACCAAGGGTAAGCGTGTGCACATCTACATGCATGCACATGTACACGCATGCTTTGCGTGCATGCACGTACGCGCGCGCACACACACACACACACACACACACACACACACACACACAACACACACACACACACACAGAGACTCTCATACACACACACACATACACACAGACTCACACACAAACACACACACACACACAACACACAGCATACACACTCACACATATACACACAGACACTCGCGCACCTACTCACACACACACACACACACACACACACACACACACACACACACACACACACACACACACACACTAACTGACTGACTGTAACCATTTAGTGTCAGATTAACATGGTGTACTGACAACACCACACACACACACACACACACACACACACACACACACACCACCACATCATGCACACACTCATGCACAGACTAACACACAGACACTCAAGACACACACACACACACACACACACACACACACACACACACACACACACACAGAGTCATGTCACAGCTCACTGTGTTTCAGTCTGTACACATCCACACACTCATGTTACAGGTCTGTTATTTCAGTCTGTACACATTCATAAAGCCATGTTAAAGCTCTTTGTCTTTCAGTATGTGTACGTCTTTAAAGTCTCCATTATACGTGTCTTTCAGTCTGTGCACAGCCCTGAAGTCTCCATCATATCATGTCAGATCTCTGTGTCTTTCAGTCTGTGCACATCCCTAAAGTCTCCATCATGTCAGATCTCTGTGTCTTTCAGTCTGTGCACATCCCTAAAGTCTCCATCATGTCAGATCTCTGTGTCTTTCAGTCTGTGCGCATCCCTGAAGTCTCCATCATGTCAGATCTCTGTGTCTTTCAGTCTGTGCACATCCCTACAGTCTCCGTCATATGTCAGATCTCTGTGTCTTTCAGTCTGTACACATCCCTACAGTCTCCATCATGTCAGATCTCTGTGTCTTTCAGTCTGTACACATCCCTACAGTCTCCATCATATGTCAGATCTCTGTCTTTCAGTCTTGTCCGTCTTCAGTCGTCTCGTGTCTTTCATCTGTGACATCCTAAGTCTCCATACATGTCAGATCTCTGTGTCTTTCAGTCTGTGCACATCCCTAAAGTCTCCATCATGTCAAATCCCTGTGTCTTTCACTCTGTGCACATCCCTAAAGTCTCCATCATGTCAGATCTCTGTGTCTTTCAGTCTGTGCACATCCCTAAAGTCTCCATCATGTCAAATCCCTGTGTCTTTCAGTCTGTGCACATCCACCATCTCCCCAGACTGCCGGCTGTTGAGTGGAGGTTTCGAGGATTCCTCCATCCGTCTGTATCGCCTGCAACCCATCTCCCTGCCCTCGGCACCGACCGACTGCAACAACAGCAGCATCCCGCTGGGCGCTGACTACATCGTCAAAGAGGAGGCAGAGAGGCAGATGGCTATGTGAGTGGGTCACAGCTTTGGGGGGTGGATGTCATCTGTGATGTGGAAAAAAAAAAAAAAGAAAATGATTGGTGGAGGTTGGGATTTAGTGTCACAAAGTTAACCTTGAATTAGAGGAACGTGTAGAAAGTCATACATAGCAAAACAGTATTTTTTAAAAAGACTAATTCGTACAGAATGAATGGAAATGCTGCTGTTGCTGTTTTATTTTGGATAATTATGTGAAACTCCAGCTAACAGAAACATGGAGATGGGGATCAACCTTGAACAACCAAGGACTGAACAGGCTGTGTCTGACACCAAGAATTGACCAGGCTCTGTTTGCTGTTTGTGCTGACCTCGATGTCGGACTCCTCTTCATGTGTGTGTGTGTGTGTGTGTGTGTGGGTGGGTGGGTGACTTGGTCTCAGAGTCTTTGGTATCGGAAAGTTTGTAGAGAATGTCATTTGATGGTGATGGTGGTGCCATCTGGACGGGGACCTTCACTCACTGTGGCTCCATGACTGAGCAATTATTGTCGTTTGTAGGGAGCTTAATTGATGGTGTACTGTATATGCAAGATGAAACAGGTGCCATGAAACACCGCCTGCATGACTGGGCAGCAGGGTGGTGTCTCCTCCTGTGGGTTTCCTTATGAGGACTTGATGTGGTTGTTTCCCTTGGGCTGGGAATAATGCCTCCAAGAGATGACACAAAATAACTAAGACTGCAAATTTAAAAATTGAAAAAAAAAAAGGATAACGGGAAGTAGGGGCAGTGAGTGTATTTAGATTGATCAATGCATGCTATGTGCAGGTGGTTGTATGTCGAATGGAAAAAACACACGAACCTGGAGAGCTAAAAAGGCTGTGATATTTGATGGAGTAATCTATTTAGTTATGATTAACACAAAGAAGTGGTGACATATGTGATGAACTGATTTGTGATCTGTGTGGTGATGGTTAACGTAGAGAGGTGAAAGGTCATGTGATGTGCGATGAACTGATCTGTGATGTCCACAGTAATGGTGAACATGGAGGGATGTAAATTTGTGTGATGTGTATAGTGATGATAACACACGAGATGAAAGTTTGTGTGATGAAATGATATGTATAGTGATGACTAACACACAGAGATGAAAGTTTGTGTGATGAAGTGATATGTATAGTGATGACTAACACACAAGATGAACGTTGTGTGATGAAGTATGTTATGTGATGACTAACACACAGAGATGAAATTTGTGTGATGAAGTGATAGTATAGTGATGACTAACACACAGAGATGAAAGTTTGTGTGATGAAGTGATATGTATAGTGATGACTAACACACAGAAATGAAAGTTTGTGTGATGAAGTGATATGTATAGTGATGACTAACACACAGAAATGAAAGGCGTGGTTTGTAATGAATCGATCAGTGTAGGGGAGAATAAAACAGAGAGATAAAAGGTGATGCGACATATTTTTACACATTGTATTTTTTGCACAGACATGGTGTTTGTTTTGTGCAGAAACACATTGTATGCTTTGTTAGAAACACAATGTTTGTTCAGAGTAGAGACACATTGTATGTCTTGCTAGAAACAATGTTTATTTAGTGTAGAGGCACATTGTATGTTTTGTTAGAAACACGATGTTTGTTCAGTGTAGAGACACATTGTATGTCTTGTTAGAAACACAATGTTTGTCTGGTGTTCAGATCCGTTGCATGTTTTGCGTAAACTCACATTGTGTCACTGTTTTGTGTAGAGACACATTATATGTTTGTGTAGACATTCGTTGTATTTGTTACAGAGACTCGCATTGTATTGCTGGTTTGTAAGAGACACATGTTTGTGTCAACTTGTTTGTTTTTCGTAGACACACATTGTATGTTTTGTGTAGAGAGGTTGTATATTTTGTGTTGAGACACATTTTATACCTTGTGTAGCCACACACTTTATATTTGCGCAGACACACATTAGGTATGTTTTGTGTAAGCTGTCATTGTATCCTTTGTGGAAACACACATTATATGTTTTGTGTGGAGACACATTGTATGTTTTGTGATGACACACTTTGTATGTTTTGGTTAGACCCACACTTCATATTTTGTGCAGATACACATTGTATGTTTTACCTTGACACACATTGTATGTTTTGTAGTAGACACACATTGAGAAACGCAATGTATTCTTTGCGTAGAGACACGTTGTATATTTTGTATAGAAATGTTGAATGTTCTGTGAAGAGACACATAGTCAGTTTCGTGTAGACACACCTTGTACAGGTTGCATAGACAGAAATTGTATACTTTGTGCAGATGCACCTTTTATGTTTTGTGCAGACGTGCGTTATATGTTTTGCGTAGACACACATTGTATGTTTTGTGCACACACACATTATATGTTTTGTGTAGACACATTGAAGTTTGCTTAGACACATGTATGTTTTATGGAGACACACTTTACTTTTCTGTAGACACACATTGTATGTTTTGTGTAGACACACATCATATGTTTTGCATAGATTGTGTGTTTTGCGTAGACACACATTGTATGTGTAGTGTACACACACATTGTATGTTTACTGTACACACACACTGTATGTTTTGCGTAGACACACATTGTTTATTTTGTGACACCCATGTTGTATGTTTGACCCAGGGAGATGGGGTCGGACGAAGGGGTGACGCTGCGTGCCCACAATGGTCCTGTGTACAAGACCCAGTTCACGCCCGACTCCAACTACCTGCTGTCCTGCTCCCGTGACAGCTTGGTGCGGCTGTGGGACGTGGCCAAGCGCACCAACATCGCCCTCTACAGGGGCCACTCCGCCTCCGTCTGGGACATGGACTACTGGTGAGCAGGAGGGGACCACTGCTGGGGACGGTGGGCCAAAGGCAGGAGGGGAGGGAGGGGTGGTGGGAGATGGGGGGGAGGGGGATGGGGGGGGGGGACTGTGGGGAGAGAAGTTCACTGTCAGGACACAGGTGGTTGGGAGGGAGAGGGAGGGTGGTGGGAGAGTTGTTCACAGTGATGTACATGGTGCTGTGAGGGGGGTCTTTGACGCCCAGACTTCACTTTGGGGATCGTTATGGGGGGGAGTATATGGAGGAAGTCTTTAATTAGCGCCGAGATGCATGTTGATCAGACCTGTTTACCCATACAATTTCTCCGTATTTTGCACACATGTTTGGCGCAAATAGAATGAATACGATGAACCAGAAAAAATACGTGTTGAGAAAACATCTCGAGACGAAGCTCTTGAGCTGTAGTTGCACTTGTGGTGTATAACCATTGTGTTTGAGCACAACTAGCAAAAAGTGACAAATTGTGCAACATCATATGCACGAACTCGCATCTGGATGACGTTTGAACAATAGCTGGGACCCCCTGCGTTTACAAAAATTCACAAATTTGGAAGATGTGTACACACATTTTCAGGAAAATATGCTAATTTTAATTGAGAAATACACCGATAGCAGTTCTAGATTAAACAGGTCTGGTTGATGTGTCTGTTTCCTCTGAGAGTGCGCTCACTCGCGTGCCTGTGTGTGTGTGTGTGTGTGTGTGTGTGTGTGTGTGTGTGTGTGTGTGCGCGCGCGCGAAAGGGGGAGGAGAAGTTGAGGAGTGGAGTGGGAGGAAGCATTGTCTGAGGAGCAGGTCGCATGCAAGCCAGTATGTATTAAGTGAAGACTTCAGTGCGTACTGATTTGATGGTGGTGGAAGTAATGTTGTCAGTGACAGTGACGATATGTACTGGTTTGATGGTGGTGGAAATAATGCTGTCTGTGACAGTGACAGTGTGTTAGTGTGTACTGGTTTGATGGAGGTGAAAATAATGCTGTCTGTGACAGTGTGTTTGTGTGTACTTGTTTGATGGTGGTGGAAAAAATGCTGCCTGTGACAGTGACAATGTGTACTGGTTTGATGGTGGTGGAAATAATGCTGTCTGTGACAGTGACAATATGTACTGGTTTGATGGTGGTGGAAATAGTGCTGTCTGTGACAGTGACAATGTGTACTGGTTTGATGGTGGTGGAAATAATGCTGTCTGTGACAGTGACAATGTGTACTGGTTTGATGGTGGTGGAAATAATGCTGTCTCTAACAGTGACAGTGTGTTAGTGTGTACTGGTTTGATAGTTGTGGAAATTATGCTGTCTCTAACAGTGACAATGTGTTAGTGTGTACTGGTTTGATAGTTGTGGAAATTATGCTGTCTCTGACTGTTGGAATGCATCTGTGTGGACTGGTTTGAAAGTAGAAGGTGATTGCGAGTGTACTGTATTGATAGTGGTTGAATAGTGATAAGAAATTTCTGTCACTGACATCATCAGAATCAGTCCAAAAGATTTACAAGCGACGAGCCGCAGTAACATCAAATTCAAGACAAAAGAGATTTGTTTGATCTGTAACATAAACCACACAAAACAATGGCATAAAACTAATTATTATTACCTGCAAGACAGTGAAGTGGAAAGTTTTGGTTGTTGTTTCCTTTTTTTTTTTTTTTTTTTGAGCGAGCAAAAGATTAGAAACAACATTTTGAAAAGCCTTCTTTGTAAGTATTTGTGTTAATTCAACAAATGAATCCTGCATGACCACTTTGGTCATCAGAGTAAAGTGAAATGGTGAACTGATATTTTTGAAAAAAAAAAAAAACGAAAAAACTTCAAACTTAAAAAAAAAAAATCAATGAATCAAAGATAGGTATCCCCGTAGATTTTCAGAATACAGTGAAATACTTCACTGACCTTGATATTGTACAGTGCCTTTAAGTGATGATTATATATTACGATAATTATCAACATCTTTATTATTATTATTATCATCATCATCATCATCATAGTTAATATCAGTATCATTTGTCATCATAATTAATAAACAGTAAACAAGTGGGGTATTTTTTGCTCCCATAACAAAACCTAACACAGAGTAACTTTTATTCAAGACTGGCACAGCCTTTTAAACTTGAATAAAGTCAGACAAATACATAGACGAACAATCTAATAGTGGGGGAAAAAACAAGCGTAGACAAACTAAAGACATTATGCAAATAGTATAAAATGTAGGGGACAATCTTTGAGCCTACGTTTGAGGATCCACCCAAAGATGCAAGGGAGATCAAAAGACTGTCTGACAAACACACAGACGGACAGAAACAAATACAAATAACCTCAATTTAATCAAAACAAAATCGGAAATGAAATGAGGCAGGGAACAGTAAACGATAAACAGTAAGCAAGTGGGGTATTTTTTGCTCCCATAAGAAAACCTAACACAGAGTAACTTTTATTCAAGACTGGCACAGCCTTTTAAACTTGAATAAAGTCAGACAAATACATATCTTTGGGTGGATCCTCAAGCGTAGGCTCAAAGATTGTCCCCTACATTTTATACTATTTGCATAATGTCTTTAGTTTTTCAGCAACTTTTTTCCTCCCCACACTTTTGATTGGTTTCATTTACTACTCTTCGCTGGCTGCTTTGGGGGTGCTATTGGATTCTTTTTGGCACCCTTGGTGGTGAGAACACCACAGTATTATGGACTGTGGTGTGTCTCTATTTGATGCCAGGAGCGCAGACACAACCAGCCGTGTTTCCCTGATGAGTTCTGACCCAGCGGACGAAAGGCCTCGGAGCAGGCAATACAAATATATCTGCCTTCAAAAGGGATTGCGATGGTTCCCTTATGCAGCTAGTGAAGAGTTTTCATATCTGTAACATATTTTCTTAATTTCATGTTCCCAGTTTCTCCATCTTCAAACTCCCCCCCCCCCCCCCACCTCCCCCCTCCGTAAGTCCAAATCTTTGCCAAGTCATTACTATGAAGACAGTTCAGTTGTTGGCCTGCGCTTGTTTTTTCCCCCACTATTAGATTGTTTGTCTATGTATTTGTCTGACTTTATTCAAGTTTAAAAGGCTGTGCCAGTCTTGAATAAAAGTTACTCTGTGTTAGGTTTTCTTATGGGAGCAAAAAATACCCCACTTGTTTACTGTTTATCGTTTACTGTTCCCTGCCTCATTTCATTTCCGATCATAATTAATATCAATATTGTTATCATTATTGTTTATTATAATGATGATGATGATGATGATGATAGTTGTTCCTGGTCTTGCATTTATCATTGTTATCATTTTTCTTCTTCTTCCCATTGTTATAATTATTGTTGTTCTGATTTTTGTCTGTGCCTATGGTGACATCTTGTCAGTGTCTTTGGTTTCAACATGTTCATAAATTTGATGATGCTCTCAGGAGGGTACGCTCACTCCTACTGGCTCTGCAACCAAGCTGTCAGTAGAGTCATAAAGGGTGGTTCATGGATATGGTGGTGCCCTCTGGAGGGGTCGGTCTCTCACACTGGCATACAACCAGGCTGTCCGTAGGGATCTTAGTAGGTGCGTGTCTCTACAGGCACCACTGAATGCCACCGAAGTGACTCGCCTGCAGTGCAGTGTCTCCTCTGGTGGGTTGCTTTTTAACGACGTGATACTGATGCTCCCTATGCTGTACCGATGTTGAGTCTGCAGTGGGTCAGACCCAGGTGTGGCTGTATTAAGGAGAGCTGAATTGAGCAACATGGGAGAATGCCACACACACAGAGAGAGAGAGAGAGAAGAGAGAGAGAGAGAGAGAGAGAGAGAGAGAGAGAGCCCAGAACAGAGGACAGAAAGCAACAACAACAAAATCCTCCATGATGTTTATATCACAAGATGGCATCTGTTCGTAACGAAGCCTGCTGTCTACCATCATAAGTTGATGGATCCTGCTTGTCTGAGCTTACCGGTATGATGGTATGTGTCAGTGGTAAGTATTGCTCACAGATGTGCGCCAACAATTCCCATCAACAGCATTAGAATTCAGGCTCATGCATCACTAAAACGCACCAAAACTTGCCATAACGCAATGATTTTCTCCTGTATGCATCACAACTTCAAGCAGTGCGTCATGTAAAAGCCCATTTTTCTGATCCACCACGATCTACATTGATAAAATCATAACCTTTCTTGACAGTTTAGAATGTTTTGAATCGATAGGCAACTTCCACATGGGAACTTTTGTCTACAGAAAACCAGCAGGAGTCTTTGTAATACCCTACTCAGTCTGTGATTGGACCTCAAGACCAGGTGATATGGCTAAATGCAAAAAGCATTGCAAACCTTACGAAATTTGGCATTTCTTAATCTAATCTTATCCCTGACGACCCAGCTCAAAATGGCTGGTAACGTAAACAGGTACCTTGGAATGAATCAGCGTTAGGCGCCATTTAAGCAGCTGTGTGCTGTTGATACAGCAGAACCATAGAGCCAGGGAGAATATGAAAAAATTCCCCCGTCTTCCAGTTCACAGTCAAACCAAAACAGCCACATTGCATACGTTGAGGTCTTAGCTAGTGGAAAGAATTTTCTGGTTATGGAGATGATCGTTTTGATGTGAGGACGCAGTAGAGATCTAGAACAAGGTCAGCCCGACTGCAGGTTGGAATTGCTCAAGGAGGCATGTGTGGAATTTCCTGCCTCAACAACTCTGGGCCAGGTGGAGATACGCGCCATTGCATGACCATTGCATGACGTTTTGGAAAGAGTGCAGTGAAGTGGTTTGGGTGAAGAGAGGGGTAATGGAGAGACGCACAAGTGTGCTCAGCATTCTTAGGTCAGTTTATATGATGATGATTATCGATATAGGTGCTCAAGTGTGCTCAGCATTCTTAGGTCAGTTTATATGATGATGATTATCGATATAGGCGCTCAAGTGTGCTCAGCATTCTTAGGTCAGTTTATATGATGATGATTATCGATATAGGCGCACAAGTGTGCTCAGCATTCTTAGGTCAGTTTATATGATGATGATTATCGATATAGGCGCTCAAGTGTGCTCAGCATTCTTAGGTCAGTTTATATGATGATGATTATCGATATAGGCGCTCAAGTGTGCTCAGCATTCTTAGGTCAGTTTATATGATGATGATTATCGATATAGGCGCACAAGTGTGCTCAGCGTTCTTAGGTCAGTTTATATGATGATGATTATCGATATAGGCACACAAGTGTGCTCAGCATTCTTAGGTCAGTTTATATGATGATGATTATCGATATAGGCACACAAGTGTGCTCAGCATTCTTAGGTCAGTTTATATGATGATGATTATCGATATAGGCACACAAAGTGTGCTCAGCATTCTTAGGTCAGTTTATATGATGATGATTATCGATATAGGTGCACAAGTGTGCTCAGCTTCTTAGGTCAGTTTATATGATGATGATTATCGATATAGGCACACAAGTGTGCTCAACATTCTTAGGTCAGTTTATATGATGATGATTATCGATACCGCAGATAAAGGGAAAAAATATCCGTGCACATTGAAAAAAATGCAAACAAAATGTAGTGAGTGCATTTCAGAAATACTAATAGCACTGTGTGCTTATTGTTTATCTTTGCTTGTTTTTCATATTCTGTCACTCTTTTCACATCTGATCAAAATCAGACAAGTGTTTTTTGTCCCCTCTCCCCTGTTTTATTGATGTCATACCAATCAAACAAACACCAGCAAGACCATCGACCCATATTTTTTGTATTGTTTGTATTGTGATATTATCTTAAAGGTCTTTCAAAGTATACTGGGCAAAAAAGTCTGTGTTTCGCTATTTCAGTAGTGGTTGCCATTGAGTTGTTTCTTTACTGATTGCCTTGTTTCAGTGGTTTCACCAATCATTTTGCGACTTCGTCCCGTGACCTGACTGTGAAGTTATGGTCCCTGGATCGTGTCTTCCCTCTTCGTTCCTTTGTCGGCCACGACCAGGACATCCAGGTAGGACCCGGGATAGACAGAGTGTTGTATGGATTTTTGACTGATGATAGTGAAGAGGGTTACTGTGAGGACAGGTTGTGTGTGAGTACTGTGAGGACAGATTGTTGTGTGATTATGGAGAAGTAGTTGTCTGAAAACAAGATGGAGGTAATTGTCTGAAAATTGTAAGTAGAGCTTGTCTGAAAACTGTATGTAGAGGTTGTCTGAAAACTGTATGGAGAAGTTGTCAGAAAACTGTATGGAGAGGTTGTCTGAAAACTAAGTACAGGTTGTCTGTAGACTGTATGGAGAGGTTGTCTGTAGACTGTATGGAGAGGTTGTCTGTAGACTGTATGGAGAGGTTGGCTGACAACTGTATGGAGAGGTTGTCTGAAAACTGTAAGTACAGGTTGTCTGAAAACTGTATGGAGTGGTTGTCTGTAGACTGTATGGAGAGGTTGTCCGTAGACTGTATGGAGAGGTTGTCTGAAAACTGTAAGTACAGGTTGTCTGAAAACTGTATGGAGAGGTTGTCTGTAGACTGTATGGAGAGGTTGTCCGTAGACTGTATGGAGAGGTTGTCCGTAGACTGTATGGAGAGGTTGTCTGAAAACTGTAAGTACAGGTTGTCCGTAGACTGTATGGAGAGGTTGTCTGAAAACTGTAAGTACAGGTTGTCTGAAAACTGTATGGAGAGGTTGTCTGTAGACTGTATGGAGAGGTTGTCCGTAGACTGTATGGAGAGGTTGTCTGAAAACTGTATGGAGAGGTTGTCTAAAAACTGCATGGAGAGGTTGTCTGAAAACCGTATGGAGAGGTTGTCTGTATGGAGAGGTTGTCTGAAAACTGTATGGAGAGGTTGTCTGAAAACTGCATGGAGAGGTTGTCTGAAAACTGCATGGAGAGGTTGTCTGAAAACTGTATGGAGAGGTTGTCTGTAGACTGTATGGAGAGGTTGGCTGACAACTGTATGGAAAGATGATGGAGGTGGGACAAACAGCGCAGAGTCTGTCAAGTCTTATAGGACTTGTGTTCAGTCAGGCAAAGGGTTTTCTCATGCAGGCATTGTTTGGAAACCAAAATCGCTCCTGGACAAAGTCATTCCAAAGTGGTTTTTATTGTCAGGATTAGATTCAACATTTAAGATTAAAGATTTTAATTCCAGATTAAAAAAAAAAATCCCAATTGATTAACCCCTTCACTGCCACAGTATAATAGCACATTTGAAAATCTGTATGCCGTGGTAAAATTTAGCTTTTTTGGGTAGGTTCAATGAAATGGTTACTGCTCACTTATTTCTTGACAGATCTCTTTGATTTTTTGCATGTTTTGTTGTTATGCATTTGTCTACAATGTCCTGTCAAAATGGCTTGATTATGTTGATAATTAGTATAGCAGAAATTGACATAATTATAAACATTTTACCAAAAATAACAGTTTTCGAGTATACACAAACACATTGCGCCAAACAGAATGAGTCAAAACACTGAAAAAGTGGTGTCACTATTTATTGAATATCAGCACTAACACATGACAGTCATATCAATCCCAAGGAATGTTGTTCTTGATGATAATCTGCTCATAATTGGGGGTACTATTTTTTAGGTAAAAAGGGGCATAATCATGCGTTTCACGGTATGTTCACTAACATGTACATTATTCATCTATTTGTTGAGTTATTTGTTAGATTTTTTGTGGATTAGTTACTTATATCCTTGTCTACAATTTCACATCATTCTATATTGGTTTTGTTGGTTATGATGATGGTTCACACTAATAACATGTGATAAAACAGTTTTTGTTTTGTTTTCAATGTGAGAGTTTTAGAACAACTGAGCATATAAAAAGCCTACTAAACACAACAAAAATACCTTTTGGTGTTAGCTCAACAACATTACAAACACCTGGGATTCATATTGTTGTCAATAAATGTCCCTCTGTGTAACAATCTGTATGTTACTGGGGGTACCCCAATTCTACTAGAAAGGTGCATAATTTTACTATTTGGGGTAGGTTCAGTACCTCAATCACTGCTTGTGTATTTCTTTACATATGACTTAGATTTTATGGCTTCTCTTTCCTTATACCACAAACTTTGATGCTATATTACAATAATGTAGTTTTGTGGGCCATTAGGGGATGGACAGGGATACATATGTTGGTGGTTTTACAAAAAGAACAGTTTTCAAGTATACATAAACAAATTGCACCATATAAAATCAGTGTAAACAATGAAAAAGTGGTGTGACTAATTGTTCAACATCAGCACTAACACATGACAGTCATATAAATCCCAAGGAATGTTGTTCCTGATGATAATCTGCTCATAATTGGGGGTACTATTTGTTGGGTAAAAAGGGGCATAATCATGCGTTTCACGGTATGTTCACTAACATGTACATTATTCATCTATTTCTTGAGTTATTTGTTAGATTTTTTGTGGATTACTTACTTATACCCTTGTCTACAATTTCACATCATTCTATATTGGTTTTGTTGGTTATGATGATGGTTCACACTAATAACATGTGATAAAACAGTTTTTGTTTTGTTTTCAATGTGAGAGTTTTAGAACAACTGAGCATATAAAAAGCCTACTAAACACAACAAAAATACCTTTTGGTGTTAGCTCAACAACATTACAAACACCTGGGATTCATATTGTTGTCAATAAATGTCCTTCTGTGTAACAATCTGTATGTTACTGGGGGTACCCCAATTCTACTAGAAAGGTGCATAATTTTACTATTTGGGGTAGGTTCAGTACCTCAATCACTGCTTGTGTATTTCTTTACATATGACTTAGATTTTATGGCTTCTCTTTCCTTATACCACAAACTTTGATGCTATATTACAATAATGTAGTTTTGTGGGCCATTAGGGGATGGACAGGGATACATATGTTGGTGGTTTTACAAAAAGAACAGTTTTCAAGTATACATAAACAAATTGCACCATATAAAATCAGTGTAAACAATGAAAAAGTGGTGTGACTAATTGTTCAACATCAGCACTAACACATGACAGTCATATAAATCCCAAGGAATGTTGTTCCTGATGATAATCTGCTCATAATTGGGGGTACTATTTGTTGGGTAAAAAGGGGCATAATCATGCGTTTCACGGTATGTTCACTAACATGTACATTATTCATCTATTTCTTGAGTTATTTGTTAGATTTTTTGTGGATTACTTACTTATACCCTTGTCTACAATTTCACATCATTCTATATTGGTTTTGTTGGTTATGATGATGGTTCACACTAATAACATGTGATAAAACAGTTTTTGTTTTGTTTTCAATGTGAGAGTTTTAGAACAACTGAGCATATAAAAAGCCCACTAAACACAGCAAAAATATCTTTTGGTGGTAGCTCAACAACATTACAAACATCTGGGATTCATATTGTTGTCAATAAATGCCCCTCTGTGTAACAATCTGTATGTTACTGGGGGTACCCCAATTCTACTAGAAAGGTGCATAATTTTACTATTTGGGGTAGGTTCAATACCTCAATCACTGTTTATTTATTTGTTGACATATGACTTGGACTTTATAGCTTCTCTTTCCTTTTACCCTAAGCTATGATGCTACATAATATAACCTAGTTTTGTTGGCCATTAGGGGATGGACAGGGATGTAACAAAATGGTGGTTTTACAAGAAAAGAACAGTTTCTGAAACACACACACATGTTACAACACTGACAAAACCTTCTGTTAGTGTTTATTCAGCATCACTGTAAGTATACAGTGTGGTCCAAATTGTTATAGTATAATACTTATTGGTAAATGTTCAAAATGACAACCATGGAAAACAGTCTGAAGAAAAAAATAAACAATTGTCTGTTGAAAAGAAAAAAGAAAAACACACACACATTGCATGCATTTGTTATCACACAAAACACTGTAGGAACTGTGTTAGTTTTTACACAAATACTTACATTACTGCCAGGCTGTCTTGTATAGGAATCCATCACTTGCCATACAAGGTCTTGGACATAATCCTCAGGTTGTCTGCATTCCCTGCTTCACAATTTTACTCCACGTGGTCTTCTTTCACTGATGGCACATGGTCTGGTCACAGCATTGACAAAATCATGAACACACGCACAGGTGAGAAAAAAATTCACTTCCCGGAACTTTTCATGCAGATGATCCAGAATGGGTTGAATCCTGTAGAGCCGGTCGTACCCTGGATCACCTTCAACTGGTTCGGCTGCATTGTCGTTGAAATGCAGAAACTGAAGAAGAATCTGAAATACAGAATAAAAGTTTCAAGATAAGTAAGCAGACCCACAATTGGGCACACACACACACACAAACACACACACACACACACACACCAAACAGACCCACAATTGGGCACGCACACACACACACACACACACACACACACACACACACACACACACACACACACACACACACACGACACCACACACAGTAAGCAGACCCACAGTTGAGCACACACACACACACACACACACACACACACACACACAACACACGCATACACACAAACAGCTTCCACACACACACACACACACACACACACACACACACACACACACACACACACACACGGCACCACACACAGTAAGCAGACCCACAGTTGAGCACACACACACACACACACACACACACACACACATACACACACACACACACACACACACACACACAACACATGCATACACACAAACAGCTTCCACACACACACACACACACACACACACACACACATACACACATACATTACACATATGCACAAACACACACTAACAGTATCACACACACATGAATGTAAAAACACCACAATGATACAAAACAAAAAATCTGCTGTGGATGAGTGCTTCTGTGTTTTACAAAATGAACAAACTTATATGGAAAACTTGCATACAGAAATAAATAATGCTTAGGCGCGCGCACGCTCACACACACACACACACACACACACACACACACACACACACACACACACACACACACAGTCCCACCTATCTATACAGTCATTACTTGCCATAATCATGTGGTTTCAGTAGAATATAGGGCAAAGAAGAGAAATACAGAAAGTGAATAGTCGAGAAATGAAGAATCATGTAGTAAAAACAAAAACAAAAAAACAACAACAAAAGGAAAATAGAGCTACTTGCCTGAAACTGGTTTCTGGTCATGAAGGAACTGATGACTGGAACTTTGTACAGCTGAAAATTGGCACAGTTGACTTTCAGACCAGAATTCGCAGTCAAAACAACAGCAAGGTTGAAGGGCTGTGCACCTCTTTCTCGCCATTCTTTGATCAGCTGTTGCTGACCACGCCCCATGCCACGCCCCGCTGCCGCTTCCACGGGACCTTCTCCGTCGTTCTGAGCCCGTACCACGTCCACCACCCCGTTCGTCAAGAAAGGAAGGGGTGCAGTGCTCGTTGACGGCACACGTTCGGCAATTTCCGCTTCGTCACCCACGCTAACGGCGCTTTCTTTACTGCTGCATTGTGTACAGAACAAAGAAGCCACGTCATCACCAGCATGTATCTCCGATAAAAGTGGATGGTGCTGATTCCCATCCGTCTTCTCCTCATTGCTAGTATCAGGATCCGATCCTCAAAGGTCTTCTTCGTCACTATCTTGATACTTTAGAACTTCATCTAAAACATCAAGGGCAGTGTAACGCTTGAAAACGGGACGCGTCGACGAAGTGCTAGGTTGAGCTGCCATCTTGAATATGCTTATCAGCTGATACTTCTCAACTCGCAATTTGCATATCATGTGGTCAGTTGGGCGGTCGCGTGAAGGGAAAGGGGCCGTTCCTGGACACCAGTAGAAGAGGTGAGAACATTTTAGAGGGTCGTCTCCCAAGTAGATTTTTTTGCTTTCTGTTACGAAGTTACGGCGAGACACTCTCGTCCCGGGCGTAGCGATTTTCGGTTTTCTGGACGAGCGTTACTCGTTCCAGGCAGGGAACGGGTTAAAGGATGTCTGTGTAAGAGACTTGATGTATTACACTTACAGTTCGAATATATTTCAGAAACTTAAACAAGAATTAGAATTTTATTCCATAAAAGTGTACCACAGTTCAAATGCTAGTTTTTTTTTACAGTATAGTAGAATTTGAAAAGTGCACAAAAAATCATACTAGAATTTTGACATTGTACCAGGAAGTGTAGTCCCTTTCTATTTGACATTAACTTGAATACTCTTCAGTGAACTTTGACAGCTGTAAGGTTTGTAGTTCATTGGTCAGACCCACGGCCTTTGTATGATGACTGTGATGATGGGAAGGATGTTGATGATGGTCTGTTGATGATGCTCTGTGTCAGGCGGTGGCCATCCACCCCAATGGCAATTACATCGCCTCGGGCTCAGCGGACAAGACTGTGCGTCTGTGGGACATCCAGGAAGGCAAGTGTCTGCGCACCATGTGTGGCCATCGAGGTTCGATTCTGGCTCTGGCGTTCTCCCCCAACGGGCTGATGCTGGCGTCGGCAGGTATGGACCAATGTTGTTGCTGTTGTTTGTTAATGGTGCATCACTGCTTGTTTGTGCTCCTGTTTTCTGCATCTGTGGTTGTCTGTCTCTTCCGTTATATGGATGATGATAGCATCAAAAGATGTTTATGAAGTGGGGAATCAAACAAGTAGCTCCAGGGATACCCAGTATCTTATAAATATAAATGGGGGGAAAAAAATCACTTCTGGTGTGTCTGCTCGCATACATGGACATATTTTTAGAAAAATGACATGGAAATAATGATTGTCAGGTCTTGTAAAAGATATCCCAGAAAACCACACTACATTGCACAGAGTTCCTCTGACCAGACTGACCCCATATTTTGACAGAAAGAATCAGTTTGCACATTGGGTAAGACTGAGCAATGGTGGAGCAATTGGTGGTGAGCAATTGGGTAAGACTGAGCTTGATGGAAGATTTGGACCTCTGTGCGTGTGTGTGCGTGTGCGTGTGTGTGTGTGTGTGGAGAGAGATTTTGCTGTGCTTTGGTAGGAAGAGTGTTATAGATCTAATTAGAATGGAAAATGTCTACTTTGTTCACATACCCCCAACCTCTCCTTCTACCCTCAATTCCACCTTGTGCTTTTATTGCCAAGCAACCAGTTTCTTTCCGTACAATAATCAGATGAAGAATGAGTGAATCCGCAACAAGGATTACTTTTCAATGTCCACCTACTCGGTCCACATCGAGATACTCCTAAAGTTTCTTTCCATTGAAAAATTTAGGACTCTCCACTTTTGCAAATCATCACAGTACATTAAGAAAAAGAATAGAAGAAGAAAAAAAAAAAAAAGAAAGAAAGCAAATAAGCCAAATCATCATGTAAATCATGTATCAATCTGGTCTGATTTTCTTTTATTACATCCGTCCTTCCATACAAAGAATATGGGGGGGGGGGGGGGGGGGGGGGGGGGAAGAGGAGAGATGAGAAAAAAAAATCTGTTCATCATCGGATGAAAAGTTTTTCTCTCTCTCTCTCTCTCCCTTTCTCCAGTGTGTGTGTGTGTGTGTGGTTGTGTGTGTGTGTGGCAAAAAAGTTACTAAAAGGTTTCAATATGATTATACAAGAAGCTTGGTCAGCACACACACACACACACACACACACACACACACACACACTGTCATGTGAACATCCTGAATGGGCATGAGGCAAACATGAAAGACAAAGACACACCCGAAGGAGCTTTTAGCGACTCAGCTGTCAAATCTAGCAGCTATTTTGTTCAGTAATGAGCATTCTCATTCGAATACATGACGGTCATTGAATCAACAAAATCACTATTAGTATATGAGGACATGCACCGGCGATGGGTAATCAAGAGACTGCCAAAAGAGGTGTGAATATCCCAGGACTGTCCTGCCCAGGGGAGTAATCTGATCAGTTAACAACCACTTTCACCTGCGTGAAATAACAGTGTCATCCCCTGTATGCTGGAAGGACAGCCAAAGTGTTCATTACCCCAATCACAAAAAAAAAATCTGGTAAGCAGTCCAAGGGAGTCAACTCTGACCAATTAATCCCTTGACAGAGGCTGCTTCCTTTAGAACAGGTTTTATTCCATCATTAAACTCTCTTGGTCTCACAGGCAAAGTAGACAGAAGCGTTAACAAACTCAGGTATTATTTTGAACAGGCTTGGTACTTATTTTCAACTCTAATATAGGAAATAGTATTTTAAGATGATATAAACTTTGCATGGGTATAACAAAATTATCTGTTTTGTATGTTTGGATTTACAATGCTTTGACAAACTCAGACTTTTTCTTCTTTTTTTTAAAATGTAATTCCCAGTTTGTGTATGAACAGCAGACTCAGTTTATGTCTGAAGACTGTAGAACTTTAACATGTTACAAACAAAAGTTTGATATATAGCTCTGTGCAATTTTTTAACTGTTATTGGCATAGATAGCGATCTCAGATATGTTAATTGGTAATTCTATAGTTTGGAGTTAAGCCAATTTGAGTACATCCATTCTGTATACTTGAATGCAGGCCTGTGGCACTATTCAGTAGTGCCCAAACATTGCAGGGTGCAGGCCTGTGGCACTATTCAGTGGTGCCCAAACATTGCAGGGTGCAGGGTGGTGGCACTATTCAGTGGTGCCCAAACATTGCAGGCCTGTGATACTATTCAGTGGTGCCCAAACATTGCAGGGTGCAGGCCTGTGGCACTGTTCAGTGGTACCCAAACATTGCAGGGTGCAGGGTGGTGGCACTGTTCAGTGGTGCCCAGACATTGCAGGGTGCAGGGTGGTGGCACTGTTCAGTGGTACCCAAACATTGCAGGGTGCAAGGTGGTGGCACTGTTCAGTGGTACCCAAACATTGCAGGGTGCAGGGTGGTGGCACTGTTCAGTGGTGCCCAGACATTGCAGGATGGTGGCACTGTTCAGTGGTGCCCAAACATTGCAGGGTGGTGGCACTGTTCAGTGGTGCCCAAACATTGCAGGGTGGTGGCACTGTTCAGTGGTGCCCAAACATTGCAGGATGCAGGTGGTGGCACTGTTCAGTGGTGCCCTGACATTGCAGGGTGGTGGCACTGTTCAGTGGTGCCCTGACATTGCAGGGTGGTGGCACTGTTCAGTGGTGCCCTGACATTGCAGGGTGCAGGGTGGTGGCACTGTTCAGTGTTGCCCAAACATTGCAGGGTGGTGGCACTGTTCAGTGGTGCCCTGACATTGCAGGGTGCAGGGTGGTGGCACTGTTCAGTGGTGCCCAAACATTGCAGGGTGGTGGCACTGTTCAGTTGTGCCCAGACATTGCAGGGTGGTGGCACTGTTCAGTGGTGGCCTGACATTGCAGGGTGGTGGCACTGTTCAGTGGTGCCCTGACATTGCAGGGTGGTGGCACTGTTCAGTGGTGCCCAAACATTGCAGGGTGGTGGCACTGTTCAGTGGTGCCCAAACATTGCAGGGTGGTGGCACTGTTCAGTGGTGCCCTGACATTGCAGGGTGCAGGGTGGTGGCACTGTTCAGTGGTGCCCAGACATTGCAGGGTGGTGGCACTGTTCAGTGGTGCCCAAACATTGCAGGGTGGTGGCACTGTTCAGTGGTGCCCTGACATTGCAGGGTGGTGGCACTGTTCAGTGGTGCCCTAACATTGCAGGGGGAGGGTGGTGGCACTGTTCAGTGGTGCCCAAACATTGCAGGTACAGGATGGTGGCACTGTTCAGTGGTGCCCAAACATTGCAGGATGCAGGGTGGTGGCACTGTTCAGTGGTGCCCTGACATAGCAGGGTGCAGGATTGTGGCACTGTTCAGTGGTGCCCTGACATTGCAGGGTGCAGGGTGTGGCACTGTTCAGTGGTGCCCTGACATTGCAGGGTGGTGGCACTGTTCAGTGGTGCCGAAACATTGCAGGGTGGTGGCACTGTTCAGTGGTGCCCTGACATTGCAGGGTGCAGGTGGTGGCACTGTTCAGTGGTGCCCAGACATTGCAGGGTGGTGGCACTGTTCAGTGGTGCCCAACATTGCAGGGTGGTGGCACTGTTCAGTGGTGCCCTGACATTGCAGGGTACAGGATGGTGGCACTGTTCAGTGGTGCCCAAACATTGCAGGGTGCAGGGTGGTGGCACTGTTCAGTGGTGCCCAGACATTGCAGGGTGGTGGCAGTGTTACAGTGGTGCCCAAACATTGCAGGGTGGTGGCACTGTTCAGTGGTGCCCTGACATTGCAGGGTGGTGGCACTGTTCAGTGGTTACCAGACATTGCAGGGTGGTGGCACTGTTCAGTGGTGCCCAAACATTGCAGGGTGCAGGGTGGTGGCACTGTTCAGTGGTGCCCTGACATTGCAGGGTGGTGGCACTGTTCAGCGGTGCCCAAACATTGCAGGGTGGTGGCACTGTTCAGTGGTGCCCTGACATTGCAGGGTGGTGGCACTGTTCAGTGGTGCCCAGACATTGCAGGGTGGTGGCACTGTTCAGTTGTGCCCTGACATTGCAGGGTGCAGGGTGGTGGCACTGTTCAGTGGTGCCCTGACATTGCAGGGTGCAGGGTGGTGGCACTGTTCAGTGGTGCCCTGACATGCAGGGTGCAGGGTGGTGGCACTGTTCAGTGGTGCCCAAACATTGCAGGGTGGTGGCACTGTTCAGTGGTGCCCAAACATTGCAGGGTGGTGGCACTGTTCAGTCGTGCCCAGACATTGCAGGGTGGTGGCAATATTCATTGGTGCCCTGACATTGCAGGGTGCAAGGTGGTGGCACTGCTCAGTGGTGCCCAAACATTGCAGGGTGCAGGGTGGTGGCACTGTTCAGTGGTGCCCAGACATTGCAGGGTGGTGGCACTGTTCAGTGGTGCCCAGACGTTGCAGGATGGTGGCACTGTTCAGTGGTGCCCAAACATTGCAGGATGGTGAAACTGTTCAGTGGTGCCCAGACATTGCAGGATGGTGGCACTGTTCAGTGGTGCCCATACATTGCAGGGTGCAGGGTGGTGGCACTGTTCAGTGGTGCCCAAACATTGCAGGGTGCAGGATGGTGGCACTGTTCAGTGGTTCCCAACATTGCAGGGTGCAGGATAGTGGCACTGTGATTCAGTGGTGCCCAAACATTGCAGGGTGCAGGGTGGTTGGGGTCACTGTTCAGTGGTGCCCAAACATTGCAGGGTGCAGTGTGGTGGCACTGTTCAGTGGTGCCCAGACATTGCAGGGTGCAGGGTGGTGGCACTGTTCAGTGGTGCCCAAACATTGCAGGGTGGTGGCACTGTTCAGTGGTGCCCTGACATTGCAGGGTGGTGGCACTGTTCAGTGGTGCCCAGACATTGCAGGATGGTGGCACTGTTCAGTGGTGCCCTGACATTGCAGGGTGGTGGCACTGTTCAGTGGTGCCCTGACATTGCAGGATGGTGGCACTGTTCAGTGGTGCCCAACATTGCAGGGTGGTGGCACTGTTCAGTGTTGCCCAGACATTGCAGGGTGGTGGCACTGTTCAGTGGTGCCAGACATTGCAGGGTGGTGGCACTGTTCAGTGGTGCCCAAGCATTGCAGGGTGCAGGGTGGTGGGGCACTGTTCAGTGGTGCCCAAACATTGCAGGGTGGTGGCACTGTTCAGTGGTGCCCAGACATTGCAGGGTGGTGGCACTGTTCAGTGGTGCCCAGACATTGCAGGGTGCAGGGTGGTGGCACTGTTCAGTGGTGCCCTGACATTGCAGGGTGCTGGCCTGTGGCACTATTCAGTGGTGCCCAAACATTGCAGGGTGCAGGATGGTGGCACTGTTCAGTGGTGCCTGACATTGCAGGGTGCAGGATGGTGGCACTGTTCAGTGGTGCCCAGACATTGCAGGGTGGTGGCACTGTTCAGTGGTGCCCTGACATTGCAGTGGTGGGTGGCACTGTTCAGTGGTGCCCAGGCACATTGCAGGGTTGCATGGGTGGGTGGCACTGTTCAGTGGTGCCCTGACATTGCAGGGTGCAGGTGGTGGCACTGTTCAATGGTGCCCGACATTGCAGGGTGCAGGGTGGTGGCACTGTTCAGTGAGTGCCCAGACATTGCAGGGATGGTGGCACTGTTCAGTGGTGCCCAGACATTGCAGGGTGGTGGCACTGTTCAGTGGTGCCCATGACATTGCAGGGTGGTGGCACTGTTCAGTGGTGCCCGACATTGCAGGGTGCAGGGTGGTGGCACTGTTCAGTGGTGCCCTGACATTGCAGGGTGGTGGCACTGTTCAGTGGTGCCCTGACATTGCAGGGTGGTGGGACTGTTCAGTGGTGCCCTGACATTGCAGGGTGCAGGGTGGTGGCACTGTTCAGTTGTGCCCTGACATTGCAGGGTGCAGGGTGGTGGCACTGTTCAGTGGTTGCCCAAACATTGCAGGGTGCAGGATGGTGGCACTGTTCAGTGGTGCCCAGACATTGCAGGGTGCAGGATGGTGGCACTGTTCAGTGGTGCCCTGACATTGCAGGGTGGTGGCACTGTTCAGTGTTGCCCAAACATTGCAGGGTGGTGGCACTGTTCAGTGGTGCCCTGACATTGCAGGGTGGTGGCACTGTTCAGTGGTGCCCTGACATTGGAGGGTGGTGGCACTGTTCAGTGGCGCCCTGACATTGCAGGGTGGTGGCACTGTTCAGTGGTGCCCTAACTTTGCAGGGAGCAGGCCTGTGGCACTGTTCAGTGGTGCCCTGACATTGCAGGGTGCAGGCCTGTGGCGCTATACAGTGGTGCCCAAACACTGCAGGGTGCAGGCCTGTGGCACTATTCAGCGGTGCCCAAACACTGCAGGGTGCAGGCCTGTGGCACTATACAGTGGTGCCCAAACATTGCAGGGTGGTGGCACTGTTCAGCGGTGTCCAAACATTGCAGGGTGCAGGGTGGTGGCACTATACAGTGGTGCCCAAACATTGCAGGGTGCAGGCCTGTGGCACTATACAGTGGTGCCCAAACATTGCAGGGTGCAGGCCTGTGGCACTATTCAGTGGTGCCCAAACATTGCAGGGTGCAGGCCTGTGGCACTGTTCAGTGGTGCCCAAACAACGCAGGGTGCAGGCCTGTGGCAGTGTTCAGTGGTGCCCAAACATTGCAGGGTGAAGGCCTGTGGCACTATTCAGTGGTACCCAAACATTGCGGGGTGCAGGCCTGTGGCACTGTTCAGTGGTACCCAAACATTGCAGGGTGCAGGCCTGTGGCACTGTTCAGTGGTACCCAAACATTGAAGGGTGCAGGCCTGTGGCACTGTTCAGTGGTACCCACACATTGCAGGGTGCAAACCTGTGGCACTATTCAGTGGTACCCAAACATTGCAGGGTGCAAACCTGTGGCACTATTCAGTGGTACCCAAACATTGCAGGGTGCAGGCCTGTGGCACTGTTCAGTGGTACCCAAACATTGCAGGGTGCAGGCCTGTGGCACTATACAGTGGTGCCCAAACATTGCAGGGTGCAGGCCTGTGGCACTATACAGTGGTACCCAAACATTGCAGGGTGCAGGGTGGTGGCACTATTCAGCGGTGCCCAAACATTGCAGGGTATAGGCCAGTTTCGGCCAGTGTGTGCGTCTCGTTTTGTTAGATGTTTGAAAAAGACATTGGGATCAAAAAGTACTGTACGCTTTGCTCTGTCTTGTTTTGTTCTAAGGTGTTTGAAAAAGATTTTAAAGTAGAAAAGTGCTGTACACTTTGCTCTGTCTTGTTTTGTTAGATGTTTGAAAAAAAAACTTTTAGGTGAAAAAAAACTGCACTGCCCTGTCTTTTCAGTGGGTTTTCATTCCAATATTTTAAGTTATACTCTTTATTTTGTTTTACAGTTTTAGTGTATCGTTTTCTATTTCTGTACAGAGGACAACATTTGTGAAGATACATGAGTGGAAGAAGAAATGAGAAAGAAAGAGGGGAGAGAGAGAGAGAGAGAGAGATTAATTCTATATTCCCTCTGTCAGTGTCACTTTCCTTTTCCCCTTCCTGCATCCTTTCTTCCACCTCCATATGTATATCTACACTAGGTGTTGTATACACTAGTAATGTATTCTCCTTTTTTTCCTTTTTTTTCCCAAAGGGCTGGATGTGAAAAATACAGTCATTGTTACCCTCATGAAATGAATGAGTTCATTCATTGCTCCTACACCCTCTCTCTGGCAGTCTTGTTTCTCTCCCATGGCTCATTCTCTCTCTCCCCTCTCCGTCATGCTCCATGATTATGTTGATTTGACTGTCAGAAGATGACTGAAACCTCATTGTGTCCTCGGTCCATCATGTCCCATGATACATTGCTGTGAATGTCAGCGGACGACCTAAGCCTCATTCAGTCCTCCCTCCATCATGTCCCATGATACATTGCTGTGACTGTCAGGGGAGACGATCACAGCCTCATTCTGTCCTCCCTCCATCATGTCCCATGATACATTGCTGTGACTGTCAGGGGAGACGACCTAAACCTCATTCTGTCCTTCCTCCATCATGTCCCATGATTCATTGGTGTGACTGTCAGGGGAGATGACCTAAACCTCATTCTGTCCTGTTCTTTCTCCATCATGTCCCATGATACATTGCTGTGACTGTCAGGGGAGATGACCTAAACCTCATTCTGTCCTTCCTCCATCATGTCCCATGATTCATTGGTGTGACTGTCAGGGGAGACGACCTAAGCCTCATTCTGTCCTCCCTCCATCATGTTCCATGATACATTGCTGTGACTGTCAGGGGAGACGACCTAAACCTCATTCAGACCTTCCTCCATCATGTCCCATGGTACATTGCTGTGACTGTCAGGGGAGACGACCTAAACCTCATTCTATCCTCCCTCCATCATGTCCCATGATTCGTTGCTGTGACTGTCAGGGGAGACGACCTAAACCTCATTCTGTCCTTCCTCCATCATGTCCCATGATTCATTGGTGTGACTGTCAGGGGAGACGACCTAAACCTCATTCTGTCCTCCCTCCATCATGTCTCATGATTCATTGCTGTGACTGTCAGGGAGAGACCTAAACCTCATTCTGTCCTTCCTCCATCATGTCTCATGATTCATTGCTGTGACTGTCAGGGGAGACACTAAACCTCATTCTGTCCTCCCTCCATCATGTCTCATGATTCATTGCTGTGACTGTCAGGGGAGACGACCTAAACCTCATTCTGTCCTTCCTCCATCATGTCCATGATTCATTGCTGTGACTGTCAGGGAGAGATGACCTAAACCTCATTCTGTCCTCCCTCCATCATGTCTCATGATTCATTGCTGTGACTGTCAGGGGACGACCGGAGGATCAACGTCTGGGATTTGAACTCGGGGACTGTGAGGAAGGAGCTGCGTGGCCACACTGACACAGTGTACTCTTTGGCGTTCAGCCCCTGTAATGAACTATTGGCCTCGGGTGGCCAAGACTGCGGCCTGAGGCTGTGGGACGTCCGCTCCAGGGCTGAAGACCGCACTTCCACTTCGCAGTAAGTCGCTGTGTGCTGATGGTAGGATCTCTTTTTGTTGTGTGTGTGTGTGTGTGTGTGTGTGTGTGTGTGTGTGTACTTGGATGTGAGCATCTTATGCACACCTACAGACATGTGTGTGTGTGTGTGTGTGTGTGTGTGTGTGTGTGTGTGTGTGTGTGTGTATGTGGTTGGATGTGAGCATCTTATGCACATTTACAAGTGTGTGTGTGTGTGTGTGTGTGTGTGTGTGTGTGTGTGGTTGGATGTGAGCATCTTATGCACATTTACAAGTGAGTGAGTGTGTGTGTGTGTGTGCGAGTGAGTGAGTGGGTCAGTGTGTGTGTGTGTGCGTGTGTGTGTGTGTGTGTGCGTGCGTGCGTGCGTGCATACACGCATGTGTGTGAAGTCGGGTGTGAGCATGTAGGCATCTTGTGCATGTGTGTGTGTGTGTGTTCTAAAGCTTCATTTAGCATTAATTTTTTTTTTCTGTCTGCCCTGGCTTAATTAAGTGACCTGTTTTTTTTTTCTTTGATGAGACGGGAAAGTTTATGGAATAGAAACAGATATCCCCCCCTCATCCTCCTCTCCCCCATCACCCCACCAACTCATCCCTTTACTAAGTTTTATCTGATATGTCACAAACTACCCTGAATGCTGTTTCTTCCCTAATCTAAACTCAGTTGACTCAAATTCAGCACACAGACAGAATCTGAACTTGGCCAATGAGAAGTGGCCATCCATGACCGCAGTTTCACAGAGCTGTCATGTGGCCATATATCTGCCATAGGGACGGAGTCTCCACTTTTTTCCCAAGGCCTCTCTTGGAAGGCAGTAAGTAGTTAGCTGGCACACTAGGTGTTGAAGACGAAGAAGGACAAGGAAGTGTCTTAAATCAAGGGAGCATGAACTGAACCAGAAGATCGCCTAGGACATCCTTATAGTAACATGGATGCGTCCAGTGATCGTCGGGGTTGTGAGTCAGGGTTGTCTGAAAGATGACAACAGGACTGTACCATTGATGTGAAATATCGGGAGGGTCAGGATTGTCCAACAGATGACAATAGGACTGTACCATTGATGTGAAATATCGGGAGGGTCAGGATTGTCCAAAAGATGAAAAGGACAGTACCATTGATGTAATATCAGGGAGGGTCAGGGTTGTCCTACAGATGAAAACAGGACTGTACCATTGATGTAAATACTCAGGGAGGGTCAGGATTGTGGCAACAGATGACAACAGGACTGTACCATTGATGTGAAATCTCAGGGAGGGTCAGGGTTGTCCCACCAGATGAAAAGGACTGATACCATTGATGTAAAATATCAGGGAGGGTCAGGTTTTCCCACTGTATGAAAACAGGACTGTACCATTGATGTGAACTATCATGGAGGGTCAGGGTTGTCCTAACAGATGACAACAGGACTGTACCATTGATGTAAAATATCAGGGAGTGTCAGGTTTTCCCACTGTATGAAAACAGGACTGTACCATTGATGTGAAATATCAGGGAGGGTCAGGATTGTCCTGAGCAGATAAAAACAGGACTGTACCATTGATGTGAAATATCAGGGAGGGTCAGGATTGTTCTGAGGAGATGAAAACGGGACTGTACCATTGATGTGAAATATCAGGGAGGTCAGGATTGTCCTAACAGATAAAAACAGGACTGTACCATTGATGTGAAATATCAGGGAGGATCAGGATTGTCCTGAGCAGATGAAAACAGGACTGTACCATTGATGTGAAATATCAGGGAAGGTCAGGATTGTCCTAACAGATAAAAACAGGACTGTACCATTGATGTGAAATCTCACGGAGGGTCAGGATTGTCCTAAACAGATGAAAACAGGACTGTACCATTGATGTGAAATCTCAGGGAGGGTCAGGATTGTCCCGACACATGAAAACAGGACTGTACCACTGATATGAAATATCAGGGAGGGTCAGAATTGTCCTAATAGATGAAAACAGGACTGTACCATTGATGTGAAATCTCAGGGAGGGTCAGGGTTGTCTCGACACGTGAAAACAGGACTGTACCATTGATATGAAGTATCAGGGAGGGTCAGGGTTGTCCCGACACGTGAAAACAGGACTGTACCATTGATGTGAATGTCTGCTGCTGGCTGGTAGGTGGGATGCAGAGGTCAGCTTTGTTTGGAGAAATGCTCCCATTCTGGCCAGAAAGAAGGGGATGATGAAAGGGTGAAGCAGAACGCCATGCAGATGTACTGAAGTTGCAGAGCCTTTTTCAACCTGCACAAAAGAGAAGGCTCGAAAGATATGATGCACTCGCTCAACAGGAGTGGCAGCTGAAGGTTTTTTATTATTGGTCAGTCCCTGTGCCTGTCTTTTTGTGTGTGTGCCCCAAAACAGTGACTTCTGTTGGGTGTTAGTATCAATTTTGCTATCAGCAAGATTTTGTTTATTACGATTTTCTCAACCTCTCTTGATTTTTGTTTGTTTTGTAAGACGGCTTGTTTACTTTTTTTCACAGGGTCGAAGGTCACACATCCTCGGAACTGATGGGCGTGTACTCCACCAAATCGTCAACAGTCACCTGTCTCTCCTTCCCCAAGTGGCATCTGCTGTTCTGTGTTGGAGCCAGTCAGTGATGTGTACTGTGTGGGGGTCAGTGATGTGTACTGTGTGGGGGTCAGTCAATGATGTGTACTGTGTGGGGGTCAGTGATGTGTACTGTATGGGGGGTGTACTGTGTGGGGGGTCAGTCAGTGATGTGTACTGTGTGGGGGTCAGTCAGTGATGTGTACTGTGTGGGGGTCAGTGATGTGTACTGTGGGGGGTCAGTGATGTGTACTGTGTGGGGGGTCAGTGATGTGTACTGTGTGGGGGTCAGTGATGTGTACTGTGTGGGGGTTCAGTCAGGGATCTGAGTTATGACAGTGTCTCAGGGACGGGGAGGGGAGAGGAGGGAGGAGAAGGAAAGGGAAGGACAGAGAGGGGGTGGGGGGAGGTGGGGGGGGAGGGGGGGGGGCTGAAGGCGAGATGGCAAACGGTTGTGGAATGGGGCTGGCAGCAGAGATAAGAGAATAAGGAAGAGGTTGTCATAGAATAAAGAAGAGGTTGTAGTAGAATAAGAAGAATATGTAATAGAACAAGGAAGAGGGTGTGATAAAGTAAGGAAGAGGGAATGATAGAATAAGGAAGGGTATGTAACAGCCTAAGGAAGAGTGTGTAATGGTCAGGAAGAGTATGTAATAGCCTAAGGAAGAGTGTGTAATAGGAAGGAAGGGTATGTAATAGCCTAAGGAAGAGTGTGTAATAGGAAGGAAGGGTATGTAATAGCCTAAGGAAGAGTGTGTGATAGTCAGGAAGGGTATGTAATAGCCTAACGAAGAGTGTGTAATAGGAAGGAAGGGTATGTAATAGCCTAAGGAAGAGTGTGTAATAGGAAGGAAGGGTATGTATTAGCCTAAGGAAGAGTGTGTGATAGTCAGGAAGGGTATGTAATAGCCTAAGGAAGAGTGTGTGATAGTCAGGAAGGGTATGTAATTGCCTAAGGAAGAGTGTGTAATAGGAAGGAAGGGTATGTAATAGCCTAAGGAAGAGTGTGTAATAGGAAGGAAGGGTATGTAATAGCCTAAGGAAGAGTGTGTGATAGTCAGGAAGGGTATGTAATAGCCTAAGGAAGAGTGTGTAATAGGAAGGAAGGGTATGTAATAGCCTAAGGAAGAGTGTGTAATAGGAAGGAAGGGTATGTAATAGCCTAAGGAAGAGTGTGTGATAGGAAGGAAGGGTATGTAATAGCCTAAGGAAGAGTGTGTGATAGTCAGGAAGGGTATGTAATAGCCTAAGGAAGAGTGTGTAATAGGAAGGAAGGGTATGTAATAGCCTAAGGAAGAGTGTGTGATAGTCAGGAAGGGTATGTAATAGCCTAAGGAAGAGTGTGTAATAGGAAGGAAGGGTATGTAATAGCCTAAGGAAGAGTGTGTAATAGGAAGGAAGGGTATGTAATAGCCTAAGGAAGAGTGTGTAATAGGAAGGAAGGGTATGTAATAGCCTAAGGAAGAGTGTGTGATAGTCAGGAAGGGTATGTAATAGCCTAAGGAAGAATGTGTGATAGTCAGGAAGGTATGTAATAGCCTAAGGAAGAATGTGTAATAGTCAGGAAGGGTATGTAATAGCCTAAGGAAGAGTGTGTAATAGTTAGGAAGGGTATGTAATAGCCTAAGGAAGAGTGTGTAATGGTCAGGAAGATTATGTAATAGCCTAAGGAAGAGTGTGCGATACTCAGGAAGAGTATGTAATAGCCTAAGTAAGAGTGTGTGATAGTCAGGAAGGGTATTCTCCAGTCTGCAATCAAAACGGTAACCTGTCTCTTGACGGTATTGCCACGGTTCCTGTTGTTCATAGACTTCTTGGTCATCAGAGCACACTGAAATCAACTACACTTATGGAGATCTTAATGAAAAAGATAATCCTCTGTTACTATCATCCTGTGCCAAAACTTGACAGATAGGAAATACGATTCACTGGCTGAGAACAGTTCATGGCTGAGGACAGTTCACCAACTGAAAGAGGTGCAGCTCGAGTGCGACCTGTGGTGCCAAATGTCTTCTGATGTTTTAGTGTTTTTGTAAAGTTTTTTTTTTTTTTTTTTTAGGATGGTGGATGGGACTGAACAGCTGTACATGGAGTACTTTTATCTCAAATTTGTTCCTACTTATATGTACAGACTGATACAAGGTGGATAAATGAATTGACAAGGAATGACTGAGCACAGTGGAAAGTGTGGAATATTTTTAATGATATTTATGTTTATAATTTATTGTAATATGTGAATTGTGATGATGGCACCACAAACAAATTTTCCTTGTATTCTATGAGGACAAATAAAATATTGTGTATCGTGTGTGTATCTTGTCATGTGTCATGTAATAGAATAAGGAAGAGTATGTAATAATCAGGAAGGGGATGTAATAGAATAAGGAAGGAAATGTAATTGAATAAGGAGGAGTGTGTTATAGTCAGGAAGGGGATGTAATAGAATAAGGAAGAGGGTGTCTCACAATGAGGAAGAGGATGTGATAGAATGATTTAAGCTTTACCGGATGACGTTTTTGACCACACAGACCTGATCGTGCGGGTTGCCCAAGACCCACACATATTGTGGAGGCTTTTCCTATTGCTTATCCCTATTCAGATCCTGTGGGTCTTGTAAGACCCACACCTGATAAAGAGTGGTTTGGCAACTTATTCCTCACCCGATGGCATGGGTTATGTGCGACCCATTAAAATGTATAGGTCCTGGGGGAACCGCGACTAATTACGCTGATAATTGATTGTGCCCATACATGAAATTTCTGTTACCAACGGCTATTAAGATTGTTGACAAACTCTTAAGATTTTGTGCGCATAGCTCTATCCGTTCATAAGATATGTTTTTAATTGAGTCACTGGAAGACCCAGGAAGCACGATAAAGGTTAAGAGGGTATAACAGAATAAGGGAAGGGTGTAATGAACCGGGCATTCCCCTGTGCATGGCCACATGGGGGTGTAAAAAACTAGAGAAGAGGTAGGGAGGGGAAGGTTGTTGGTAGGGCTGGTTGACAGGTGAGGCAGGGTATGAGGGTGGGGGATAGGGGATGTGTGGGGTCAGGGTGAATGAGTGGGGAGACAGAAACGTGAGTAGAGCAGCTTATCCCAAATCGTGGCAGTTTGAATTCTCACCATGACATGTCGGCATAACATGGAAGACGAACGGCCTCGGCTTCTACTGTGTTGACAGTATGATGCACACACATTGGCCGTTGGCCACACTGTTGACTGGCTTGACCTTTGTCAGGGGAGGACCGGACTGCTGTACATCCCCAGGGGTCCTGACTTAGGAGCCACAGGTGAAGGGTTGGCGTCAGCATGCTTACCTGTAGCCATGTAAGGGCAGTACCCAGTTTGTCTTCTTCACTCTCACCTGTGCCATTGTTGAAGGTGGAGGTAAGGGGGGTGTTTCTTCTCTGTGAAAGTGAGGGCCTATCTCTGTCATCTCAAGTTCGGTGAGCTGATCACCACCTCATGGCTTTGGTCATGCAAAACAGGGTTATGTTCTCGTCTGGGTGTCCATCATGGCGTTTCAGTGGGCAATGAGAAATTAGGGTTTGTTCATTTTGCTGCATCTGCCCATGCTTCTCCCCAGCTCTTTCTCTCTCTTTCTCAAAATTATCTGGTTATGTTTGTTCTCTTTTAAGCTTGATTACTTACTTAGGCCCATTGCTCTTGCCGGAGCATTGGCCATGAACAACGGCACGCTAACGGCCACGGTCTGGGCAATATTTTCTTTTTCTCCCCAGCTGTAACCCAACTGCCTGGTGTCCCCCTCCAGGTCCTGCCTCCAGGCGTTTCTTGGTCTTCGTCGCTTTCTCTGTTCCTAGTCGTCAGAAGGTGGTTTGTGTGGAGACTTCCGTTTGGCTTTCACCACAAGGCGTCATGAGTCCTGATGATGCAGGCCCTTCATCTTCCAGGAGTGGAGTTTCACTGGCAGTTGTTGAAGTTTCTGTAGCAGGCAGTTATTTTACAGGGTGACGTTGCTAGCCTTACACCCAACTCTCTCCTCTTTTATCCGGGCTTGGGACCGGCTGCTAGGTCGAAAGAGCTACCAGGCAGAATTTTTCTTTTAAGCAGGCACTGAAAAATCAAGAATGACCAACACCATCTTCACAGTCTGATTTTGTCTTCCTTAGGGATGTAGGTACTTTACATCTGTGCTGTTGCTGATGCAGTCCACATTGGGGATAGCTGTGTGATGGTGGCCATGGGGCAGGACTGATGTCTGTATGTGGTGACAGTCCACATTGGGGATAGCTGTGTGTGGGGTGGCTATGGGACAGGACTGTTGTCTGTATGACCATCCACATTGGGTAGCCTTGGATGGGGCTTTACAACTGTGTCTGTATGTGATGACAGTCCACATTGGGGATAGCTGTGTGATGGTGGCTATGGGACAGGACTGATGTCTGTATGTGGTGACAGTCCACATTGGGGATAGCTGTGTGTGGGGTGGCTATGGGACAGGACTGTTGTCTGTATGTGGTGACAGTCCACATTGGGGATAGCTGTGTGGGAGTGGCCATGGGACAGGACTGTTGGCTGTATGTGGTGACAGTCCACATTGGGGATAGCTATGTGGTGTTAGCCATGGGACAGGACTGTTGTATGTGGTGACAGTCCACATTGGGGATAGCTGTGTGTGGGGAGGCCATGGGATAGGACTGACTGTATGTGGTGACAGTCCACATTGGGGATTGCTGTGTGGGGTTAGCCATGGGACAGGACTGTTGTCTGTATGTGGTGACAGTCCACATTGGGGATAGCTGTGTGTGGGGAGGCCATGGGATAGGACTGTTGTCTGTATGTGGTGACAGTCCACATTGGGGATAGCTATGTGTGGGGAGGCCATGGGATAGGACTGTTGTCTGTATGTGGTGACAGTCCACATTGGGGATAGCTGTGTGGTGGTGGCCATGGGACAGGACTGCTGTGGTGACAGTCCACATTGGGGATAGCTGTGTGGTGGTGGCCATGGGACAGGACTGCTTTGGTGACAGTCCACATTGGGGATAGCTGTGTGGGGGAGGCCATGGGACAGGACTGCTGTCTGTATGTGGTGACAGTCCACATTGGGGATAGCTGTGTGGTGGCGGCCATGGGACAGGACTGTCTGTATGTGGTGACAGTCCACATTGGGGATAGCTGTGTGGTGGTGGCCATGGGACAGGACTGTTGTCTGTATGTGGTGACAGTCCACATTGGGGATAGCTGTGTGGGGTTAGCCATGGGACAG
>CM065742.1:32899946-32919946 GCA_033310375.1 Conus canariensis
GCGTGCGTGCGTGCGTGCGTGCGTGGTGCGTCGTGCGTGCGTGCGTGCGTGGTGTGTGTGTGTGTGTGTATAGCCCTATGTGTGTTTCAATTTGCTTTATTTTATTTCATTGCACATTTGTATATCACGTTTTCTAACGTACCTATCTTTTCCCCCCCTTTTTTTTTCCTTTCAGCGTACGCAGACATACCCCTGCGGACACTCCCTGTATAGACAGGCAAGGATTGGTCCCAGCTACCCAACAAAGGGAGTAGAGTTTTGTGTGTATGACTTTTTTTTTAAAAATTATCCCGCCATTAAGGCAGCCATACTCCAAGTTCGGGGAAGGTGCATGCTATGTGTAACGTGTCATCCATACCAACGGCCAAACTGGCCTTCTCTTCCGAAAGTTGGTGATGAGATTTTACGTGTGTGCAAGATGTTCTGCGTGCGTTCACACACGGAACCTCGGTGTCTCATTCGGACTATGGGAAATGGAGTTAGAAGCAATGTTAACTCCGAGGGAACAATCCCTCTGTACCGAAACGGCCCGGCGGAGATTCGAACCCGCAATCCCATGATTACCAAGATTACGAGTCCGACGCTTTATCACTGATGATTATCATAGTTATTATTATTATTATTATCATTACTATTATTGTTATCATTACCATAATCATTATCACTATTACGTTATACATCATCACCACCCTAATCATATAGTTTTACTGGCTCCCTCAAGATTCACCCTTTGTTTTTTTCCTCACAGATGAAAAGGACGTCAACCACTGGCTAAGTCTGAATTCAAAGGACGGCCACTCTGCCATGAGTGGGCACGTCAGCGTTTTGTGCCCAGCCTGTCCCAAATGCTTGTCGTCATCTCTCATTGACGTAACTGCTGACGTTTATTTCATTTCAGGCTTAGATTCGAATTTCACCACTTCTATCGGCATTGTCACGCTGAGTTTGATTGTCACAAAGAACGTTCACGAAGACCTGGTATTCTTTGCTAACTGTAGTTGTGGAACCGTGTTAGAATGCTTAATTCGCTGATTAACCATGACCTGGAATTCTTTGTTAGCTGTTATTGAACTTGAACTTGAACATATTGAACTTGAACTTGAACATTCAGGTGTTTGATGCCTTAAGAGGCCTGTTCACCGTTCTAATATATAATATCTGGGTAAAAAAAAACTCCGCATGCGTGGAAGGAAGAGAGTCGCAGACTGAGACTGTCTAGGTCGACAAACATTGCCGGCAGTTCCTGCCAATGGGTGTCTAATCGTGATTTGAAGATGTTGACTGTAGGGGCTGTTACTACAGAGTCAGGAAGACCATTCCAAACATCAATCACTCGAAGACAGAAGTAATTTCCCCAAATGTTCAGTCTGTGAATGGTGTGATGAACTTTGGATAATTTCAAGGAGTGTCCTCTGCTGCCCCAGTTGGTGAAAACTTGTACAAGTCTATCGTGTCACCCCTTTTTGTTCTGTGCTCCAGGCTTGGGAGTCTGAAGAGTAGAGAGACGCTCAGGGTATGGTTTATCTTTAAGCGATGCTAAAAGTTTAGTTGCTCTGACTGAACATCCTCTACATCCTGGCACAGTGTTTTGTGGTACGGTTGCCAGACAGAATGTTATTGTGGAAGCATGCCAGACTGTTTCATCTGCTGCCTTCATGTAGCTTTACTCTACTGACTTCCCCCTAGTCAATGATGTGTATGGCATGGCCTATCTGGAAGCTCCCCACCAGGGCTGCAGGTCAGTCCAGAGCAGAACAAGACAGGATCCAAGTTTAATGCCAGGACTCAAACTCAAAACCAAATCAAATATTGAAACTAATCAAAAAGAATATCACCAACCATGTCTAGCCGAAATCGAATGAAAAACATGATTTTCTTGTGAAAAGTTTAAAATCACAACATGCGAAACATCTTTGAAAAAGATGCTTACAAATTCCACAGCAAACTGTGTTTGTCTTCGATTGTAGACGCCCCACGACAAGTTTCTCTAAGGATTTGCACAATGGAACTTCATTTGTCTTTAGTGATAAGCTTCGTCTTGCTCTCTCTGATCCGATGTAGTTATATGTGGTTGCTTTTCTTGTTACAAATCAGTGGTATCATGTGGAGAAAATGTCGGTTCTTTTTTTAATCTGCGATGTTTGCATAAAATATTACTTAACTTATGCCTAATCAATGTAACAAGTGAAGATTGTAGCATGATTTGCGAAAAAATCTCAACTTTGTAAGATTGAAAATATCACTGAAAGCATTAATTCATGATCTATGGACTTCATGATTCAATGGCATCTTCACGCAAAAGATGATCGGAGAGGTCCTTTCAATGTTTTAATGGTTTTGCCCAGTTTGGAAGTCTGCAAAAAAGGGACTGCCTCTCTTGGCTTTACTTCAGATATGGCTTTGATTCAAATAGTAAACATGGAACAGTCATATAAATATATATATATATATATATATATATATATATATATATATATATTGTTGGACATGCACAAAACAGACATGCAGGTGTTACATATTTAGTACATGTACGCAAGAAACACAGGCGCATACACTTAACACGTAGGCCATAGCAGATAAATGTGAAAGCACACACACACACACACAACAACGACAACAGCAGCAACGACACTGATGCAGCTACAACGACGAGGACAACAACAGCAACAACAACGGCAACAACAACGATGACTTTGACGACGATAGCAACAACGATGGTGACAAGAACAATGACCACGACGATGGCAACAACAGCAACAAGAACAAAGAAAAAAATGAGGCACAACAACTCTCTCTCTCTCTCTCTCTCTCTCTCTCTCTCTCTCTCTCGTTGTATGGTCAGAACACGTAGTTGTGGGTAGGGGAGTGTGGGTGGGGGGGGGGGGGGGGGGGGGGGAGATAGCTGGAAAAAACAAGAACACACACACAGACGCACATAAACAAAGCAAACCAACAGTAGCCATATGAAGCACGAACCTGTTTCAGGCCTTTCCCATCACCCCACACCACCCTCACTATTGATCCTCTCCAGTACCATGTGTTGCCGCCCAGTCTGTCATCCCAGACTGTTGTAACCATGGCAGCCTGGCCAGCTATCAGCAGTGACGACAGCAGCTGAGCTGCCCAAGTGCCGGGTCAGCAGAACGGGGACACCCGGGGTAGGCCGAAATGGCAGCCATGGTGGGACCCTCACGGCTGATCAATAATTGACTAGGTCCCCTATTAGCCTGATCCGTAAGGTCAAGAATTTGGCAAAACATTTATTTAATGGACAAAAGTACCACACTTTGCACATTTGATCTACATATCTTAAACTTTAATTTCAGATCCGGACCCAAGGAAAATATGCATTTTATCGCTTAAAACGTCATACTTTTTACGTCATAATGTGCATAAATAGCCCGTCTCTGCAAAGGCGCACGTAAATCCTATTTCATTGATATCATTTATAATTATGTATATCATAATACAGTTTTTGCAGGAATGGACAAGGCTGATGGGCATGTACTGTGTGTAAATAGATGTGTGTGTGTGTGTGTGTGTGTGTGTGTGTGTGTGTGTGTGTGTGTGTGTTTGTTTTTTTTGTTTTGTTTTGTCTGATCATCCATCAAAATCCAGAAATCGCTTTTCGTATGTTTCGGGTGAACACTGAAGAAAGTATATGACGAACACAATGGACTGGACTACATGTGTCATTTGCCAGAAGTTAGCAGATGAAGAGCTGAGATGTCCTCTAAAAAATGAAAGGAAAGAAGATAGAATACAACCATACAGGACATTCATTGAAAATGTAATTGAATTTCGGAGGCTGAACTGTCTTCCAGTGCCTCTTGCACTTGACAAAGACACCACTGCTGAAGATCTCATTCAACATGAAGCAAAGTGCCATAAATCTTGTTACAATAAGTTCACTACATATCGCTTGGAGAGGGAAAAACGAAAAGCTGACATGGAAGAGGCAGGACCTTCTCATGGTGATCGTAAAAAGCCGCGTAGAGAGGAAACAATCATGGCCAAGGAGTCCTGCATTTTTTGTACGGAACCAAAAGGACACTTGCATGATGTATGCACACTTGGTGTGGACACAAATATTAGACAGATGGCTCAAGATCTTAAAGACACCGTTCTGCTGACCAGACTGGGAAACTGGGATCTTATTGCACTTGAAGGAAAGTACTATTTTAGTTGTTTGACTAGTTTCTGAAATCGGCATCGTTCATTTCTGCGACAGCGTCAAAGGGCAGCCAAACTTCGGTCAGAAGAGGGAAGAGCACAGTCTAGGGCATTTGTTGAATTGGTTGCATACATAGAGAATTCAGTCAGAGATGGATTTTTTTCTTTCAATTGTCTGATTTACACGGTTTGTACACAGATCGTCTGCATTCTCTTGGGGTGGAAGCTTCAGTCAACAGAACTGTTTTTAAGGAAACATTACTCAAGCAATTCCCTGATGACCATGAGTAACGCCGGGATAAGAATAAAGTCATTGTCTTTGAACAAGGCATGCAAGATTTGCTGAAACAAGCAATGGTGACTGACTTTAACAAAGACGCTGCTACCTTAGCAAAAGCTGCCAGAATAGTGCGCCAAGATATTTTCAGTGGAGACTGCTTCAATTTTGACGCTTCTTTCCCTTCTCAATGCCAAGAAAACTCGGTTCCTTCTTCTTTGAAGATGCTTGTTTCAATGCTGTACGGAGCAGACCTAAAACAACAACAGAAGAAGGAATCACAAGCATGTCTTACAGTTTGTCAGACAATTCTGTTAAACTGCAGGAAGAATGTTAGAGGTCAAGCTGGTGCTGGAGAGAAAAGTCGTCACTCACTTGAACGCGAACCCCCTCTGTCCTTGTACTTGGGCATGAAAGTTCACACACTGACAAGATCAAAAGCACTTACCGCAATGCTGCATCGTTTGAGATTGAGTCCTAGTTATGGGAGAATTTTGCAGCAAGAGAGGCAGTTAGCATCAGCTGTCCTACACATGTTCAAAGAGCAAGGTGTTGTTTGCCCTTCACAACTGAAATTCAACCTCTTCATAGTTGGCGTTCTCGACAACCTGGATTATAACCCCTCCAGCACAACCGCTGAAGGTTCCTTTCATGGGACAGGCATTAGTTTGTTCCAGTCTCCATCGAAGATCAACATGGGCCAGTGCCGCACTCAGATCGCCCTTTCTGACACTGGAAGAGCTCTTGGCCTGACTTTGCCCGAATCTTACACCACAGTGCCTGCAGTCTCTCTCAAAGAATCCACAGTCGATGCCCGAATCTTACACCACAGTGCCTGCAGTCTCTCTCAAAGAATCCACAGTCGAGCCACCAAAGCTTGCTGAAATGAAGAGAGTGGTTGCAGACATGGCTGCTGCACGAAAACAAGAAGATCAGTGGCTAACAAAAGCAATGGAATACCTACAGGAAGAGAAACTTGAAACTGGGGACACTTTAGCTTGGTCAGCATTCCATGCTTCTGTACAACATGGGTGGGACAGAGACCAGAGAGAACCAGCACTTTCGCAACTATTCCCCATCTTCTACGAGAAAGCTGCTACACACGCCATGGTGAAGCATGGCATGGACATTCTGCGCCAGTCCACTCAGTTTCTAAACCCTGGGCAGATACTTGTAATGGCTGTGGACGCACCCCTGTTTGTGCTGGCCAAGCACATACAATGGAAGTGGCCTGAGATGTATGGTGAAAATGCCATAGTCATTATGCTTGCAGGTCTTCATGTCAAGATGAAATTTTGGGATACCATTGGAGACTACTTGGAATGTTCAGGGTGGACTGCTGCCCTGGTAGAGGCAGAGGTTGCGTCTTCAGGTATTGCAGAGTCATTCTTGCGTTGTTCACACCTGACAAGAACAAGACATGCGCATCAAATCAGTGCTCTAGCACTTGCACAGCTCCAGAAAGAAACATTTCTTGCTTCACCTGGACCTCAGACTGAAGAAGCGATGAAAACATGGAGACAGGAAATGATTTCAAAGAGCCCAACATTTCATTTCTGGGACTCAGTACTCAGTCTAGAGCTTCTAGGATCGGTCTATGTCAGATCGCTCAGAACACGCAAACTTCAGACTGTATGTCGAGACACTGAAGGCCATGGCCCCCTGGTGTTTTTGCTTTGGATCACCAGAAGTATTCACGCTGGCTCCCAGTCCACATCAGAGATATAGAGAACTTGCCTGACTCTGTCTTAGAGGAGTTTGAACAGCAGGGACACTTCGTTCTGACAAAGACGACAAGAAGATACTCTGCAATTCCAATCGATCAAGCACACGAGCAGAATAACTCACTGGTGAAGGGGTCTGGAGGGGCAGTGGGTCTGACACAAAACCCATCAGCCTTTCAAAGGTGGATGTTGTCTGGTCCTGAACAGGCAAGACTGATGCAAGAATTCGAGGCAGAATTACTTGATAATGAGGATTCCAGTCATCATGAAGAGGGGCTTGCAACTCAAGAACGCTTCAAGAAGCAGTTTCTCTGATCAAAAGTGTTAATGCAACGGGGAACCCTTTCTTAGAATCTGGCCCTGAATTGCTGAACATTAGTTCTCGTGATGTTCTTCCTGATGATGTGGTAGAGACTGTAAGAAACATTGAGAACATTGGAAAGCAGCAGTATGATGACTATATGGAATCTGTGTTGGTAAAGGGGACCACATCAATTCCCGTACCCATCAAAAGAAATTCCCTGGGTCTTTTCAGATGTCCATCTTCACAGCAGAAGCAACCAAACAAAACTAAAGAACTGAAGGACGACGTCAGCTTGTTGTCACGCCTATATGTCGTGGCTGAGAGCAGAGGTGCTGATCTTGATACTTTCTTCCACCATGAAAATCATGTGTACCCACCTTCACTGGCAGACAGAGACAAGACTCGAGCAGGCACGAAGAGTGATCTGTTGCCTTGTTTGCTGAGAGCTGAGCAAGCAGAAGTCCAACCGATTCTTGGGTATCTGGAATCTGCTTATCAATTGGATGAAATCGACAGTATAGACACTGATGACACAGACCTTGCTGAAGCCCTTGCCGAAGTGCCTGCAGCTCTGTTAGGTACCTCACAACTGACACCAAACGTGGAAACTGTTGAAACAAAAACTGATACAGTTGCAGTGGTTGAATCCCCTGTCATGTCTGAAGTCAAGGTGCTGGATGGTACTGCTGTACTTCATTTCTTATCCCCTCGTGGTAGCTCAACATTTGATGATTTTGCAAAAGATGTCTTCCTCCAATACGTATCTCAGCAACTGGAGAATACGAAGAGACTAGACATAGTGTGGGATACGTATGCTGAAAGTAGCCTGTTTGAAAAGCAAACCAAGATCCCGCACAAATGGCAAGACTTCCTGAGAGATCCTGAGAACAAAACAGAACTCATGAATTTCCTATCAGTTTTCATTGAAGAAACTCACTTCCATCCAGAGAAAGTAGTTGTTGTAAGCGGAGGGGAAAAAGCCATAGTTCATGGTTCCAGTGACGGTATCTCATATTGCCATCAAGAAGAAGCTGACACTCGGATTGTGTTTAATTTAACTGATGCAGTGAAGAAAGGTGCAACTGACTGCCTCGTTCGGACTGCTGACACAGATGTTATCGCAATCCTCCTAGGGAAGTTCCACAGTCTACAAGTGATCTGTCCAGAATTAAGCATATAGGCTGACTTTGGCACTGGAAAGAACTTTACACACATACACATCAATGACATTTTCTCAAGAATCGGAAAGAACAAGTCAGAAGCTTTGCCAGCCTTCCACGCCTTTACAGGATGTGACTGTGCGTCAGCTTTCTTTGGCCGAGGAAAACGCACAGCATGGGAGGCCTGGCGCTGCTATCCAGATGTTACCAAAGCTTTCCAGAAACCAATGAAGAAACCCTTCTGCCATCTCCAGGAAGACTGTGAGGAATTCAAACTGCTTGAACGTTTCGCTGTTGTCATGTATGACAAAACCAGCAATTTGGACACGGTGAACGAATGTCGAAGGGCTCTAGTCTGCCAGAAGGAAAAAAGCAATAGAAAATGTTCCTCCTAGTCAAGCAGCTCTGTTGCAGGATGCGAAACGTGCATTGTACCAGGCAAGTATCTGGGCAATCTGCGATGAGACCCAGGATGACTTGCCTTCACCTGAGGACTGGGGCTGGACCAAAAGCCAGTCGTCAAAGACATATCAACCATACTGGACTTCTCTAGAACCAGCTGCAAAAGCATGCAGAGAACTGATTCATTGTGGATGTAGAAGTGAATGTGGTTGCTCACAGACTAGCAGATGCTCATGTAGGGAACTGGGTTGCACCGAACTCTGTTCATGTAAATGCCAAAAATAATGACTTTCTTTGCCACATTCTTGACAGTACAGACTCCGCTGTTTTGACCTAAGTAAAGCAAACATTTGAGATATTTAACTTGAACTTTCAAAAGTGCTCGCAGAAACTTCGTTAACATTACAATGTAGTCGATGTGTGCACTTTAGACCTGAACACTCAGAGTATTATTCACTTAGAGTGGCTTCAAAGCGTGCGTATGAGGTGACGCATATGTAGCAATGTTTCCATCACCCTTTCAAGTGGCACATCAAAAGAATGACTTGGGTCCGGATCCAGATTGAAAGGTAAGGGCCTAAACTATCAGCAGAAAAAAAAAAGTCTGTAACCTTTGTCCAGTAAATAAATGTTCTTCACACTGTGGACCCTGCTATATTGTCTGCCAGCTGAAGTGGGAGGGGAGGGGAAGAACGGCTTCTGATATTCTGTGGAGGTGGGGTATGGACAGGGAGGAGGGGGGGGGGGGGGCATATCATTGGTAGCGAGGAAGGAGAGGGGATGCAGAGCATGATGAGAGGATTGGAGTTGAGAAAGGACAGGTGTGGGTTAGGAGCGGTTTTTAGCGTGTGTGTGTGTGTGTGTGTGTGTGTGTGTGTGGTGTGTGTTGTGTCACTTCCGGGTCATTTTGATGGTCGGCTGAAATTTTGAGCTCTGTGTATTTTTTCTTGTTTTGTATTAGTTTTTCCTTAACTTTATACTTGAAACTTTAGCCATGAAGTAGTAAGTGTTCCGGACTTCAGTTTATGCCGCTTTTTTGATTTTTGATCAAGTGAGTGGTCTAATTTCTGTTATTTTAGTTTTGAACTGACCGTGCCAGAATGTCGGTTGAGGTCTCTACTTCTTCAGTGCAGTGGCAGGATTCTAGTTTGGACAGTGTTGTACAGAAGCTGGTGAGGGAGTCGACAGCAGGAGTGTGCGAAGAGGTGCAGGAAAGCATTTTGCACAGACTGAATGAGACGAAACCGTGCGGCAAGAAAACGCCTAAAGGAAAACATCAGAACCAGAATGACGTCAGTGTTGACAGTGACGTTATTGCAATGCGCGTCGCCGAAATTCTAGTTCCAGTGATTGCCAAACAAATGGAAAGTTTGTTTGTGAAGGGGTTGGAGAGGGTAATCACTGGAGTGATGGACACTGTCCTCAAGAAAAACATGGAAATTCTGCAACAAGTGCAAAAATCAAACCTGCAGCTGCACTACTCCCTTGATCGCCAGGAACAGTACACCAGGCGGGAAACAGTGCGGATCGTCAATCTGCCTGAAGAAGACGAGGAGAACCTCGATCAGAAGGTAGCAACGCTGTTCCAAGAGGCAGGGTGTGAAGTAAAGGCCTCGGACATATCTGTTGTTCATAGGAACGGGAAGAAGATTAGCGGCAAGTGTAGGCCTGTGCTTGTAAAGTTTCTTTCTCGACGTGTGAAAGGCGACGTCATGAGGAAGAAGAAGGAGCTGCATAAGATAGAAAAAATACAAGAGAGTCTATCTGAACGACGACTTGACTGTCCTTCGCAGCAGGCTTCTTCAACTGGTGAAGAAGTCCGACAAAGTGGACAAGGTATATACCACTCCTGATGGCAGACTTTGGTGTGAGCTGAAGAAAATTCCTGGTCAGGAGAGGGCGCAAGTTGTGATGGTGGACAGCCCTGACGACCTCTTCAAGTTGGGCGTCGACGTGGATTTCAAGTTCCTTGGGCTGCAGCACCTCCTTGTCTGTGAGCCATAGGGGTCTGCTGGAGGACGCGGTGATGTACATCCGTATTCAAGCCTTGACAGTGTTGCTAGTTTGAATTGTGCTTCAAGTTTTTCTGATTCTAAATGTAGATTGTCTTTCCTGTCCCTCAATGTTTGTGGACTAAGAAGTCGTTTGCAGTTTAAAGAATTTACGAACTATATCTCCCAGTTTGACATATTAACATTCACCGAAAGTAGAACTGATGCACAAGACTCTGACTATTTAGTGGACTGCTTTAGTAATCTTGGTTACTCTATTGTTTTGTTTAGTCGAAAATATCTTTCGTATCAGAGATCCGGTGGCATAGCGATTGCCTATAAAAAAAAAAAAAACTTTGAAGATTTTATTCAGTTATTGGAACCTGAAGCCAGTGGTGATGACTGTGTTTTGTGGTTAAAAATCAACAAACTACTGACAGGTTATGATAAGATTTGCTCGTTGGTTCAGTTTATATTCCTCCAGAGGGAACTGCTTATGGTTCAGTTAACTGTTTTGATGATTTGGAATCTAGTCTTACACGTCATGATTCTAACTGCCATGTGCTTCTTATGGGAGATTTTAATGCTTATACTAAATGTTTGCCTGACTTTCTGAAGTTTGATACAAATATCAATGACATTATTGCTGATAGTTTTCACCTGAGTATTGAAGATCTTGAAATCCCTATTGCGAGGTGTTCCCAGGATGTACGTCGACCTAATAACTATGGCTATCGATTTATTGATTTGTGTAAATCACAAAATTTGTTTATATTTAATGGGAGAGTTGGCAGAGACGCAGGTATTGGTCGATGCACTAGTAGTGGATGTACTGTGATTGATTATATGCTGGGTTCATCTTATTTGTTCACACATATTGCTGACTTTAGTGTTGATCCCTTTGACGCCATGCTTTCAGATGTTCACAGCCCAATTCTTTTATCTCTCAGCATTTCACGGAGAACGTCAAACAATGCTTTCACTCAAAGTTCAATTTTCAGCGAAAATAATAGAAGTGTTAGATGTCCTGAAACAGGAAGACCTTTGTTTTATGTAAACATTAGGAAGTGGGATCCATCTAAAGGTAAGATGTTTAAAGAAAACTTACTTACTAAAAACAGAGGAATTAAACAATATACTTGATAATGAAAACGCTTCTGTTTACGATGCCTATACATTGTTATCGCAAATTCTGTTAGAAACAGCTAAAGACAGACTGGGAGAAGTCAAACATGTATCAAAAGGTACAAAGCAAAAGCCAAACAAAAGTAACGAAAATAAGTCATGGTTTGATGCCACATGCAGGGAACATAGAAAAAAGTATTTTACAGCCAAACATAGAACTAAATTAAATGATACTAGTCCCAACCGTAGAGAGGTTGAAATTAGCAGTAAGGAATACAAAAAAGTTCTCAGAAAATCGTATAGAGTTTACACAAAGCATTGGCATAAGAAAATTCGTAGATTAAAAGCTAATAGACCAAGAGAATATTGGGAAAATATTAAAGTCAGAAATAGAAATGAATGCCCTGTTAGTATGGATGATCTTTTCTTACATTTTAAATCATTGAATGTTCAACCAGATAGTGCTGAGAACGAAAGGGATATTGACTGTGACTTGCAACATGATCTTGAATTTTTAAATGCACCAATAAGTGACGAAGACGTTGAAAAAGCTGTACAGCAACTTAAGAATGGAAAGGCTTGTGGGATAGATAAAAATACGAAATGAATATATAAAACAAAGCATTCCAGTTCTCAAAACAAGTTATTGTAAACTTTTCAATAAAGTTCTTGATACAGGGACCATACCAGAAGAATGATTAACTGGACTTATTCTGCCAATATACAAAAGAAAAGGTAGTAAATTGGACTGTAACAATTATAGGGGTATAACACTTCTGAGTTGTGTTGGGAAACTGTTCACAACAATTTTGAATAACCGTTTGACAGATTTTATTGAGAATAACAACACACTTTCGGAAAATCAAGCTGGTTTTAGACGAAATCATTCTACAACAGATCATATATTTGTTTAAAAAAAAGTTTAATTGATATTTTCAATAGTCGTAAAAAGCAATTGTTTTGTGTTTTTGTTGATTTCACAAAAGCATTCGATTCAGTTTGGAGGCAGGGATTATGGCAAAAGCTTATCAAAGAAGGTGTAAATGAAAAGATTTTGCAAGTAATCACGAATATGTATCAGCAAATAAAATCTTGTATATTTATAAATGGGAGTCATCTGAATATTTTGGCAGTTTTAGAGGTGTTCGTCAAGGTGAAAATCTTTCACCTTTGCTATTTTCTTTGTATTTGAATGATCTTGAACTTTTTCTCACAGATCGTAACTGTGCTTTCTTGAATATTGGTTTAAATCTCCCTGACTCAGACTTATTAAGTTACATTAGTTTACTTTTACTTTTATACGCTGATGATATTATTGTTATTGTAGATTCTTTTTGTGGTTTACAGCATGCTCTTGATGTATTAAGCGAGTATTGTAGCGCGTGGAAGCTTAATGTTAATGTAGCAAAAACAAAGGGTGTAGTCTTTAATGGACGCAATAATCCTAGAAAAAAACTAAAGTTCAAAAACCAGTCCATAGAAATAGTACACACTTTCAAATGTTTAGGTATAATCTTTAGCAGAACAGGAAATTTTTTTTTATAAATGTAAGAAGTATTTGTATGACCAAGCGCAATGTGCAATGTTTTCTTTACTAAAGATGGCAAGATTTCAAAATTTGCCTATAAACATTGTACTGGACTTATACCAATGAATGGTTCTGCCTGTACTTTTATATGGCTGTGAAATTTGGGGATATAGTGATTTAAAGCTAATGGAAAGTTTTCAGTTTACATTTTTAAAGCATCGTTTTCATTTAAATCGTTCTACTAAAACAGAACTAATATATGGAGAACTAGGAATGTATCCTGTTTCAGTTCAAGTATATGCACGAATGATAAAATTCTGGTCATCCTTACTTTCACCACAAACAAACAAATATTCATCTAGATTGTATCAAGTATTATATGATTTATACAGAAATCAGGGCTTTACATCTAGGTGGTTGATGTGTATGCGGAATATCCTTATCGAAACAGGATTCGACTTTGTGTGGGAGACACAAAAGTTTTCGTCTGTTCACAGTATCTGTAGAAATGTTCGTAATTCATTAGAAGATGTTTACATACGTGCATGAAGCGATGCTTTAGAATCCAGTAATAAGTGTTTATTTTATAGGAATTTTAAAACAGAGTTTTGCCGTGAAAAATATATTGAAATGTTGCCTGATGTTTATATATACCCACTAATTCGGTTCCGCTGTGGTAATCATAAACTCATGATCGAAACTGGCAGACGATTTGGAATACCTCATGATGAACGATTCTGTCGGGACTGCGACCAGAATGACCTTGGCGACAAATTCCATTTTGTAATGAAATGCACCAAATATGATGATATTAGAAATAAGTTTATACCAAAACAATTTACATGTATAAAGTCTGTGTTCAACTATTGTCGTTTGCTCTGTGGTAATAAAAAAAAAGTGTTGCTAAACTTAGCGAAGTTTTTAAAACTTAGTAAAGTTGTGTAACATTATATCCAGTGTGTTAATTATCAGGAAAATTTTTGGATGTTTGATGTGTTTCATTTACATTTGTTTATTTTGTTTTAAGTCCGCCATGCCCCAAAAGGGGTCACAGGATTAAATCTTTGAATCTTTGAGTGTGTGTGTGTGTGTGTGTGTGTGTGTGTGTGTGTAAAGGAGAGATGGTGAGGAGGACGTGAATGAATGGCATTTAAAACAAAAGGCATTTTTTTTCCTTTTTTTTCTTTTGTTTTTTGTTTATCCCTCTTACCCCCACGCCTATCCTCCCCACCACCCACTCTGCCCCCGGCTGCCATCTCCATCCCTTCCGCTGCTTCAGATGGTATTACCAGTATATCAGCCAAGGCCAGAGAAGTCTAACTGCTAAATTCATCTCTCTCTCTCTCTCTCTCTCTCTCTCTCTCTCTCACACACACACACACACACACACACACACATGCAAGCAGGCGCGCGCACACGTGTACATGTGTACACGCTAACACACGTATCTTTCTCTGTCTATTTGCAACATGAATCATAATGTATGTCCCCATTCTAAGGGGCATTGACCTTTATGAATAAAACATCTGAATCTCTCTCTCTCTCTCTCTCTCTCTCTCTCTCTCTTCTATCTATCTCTCTCTCTCTCTCGTCTAGAATTTTACAATACCTTCAGAGCAGATGGTTCGATTTCAGTGTACGTGCTCAGTAGATACAAAAAAGTTTCCATGTGCGTTGCTGCAGTACATGTAAATGGATGTCAGACCACGCCAAAATGTGCGCCAATGTGACTGCAAAATTAGTGCAAGGATTTCGATTTACTCCACTAAAGTTTGTCACATTCTGCTGTGGGACAGATGGATAAAGACATGTACGTAATTCACACCACGGATGTTAGTCACAATGAGCTTTCAGACAGGTGGGTAAAAACATGGATCTTGACTGACACCAAACATGTTCATTCACAATCTGCCATCGGGCAGGTGGGTCAAGACATGGACGTCAACTGACACCAAACATGATTAAACATTCGTACCTAGTCTCTCAAGATAGACGAGCGAAAGCAGAGCTTTCGGCTACCATCCGGCAGCCTTCGTCAGCACTGTTCGACAGACGGGGTGAACTGTGTTCGGTGCGCACGTCCGTGAGTCGAGCTCACGTCATGCGACCGAACTAGGGAGTTGTAGCCCGACAATAGAGTGTTTGCACATTCGTAGAATAATGCCCTGGACCCAATAATTCTCAAATAAATCGAGCGACAGCTTTACCCAATTTTCAGGCAAATGTTTCGAAATCGCGTCCATACTAACTGAAGTTTTCGTGGTATCAAGAGAAAAAATACTCTCTTTAAGCTCTTGCAAAGAGAAGCATTCGCAGAGTGTGTATAATCACTCGGAGGATCCATACATATATTCTTTGTTGTCTCATTTTCCCCCCCAAAAAAAATCTATGTTTTTCTGACTGATTGTGTACAAATCTTAAATAAATGTTAGCGAACCTCCCAGAGAAACGTGGACAAACGAGTCACAAGACAAAACACAACGCGTTTCGACCTCTTAGGTCTTCCTCAGGTGAGAAACAAACGAATAAAACAACGAAAATTCACTTAGCTTTGATCGCTTCAGATCGCTTCCGAGTTCAGCGCAAGGAAGAAGGCGTTGATTGTGTACGTTCATCGTAAGTGCAAACATATGTACACATGATTCAGCTTTTTCTGAATCATTCAGAAGTTTGTTGCCATGAACTTTAATTGGACACAGTGGAAGTGTTGTTCCCTTTTTCATGTAATCGAAATTTTGACCATACTCTTTGAAGGTCGGTGTGACTGTAAACTTCAATTTTACAGAGTGTGGACCAGAACAGTCGACTGGTCTGAGCTATTGTTTTATTACAAAAGGAGTTTGCTTTTCTCTTTGAAAGATGGTTTTCTGGTCTTCTATCTCTCAAATAGATTCGATTTTTTTAATCGTCTACGGCTTTTAGACAGTCTGAATTCCACTAAAGTGTGAATGGGGCACACACACACACACACACACACACACACACACACACACACACACACACACACACACACACACATACATGCGCGCGTACAGAGAGAGAGAGAGAGAGAGAGAGAGAGAGAGAGAAGCGCAAGCTGACGTGTGTGTGTGTGTGTGTGTGTGTGTGTGTGTGTGCGCGCGCGCGCGCATGTGAATGCGTGCATGCGCATGAAATGAATTTAGCAGTCAGATCTCCCTGTGGTTTGGCTTATTTTTTTTTTAAATACCGGGAATACCCACCCTGTAGAAGCAATAGAGGGGATGGAGATGGGAACCGGGAGTGGAGTAGGTGATGGTGTGGGATGGGCGTGGGAGTAAGAGGGATAAACAGCCCCCTACCACCACCACCACCCCAAAAAGAAGACAAAAAAAAAAAAAAAAAAAAAAAAAAAAAAACACCAGAAAAAAACCGCTCTTCATGTTAAATGCCAACCACTCACATCCCCTCCGCCATTACTCCTTTACACCCCCTGCCTCCTGACCCACACATGTTCTTTCTCAACTCCAATCGTCCAGTCATGTCCGGCATCCTCCTCCCCTTCATTGCTGCCCACGACATTCCTAATCCCACCCACCCCACCCCCACCCTGTCCCTGTCCATACCGCACCTCCACAGAATATCAGAAGCCATTCTTCCCCCCTCCCCTCCCATTTTAGCTGGCAGACGACAGGGGAACCTAGTCAATTATTGATCAGCCGTGAGGGTCCCACCATGGCTGCCATTTCGGCCTACCCCGGGTGTCCCCCGTTCTGCTGACCCGGCACATGGGCTGCTCAGCTGCTGTCGTCACTGCTGATAGCTGGCCAGGCTGCCATGGTTACGACAGTCTGGGATGACAGACTGGGCGGCAACACATGGTACTGGAGAGGATCAATAGTGAGGGTGGTGTGGGGTGATGGGAAAGGCCTGAAACAGGTTCGTGCTTCATATGGCTACTGTTGGTTTCGTTCAGTTTGTTTTGGTGTGTGTGTGTGTGTGTGTGTGTGTGTGTGTGCGTGCGTGCGTGCGTGGTGTGTGGTGTGTGTGTGTGTGTGGCGCGCGCACGCGCGTGGTGTGTGTGTACGTGTGTGTGTGTGTGTGTGTGTGCGTGTGTGTGTTCTCATTATTTTTCCAGCTAACTCCATATTCTGACAAAAAATACACACACACACACACACACAATAAAAAACAGAAAAAAAGCATGGAGTTGTTGTGCCTCATAGTCTTTTCTGTTCTTTTTGCTGTCCTTCATCATCGTTGCTGTGTTGTCGTCATCGTCTTCGTTGCTGTTGTCGCCATCATTGTTGCTGTTGTTGTCACTGTCAGTATAGCCGCATCAGTGTTGTTGCTGTGTTATCCATCGATGTGTGTGCCCGATTCCCCCTGTGCCTGCCATGGCCTATGTGTTATGCGCCAAGTGTGAGACTTTGTTTCTTGCATTCATGTACGGAACTTGTTGTAATTGCATGTTTTGGGCATTCCCGACTAAATACAAATACGTGTAAAGATAGCTGGTCCACATCTGCTTTTTGAAGCAAAAACATGTCAAACAAAAGCAAGAAAGGTAGTCCCATTTCTACAGACTTCCAAACAGTGCAAAACTATGAAACATTGCTCTCCAGTCATCTTTTTCATGAAGATGCCATCGAATCGTACAGTTCTTAAATCATCAATGAATGTTTTCAGCAATATTTTCAATCGTACACAGATGATATTTTCTCGGGTATTGCGAGCAGTTACAATCATTACTTTATTTATTGATTAGGCGTAAGTTTTATTCAAACAATGTAGAAAAAAAGAAAAAAAAACCTTGATTTTTTTTTTTTATCGAGATGCTACCATTCATTTGTACCCAGCAGAGGAGACATTGATTCATGAATGCATCTGGCCACATTCAGCTAGACAAAGTTTAACATTGAGGGCAAATCAAACTCCATCATGCAAGCCATGAGAGAAACTTGACGGTTTTGTTTTTAGAAGAGTATTTGGACGATTACGATCTAGGACACACATAGTTTACTGCTGATTCCAAGAACACCTTGTTCCAAGACCAACATCAATATTTTTCAAAAATCTGATCTCAGTTAGCTTTGGTTGGTGATGTTCTCTTGGACCTGTCTTTCCGTGTCAGTGTTTGATATGGTTTCTTTTTTTTTTATCCTTGGCGTTTACTTATATATAGTCTAGATCTCCTTTGCACTGGCTAGCACTCATGGTTGATCTTTGAGGTGGCCTAGGCTATACACATCATCATGACTTGTAAACATTCCGGAGAGTGAAGCTACAAGAAAGGAGCAGATTCAACACTCTGACATGGTTCCACGGTACCAGCTGAGAGAAACAATAGTCATCATAAAGCAGGGGATTGAACACTGTGACATGCTTCCACAGCAACAGCTAACAAAATCACAAAAGTAATCATGAAGCAGCGGATTAAACACTGTGCCATGCTTCCACGGCAGCAGCTAACAAAATAACGAAAGCCATCATAAAGCAGCGGATTAAACACTGTGACATGTTTCCACAATCACCGTTAGCCAAAAGAATACCAGACCGTCGTAAATTTTCTTTGTGACTGAAATCAAACGCAGTGCGATAGGCTAGGCCTAGGCCTAGGCCCTAGTGGCGATGAAAACGGTGAAATTCGAATGGAAGAGTGAAATCAAATAAACGTCAGCAGTTTCGTCACTAAGAGATGACGACAAACATTTGAGAAAGGTTCGGCACAAAACGCTGACGTGACGAGAGACAGATCAGTCATGGCAGAGTGGCAGTCCTTTGAACACAGACTCCATCAGTGATTGATGTCCTTTTTTTATCTGTGAGGGAAACCAAAGTTAATCTGCATAGACAGCCTTTCGCCACCCTCCACTCCCACATTACTTATCCTCCTCCTGCACTCACCTCCCTTTCCTATCGCCTCCTCTTTCATCACTGTGGTTAATCCTAATTGTTCTGACTGTCTTGTGTTTGAACAGGAGAGACAGAGAGACAGAGAGAGAGAGAGAGACAGAGAGAGAGAGAGAGAGAGAGAGAGAGCACTGAAGTGCAGGGATGGGCTTGACCTCTTAACCGCGTTTGAGACTGTCTACCGTGATAACACCATAATGCACAAGGTTTGTAAGAGTCTTTCTTTCTTTCTTTTCTTTTATGTTAAAGCAATGTGTTTTGTTGAAGGTTTATACAAAATGGGATTTTACCAGCCATGGGAGACAACTGAAGAGCTACGTTCACCATCATCTCAATAAATACGAGTGGAATTCTTGGCTTATGTATTCTCTGTCTGTCTGTCTGTCTGTCTGTATTATACGTTTTTGCACTGGCACATGCTGGTTGATAAATGCATTAGAAAGTGATAATATTGTTATGTTGTTAAGTCATGCAGGAGTGTGTCTTGGCTCAGTGGTACTGAAGGTTAACATCCACACCTATCTCAGCTGACATTGCAGACAGGGACAATCATACCAGAGGGGAGGGAAAATGACTGTTTCTAAAACTCTGCTCCAAACCACCAGAACGAGAACACATTTAACTGGGCAGACAAAGTGGGGCATCTTATGCTTGTTGTCAATCGGATTTGAACTCGCAATATCAAACTGCGAACACGACACTCGACCTCTGAACCACAGACAGGTCAACAAGTATGCGCTTGTCACTGAAGGGGGATGGGGAAGGGGGTGGATTGAGGTGAACAACAACTGGATGAGGGAATATGGGGAGGGGGGTGGGGTGGGGTGGCCCTAACACCACCCACCACACTGCCGTCAGAACCCACGTGGTCAGGATTGTCCTGCCTCAGTGAACGAGATCAATCTTCTGGTAACCATGACGACACGTGTTGTCACTGTTATCTGACAGGCAGAATAGTGGCATCAGCAGATGTAGATGGCATGTGTGACCTCCTCTCCTCCCTCCCCTACTCTCTCTCTCTCTCCTGCCCCCAATCCTTGTTCTGCACACACTTTACACTCATGACGCGTACTTCCAGTCCTTGTTCTCCACACACTTCACATTTATGACGTGTTTCCACTCATCGTTCTTCACACACTTCACACTCATGACGTGTATTTCCAGTACTCGTTCTACACACTCTTCACATTCATGACGTGTACTTCCAGCTCTACACACACTTCACATTCATGACGTGCACTTCCAGCCTTTGTTCTATACACACTTCACATTCATGACGTGTTCTCCCAGTTTTACTCACACTTCACATTGATGACGTGTCCTTCCAGTTCTACACACACTTCACGTTTATGACGCGGACTTCCTATCTTTGTTCTACACACACTTCGCACTCATGACATGTAGTTCCAGTTCTACACACACACGTCACATCTATGGCGTGTACT
>CM065742.1:32924946-32929946 GCA_033310375.1 Conus canariensis
GTACTTTTTTTTAATGTCACTTTCATCCATATGCATATGTCATCTGCATATTGGGCTAGTTCTATATTTTCAGCAGTTTTTGTGGGTAAATCGTACATTAGAATACTAAAAAGTAAAGGGGCAATAACAGACCCCTGAGGAATACCCATGTGTAATTTTCTTCTTGTAGAATAGGAGTTCCCTACCTTCGTTCTAATATATCTATTTTCTAAGAAGTTTTTAATAAAATCATAAATGTTTCCTGACAATCCAATCTCTTTAAGTTTACAAAGCAAACGAGAGTGCCATACTTGATCGTAAGCTTTAGTGATATCAAAAAAGGTTGCTAGTAAACATTTTCTCCTGGAAAACTGATGTTTAATTTGAGTGGTAAGTTTGACCAAGTGTTCAATAGCACTTCTACCCTTTCGAAAACCTGCTTGGTTTGTTGGGATAACTTTGTTCTTTTCACAAAAGTAGTTTAGTCTATTTAAAACAATTGTTTCATAAAGTTTACAGACATGAGAAGTTAATGAAATAGGCCTGTAACTGTCTATACTTTCTTTCAGTTTACCTTCCTTGTGAATCGGTACTATTACTGATTCTTTCCATATTTGTGGCAAATGACCTGAGCACCAGCATTTTTTAAATATAGTAAGTAAAATGCTTATCCATTTGTCTGGAAAATGCTTAATCATTTCATTTGAAATGGCGTCAATCCCAACAGCTGTCTTTTTGTTTGGGAGAGAATCTATGGCGTCTTTCACCTCTTGTAATGAAACTGGGGCGTTGATGTCACTCGTGTCATTATCAGATACATCATTAAAGACATACGTACATTCTTTATCTTCTCTGAATTTTCTTTGGTTTTCAGACAACCCATCTAACTTGCTTACTTTAGCAAACTGGTCGACAAACGCTTCTGCTTTGTCTGCGGATGATGGTAACTTGTTATTATCAAGAATGATAGGATATTCTGGGAGTTTGATTCCATTTTTCATCGTTTTTATCTCTTTCCATACCTTTCTACTATCTTTATGATCGAATGTGTTTCTTTGGCAAAAATTATCCCAATAATCCTTTTTGGCTTGTTCCATAACTCTATTACTAAGTACATTTGAGTGTTTCATTTCCTTAAATTTTTCATCTACCATTTTCTTATCTTGACTTTTCTTAGTGTGCACGTATTCCTTGAATAACCGTTTTTTCTCATTAACTGCCTTATCGCAATCTTCAGTCCACCAAACATTACCGAGATGTTTACCCCCTTTAGAACCCTGATTCTTCAATTTAGGAATACATAAACCAGACACTTTCAGAACAGAAGTACAAAACGTGTCATACATTGTATCAATATCATCATCTGGGGACAAGCTTATGTCTAGGTCTTTAAGTGTGTCGTAAAACTGAGACCATTTGGCATTTTTATAATCAAATCTTGGGATTGTATCATCAGGTTCTGTGTCTTCAAAATCAGGGGACTGATTAATTGTAATAATGATTGGTATGTGATCACTCCCAAGAGTTTCACTATAAGTTTCCCATGCACACGACAAAGCCATTTTAGGTGAAACCAAAGTTAAATCAATAGCTGTAGGTCTATGTGTGGATATATCAGGAACTCTGGTATAAGAACCATCATTGAGTAAACATAAAGTTGAGTCTACAACATTTTCCACAAACCTATTACTACTGACCTGTGTGCTCTCTTTTTCCCAGAAAGGAGAATGGGCATTAAAATCCCCTCCTACTAACCATTTACCATTATCATTCTTGATATTTTTCATCCATTCAGTATTAGCTTCATCTGGACCCTTAGGTAAATATACAGAAGCACAGTTTACTTTTAAGGAGTCCGAAAACTTGACAGTTACAGCACATGAAAAAATCCCGTGTACTCCACTAGGCACAGGTGACTGTTTGTCACAATACTGTAGTCCAGTATGAATATAGATAGCACAGTTTACTCTATCACCATTTTTTTCTGTATCTACTACTGGTGGATAGTAGTACTGTTCCAATCTTGGTAGTTTGTTCTTACTGATATTAACAGACTGGAATAAGAGAACGTGGCAGACAGATGACGCTAAAAATTGACGTAAGCAGTCAATATTAGAATAGAGAGAGCGGCAATTCCACTGCAGTATTTTTATATTGTTGTTGAGTTTCATGTTAAAAAAAACAACAACAACAACAACAAAAAAAAACTAAACAAATAAAAATATTTTGCTTTAACACAATTGGAGCTTAGCTACACACAGACGTAGGCTGGTATGCTGCATTTGTTCCGAACAAAAGCGACAAAAAAAATGTCACCAGTTGTATAAGACATTGAACCTATTGGACCAGGCAGAGCCGTAGAAGGAATCCTCAGGGAAGGGAGTGGGGCGCAGGTACCGGGGACGTCGCACTGTCTTCCGGGGCCGTTCCCAGAAGAGGTTCCTCAGATGCCGGCCAATATTCCCCGCTAGGATGCTAGCTCCTCTGGCAGTGGGATGTAGCCCATCACGGAGGTTGAAGCGGGCGGCTTGTAGGTTGGAGTGAGTGATGAAGGTGATGTTTTTGTCATCATTCAGCTCTGACACCAGAAGTGCGTTGTACAAGTCCCCTTTGATATTGAGTTCGGGTCCGATGTAGGAGCCATCTTACTGATTATGATGGCCAGATCAGGGTTTTCTTCTTTGATACTCCTCACGCACTTTGCCATTCTTCCGGAACATGTTGCTGCTGATTCTGTTTCTAGATCCTTCGATCCAACATGTAAGAGTAAAGCATCAGGAGGTGTCTTGACAGATTCACTTGCTTTGACCACTGCTGGTTTGATGTCCTTTATTGTTCTTGCATAACTCTGATGCAGCTTACATCCGTAGGACTTCCCTAGTCTGTTGGTGTTGACTTTCTTTATAACAGGGTCATTCACATATAAAATGTTGGGAAGACCTTTTAAAGTTGGATCTGGTTTGTCTCTGGATTTGGCCTTTAAGTCATTGACGTTTTGTTTATCTCTTGACTCGGCCTTTAAATTATTGTCGTCATTTTTCTTGCACTGCTCCTTTGACTTCGGCTTATGACGCAAAGAAGCATTGACGTCATTTTTGTTTGCGTTAACATTTTCTTCTATTTTTTTGTTTTTGTAACTTTCCTGTACATTTCTGTTCTGCTTTCTTTTTCTTTTCTTTGCTTTGAAAGACAGAGCATCATCAGGAGTCGTTTTTAACGGTGGAGAAATTCTGGCTACTTCTGCATAGGAGAGGTAGGGGAAGGGCTCTGTCTGTGTGGCTATGCTGACTGATTCCCTTCTGTCAATTTTTGCATGCAGCGATCTTATCTGTTCCTCCAGGCTCGCTACTTTCTTACACAGCGAGGTGATTGTGCCTTCGATCCTGGCAAAAATCGGTGTTGTACTCACGGAGTTCGTGTTGTGATCTGTAGAGGCGTTGTTGTTTCCTGGCCCAGCTGCCAGCGTTGTTGTCTCCATCCCATCCTTGACGACGGAGAAACTGAACGGCCTCCTCAGCTCCGAATTACATTTTGTCTTTTCATCATTTCTTTGCTTTGCCAGCACATCCTCATTGCATCCTTTTGCACACAGAATTGGTATGCAACTTTTCCGGATCCTGGTGTGGTTTTCTTTTGTTTGCTTCGGCCGAAACATAGCAGCATCCACAGCACTAAACTATCGGTTGCTGTCTGCAGGCGCCATCTTGTGTGTGTCTCTCGTGTGTGTGTGTGTGTGTGTGGTGTGTGTGTGTGGTGCGTGCGCTCGCGCGCGCGCCAGCGTGTGTGCTTTATCCTGCAACCTCCATTTTTTTTTCTTTCTGCTTTTATTTTCCAAACAGTGGAGCTTCCATCCTCCTATTTTCACCCCACAGTCATCACGTTTTTTTTTTCCTTTTAAATCGACTGACACTTACTGTGCATTGTCTGTGTGTTTTTTGACAGATGGACATTCGGTTGCTGATCTTAACGCTTTAGCATTGGACACAAAGCGTCTGGTTTCATCCGTGTATTAACGTGTGGTGTATTGACAATTTCACTCTGCGATGTTTGCTACATAGCGTATTTTGTATGGATGCTTCTGGTCGTATTCTTCTTTTTTTGTTGTTGTAGTGTGTTGCATTGAAACAAACTACCTCAGTAATCAGAAACATTTTCTGTGGTCAGATTCATTTCTTTATCAAAGTCTGAATTCAAAGACATGTACCTACATTTTGATATACATAGAATAGCATATTTTCGCGTACAGTTTTTCTTTTATTATCAGTAAACAGTCGTAGCCCAACTCCGAACAAAAACGAACACCAAAATGTCCGAACTGGTGAGATTTAAACCTCTCTGTATGTGTGTCTCGCACTAGGCGCACAGCAATATTCTTGTGCTGAGGTTGAAACGCATTGCTAGAACACTGAAACTGACACGGACACTGTCAATGAAAGAGACCTGCCTCTGAGTGCTGTCAGACTCACTATGGTAGTGTGACCTGCCCCTGACCGCTGTCAGCCTCATTTGGATAGAGGAGTGACCTGCCCCTGACTGCTCTCAGCCTCGCTATGAGAGAATGACCTGCCCCTGACTACTGTCACCCTCACTGTGATAGTGACCTGCCCCTGTCTGCTGTCAGCCTTACTGTGATAGAGTGACCTGCCCCTGACCGCTGTCAGCCTCACTATGAAAGAGTGACCTGCTCCTGTCTGCTGTCAGCCTCACTATGATAGAGTGACCTGCCCCTGACTGCTGTCAGCCTCACTATGATAGAGTGACCTGCCCCTGACTGCTGTCAGCCTTACTGTGATAGAGTGACCTGCCCCTGTCTGCTGTCAGTCTCACTATGATAGAGTGGCCTGCCCCTGATTGCTGTCAGCCTCATTTGGATAGAGTGACCTGCTCCTGACTGCTGTCAGCCTTATTATGATAGATTGAGCTGCCCCTGTTTGCTGTCAGCCTCACTATGATAGAGTGACCTGCCCCTGTCTGCTGTCAGCCTCGTTATGATAGAGTGACCTGCCCCTAACTGCTGTCAG
>CM065742.1:32939946-32942446 GCA_033310375.1 Conus canariensis
TATAAACTGAGAACAGAGAGAGGGAAAAAAAAACAAAAACCAAAACAAAACATATGGTATGTTATAAACTGAGAATAGAGAAAAAACAACAACAAAACAAAACAGATGACATGTTGTAAACTGAGACCAGAGAAAAGAAAAAAACAAGATGCAAAGCATATAAACGTACTCCCAGTTTATCCTGAATACGCGTGAGATATTCCATAAAGAGGAAAAACCGTCTTGGGCTGGTGTAGCCGTTAGTAATGGCTATTCTGGTAAGCATCGGCCATCATCTGTGACCTATAATGAACATAATTACAAATTTTCAGAAAGATCGGCCAAGAACTTTCTGAGATTTTCCATAAAGAAGAAAACCATTATGGGCCGTTAGTAACGGCTATAACGGTAAACTAAAACATCGGGCATCATCCGTGACCCATTATGAACATACCTACAAATTTTCAGAAAGACCGGCCAAGTACTTTCTGAGATATTCCATAAAAAAGAAGAACCGTTATGGGCCGTTATAGCTGTTAGTAATGGCTATAACGGTAAAATAAAACATCGGGCATCATCCGTCGCCCATAATGAACATACCCACAAATTCTCAGAAAGATCAGCCAAGTACTTTCTGAGACATTCCATAAAGAAGAAAAACCGTTATGGGCAGTTATAGCCCTTAGTAACCGCTATAATGGTAAAATAACACATCGGGCATCATCCATGACCCATAATGAACATACCGACAAATTTCAGAAAGATCGGCCAAGTACTTTCTGAGATATTCCATAAAGAAGAAAAACCGTTATGGGCCGTTACAGCCGTTAGTAACGGCTATAACGGTAAATTAAAACATCGGGCATCATCCGTGACCCATAATGAACATACCTACAAGTTTTCAGAAATATCGACCACGTGCTTTCTGAAAGATTCCTTAAAGAAGTAAAACCGTTATGGGCCGTTGTAGCCGTTAGTAACAGCTATAACGGTAAAATAAAACATCGGGCATCATTCGTAACCCATAGTGAACATACTTGCTAATTTTCAGAAAGATCGGCCAAGTACTTTCTGAGATATTCCATAAAGAAGAAAAACCGTTAGGGGCCGTTACAGCCGTTAGTAACGGCTATAACGGTAAACAAAACATTGGGCATCATCCGTAACCCGTAGTGAACATACCTGTTAATTTTCACAAAGATCGGCCAAGTACTTTCTGAGATATTCCACAGAGAAGAAAAACCGTTACAGGCCGTTACAGCCGTTAGTAACGGCTATAACAGTAAAATAAAAATCGAGCATCATCCGTGACCCATAATGAACATACCTACTAAATTTCAGAAAGATCGGCCCAGTAGTTTTGTCTGGAGCGAGTAGAACACATTTTGACCATGGACGGACAGACAGACAGACAGACAGACAGACACACACACACACACACACACACACACACACACACACACACACACACACACACACACACAGAGCATTTCTTCGTTCCCATTCTAAAGTACTCCCTGTTCTATAAGAACTGTAGCAGTAGCAGTAGTAGTAGAAATATCATTATCGTTATTATCATATCATATTGTCATCAGTCTTATTAATCCCTGGGGACCCTCAACCCTCTTGGCATCACCATCCCAAAATAGCACCGTCCCTCCCTGGTTCACAGTACTCTCCACAGACACACCACCACCACCCAACCCATTAACCTACACTATGTTACAGACGTTCACCGTTCTCTTCCATCTATACTTTATCGATCTGTCTTTGACTCGCATATCTATTTACCTATCTTTTCTTACCCTGGTTTTCTTTCAAAAACACGTGCTGCTTCTTTTACATATATTTCTTTCTTTCTTCCCTTCTTTGCCCCATTTTTGTTTTATTTTCTCTTAGCTTTTTGTATCACTTGTCAGTTTCATTCCTTTTTTTTTTTTTTTTTTTTAACGTACATATCATCATCATCATCATCATCATCATCATCATCATCATCGTCTCAGTAATTGTTTTTATCATCATTGTTTCTATCCTCCTCCTCATCGTCATCGTCATCGTCATCATCATCATCATCATCATCATCATCATCATCATCATCATCGTCGTCGTCGTCGTCGTCGTCGTCTCTGTAATTGTTATTATCATTGTTGTTTTTGTCATCATCATCATCATCATCATCATCATCATCATCATCATTATCATCACCATCACCATCACCATCATAATAATAATAATGATTTCTTATATAGCGCTTAATCAAACGAGTTTCTCTAAGCGCTTTACAAAGTCATACTACATTCACCCTTCTCATATACAATAATACACCTTACACCCAACTACAAATACTGTTACTACAATAACTAACAAATCCTAATCCTACCAATGTGACATTCACTTATTCTTCAAATATCACTACAAAAACTTAATCCTATAACGTTCAATCATACAACAAATACATATAATAGAGAACATACACATACGCTACATTTGAAAAGGCCCAGACGGCTATGAGTTAGGTTGT
>CM065742.1:32947446-32962446 GCA_033310375.1 Conus canariensis
TGTGTGTGTGTGTGTGTAGTGTGTGTGTGTGTGTGTGTGTGTGTGTGTGTGTGTGTGTGTGTATGTGTGTGTGTGTGTGTGTGTGTGTGTGTGTGTGTGTGTGTGTTGTGGTCGTGTGTGTGCGTGCGCGCGTTGTGTGTGCGTGATTGTGTGTTGTGTTGGTGTGTGTGGTGTGGTTGTGTTTGTGTGGTGTGAGACTCGCGTATGTGGTTTTGTATGTGTGCGCGCGCGCACGGGCGTATGTGTGTGTGTGTGTGCGCGCGTGAACGCATGCGTGCGCGTGCGCGTGTGCGTGCGTGCACAGACATTTGAGTTCTGCCGAATATTGCCAACCGACGAAGGCAGAATGACAGGGGGGCAGTGAATAATTGATAAATATGAATGCAGCCAGTGACTTTCAAACCAAAACACACTGGATCTAGTTGCAAAGCGAGAGGACTGCAGGCGGAAATCTAAACAAATCTTAAATAAATGTTAGCGAACCGCCCAGAGAACGTGGACAAACGAGTCACAAGACGAAACACAACTAGTTTCGACCTCTTAGGTCTTCATCAGGTGAGACATTAACGAATAAAACAATGAAAATTCACTTAGCTTTGATCGCTTCAGATCACTTGGTAGGGTTCAGCGCAAGGAAGAAGGTGTTGAATGAGAACGAGGCTGTTGGAAGGGAAATAGTGAGCGAGTCAAAGTCGTAATGAAGATAATAATATTACTGATAGGAATACTAATAATGGTCAAAATACTGAGAAAAAAAAAAAAAAAAAAAAAAAAAAGGGACAAGATTACTACCAATCTGTGTCAATAAGTATGGGTATGGGAGAAAGGAGAGTGGGTTAGAGGATTCTTAAACAGCAGGGTTGCCGTGGCAACAGTCCCAGAGGCGAAGGCGATGGTGATGTCAATGCCAGTGGTAGTATCAATACTAGCAATAGTATTACTGAATGATACTGCTAACAACGATAGTGAAGGTTGAGGTAATGAAAGCATGATACAGAAATATATTTAGAAAATACAATTTTTATAATAATCAAATAAATAAATAAATGAAACATTAAAAATAATAATAAATTAAAAAATCAGTGAATAATAATAATAATAATTAAAAAAAAATAATAATAATAAAAAAAATAATAATAATGATAATAAATGCATAAATAAGATAGCTATAAGTTGTGTGAGGTGAATAGTGGTAGATAAGGTAGTATGTGTGTGTGTGGTGGGAAGATATTATGGGCTGAGATAGAAGTGGTGGGTTGGTACATGTTACTTTAAGGTGTAGATGCTATGAGGGTGGAGGGAAGAAGGGGATGGGTTTACGTACTAACTGGGGGAGGGGGAGGGGCAACATATTCACACCTATACACAATTCTCTCTCTCTCTATCTCTCTCTCTCTCTCTCTCTCTCTCCCCCCCCCCCCCCCCCCCCCTTTCACGACCAACGATAAAGGAGCCAGCATTCTATTAATTATGTGTGTGTGTATGTGTGAGTGTGAGTGTGTCGTGAAAGGGGGGGGGGGGGGGAGAGAGAAAGAATAGAGATAGAGAAGAGAGGAGAGAGAGAGAGAGAGAGAGAGAGAGGAGAGAGAGAGAGGAGAGAGAGATTGTGTATAGGTGTGAATATGTTGCCCCTCCCCCTCCCCCAGTTAGTACGTAAACCCATCCCCTTCTTCCCTCCACCCTCATAGCATCTACACCTTAAAGTAACATGTACCAACCCACCATTCTATCTCAGCCCATAATATCTTCCCACCACACACACACATACTACCTTATCTCCCACTATTCACCTCACACAACTTATAGCTATCTTATTTATGCATTTATTATCATTATTATTATTTTTTTTTTAAATTATTTTTTTTAATTATTATTATTATTATTCACTGATTTTTTAATTTATTATTATTTTTAATGTTTCATTTATTTATTTATTTGATTATTATAAAAATTGTATTTTCTAAATATATTTCTGTATCATGCTTTCATTACCTCAACCTTCACTATCGTTGTTAGCAGTATCATTCAGTAATACTATTGCTAGTATTGATACTACCACTGGCATTGACATCACCATCGCCTTCGCCTCTGGGACTGTTGCCACGGCAACCCTGCTGTTTAAGAATCCTCTAACCCACTCTCCTTTCTCCCATACCCATACTTATTGACACAGATTGGTAGTAATCTTGTCCCTTTTTTTTTTTTTTTTTTCTCAGTATTTTGACCATTATTAGTATTCCTATCAGTAATATTATTATCTTCATTACGACTTTGACTCGCTCACTATTTCCCTTCCAACAGCCTCGTTCTCATTCAACGCCTTCTTCCTTGCGCTGAACCCTACCAAGTGATCTGAAGCGATCAAAGCTAAGTGAATTTTCATTGTTTTATTCGTTAATGTCTCACCTGATGAAGACCTAAGAGGTCGAAACTAGTTGTGTTTCGTCTTGTGACTCGTTTGTCCACGTTCTCTGGGCGGTTCGCTAACATTTATTTAAGATTTGTTTAGATTTCCGCCTGCAGTCCTCTCGCTTTGCAACTAGATCTATTTTGATTCATACTGACTGCTACCCTTCGTTGTTTTGTATTTCTGTTTACGTCATCAGTGTGTGTGATTGTTATCGTGTATACGTCTTTCGATCATTGTATACTGTTAATCATTGATCCGTATTTCGTTTAACATACGTTTTTAGTCGTGTACGTGCGATCGCAATCAGGCACTCCTGACCTCTCAACTCTAAGAACCTAAATCAGAACATAATGCCGGCCCCCCCAATTCCTCTCCCGTACACATGCCAGTTTTCACCAGTCCATTCATTTTCTGCCACCTATCATCCAGCCATTTGCACTAGGATATGCTAAAACACAGTTTCAGAAAACGAAATCTGCATCTCATCTCAACTTTCTAAAACAATGCATTCGACTGCGAATCACCCCTCGCGGCTTCTCACTTTCTCACACCCCATCCGATCTTCATAACACCGCTCTTACCACTACCACTACAAGAATTCTATTCCAAGCCAGCCGTAGACTCATGTTGGCACATATCAAAACACTCAATTCATCCCTGGAATCTCTCTCCCGTCTTCTTCAACATTTCAAACAACAAACCACAATCATCATGCCCATAGCCACTGCTTCAAGACTCAGACAGCTCATCCATACACACAACCAGCTCATTCACAATCACTGCTACCAGATTAAGCAAGACAAGTTATCAAAATTACGAAACAAACACGAGGCAAACCCAGACCAGTTGAATCCCCCTACACACAAAACTGACCCTTCTATCACCCATGAGCAACACCGCCACCTTGTTCGCTGCATTCCTGATAATCTGACTCTCACCAATGATGAAAGATCAGTCCTGGCAAAAGGTCTGAAATTTATTCCCATTCAGCCTGCCACCAATAAATATCAAAACCACGTTGATGTTGAAAGATTCTTTAGAAAATTAAGATGGATGGCTGCACTTGACGGTGTGCCCAAGCCCCCTCTACCAGACAGCTCAGACATTTTTACCCACCTTTTTCGAACTCCAGTGCTTCGCCAGCCACCTCTTGACAAATCCACTGAAGTTGAACTCTACATCAAAAAGTGTAGAAAAGAAATCTCTCAAGTTAAATCCAAACCTGTCCGCAATTCCAACCTCTCACGGGATGAACAAAAAGCCCTTGAATCACTGAGACAAAGACAAGACATTGTCATCAAACCAGCAGACAAGGGTGGTGCAGTGGTGGTCTGGGACAAACAGTTGTACATAAAAGAAGCACACAGACAACTGTCAGACACAAATTTCTATACACCACTCACAGCATCACCCCTCCCCCAACAACAGAAACTCATCTCAACCACAGTTAAACAAGAAATCAAACACAACAACTTACCGAAGACAGCCAAACTCCTCATAATGACAGACACCAAACAACCCACCTTCTACCTGCTCCCTAAAATACACAAAACCAATACTCCCGGCAGACCCATAGTATCTGCATGCAGCTGCCCTACAGAACACATTTCACAGTACTTAGACTCTCTCCTCCAACCCATAGTACAAGGCCTCCCCACATACCTCAAAGACACTACACACACACTCAACATGATTAATTCATACAACACAGATCCCACTTTCAAACCCAGCCTCCTCTTTACCCTTGATGTCGTCTCTCTCTACACTTCCATCCCTCATGCTGATGGACTGAAGGCCCTCGCATTCTTTCTTAACAAACGGCCCCCCAACCAACAACACCCTCCCACAGCTACACTAGTCAGACTTGCAGAATTAGTCCTCACCCTCAATACTTTTGAATTCAACAACCACACATTCTCACAAATCAGTGGTGTTGCTATGGGAACCAAAATGGGACCATCCTATGCCTGCCTCTTCATGGGACACCTAGAACACCGCCTACTAACCTCTTACACAGGCCCAACACCAGAGCTCTACAAAAGATACATAGATGATGGATTGGGAGCCACATCCATGCCAGAACATGACCTCCAGAATTTCCTCAACTTTGCACAGACCTTCCATCCATCCATCCAGCTGACCTACACCATTTCACAGTCAGTTAATTTCCTGGACATCACTATCTCCCTCAAAGATGGACTGCTTCAAACCTCAGTCTTCTACAAACCTACTGATGCGCACTCATACCTGGACTACACATCTTCCCACCACCAGTCCACTAAAAATAGCATTCCATATTCTGAATTCCTTCGCCTACGCAGACTGTGCTCTAGCGAAGAGGATTTCACTATACAAGCAGCCAAAATGTCTGATTTTTTCACCAACCGTGGATACCCTAGTGCCGTCATCAGTGATGCTCTCAGCCGCACTGCAGCTAAATCCAGAACATCTACTCTGGAAACTAAACCTCCCAAAGAGACAGACAGACCCACTGCCTGCCTTCTCTTCCATCCTCACAATCTGCCCATCTGCAGGATCCTGAAGTCTAACTGGCACATAGTAGAAAACCATAAACCTGCCTTTGAGACCACACCAATGATCACTTTCAAACGTGACAAAAACCTCAACGACCTACTGGTGCGCTCTAAGCTGAACAAAATTCAACACCTAAGCCACCAGGTACTTTCCCCTGCTCAAAACCCAACTGCAAAATCTGCTCTCTCACCAAACCAGACACCATCCTACATGGCCCCACAGGCTCTTTCACTATTAAACGCACTTTCTCCTGCCAGAGCCACAACATTGTGTATGCCATCCACTGTCAGCTGTGCGGTAAGATCTATGTAGGTGAGACATCTCGCACTCTTGAGACGCGCATCTCTGAACACCTGGCCGACATCCGCCACCATCGGCCCAAACCAGTCGCTCTACACTTCAACCATGCCCAACACAACATCAACCATGTCAAAGTCTTGGCACTTTGGCAATCTAAGAGTGACAGCTTGGAACGCCTTATGCAGGAATCTCATCTCATTGCCAAACTGGGCACCGTCCACCCTCATGGCATCAACGTCCAAAAGTAGTATGTACCATTCCATCTCTGCAGCTCCAGCCTGAAATATCCCCCACCTACACACACCCATACCACCCTACCTCCCTCTGTTTACCTCAGACATAGGTTGCAGCTATCATCATCTTCCCTTTTCCTACACTCTCTGAGTCTCTCCATTTGCTACATCAATCGACTTACTCCCCCCTCCCCCTGCCCTAGTAATGATGTGTGTAGGGGTGTTGGTGGATATGGCGGTTGCTGGGGGTGGAGGTGGGGGTAACCAATGAATAAGGCTGATATTACAAATGGAACACACACACACACACACACACACACACACACACACACACTCACACTCACACATACACACACACATAATTAATAGAATGCTGGCTCCTTTATCGTTGGTCGTGAAAGGGGGGGGGGGGGGGGGGGAGAGAGAGATAGAGAGAGAGAGAGAGATTGTGTATAGGTGTGAATATGTTGCCCCTCCCCCCTCCCCCAGTTAGTACGTAAACCCATCCCCTTCTTCCCTCCACCCTCATAGCATCTACACCTTAAAGTAACATGTACCAACCCACCACTTCTATCTCAGCCCATAATATCTTCCCACCACACACACACATACTACCTTATCTCCCACTATTCACCTCACACAACTTATAGCTATCTTATTTATGCATTTATTATCATTATTATTATTATTTTTTTTTTAATTATTTTTTTAAAATTATTATTATTATTATTCACTGATTTTTTAATTTATTATTATTTTTAATGTTTCATTTATTTATTTATTTGATTATTATAAAAATTGTATTTTCTAAATATATTTCTGTATCATGCTTTCATTACCTCAACCTTCACTATCGTTGTTAGCAGTATCATTCAGTAATACTATTGCTAGTATTGATACTACCACTGGCATTGACATCACCATCGCCTTCGCCTCTGGGACTGTTGCCACGGCAACCCTGCTGTTTAAGAATCCTCTAACCCACTCTCCTTTCTCCCATACCCATACTTATTGACACAGATTGGTAGTAATCTTGTCCCTTTTTTTTTTTTTTTTTTTCTCTCAGTATTTTGACCATTATTAGTATTCCTATCAGTAATATTATTATCTTCATTACGACTTTGACTCGCTCACTATTTCCCTTCCAACAGCCTCGTTCTCATTCAACGCCTTCTTCCTTGCGCTGAACCCTACCAAGTGATCTGAAGCGATCAAAGCTAAGTGAATTTTCATTGTTTTATTCGTTAATGTCTCACCTGATGAAGACCTAAGAGGTCGAAACTAGTTGTGTTTCGTCTTGTGACTCGTTTGTCCACGTTCTCTGGGCGGTTCGCTAACATTTATTTAAGATTTGTTCAAAACACACTGGTAAAAACAACTTCACGTTTTGCTGGTGGAATGAACGGGTCGACATTCTCGTCTTTCACCAACACCTCTCTGTCTGTCTGTCTGTCTGTCTCTCTGGCTCTGTCTCTCTCTCCCTCCCCCCCTCTCTCTCTCTCTGTCTCTTTGTCTGTCTGTCTCTCTGTGCTTCTCTATCTGTGTGTGTGCGTGCGTGCGTGCGTGCGTGCGTGCGTGTATGTATGTGTGTGTGTGTGTGTGTGTGTGTGTGTGTGTGTGTGTGTGTGTGTGTGTGTGTGTGTGTGTGATCCTGTAGATAAATGTACCTGTGTGATTTGTAGGACGAATTTTGCAGCATGTGTTGCAGCATTGCAGCATCAATGAAGTACCAGAGTAATGACACAAACGAAAGAAAGACGGACTCCGAACCAATACTTTTCCTGTTGTAAAATAAAGAATTGTCGTTTCTCTATCCTCCCCTCCTTCCATCTCTCTCTCTCTCTCTCTCTCCACCCACCCACCCACCCACCCCCACACACACACGCGCGCGCGCGCGCGCGCGCGGGCGCGCAGACACACACACACATACACACATTTTTTTTTTTTTGTGGCATCAGTTATCGGATCAATGGAGCACCTAAGGCGGTAATTTTTTTTTTTTTTTTTTTTTTTTTTCCCTTTTTCCAAGGGCCAAAATCCACCTCTTCATTTTTTGGTGCTTCACACTGTCCTCTTCATTTGCCAAAAAAAACAAAAAGTGAAAAAAAAGAACAATTTCCACTACTAGGTGATTTTCTTTTCTTTCTTTTTTTTTTTTTCTCCAACCAGTCTCTTTCACACCATGCATAGTCTGTATGTTCTCTCATAAATGGACATATTTTTGCTGATTTTAGTGTTTTGGCATTTGATACAAAGTGTCTGGGTTTGTTGATGTTCTGATGTGTGGTGTGCTGGCACATTCACTCTGATAATGTGTTGCTTGTACAAATAAATCAACATAGATGAAAAAAAAAACCTTAACTATTTTCAATTTTTCATTTTGTGTTATACACACACACTCTCATCCCCTCCCCCCATCCCTCCCTTCCCTCCTCTCTCAAATATGTCAACAATGATAGTTACATATTAAGGCACGGTACCAAAGTATAATTATTTTATGTGTAAACTATCACTTCCGTATGTACACTCCTGAAAGGAAATCCTTGTCCCAATTGCCCGTCTCCTTTTCCATCCCTCTACCCATGTACGTGAGCGCTCCTCACCTCACACTACCGTCAACACCACCATCGCCCACCTTCTCACCCATACACACATCCACCCCTGCCCATCCTCACTCACTCACCCATCTCTTCCCCCCCCCCCTCCCCCCCCCAAAAAAAAAAAAAAAAAAAAAACCCACTCCATACACACCCCCACCCACACACACACACACACACACACTTAAGGCGAGAGCGAGAGACACGGAGAAGGAGATGGGGGAAGAGAGAGAGAGAGAGAGAGAGAGAGAGAGAGAAAGAAAGAAAGAGAGAGAGAGAAATACAGACAGGTAAAAAGTCAGACAGGCCGTAAGGCAGATCGACAAACATATGGACAAAGACGGCGTTTTTTAAATGAATTTACATGTCGTCTCACCAATTAGCTGTTCCCCCGATGAAGCCCACCTTATAGCGAAAAGAAAAGGTCTACAAGGAAGACATGAGGAAAACCAAGAAGCGAGACAACAGTCACACGATCTCTTCCTCCCCCCCCCCCCCCCTACACACACACATCCATACACCCACACAGCTCTCCGGTCTCTCCCCCCCTCCGCCCCCCCCCCCCCCCATCTCTCACCGCACCCCCTCCCCCACCCCCTCTCTCCCTCTAACACCTAACGCACGGATAATACAACTTTCCACCTCCCCTCTCTTTCCCATCCTTCCAAAAAAAAAAAAAAAAAAAAAAAGTGTGCACATAGACAACTCACAGTTCTTTTGATATTTACACTCTCTCGCTTACTTGGGGAAGTTTTCCTTTTAAACCCCTTCGGACATTATATTCTTTCTCAAAAATGAGCTGCAGAGGGATACCCGAGTTCGTCTTTTTGCAAATACTGATACACATTTTACTCAGTAATATGATGAAATTGATACACTTATAATTTACCTTCGAAGCAATGGATTTATTAATACCAAATAATATATCTGTGTTGGATAGTTTAATATGTGCATTTGTTTCTAAATAAATTTTTTGCTCAATAAATCTCCAAAAGTTATAAACGATTGGACACTCGCAGAAGAAGTGTTCAATAAAATCAGTTGTGTCAGGACAGTAAGAGCATTTGTTTGATTCTTTTACTTTCATTTTACTAAGCATGATATTAGTAGGATATATATTGTGTAATATTTTCCAGTGGAGTACTCTAAGTCTTACCTCTTTTGTAACGTCTGTAGCTCGACACCATGTGGATTTGTCTAAGTCAATTCCGAATGTTCTTTTCCAGAAGGCACTCGCAGTAGGTGTTTGACTTTCGTTATGTGGTATAATTAGTTTCCTTATTTCTTTAGGTTTTGTATTTAACAGACTGGCAAAACATGGGAGCGTCCCAGATCCTCTTTCTCCTGACTGGATCCACTGGATCCATTGCGCAGGTATGGAGTTAATCAAAGCATTGTACTGAAACAATGCAAGGGCTCTGTTCTGCCCAACCATTTCCTGTATTTCTTCTAAAGTCAGTACTCTATTTTCTCTTTCATGAGTTATATCCTTAATTTGCACAATGCCATTATTTGCCCAGTTTTTGAAATATAATACCTGATTTTTATACCTAATTAGATTATTGTGGAAAAGGTATTGACTGTGGAAATTACTTTTGTCGATATCATCAAGTCTTATCAATATTTTGTGGTTTAGATAGACTGCTACTACTTCTTTCCAGAATTCATTACTGATTAAACTACAATCCTTCAAGTCTTTGGCTCTGCAATTTATACAAAAAGCATCATTCTTTGCAAGGTGTTGTAAATGCCATCTGGGTATTAATGACCAGTTTTCTTGTTCGGTGGCTTTAAAGAGTTTCCCCGCCCATTGTAAGTACAAGCAGTTTTGAAAATTACTCATATTAATCATATTAAGTCCTCCTTCCTCCAAACTTGCTTCCATTGTTTTCCTTTTAACTTTTTCGAATGCTTTTCTATTGTTAAATCTTTTCTTCCATAGGAATTTGTAAAGAGTTGAGTTGATTTTGTTTAGCACACAATCCGGAAGTCCTATGGATTGCATAACATAAAGAAACTGACTAAGTAAAAATGTTTTTATTACAACAATCTTACCTTGAATACTAATATCCCGTTTATTCCATTCTCTGATCAGTTTATTCATTTGAAACATCCTATTACTCCAATTATCTTCAATGTTCCTAGCCATCCTGTCACGTTGGAAATAAATGCCTAATATCTTTATTTTCTCTACTGTGTTGAAAGGAAGCTCTGGTTCTCTTATTTGCCTTCCCATAGGTAAGGCTTTCGTTTTCTGTATGTTTAATTTTAAACCAGAGAAACTTTGAAATGTTCTAAAGATTTCTAAAGATTTATCCATGTCTCCTTTATCTCTGAGAAATAGGGTTGTATCATCCGCCATTTGTTTGATTTTTAAGGGAATATTATTATCTGGAACAGTGGTTGGAACGTCAATGCCAGATATGGAGCTACTTCTGACTTTAATTGCTAACAATTCCACTGCCAGAACAAAGGCTAGCGGAGAAAAGGGACATCCTTGTCTAATTCCACAAGAAAGTTTGAAAGGTTCAGATAGCCATCCTCCATGATTTATTGAACTAACGATGTCCTTTGTCAGTATGGCAACCCATTTTCTAAATTCAGTTCTGAAGCCAAAAACTTCAAAGGCATGCAACAGAAAATCTTTGGACACCGAGTCAAAGGCTTTTGAAAAATCAACTGCCAGCAAGTAACCCGTTTTATTTGTTTGGTTAAGATAATTGATTGCATCATCTATTGATCGGATAATTGTTGCAATGTTTCTGCCTTTGATATAGCCTACTTGGTCGTTATTAATTAATTTGTGGATAACTTTTCCAAGTCTTTCTGCCAATACTTTGGCCAGAATCTTATAATCAGTGTTTGTCAGAGTTATTGGTCTCCAATTAGTTAATTTGTCTCGTTCAAGTTCTTTCCCTTTATGTAGCAATGTTATTATGCCTTGTTTTTGAGTATATGCTAATTCTCCTTTACCAAAGGATTCTACAAACGAGTTTGTTAAGACTACTTTTATTTTATTCCAAAAAATTTTGAAAAACTCAATAGTTATTCCATCACTCCCTGGCGCTGATCCATTTTTCATCTTTTTTAAAGCGTTTGTTGTTTCCTCAGTAGTGACCATGCCTTCACAACTAGCAACATCATTTTCTTCTAAACGAGGAATGTTTTCATTTTCTAAGAACGCATCAACTGATTCACGAACATTGTTTACTTCTACAGGCCGAGTATACAAGTTTTTATAGAATGTTACCTGTTCTTCTAGAATCTGTTGTTGATCTGTAATTACTTCCCCCGTATCTTTACACAACCTTGTGATGATTTTCTTCTTTCCCCTTGCTTTTTCTAAATTGCAGAAATATTTAGTGTTGCGTTCACCCTCTTCAATCCACTTAATTCGTGACCTGACCTGTGCACCTTTTGCTTTTTGGGCTTGTAGTAACTCTAACTTTTGTTTTAATATCAGATATTGTTCTTGGTTATCTTTACTAGTCAGATTATGAATCATTCGTTTTTCAGCTCCCAAAATATCAAATTCTAATTTCTTTTCAAGATTTTTTTCTTTTATTGGCTAGTATTTTACCATATTCACTACAAAAATCTCTAATTTTAATTTTACATAATTCCCATGTATACATATATGACGCGTTATCTGAAATTCTTTTAAGTTCCCTGTCTAATAAGTCATTCATTTCCTGCACAAATACTGGGTCCTTTAAGTAGCTATTATTGAATTTCCAATAGCTAGGCCAACGAATAAAATCATTGCTGCTAAGTTCTAATATTATCGCTTTATGATCCGAATGAGGAAAACTGGTGTGTTCACACGAAACACTGAACTGAAGCATCCCATCGGATAGAAAGCAGTAGTCTAAGCGCCGGGCGACAAAAGGGTTTACTCGAGACCATGTAAAGTCTTTTTCGCTTTTGTGAGATGCTCTCCACATGTCTGTGAGTTGTAGAGTAGCAATAGTATGATTAAATAGTCTAACTTCTGAATCAGCATGGGTATGACCTGATATAATGTCCAGCTCATTGTCAAGAACACAGTTAAAATCACCAACTAGAAGAAGATTGCTTTCACTGAATTCATTTAAGGTTTCTTGTAAATTTTTCATGAACAACATCTTTTCTTTCGAGTTATTAGGGGCATAGATATTTCCTATTTTGAAACTATATTCACTATGGTTAACTGATACTACTAGAATCCTGTTACACACAGTAGAAAGAAACTCGTGGAGAGCGTGGCAGCAGAGAGTCCTCAGAAGAGAAGCCCCCTTCAAGCAAGTGTTTCGGCCCTTGTCTCCTGACACTCTAGGGGGGTTGGGCCACACCCGGTTCATGACTCCGGATGTCCCTCTGCTGCCCCCCCCTTTTTTTTTTTTTTTTTCCCCATCTTGGGACGAGGCATGGCTGGGATTCGAACCCATGACCCTCTGGACATGCTCATTTCCCACTTAATGACTCGCGCTTTAACCACTGAGCCACAGGGACACCTGATATTTGTAGGAAATTTAAGCCTTATGAAGTTCACTTTTGTTCCTCCTTGACCAGATCCAGCTTGAACACCTCTCTGCCGCTTCTGCCATTGCTTTCAGGGCTCTGGTTTTTTCCTTCCCTGCAACTGAGAGCTGTTTCATGAGGCTGTATGCAGACGTTCCTACAAACCCCCTAGCTCCAATTTCTGCAGTGAGGACTTTGACCTGATAGCCTTCTCTCCTCAGGCTGTTTGCCAGATCAGCATACTTTTCAGTCTTGTAGATTTGAGCTGCCTCCATTTTGTTCTCATATGGTACCGTGAGCTCGATCATGATCAGCTGCTTGGTTGACTTAGAGTGGACTACTATGTCTGGTCTCATGCCACTCTTGCTGATAATCTCTGGGTGACTCTTCCATTCTGGGAGGTCTGCAGTGCACTCCCAGTCATCTGCCCCGTCCAGCAGACTCTGCCTGCATGTTTCGAGTGGCACTGTTGTTCTTGGGCATGATTTGCTGCCTCCTGCCGTGAAGAATGTTGCGGGTGCTTTTGGAGTCCTGATTTTCCCTTTTGTGGTGTTGGTACTAGCCCAGACTACTTGTACAATCTCTTTGAGCACTTGGTTGTGCCTCCATGTGTACCTTCCTTGAGCCAGGGCTACTTTACATGAGCATAGGACATGCTCCACTGTTTGTTTTTCATGGCAGAGGGGGCATGCAGGATCGTCTGTTTTCCCCCACTTCACCAGGTTTGCATTTGAGGGCAGAAGGTCATATGCAGATCTGAGAATGAAGCTGATCCTTAGAGGGGCCATGCGCCAAATGTCATTCCAAGTGAGACTTCTTTGGAGTGCATTCTCCCACGTTGTCCATTGCCCTTGCTGGCTCTGCTGGACTGCTTTTTGGAGTCTTTTTTGGTCTTCTTCTTTTCTCATCTCCTGAATCATCATGTCTCTTTTGGCTTTTCCTTTGGCCTTTGACCACCATTCAGTTTTGGTCACCCCCAGTCCTTGTCTGTTGGTCTGTGTGTGTCCTGTTATTTCTCTGATCTTGAGACTTTCTTTTGCAGAATCCATCGCCTCTTGAACTTTACACACAGTTTCTAATTTGGCTTCTCCATCGAAATGTTTAGCTATCAAAATAACTTCTCCTTGACTTCTATTTGTTCCTTCGTTGTAAACGATTTGTCCCCCCCATTATTTTTCCCATATCATTAAATCAGTAGTTGTTATGTGTGCCTCTTGGAGACATACTATATCAAATTTCTGACCTTTTAGATAGTGAAATACTGAATTTCTTTTAAATTTATTTTTCAAACCTCTGACATTAATTGAGCATATGCGTATTTTATCCATGAGAAATGAAGTATTTGTTATGAGTACAAATATTTTTTACAGTGACCAAACATACACCGACATACAGCATTCCAAGCCATAGTCCGAAAAACGTCAGCAAGGTCGAAAAGCCGGGTCAGTCCACCGATTACGTTGTTTCACCCCCCTGTGTTACCTTTTTTGTCGGTTTTGACACCTGAAGGGGGAGAGTTACGGTGAGCCTGTCCCGAGTTTCTCTTCCTGACCTTGTCCTTCCCTGTCACTTCCCTGGGACTGGTGCCCTCCCAGGAGCGGGGCCGCTTCGGAGTCTCGGACCTGTGTCGACGTGCGGACTGAACCTGGAGGGAAGAGGTGAGAGTCGCCTGGTCGACCCCTGGACTGCCCACTCTCCTCCTCTCTCTCTGTCTCAGTCTCATCGGTTCGGGAACTGTCACCTTCCTGCTCAGCACTTCCACACTGCACATCCATGCTCTCACTCATACTGGTGTTATTAGGAGTGGGTGTTGTTTCCAACTGGCACAATGGATCACCTTGCTTATGGCCAGTCTGCTTGCAAGCTCTACAGACGATTTCTTTAACACAAACGGAAGCATGGTGGCCTGTGCCCAAGCATTTAGAGCAAACGATTTGTTTATTTTCTGCCCTTTTCTGCTCACGGTGGTAAACCTTAGCTGTAAATACACTAACCTTCAGAGTTTTTTCCAGGGGTACGGATGGAAGTGTAATAAACAAAAAACGTCTTCCTGTAAGAAAACGGGTAAGTTTGCCATCAGCGTCTCTGGCTCTTTCCGCCTTTATCGCCGAGCGTAACTCACACCCGACTTTGGTGAGAGAGTGTTCAATTTCTGAATCAGCGACGGAAATTGGTAAATTGTCTATCCAGACTTTCGTATATGGCTTTTCTTCCCCAGTATCGTCTTTCAAAGAGAAAGGATTCGTGCTTACCAACTGAATCACTGTTCCTCTCAAACAAATACCTTGTACAAGGAGTTTTGTCCTGGCGTCCTGCGTTGCGGGATAAATCCTCCGTAAGCTGCCGATCTGTTGCGCTCCCACCACGGACCCTTGGCCAGCAACCCGTTCACCTGCCAGGCAGATTTCCAGTACGGAGGGCCGAC
>CM065742.1:32964946-32969946 GCA_033310375.1 Conus canariensis
GTTCTGGGGGAAGACAGCATCGGTTTTTGTTTATTACCCCGTGACCTGGGTCGGCGAGGGTGCTGGGAAACGGGAAGTGACAGAGCTTCAGCACCAGGCAGAGTTATATACCCCCTATCAACGGTAGGTCACGATGGTAGTGACGTCACTGACCATCTTAGAAACAGGTCACTGGAGGGGACTTACCCAGGGTAACCGGATCCTGCCAATGATGACGTCACTCACAATGTTAGAAACAGGCCTTTGTATGGGGACTTCCCTGGTATAACTCCGGATCCTGTGAATGAGTGACGTCACTCACAATGTTAGAAACAGGCCTTCCCCAGTGTAACACGGGATCCTGTCATTGTGTGACATCAATCACAATGTTAGAAACAGACCTCCCCAGTGTAACGCCGGATCCTGTCAATGATGACGTCACTCACAATGTTAGAAACAGGTCACCGTAGGGGACTTCCCCAGTGAGTAACGTTACTCACAATGTTAGAAACACCTCATGTAGCACTGGATCCTGCCAATGATGACGTCACCCACACCGTTAGAAACAGGTCACCGTAGGGGACTTCTCCACTGTAACACCCTATGCTGTCAATGATGATGTCGCTCACAATGTTAGAAACAGGCCACAGTGTAACACCGGATCCTGTCAGTGATGACGTCACTGACATATTAGAAACAGTCCGCTGTAGGGGACTTCCCTGGTGTAACACCGGATCCTGTCAATGAATGAAGTCACTGACAATGTTAGAAACAGACCCTCCACAGTGTAACACCGGATACTGTCAATGAGTCAGTGACGTCACTTGCAATGTTACGAACAGACTACTAAGTACGTAATAAGTAATGTCGCTTATAGCCCAGCCGACCGCAAAGGGGACTTCGCCAGTGTAACACCGGATTCTGTCAGTGAGTGACGTCACTGACAATGTTAGAAACAGTCCTTCCCCAGTGTAACAGCGGATCCTGTCATTGAGTAACGTCACTAACAATGTTAGAAACAGGCCTTCCCTAGTGTAACACCGGATCCTGTCAATGAGTGACGTCACTGACAATGTTAGAAACAGGCCTCTGGACGGGACTATCCCAGCCATGGGCCGTGTGTAAAAAGAGGGCTGCTGTCCAATCGCCATGCTGTATCAAAACACAGGCAGGTGGCGGACCCATATCAACTCCCCCCCCCCCCCCCCCGCACCCTCCCCCCCCCCCCCCCTCCCACACACACACCGAACTTCGCTCTGCTAGCAAGCGGACCAACCACGTGAGAGTCTCCGGCTTTGGAGAGGACGTCAACTTCAACAGCAGCCTACGCTATCAGTGTAGTCGCAGCAATCGCTGGTGTGACCTGCCGTATCCTGTGTCGCTGTGCGGTGAGCGTCAGTGAGACGGTATACATACAGTCGGGGACGGGAGAGGACCAGGGACACAAACCTCTGCGCTGTGTGTACCTTGTGCTGGACCACAACATTTCGCTGCAAGAGGGGTGTGTGTGTCTGCTGTAAGTTGTGCGGACTGAGTGTCGTTCGTTGGAGCTGTGCTGTGGTGGTGTGTCCCGAACCCCCCGATCTCTGTGAGTGAGTGGATGCGGTGGGTTTGGGTTTGTGGTTGTGTCGTTTGACCGTTGACCATGCACCATGCATGTCCTATTCTATGTAGGGGTTGATGTGTTGGTGGTGGTGATGGTGGTGTTGGGAGGGGGGGGGGGGCAGATAGAGGACTTGTAGGCCTAAGGCTCAGTGTGGCATTTTGGGGCATGGGATGTTTGTGTGTGTGTGTGTGTGTGTGTGTGTGTGTGTGTGTGTGTGTGTGTGTGTGTGTGTGTGTGTTTATGCAGGAAAGAAGAGTGTTGGGGCTGTTCGAACTAATAAACATCCTTTGTCTCTCTGTCTGTCTGTTTGCCTGTCTGTCTGTGTCCCTCTCTCTTTCTCTCTCTTTTTGTGTCTGTCTGTCTGTCTGCCTGTCTGTCTCTCCAAACTCTGTCTGTCTGTCTGTCTGTCTGTCTGTCTGTCTGTCTCTCTCTCTCTCTCTCTCTCTCTCTGCTAGTCTATGTGCGTATGGGTCTGTCTGTCAGTCTGTCTGTCTGTCTGTCCTTTACTGCTCTCTGACTCTGTTTCTCTCTGTCTCAGTTAATCTCTGTCCCACTGTGTCTGTCTGCCGGTCATTCTCCCTGCCTCATCAGCCTGTCTTTATGTCTGTCTGTCTGTCAGTCTGACTGTCTGTCTGTCAGTCTGTCTGTCTGTCTGTCGGTCGGTCTGCCGGTCTGTCTCCCTGTCTCATCAGCATGTCTTTATGTCTGTCTGTCTATCTGTCTGTCGGTCTGCCGGTCTGTCTGTCTGTCACATCAGCCTGTCTTTATGTCTGTCAGTCTGTCTGTCTGTCTGTCTGTCAGTCTGTCTGTCTGTCGGTCTGCCAGTCTGTCTCCCTGTCTCATCAGCCTGTCTTTATGTCTGTCTGTCAGTCTGTCTGTCTGTCTGTCAGTCTGTCTGTCTGTCTGTCCCATTCCGTTCCCCAGTTCCCCATTCTGTTCCAGTCTGTCTGTCTCTTGTCTCTATCTGTCTCTGCGTGTCCATCTGTCCGTCCGTCTATCTGTCTGTCTGTCCGTCTCTCTTCCCCAGTCTCTCTATATGTCTGTCAGTCAGTGTGTCTGTCTGTCTCATTCGCATGTCTGTCGGACACCGTTCCTCTCTCTGTCTTTGCCCCTGTCTCTGTCTCTGGTCTCTCTTGTCTCTCTGCGTTTGTGTCTATGCCTTTCTGTCTCTGTCTGTCTGTCTGTCTGTCTGTCTGTGTCTGTCTGTCTGTCTCTCTCTCTCTCTCTGGTTCGCTCACTTATTATGTTTGTGACCCATTATCACGTCATCTCCTCCTGTCTCTGTCCCTGTCTGTCGGTCTGTTTTTGTCTCTGTCTCTGTCTCTGCCTCTGTCTGTCTGTCTGTCTCTCTCTCTCTCTCTTTCTCTCTCTCTCTCTTCTCTCTCTCTTCTCTCTCTCTTCTTCTCTCTCTCTCTCTTCTCTCTCTCTCTTCTCTTTCTCTCTCTCTCTCTCTCTTTCATTCTCTCTCTCTCACTCTCTCTCTCTCTCTCTTCTCTCTCTCTCTCTCTTCTCTCTCTCTCTCTCTCTCTCTCTCTCTCTCTCTTTTCTCTCTCTCTCTCTTTCTCTTCCCAACCCACACTTTACCTTTCTATCACGGCCGTTTCTTTCTTCTTCTTTCTTTCTTTTTTTTTTCCCCCGTCATACACATTTTGTTCTCTGTTTCTTTCGCTGTCTTCCTGTCTCTTTCTTTGTCTCTATCCTTCTGTCCTCTCTCTCTCTCTCTTTCTCTGTCTGTCTGTCTGTCTGTCTCTCTCTCTCTCACTTATTGTCCTTATGACCCACTATCACGTCACCTCCTCCACCATTTCCCCCCTCCCCTCTCCCTTTACCAAGGCGATTAGCCTTTCATCGAGACTCGCACACTGAGATAACAGTAGGTCAACCACACACACACACACACACACACACACACACACACACACACACCACACACACACACACACACACACACTTCCTCACATACAGAGTTAGAGAAGGCAGGCATGGAGTTGTGTGGTTTAAGGGGGTATTGGGGGGAGGGGGAGGGGTGTTGTGGGTTGGGAAGGTTTGCTAATTAATTAGTGTGTGCCAAGTTGATCGCTCCCGGTTGTAATGACTTCTGTAGCCATGGTGTATATCTGTAGCTGCTGTCATGGTCTATATCTGTGGCTGTAGCCATGGTTTATGTCTGTGACTGTGGCCATGCTGTATGGCTATGTCTGTGGCCATGGTGTATGGTTATGTCTGTGGCCATGGTGTATGGTTATGTCTGTGGCCATGGTGTATAGCTGTGTCTGTGGCCATGGTGTGTGGCTATGTCTGTGGCCATGGTGTATGGCTATGTCTGTGGCCATGATGTATGGTTATGTCTGTGGCCATTGTGTATGGTTGTCTGTGGCCATGGTGTATGGTTGTGTCTATGCCCATGGTGTAAGACGGTTGCTGTGGCCATGGTGTACGGCTATGTCTGTGGTCATGGTGTATGGCTACGTCTGTGTCTGTGGCCATGGTGTATGGCTATGTCTGTGGCAATGGTGTATGGTTATGTCTGTGGCCATTGTGTATGGATGTCTGTGGCCATGGTGTATGGTTGTGTCTGTGCCCATGGTGTAAGACGGTGGCTGTGGCCATGGTGTATGGCTATGTCTGTGGCCATGGTGTATGGCTACGTCTGTGTCTGTGGCCATGGTGTATGGCTACGTCGGTGTCTGTGGTCATGGTGTATGGCTATGTCTGTGGCCATGGTGTATGGCTACGTCTGTGTCTGTGGCCATGATGTATGGCTATGTCTGTGGCCATGGTGTATGGCTATGGCTGTGGCCATGGTGTATGGCTATGGCTGTGGCCATTGTGTATGGCTATGTGTGTGTCTGTAGCCATGGTGTATGGCTTTGGCTGTGGCCCTGGTGTATGGCTATGTCTGTGGTCATGGTGTATGGCTATGTCTGTGGCCATGATGTATGGCTATGTCTGTGGCCATGGTGTATGGCTTTGGCTGTGGCCATGGCATATGGCTATGTCTGTGGCCATGGCTTATGGCTATGTCTGTGGCCATGGTCTATGGCTATGTCTGTGGCCATGGTGTATGGCTATGCCTGTGGCCATGGTGTATGGCTATGTCTGTGGCCATGGTGTATGGCTATGTCTGTGGCCATTGTGTATGGCTATGTGTGTGTCTGTGGCCATGGTGTATGGCTATGCCTGTGGCCATGGTGTATGGCTATGTCTGTGGCCATGGTGTCTTGCTATTTGTGTGTCTGTGGCCATGGTGTATGGCTATGTGTGTGTCTGTGGCCATGGTGTATGGCTTTGTGTGTGTCTGTGGCCATGGTGTATGGCTACGTCTGTGTCTGTGGCCATGGTGTTTGGCTATGTCTGTGACCATGGTGTATGGCTATGTCTGTGGCCATGGTGTATGGCTATGGCTGTGACCATG
>CM065742.1:32977446-32987446 GCA_033310375.1 Conus canariensis
GGTTAGATCAGAGATCCAAATGAAGGTGCTGTTTTCCAAATCAGAACATTCACTTCCGTGTATGACTCGCATGCTACGTTTTTTTTTTTATATTCACAGCATTGTTATATCAGAATCAATTAAACTTATGGCAATATCAAGTTTTCGACCCGTATTTTCATAACCTACTGTATCACTAAACAGTGAGGAGCTTTCATGATTCCTAACATTTGTCTCTAAGGTACATTCTTGCACTTCTTTACCAGTTTCTACCAAGTTTCCTAATGGTGTAGTAATTTGAAAAGACAGAGGAAAATGATCAGAATCTGTACATTCCAAAACATTCAGTTCACATCTATCGTGCCAAAGAGCAAAAAGTTCATTGGACAAAATGAAAGAATCGTTTACACTGCAACCAGAATCACGCATGCTACACTCTTAACGAGAAGGGTCAGACAAGGAACAAAACCACCTGGTATAAGAAAAATAATGACACTGAAAGAAAAAAAAAAATTGAGACATTGTGGAATGATACAATATAGAATACAATCGAACAAAGACATGTCCATGAAATGTCTATCGAAGCATTTACTCTTAAAATTTCTACCAAAGACTCATGTCAGATATGAAAAATTGAAAAAAAAAAAAATCAGATTCATCAAACGCACGCTGTTTGCATAGATCAGAAGTTAAGGTATTAACAGATTCATGCACGGTTTTCAGTGATTCATTCACATATGTATATAATCTGGATAATGACAATCTTCTGTCGAAATGCAAGGAAGCCAAACGTATTCTTCTGTACAGACTAAAAGATTTATCCAATCCATCTAATTGCGGATCTGTTTATATTTGATCTGTATATCAAAGCCTACCGAAAAGCACATATATATGGGTGTCTGTATTACAGAAGTGTCTTTATTACAGGAGTGTCTATATTCTGATATTTTCAAAGACGATCCAGTTTATGAAGATCAGTGTGGTTCACGCCAAAATCCCTCTGGTTATACAGCCCTCATACACCCAATCGACAGTCTACTATAGAACCTGACTGGAAAGAAATTCACAGGCTACATTGACACCACAGTTTGTTTCGTGTCATCTTTTGTGTCTGATAGAAAACTATCAACGACTGACCCTGCTTCTTTTTTTTAAGGTGATCGTGAAAAGTTGGCAGATGACAGTTTTATTCACTGAAGTGACTGGGATGCCTATAAGTTTGTTCATAAACCTAACAATAATATTCCAGTAATTGTGGAGTGGACCTAGCTAAAGCAAACGTCTATAGATAAAAAAAAAAGGAGAACACACACACACACACACACACACACACACACACACACACACACACACACACACACACACAGTACAGGAAAAATACACACGATCATGCAGCTGTTTAAACCATTATGTATATCTGATAAAAAATTGCAGAAGTTACCTCGCATATACCTGTGTGAGTGTGTGTTTGCGTGTATGCATGCTTGTGAGTTTGTGTCCTTGCTTTGGATTTTGATGCCTTTTTCTCATGTATGATTGTTATATATTGTGTGATTTGATGTCTGTTGTGATATTGTAAACGCCTAGGGCATTCAATTGATTAGGCGTCATAAATGTTCATAATAATAATAATAATAATAATAATATAATGCTCTCTCTCTCTCTCTCTCTCTCTCTCTCTCTCTCTCTAAATCGAATAACAGATCTTGTCAAATGTGTAGAGAAAGAGACAGTGTTGAGAACGAAGTACATTTTGTGTTTGATTGTCCCGTATACGCCAATATCCGCAGAGGTTATAACATTTTCAATTAATCAGTTGCTCAAAGAAGAGATTTAATAGCGATTTTATCAAGTGGAAACGAGAACACTATGATAGAATTTGCGATGTGTATCGCAGAAGCTAGCACTTTTCGTAAGAGAATATGACGAATGAAAAAGATAATCACTTGTTTAAAAGTGCCTTGGCTCAGTAGTAATCACTTACTGTAACCTGATTGTCTATGTCAATGGTATATTGTGAGTGCGTGCGCGCGCTCGTTTGTGTGTGTGTGTGTGTGTGGGGGGGGGGGGGGGGGGGGGTCGCGTGGATGGATGGGTGCTTGATTGGTTGATCCTTTTTTTCTTTTTGTTTGTAAGTTATGTATGGAGAGTTTGTAACATCACAAGGGAAGTTTTTTTTTTTGCATTTGCTTCCTTTTCAGTCGCTGTTGTGCACAGTTGTTGCTAGATATGACTCATATCATGATGCCCCCTTGCCAACAGGGCATTTTGCTAATGGTAATAAATTGGTGTCAGTATCAGATTCAGTGTCAGTTCTCTCTCTCTCTCTCTCTCTCTCTCTCTCTCTCTCTCTCTCTCTCTCTTATAACAAAGATTCATACTGAACTGACCATATTACCGAGTTAAAACATTTCAGTTAACTAAAATCAAAACAACAACAACAACAACAACAACAACCAAACACACACACACACACACACACACACACACACACACACACACACACACACACACACACACACAAACCTTCTCGATGTCCATTCTCGATTTTTTTTCTCTTTTTTCGAGCTCATATTCGATCAGTAATTTAACCGATTGGTACAGTCACCGTGACACAAACTTGAAACGATTCATCGTGTGAAAGAGACCAGTAACATTAATCATACTGGTGAAATAGGCTCCCTAACCGCCGAGGACTGTAAGCAACTCAAGATGATAGCTTTCCACAGTACACTCCCCTTCAAAGAGTCAGTACACATGCATTACGTCATGAATGACAATGCATCTGAGTAGAAAAACATCATAAAGACACATCTAAAACTAACCGACATAGACGTAATAATATAATATTGTTTCCCAGACCGATCAATAATCTACATACATGCAGTTTTGTTTTTGTTATATTCTCGTGGTAACCTGGGGACCAGCTTACCTACAACGATAGAAAGAAAACAAAAAAACTAACAACAAAAAACAAAAATGCCAGTTTAACCAAAACGTTTGTAAACAGCACTGAAAATGTGGTATAAAGCTAATCATTGATGCCTCATCTAAAATACTCTTTCTCTCTGCCTTACGTATCTATTTATTGGTCTACTTATTCATTTACTTACCAATTTACTTATTTATTTATCTATCTATTTAGTCAGTCAGTCAGTCATTCAGTCAGTCAGTCAGTCAGTTAGTTAATTGGTCATTTATTCATTTATTTATCGATTTATTTATTTCCATTTACGTACTTATTCTTATAATCCTGTTCGTTGTTATTTTGTGTGTGTGTGTGTGTGTGTGTGTGTGTGTGTGTGTGTGTGTGTGTGTGTGTGTGTGTGTGTGTGTGTGTGTTTTGTTGTTGTTGTTGTTGTTGTCGTCGTTGTGGTTGTGGTTGATGTTGTTACTGGATATGTGTGTAAGTGGGTGCACTATTTGTTTCCGTTCTGGCAACTGAGTGAAGCTATTGGAAGCAGAGAAAACGTTTGCATGTCTACATATGTTAGTATTTACTCTGTAAATATGATACCGTTGCTCATCTTCAGATGTTTTGGCGTATCGTTTTCTTCTTCATAATAAACATTGATTTAAAAAAAAGTTTACTTGATGGAAAAACGCAGATATACTACTTATTTAATGTATTATCTCGAAATAAGATTTTTTTGAATTTGGCTTTGACTTTTACACACACACACACACACACACACACACACACACACACACACACACACACACACACACACACACACACTCACACACACACAGCGCGCGCGCACGTACACACACACACACACAAAACACACACACACACACACACACACACACTATACACACACTACACAACTATTAGCGACAGAGGTGAAAACACGCTGAGAAAAATGAATAACCTAATGTGCTATTCAGCCTGTTTTTTTCCCCCCATTTCAAAATTCACTTCAACTTTCACAGAAACCACATGAGTGACTTCAGAAAGGAAACATTAACAAGACACGTACCACCATTACGTTCATAATTCACTTTGATTTCCATACAAACCGCATGGCGGGAGCTGAGAAAGAAAAAAAAAAATCTTCATTATTTACGTGCCGCCATTAATGTTCACAGTCTACTTCATCTCCCATACAAAACATGTGAATAAGGCCAGACAGGAAGTCTACATCATTTACTGCCGCCATTATGTTTTTCTTTCCATGCCTCCCAAAATAGTAACGTTTTGTGATTGATAGACAGTCCTTACGTCCTTCATGCTGAATCGACAGATCCTGAACAGTCACGTCTTGGCGGGACTGTCCCCGCTTGCCATGCTTGACTTGTCTTCATGGATCGCCGAGTTTATGTCACACCCCCCCCCCCTCCCACTTCCCCAACCCTCCCCCCCCCCCCACCCACCCAAACCCCTGCTGCTGGTTCAAGTAGTAAATTATTTGCTTCCACGACGTGGTGGAGGGAACCGGTTTATGACACGTACACAGATGGAAGCTTGAGTCAAGTCGATAACTATGTTATGTGGAGAGTGTTGGGCTTTGTGACTTGACCCCCCGTTGCTGCCTAGTAAACATTACACCAGACGTCAAGACTGGTCCATGTACGCTACACCACATCCGCTAATTTTCAAGAATAATGATAATAACATAATAACATAGCATTTATAAAGCGCCTTGCCAAAGGTTCTCGGCGCTGACAATCCACACTCTCGTGTACACAACGGGCTGCCTACCTGGGTCGTGCTGTAGACTGTAGAGCTGCCTGCCGGCGCTTCATTCAGTCGTTTCCCGCGTCATTCAGTCAATATCGTTTACACAATTTCATTATTTCTTTCATTCTTGCAATTTTCTGACGCTGGGTGCATGCTATGTGTAACGTGTCATCCATACCAACGGCCAAACTGGCCCTCTCTTCCAAAAGTTGGTGATGGGATTTTACATGTGTGCAAGATGTTATGCGTGCGTTCACACACGGAACCTCGGTTTACAGTCTCATTCGAAGGACTATTTGGGAAATGGAGTCAGAACCAATATTAACTCTGAGGGAAAAATTCCCCTGTACCGGAACGGCCCGGCGGAGATTCGAACCCGCAACCCCAGGATCACCAAGATTACGAGTCCAACGCTCTACCACTGGGCTATTCCGGCCCCCTGTTGCTGCCTGTAGAGAGTGTTGCGCACAGTGACCTGACCCTCCGTTGTTGCCTAGTAAACATCACGCCAGATGCCGAAACACACACTGCTGTATTAGCTTAGAAAAGTTTCAGTTTCAGTTTCATCAAGGAGGTGTCACTGCGTGCGGACTAGTCCATATACGCTACACCACATCCGCCAAGTTTCAAGACCACACTACGCTTGATTTAAAGCTGATGGATAAACGAATTAATGACTAAGATGAGAGAATTGAAGAAGAGGGTCTCGTGACGACGACTTAGCAGATGTCTGACCTACGCTTTAGCCAACGCGCTAGTCAGACCTTGAGTAACCTACCTAACACTGGATGCGCCATTATTATCATTGTATGTGTGTGTGTGGTGAGTGTATACGTGTGCATGCATATGTGTGTGCATGAATGTGTGGGTACGGGCCCATGTGTGTGTACCAGTGTATGCGGTGCACGTGTGCATGTGTGTGTGTGTGTGTGTGTGTGTGTGTGTGTGTGTGTGTGTGTTTGTGTGTGTGTGTGTGTGTGTGTGTGTTTGCGCGCGCGCGTGCGCGCGCGCGCGCGCGCGCGCGTGTGTGTGTGTGTGTGTGTGTGTGTGTGCATCTGCCTGTGGATATGGGCGTGTATGTATGTATGTGTGTGTGTGTGTGTGTGTGTGTGTGTGTGTGTGTGTGTGTGTGTGTGTGTGTGCGCGCGCGCGTGTATGCGCGCGCACTCGCATGTGTGTGCATGCATGTGCGTGTGTGTGTGCGTGTGGTGTGTGTGTGTGTGTGTGTGTGTGTGTGTGTGTGTGTGTGTGTGTGCGTACGTGCACTTAGAAAAGATCAGTTATACGACAGATTTCCATACACTGAACACATAGACTATAAATACAACATATAATAATGACAAATTACAGTGCGTGACAAACTGCGATCTGTGACTTAATTTTTTTCATCTCTTGTTTGTTGCTATTTAAGAAAATATTGATTTTTCTGACAAAAATTAACTTACCTGTTTTCTGTTGTGTGTTATAGCAGCATTACTTTGTGCCCTGTTTTATTGCGCAGTAGTATAAAAAAAATTCTGACCGATTACATCATCAAAACACTAAATGTTAGATCATCCGGTGATTTCTTCAAGCGAATACCAACTTGTATTAAAGTGCTCCCGTCTTGTCGGATGGTGAGAGTCTGTGGGCTGAAGGTCACAGTGTAAAGGGCTATCCAGAGAGTCTAGACCTGTAACTAGGTCAGTGGGCTGAAGGTCACAGTGTAAAGGGCTATCCAGAGAGTGTAGACCTGTACCTAGCTCAGTGGATTGAAGGTCACAGTGTAAAGGATCTAGACCTGTACCTAGGTCAGTGGATTGAAGGTCACAGTATAAAGGACCTAGACCTGTATCCAGGTCAGTGGATTGAAGGTCACAGTGTAAAGGATCTAGACCGGTACCTAGGTCAGTGGATTGAAGGTCACAGTGTAAAGGGTCTAGACCGGTACCTAGGTCAGTGGATTGAAGGTCACAGTGTAAAGGATCTAGACCTGTAACTGGGTCAGTGGATTGAAGGCGACAGTGTAAAGGATCTAGACTTGTACCTAGGTCAGTGGATTGAAGGTCACAGTGTAAAGGATCTAGACCTGTACCTAGGTCAGTGGATTGAAGGTCACAGTGTAAAGAATCTAGACCTGTGCCTAGGTCAGTGATTGAAGGTCACAGTGTTAAGGGTTATCCAGAGAGTCTAGACCTGTACCTAGGTCAGTGGATTGAAGGTCACAGTGCAAATGAGCTGTCCAGAAAGCCTTGACCTGTACCTAGGTCAGTGGATTGAAGGTCACAGTGTAAAGGATCTAAACCTGTACCTAGGTCAGTGGATTGAAGGTCACTGTGTAAAGGATCTAAACCTGTACCTAGGTCAGTGGATTGAAGGTCACAGTGTAAAGGATCTAGACCTGTACCTAGGTCGGTGGATTGAAGGTCACAGTGTAAAGGACCTAGACCTGTACCTAGGTCGGTGGAGTGAAGGTCACAGTGTAAAGGATCTAGACCTGTAACTGGGTCAGGGGATTGAAGGTCACAGTGTACAGGATCTAGACCTGTACCTAGGTCGGTGGATTGAAGGTCACAGTGTAAAGGATCTAGACCTGTACCTAGGCCAGTGGATTGAAGGTCACAGTGTAAAGGATCTAGACCTGTAACTGGGTCAGTGGATTGAAGGTCACAGTGTAAAGGATCTAGACCTGTACCTAGGTCAGTGGATTGAAGGTCACAGTGTAAAGGATCTAGACCTGTACCTAGGTCGGTGGAGTGAAGGTCACAGTGTAAAGGACCTAGACCTGTACCTAGGTCGGTGGATTGAAGGTCACAGTGTAAAGGACCTAGACCTGTAACTGGGTCAGTAGATTGAAGGTCACAGTGTAAAGGATCTAGACCTGTACCTAGGTCAGTGGATTGAAGGTCACAGTGTAAAGGATCTAGACCTGTGCCTAGGTCAGTGGATTGAAGGTCACAGTGTAAAGGATCTAGACCTGTACCTAGGTCGGTGGATTGAAGGTCACAGTGTAAAGGATCTAGACCTGTACCTAGGTCGGTGGATTGAAGGTCACAGTGTAAAGGATCTAGACCTGTACCTAGGTCGGTGGAGTGAAGGTCACAGTGTAAAGGATCTAGACCTGTACCTAGGTCGGTGGAGTGAAGGTCACAGTGTAAAGGATCTAGACCTGTACCTAGGTCGGTGGAGTGAAGGCCACAGTGTAAAGGACCTAGACCTGTACCTAGGTCAGTGGATTGAAGGTCACAGTGTAAAGGATCTAGACCTGTACCTAGGTCAGTGGATTGAAGGTCACAGTGTAAAGGATCTAGACCTGTACCTAGGTCAGTGGATTGAAGGTCACAGTGTAAAGGATCTAGACCTGTACCTAGGTCGGTGGATCGAAGGTCACAGTGTAAAGGACGTAGACCTGTCACTGGGTCAGTAGATTGAAGGTCACAGTGTAAAGAGCCTAGACCTGTACCTAGGTCAGTGGATTGAAGGTCACAGTGTAAAGGGCTATCCACAGAGCCTAGACCTGCGCCTAGGTCAAATAGTCCTCTCAACTGCAATCAAACTCTAACACAGATTCTGCCCCTTAACCTCTCACCTCCGTCCAACCACCAATAATATCCCCTGAGCACGGCGCTTATTTTCCATTCTCGGAGGCCTATGCAGTTAAGAAAATTACTTTAAACAGTGCTTACTGTCCCGTTCTCGGAGGCCTGTGCCATTTCTTTTGTTATTTAACACAGTGCTTATTTTCTATTCACTGAGGCCTGTGCCATTTTGCATTTAACACAGTTCTTCTTTTCCATTCTCTGAGAGCTACTGATCCTTTTGATCTGGTACACAATACATATTTTCCATTCTTTGCGTAATATGTATTTATTTGTTGAACATACAGTGTTTATTTTCCATGCTCTGAAGCTATTTTTTTTTTTTTTAAATTTAACACAGGTTGCTTGGTTACCATTCTCTGAAGCCTGTGCTAGTGTTGGTTTTACCCAGGGTGCTTATTTTCTGCTCTCTGAAACCTGTGCTTTTTTTTTTTTTTTTTTTTTTTTTAAATTTAACACAGGCTGCTTATTTTCCATATCGCTGAAGTCTTTCTGCGTTCTTTCACACACAGTGCTTGTCTTCCATTTTCTGGAGACTATGTTAATTTGTATTTGACACAGTCACAATACCCATTTCCCGTTCTATGCAATATATGTTATTGTTGGTTGAACACAGTGCTTATTTTGTTCATTTCCTGATGCCTTTGTTATCGTTTAGATTAACACATGGTGCTTATTTACCATTCTCCGAAATCTGTGGGTTTTTTTTTTTAAACTCACAGTGCTTATTTTCCATTCTCTGAAGTCTATGCTATTTCATTTATTTAACACGGTGTTTATTTTCCATTCTCTAAAGCCTATGCTATTTCATTTATTTAACACGGCGTTTATTTTCCATTCTCTGAAGCCTGTGCTGTTTCATTTATTTCGCATGGTGTTTATTTCCATTATCTGAAGCCTATGCTATTTCATGTATTTAACACGCTGTTTATTTTTCATTCTCTGAAGCCTATGCTATTTCATTTATTTAACACGGTGTTTATTTTCCATTCTTTAACACGGTGTTTATTTTTCATTCTCTGAAGCCTATGCTATTTCATTTATTTAACACGGTGTTTATTTTCCATTCTTTAACACGGTGTTTATTTTCCATTCTCTGAAGCCTATGCTATTTCATTTATTTAACACGGTGTTTATTTTCCATTCTCTGAAGCCTATGCTATTTCATTTATTTAACACGGTGTTTATTTTCCATTCTCTGAAGCCTATGATATTTTTGATTTAACACTCGGTGTTACTGACAAACGTTCCATGTACAGAAACACAAAGCAAAATCTATCACTCAATGTTAAGGTGTTCACAAGAACGCTTGAACAAATGTGTATCGTAGCAAAAAGTCAAAATGTAAACCATAGGATTTAACTTGAACATTTTCAAGAAACAAATGTTACCATATCTTTCTTTAACGTGCTCAGGATTTAGTGATCTTGCATCTGTGGATTAATTTTTTTTCCCCCGCGGAAAAATTATATCTTTTGTTTACATTAGAATAAGGTATTGTATGCACATGTCCTCTATGTATGCACGTATGTATTTCTTCAGATGTGTATATATGCTCACCTGCCTTTTTGTTTGGCGTTGAAAGAGGGAGGAATAGATTGTGGGGAACACACACACGCACACACACACACACGCGCGCGCGCGCGCGCACGCACGCACGCACGCACACACACACACACACACACACACACACACACACACACGCAACCACACACACACACACACACACGCACACCACACACACACACACACACACACA